>JALMQS010000189.1:2075397-2691344 GCA_024734495.1 Forficula auricularia
AAAAAATTAATCGTAATATAGGATCTGAAATAAAACATAAAATTAAATAAGATTTGTTTCCAAGTTATATAAAAAAAGCCACTTCAACCACTTTATTTGTAAACCCCCTGTTTTGTTATGATTTAGACACCTATTAATTAAAAACAAACAAAAAATTAATAATTTTAATATATATATTAATATTTGCTATAACCTATTAGTGGGTTTTAAAATTAAAAAACCAATTAAAAATAAAAGATAATTTAAAAAAATGTAAACAAACTTTTTTATTCAAATAATAAATATAAAAAATACATAAGAAAATAATAATAAAAAAAATAATCGTATAGGATCTGAAATAAAAACATAAAATTACAAAAAATCTGTGCGTCTCGGGACGTGCGACAGAAGTGATAACTTTCACCAACCAAGTATTTTTTTAGGAAAGACAATTGCAAGGATAATTGCCCGGAGAAAAGAGAATTGAATATTTAATTTTAATTAGAAGAGTGTGGGGGGGGGGGGGCAAAGGAATAATTATTAATATATTTAATGTTTCTGGATTTAAAATTAATTGTTGTCTTTCTTTCAGCTTAATTCAATTATACATATTTCAAATTTGCCGCGCCGCAATATATCCAATAAATTCTATTTATTAAATACATAGCTATATATAATATATTCAATTATTTCCACACTTATAATAAAGTCTAATTCAAAAATATTCATTTTAGTAAAAGTAAAAAGCAAAGATTTTTAAAATAGTTCTTTGGTCCAGTGGTAGAGTGTCTGCCTCTGATGCAAGAGGTCTCAGGTTCTAATATGACATCCGGCGAATCATTTTTTTTATTGAGATTTTCATCTATCAATAATTACTTTAATTAAGAAAAAATCAATTAAGATGAATTTTGATGAGGTCCAGACCTAGCCAGATCGTTTTTTCATCCTCAAAACTTGTTAATAGATTTTGTTTCATCAAAATCGGTAGGACCGTTTTCAAAATAGAACCAAGACACAAATATATAAATAAATAAATATATATATAAATATACAATTTTTGCTCGCTTAATAAGAGTAGATACACAAACCGTACAGTAGTGTGAAGTCCATGGATGCGGCGCATCCCTAAAATCTCAATCATTTAGAGTGGTTTCATAATTATATAAGGTCAGGAAGATCTTTAAATTTTTCAAATTATTACACCTTATTTCAAATATTTCTATAAAAAACATTTTTTGTTTTGAAAAGTATATTTTGGTTCTCACAATGAAATAAAATTGTTGCATAGTTTCAAGGGGAAATTAAAAAAAAAATGAATGATTTTCCGAAAAGGGAGCCGATAGAAGGTTTAGAACTCTCTGCCTGGTATACTTTCCAGTTCGCTCATGTCAAAGACAAGTCTTGACGAGTTTTAGTCGAATAAAAATTGTTCTTGCTGAGAAACTATTAAAATAATAAGAATAAATAAAAGTGATTCGGGAATCTCTGGACTAATCCATTTCAAAGAGCTCTGGCCAGAACCCCCCCCCCCCCCCCATTAGATAACATACTCGTAATTACTCGTACAAAAAAAACTCTCAAATGTAACAATAATTCATAAATAAATAAAAGCAGAACTTAACATAACATTTAAATATGTAGTACCTGGAGGCACCGAGCGATGCTCAGTAACTTCTTCCTTCAGCTAAACCTTTATTTTAAATTTAAAATTCTGATAAAAAGATCGATTTTTATTTGAGAGCCGTTTTCAAATTAAAAAAAAAATACAAATATATATAGTATTCGCCCACTGTACCCCCACCCCCGAAACCTCGCCCTACCCCCAGATCCCCCACCACTGCACCCCACCTCCTGCACCTGTTTTGATTCAACCATATGATTCATTTTTATTCATCCAATTGTTAATAAATAAAACCTATCAAAATGTGTTGTTTTTTCAAAAAATTGAGACCTGCTTATGCGAAATATATTTTTAAATAAATTCTTGATTATTTTTTATTCTATTAAATAAATAAAGTTCTTTATAAAAACAATTATAAAACGTTTATTAATATTTCTAACGTTTAGGGAGAACAAAATATGTTAAAATCCACAATCACAATACTTCTTCAAGGCCTTTTAGAACAATGAATTAAGGCAACCCATTGTCTGCCTGGGTATAAAAGGAAAAGGGAAACCTTTTTTAAAACCCTAAGAATGGGACTTGTCTACCTGAGAATAATTAATTTGATTAAGAAAAAACCCATCAAAAACAATTTTGTCGAAGATGAGACCGTGACAGATCGAATTGTCTCCCCAAAAACCCCCTAACCCGTGAATTTCATCAAAATCGGTAAAGCCGTTTTCAAAATAGAACTAAGATACAAATATATAAACAAACAAATATATATACAATTTTTGTTCGTTTAATAAGAGTAGATAACGTTGAGGGCGCAGCAATTATTGGAAATTCATGGCAATGTGTCCCACAGATGCGAAATGCAATGATCAAAAAATGCTTTATCAGATTGTCAGTAATAACATATTTCTTGAAAATACCTATTTGCAAATGAAACTATATTTGCTAAAGTATAAAAATTGTAAACCTAGATTTATAAAAAATATTTACACGGTTTTATTCAACTTTTGTCTGTCTCTCTGTTTGGGTCAAATTTACCTATGCGCTCAACGTATTCATTTAGTTTAATCATGTTTAAGAATTAAAGTTTGAATTTTTATTTAAATCACACATAATTAATTATATAGAATTATTTATTGAAAACGAACAAATAATACAATATAATTACAACTTTTCGACCGGCTTATCTGCGTACTTGAGAACGATCGCAAAATAAATCGATCGAAACGTTGTAATTATATTGTATTATTTGTTCGTTTTCAATAAATAATTCTATATAATTAATTATGTGTGATTTAAATAAAAATTCAAACTTCGACCAACCGTTCAGGCTCACGCGCAAATCCAAGTTTTCGACCTCGGCAGCCCCAAAAACTCGCACTTAACTAGAGATTAAGATAGGAAACAAGTTTCTTGGACGAGTGGTTTTCAATTTATGAAGGAAAAACTGCGATTTTTTGAAAACCATTTATCGAATTAAGATGAAATTTTGTTTTAATTGTAGCAAATTTAATCTAGTTTAAAAATGTATAAAGTGGTCTTTGTCGAAAACGTGCTCTTTCATGGTCAAAATGGGAAAAAATCGAAAAAAGTGCGAGTTTTTGGGGCTGCCGAGGTCGAAAACTCAGATCTTGCGCTTGAGCCCGAACGGTAATTATATTTTTAACCGACTTCAAAAAAGGAGGAGGTTCTCTATTCGATTGAATTTTTTTTTTTTTTTTTTTTTTTTTTTTTTTTTTGTGCCTATGTTACCTCATATCTCCGCCAATTGTCAACCGATTTTGAAAATTTTTTTTGCATTGGGTCCAGTCTAGCTTTCGATTGGTCCCATTTTTTTTTCGATTTTTTTTCATAGGTATTAGACCTTTTTTATTAGGTTTGCTTAGGTTTGTTTAGACCTAACCTCTTTGTTTATGAACCGATTTCGATGGTTCTTTTTTTATCCGAAAGGGGGTGTCTTAGGGATGGTGTCATATTAATTTGGTCAAGTTCTGATGATATAATCACTATTAATAACATCACTAAAAAGAGAAAAATAAAAATTTTTAAGAAAAAAATAAAAACCGACTTCAAAAAATTAAGTGCAACAAATATAAAAATACACTAAAAAGGTATAAAATAATTATTATCTTATTTAGTTACAACTAAACGACAAAATATTAACACGAAATTACTTTTTGAAGTTGGTGCCAAACATATACCTTTTATGAATCGCACTCGACGGATCTTACTTAGTACGTTTGGCGGGTACGCTCGCTTATAGGTATAGTTTGTTTGGCACCGACTTTAAAAGTAATTTCGTGTTAATATTTCGTCGTTTAGTTGTAACTAAATAAGATAATAATTATTTTATACCTTTTAGTGTATTTTTATATTTGTTGCATTTAATTTTTTGAAGTCGGTTTTTATTTTTTTCTTAAAAATTTTTATTCGAGATAATAATTGTTTTGTCAAAATGTTTGTTAGTTAGTCTGTCTGTTAGTCTGTGCGTTACCAAATTTTTGTGGACGAGCTAGCTCAAAAACTAGTATGAATATCGAAACCAAATTTCACTGGTAGTTTTGGTTCATTGAGATTAAGAGCTGATTAGATTTTGGTCCATATCGGCCCAAAATTAAGGGGTGGAGAGGTGGATAAAAATTAAAAATCTAGGCTATTGAAGCAAACTCAACCAAATTTTGTATACATAATCAGTGCGACCCCAGAAGTCTAAAAATGGAAAAACTAACCGCCGAAAATGGGTGTGTGTGTGGGGGGGGGGGGGGGGGGGTCAAAAATGAAAATATAATCTCTTGTTCCAAACTCAACCAAATTTTGTATACATAATCATTGGGCACACAGTAATCTAAAAATGCAAAAACTAACTCCCCCCCTACATGATTATAAATAATTTTATTAAGTGAGAGGCCACAGGTTGTATGGTAAAGTCAAGTGGATGGCCACATCAGAACACGTCAGCTTATTTAATATTTATAATTTTTTCATATTAAAAAAATTATAGCACATAACCTGTCAATATAATGGTTTTTTAACTTTTTTTCCTCTTTACAGAATGATTTCTCGATCTCTGGATCGATTCCTCTGCTAAGCTCTTTACGATGGCGCCATGGCGGTCACACCGTCCCCTCTTATCCTTCTCTACTTCCTGCTAGTACTACTGTCAATGATGATTGGAAGTTCCGAGACGAAATCACAAAAGCATCGCCGGATTGACCATGAAGTTACGCAAGAACAGGCAAACGAAGCTACCAAGAAGCTACTCGAACAAATCGGTTAGTGGGATAATATAGAAAAATTAACTAAGTCTCTATTTACCTATATATTACTTACTCTATTTAATTAGTCTATTACAATTCTACAGTCTATTACAATTCTCTCTAATTAGTCTATTACAATTGATTCACATGAATGAAGTTGGCAAGGCCCTCGAAACTATAGTCTCTTAAGAAATAAATTAAAAAATTGAAAAGTTTTTGTTTTGCCGAGAGTAGCAGAGTTGTTGATTCACAAAGAGAAACAAAGCGGTTGTCTTGCGGAACATTTAAATTCAAACAATCATTCTTTCCCAGAAGGATCAGGAATTAGATTAATAAAAGTAGAAAGAAACCCAAAATTAATTAGAGCAATTGAGTCGTTAGAAATTTTGAAATCATTCAATAGAAATTCAAAGCTTTGTTTGAACAACCAAATTGAATTATCCAATAGCAATCTGCTTAAGATGTTTGCTAACAAAAGATAAAAAGAAAAAAAGAAAAACAAACCCTTCCATTGTCAGCCTTTCTCTTTGTAAAACAAGGAGAAAGGGAAACATATTGTTATATTTGAATGTGAACCAAAAGAATGTCTTTATTGGTTCTAAGCTGACCACCAGTGAGGAAGGAACACCAAATTTTCAATATCCATACGATATTGCCTCCATGAAAAACAAACATTTATAATTAAAAAGACTGATGATGAAGACCAAGTCTTCGAAACTATAGTCTCAAACAAATAAATAATATAAATTATCTTTTTTATGTTTAGCTCCATCGTATTAATAATAGAAAATTTTGAAATGGATAAATGAAATTTAATAAATGTTCATGTTGAATTATTTATTATTGTTACTAGTTTCACCCATTGTTTGGCTCAATCAGACCTATTTACATTTTTTTTTGTTTATAAAATTTTTTTTAATTGAACAACAAATTTCACTGGAAAACACAGTTCCAGAAAGAATACATTCGACGAGAACTGTGATATGTTATCTGTGATTTCCCACTGAAATGTGTTGTTCAATCAAAAAATTTTTATAAACAAAAAAAAAAAAAAAAAATATGTAAATAGGTCTGATGAGCCAAACAATGGCGAAACTAGTAACAATAATAAATAATTGAACATAAACATTTATTAAATTTCATTTATCCATTTCAAAATTTTCTATTATTAATACGAAGGAGCTAAACATAAAAAAGATAATTTATATTAATTTCTCACTCCTAAAATAAATAATATACGAGAAGGAGTTGAAAAATAAGTTTCCCCTGTCGACTGTGGTCAGAGTTGTGTATGAAAGTCAAAAAATAGAATGAGACATTAAAGATATGACATACCTTTATTTTATTATTCTCGTACGAGTACGTTGAGACATTTGTCATATCGCTCGATAAGCTTCAAAAAGCCCTCCAAGAAAAATTCAGGGCTTTGCATATGGAAGAAGCGTTGAACGGCTATGGGCGAAAGGCGACACAGCAGGAAAACGCGCAAGTCACCGATACACCATTGGGTAGAGGTCGCTGCAAATCAAGCAAATGGCGCTGTTGCAGTGCCTGCGCAAAGCGGAGACCAGCATCTCATTTGAGCCCCGGTAGGTATGGAGAGAAGGTGCGTTTTGAATTCGTGGTCAAAGGAGGAAGTGAGAGCGGTTATCCGCTATGAATTGGCACGTGGAGTATCAGGAACAGAAATTCATAACCGCCTCGTGGAAGTCTATGGGTATGGTAAGTCTATGGAAGTCTATTCGGAAAAAGCGGCCTGGCCTTCTCACATCTGGCGTTCTGCTGTTGGATGACAATGCCAGACCACATTCGGCGAGGGCAACGCAAAACCATATTGCAACTCTTGGTTGGGAGCGCCTACACCATCCGCCATACAGTCCTGATCTCGCACCAAGCGACTTCCATCTGTTTCCGGCTTTGAAGACAAATCTCGGGGGAAGGCGCTTTGGAAGCAATACGGAAGTGAAACAAGCCGTTCAACGCTTCTTCCGTATGCAAAGCCCTGATTTTTTCCTGGAGGGCTTTTTGAAGCTTATTAAGCGATATGACAAATGTCTCAATGTACTTGGTACCTATGTGGAAAAATAAAGGTTTGTTATATCTTTAATGTCTCATTCTATTTTTTGACTTTCATACACAACTCTGACCACAGTCGACAGGGGAAACTTATTTTTCAACTCCTCCTCGTATATACAGATATATCATCTAGATATATTTGTATGTATGTTTATTTGCATCAAGCAGAGGACAACCTCTTTGTTTCTCTTTGTAAATTAAAAAATGTATTTTTCCAGCAGAAGACATTATTTTATTGTCTCATTTAATTAATAATTAATTTTAATTATATTTTTTATAAAGATTCCCCTTTTTACCCCAAAAATTTTCATTTTTATTTCACTTGGGGTAATTTACCCCGGTTCACCGACCCCTGAACTAATCACTTCTTTCGATGCCCAAACTTTTTTTAAATATACTTAAATTTAATTAGCTTTCGGGATCTATTTGATAATTTCGTCTCTTAATCAAAATACATCATATTTTTTTATTTCTACTACTTTTGAATCTAAAAAATAAAAGTATTCTGTTTTTTTTTTAAGTGAAACTTCTTTAGCCACGTAATATCTTTTTGATTTTTTTTTTGTTACAATAAAGGGGAAATAATTTTTTCCAAAAACCCGCTAATAGTTCATGACAAATAAAATTTATAAAAATTAGTAAATTTAAATTATTATTTAAAAACCGACTAATATTTCATGACAAATAAAAAAGAAATTTAAATTGTTTCAATAACATCTACAGCTACAAAAGTTTCACTTCCCCCGTAAGCTTATGTGGATGAGGCTCACATATATTTTTTTTTATTTTTTTTTTTTTTTAATACATTACTAATTTCACGCGAATAGTTTAAATTTTTAAGAATTGAACATTCTAATATATAGGTTGCGAAAAAGATGAAAGCACATAAGATAGAAAGCTATAAAATAAATATTATTTAGATTATTTGAATCCTTTTCTTAAATATCTGTGAGTCGTTAACAAATAATTAAAAAAAAAACAAATTCTCAACGCTCAAACGATTTAAAACCCCTTTGAAAATGTTAATAGTATATATACATCAGATCAAATGTTTTGAAAATAACAACATTACTATTTTATCTTAATAGCAACATAAAATTCGAAAAAATTGATTGGTAAATTTTCCTCTAAAAATATAAATGTATTGAATCACTTTGGCGATATAAGTAGGTCACCATAATTATAGATCGTGAAGCGACTTTTTAATATGTGTGATAACATCACATAATAATATTGGCGCTGAAATAAATGAATTACCTATAAATGCTATTTTTTCTTTTACATTTCCTGAAATTTTCAACAGATAATCAAATAAATTGTCAAATGTTTTTAAGTTTTTAACTACCTATCATCCTACATATCTATCTATATATATAAAATTAAGGTTTTGGCTGTACATTGCTCCAAATCACGCCGAATTTAATAACAAAGTTATAAACAAGTTTTATGACAAAGTTATGAACGAAAACACCCTCAACAAAATCCCTGTCTGTATGTATAATAATCAAAAAATCAGAACTACCCCAAAACTTTCTTCATAAGGGCCCATTTGAGCACAATTTGACTGAACTATTCGATAGAGATATATATTGAAAAGTAAAAAAGTTATAACTGAAAACGGAATCAATTGCATAACATATGAGGCTAGTTTAGACACTTTCTAACATTTGAAAATGTACATAGAGAATTTTCAAATGCAATAAAGGATTAATTTTTTTTGCCAACAAGAAAAAACTGAATCATATTTAACAATTAATTATGAATTCCTACTTGAAAAACAAAGATAAATAATAATTTTTGACGTGACAACGCCTTATAATTCGATGGAGCCGGCTGCACGCACGAAAAAACATGACTCATGCGGCGTTACCTCGCTCTGAGGCGTTCCATTTAAGGCTTGAAGTGCAAGCGAGAGCGCGGAACGAGCTACAAAGATTGAAGCGGGCTTTTTAAAAGCTACAGTTACAAAAATTTTAATGATGTTTCCAAATTTTAAATTTAAGATTTATGAACAATAATTTAATCACAGTTTATTCTTATAATAAATTATTCAAAATTATTATTTTTTTACAACAAATTACAATTAAATTTGCAAAAATAATTAAGTAACTAATTGAACAACAACTTTTTTTATTCAGTTTACTTGCTGAAAGAAATAATGTCAATACAAAATTTATTATTATAAAATAATAAAATCAAAAATTAAATTTTAACAGTCGAGTAGAAATTTAAACAATAAATTTTATTCAAGTATTTTGTAAATTTAAAATGATTTTCTGAACGAAGAATTTTATGAAAAAATCGGTTGTCTGTAAAGTCTGTTTACTGACGATAGTTGAACGTGACAACGTCATAAGTTTAAATAAATAAATAAATAAATAAATAAGTATCCATCAGTATTTTCTTATGACGTTGTCACGTTCAACTATCGTCAGTAAACACGACTTTACAGACAACCGATTTTTTCTTTGATTTTAAAATTCCCTCTGTTTATTTTCATATTATATAAAAGTGTCTGAACATATCAGCCACTGATTCATGATTCAAGCATTCAATTTTAGGAAACAAAGTATACATTCAAACTTATCGATTAATAATAAATTTTGTATGCACCCTCTCTTAAAAAAAATATTTTTTTGGATTATTGAATTTTGTCATCATTATATTGTTGTTCTCTTTTCGCCCTTTTGTGAACTTGAACTAGTTTCCTTCATTTAACTATTTCCCATTGATTTTCTTCACATCTTTATGACTCACAAGATTTATTTTTAACCGTTGCAAAACAGCCCTGAAAGAAAGCCTCTTCGTCTTTTTTACCTCTTACTTATTTATTAATCTGTCCATCAGCAGGATATTTTACAATTTGTTTCTTTTCTTGCTAAATTCTTTAAACATATAGGAAGGAAATAGAGCTGAACACAGAACAAAGAATTCTAAATAATTACACGTATTTTCAAGTGAAAACAAAAATGAATTGTTCAAAAATTATAAATTTATTTTATTTTTTGAGACATATACCAAAGTACTATGGAAGAAAATAACAAAATCAAAATAATCAACACATAATAAGTCAAATTAAATGCATAATAGAAACAGAAATTAACCGAATGTTTTCTACATTTGATTCAATCACGAATCAACTGTAGGGAATTTTTGTTAAATATTGAGATTAATTGAAAATAATATTTGAACTTATATATTTCTAACTTGAAATAATGATCTTAAAATAAATTTTTATAATTTTTCTAACTGATATAACAAAGAATAATTGACCTATCAATGAGAAGTGTTTTGACCGCGCTTTATTTGAAAAAGATATTTTATCACGAGACTATTGCGGATTATGCTATTAAAGTCTGTGGAGTCTTAAATCTGGACCAGGAGAGAAAAAAGATGTGATCCACTTAGCTACAATCCAACGTCATTTTGCGTATAGCCCGCTAGACATTCGGATGGATCACCAAGTGAACTTGAGATCTCAGATGTTATCTCAAGTTATCTGAGATCTCAAGTTCAGCTATTTAAGACCCGTATCCACAGATACCTTCGACCCCCACCCAGCCCATAAATTTCTTTCTTCTTTTTTTCACGATGGAGGGCCAACCCAAGCCTTTAGGGGTTGCACCTTTTTGGTGTAACTCCTTCTCTCATCATTTTCATAAAAAAAAAGTTAAAACCCTATATAATAGATACAGAAATATTATAAAATATTCGATGAAATTGCCTTTTCCTCCGAAGTGTAAACAAATAAATAAAAATCATTCTTAACACCTCGGAGTTAACAACCCCCTCGATATTATTTTCAGAAAACTTAACATTTAAATTAAACTTTATACTTTATTATTTCTTTGAAATTTAAAAAAAAATTTCGAACGTTTTTTAATGAAATTTTCAAAAATAAAATCTTAATTTCTATAAAATTCAAATGAAATAATAATTCAATATTATAATTTAAAAATCCTCTTAAAATAAAGTGAAAAACTTCAACAAAAGAAACCAAAAGGGTAAATTTTCAACAAGTTTTCCATCCTTCTTAAACACTTTTCATAAGCAAAAGTTTATTCAAGATTCAAATTTTATTCTACATTTAACAAAACCTCGACCATCTCTCAAAAAAAGGTTTAAACTGATGTCTCAAGAGTGAAATCACGCTTATAATATCAATTTTAACTCATCAATGGGGTTGGCTATACTTGATCTATATCTATTATTATTATTACTTAAAAACAGCTTCACAATTAGGGGCAAAAAAGTCGGGAAAAAGTTAAAAACATTTAATACATTTTCTAATTAAATCACGGATGACCCAGCCCGAAAAGGTGATCAATCTGTCTCCTAGAGGTAAAAATACAAGTATTCTCTTTCTATAAGTATTTTTTTCTAATTAAACTTTTGAGACTTTATTTTTGATAAGACAAATTAAAAAAATAAAGTTCGAGTTTCAGGATGGGATATAGGATCAAATGAGGACCAATAATTGCTTCAAACCACTCTTGAGACTGAGGTTCATCTATATACATTATATAGATCAAGACAGATTAATGTATATAAAATACAAAAAGTGTAAAACAGATTTTAATGATGTCTCATTGCTGGTAATCAAAGTGATGAATTTGATTCCTTTTTGTGTTTAAAACAATATGTCAATAAAAAATTAATTGAACAATTCTATTAAATATACGAGGTTACGTCCTACTTTTGAAGCTGATTAAGAATACATTAATGGTAATTCTAGCTACATCAATTTATTAACACTTGATAACGAAAAAGACAAGAACCATTAAACAAATTTTATATACCTAAGTTCTCAGGGACCTGGACTTCAGAAAAAAATAAAAATTAATTTCAGAACGGAAGTTTCGTTTCTTCTTGATAATTTTTTACTCATTATTTCACACGTTGAATTCAATAATTACATTTATTGTTCAAATAAGATAAATAATTCTAAATAAGATTGATAAGAAACAATTCAATAATCTGACACTTGCTTTTTGATCTTATGATTAACTAAAATAAATTGACACGTTCTAATGTGGCCATCCACTAGACTTTACCTTGACATACATTTCTGGTTGAGTTTAGTATAAGGGCCTAGATTTTCATTTTTTGACCCTACAACCCCCTATTTCTGGAGGTTAGTTTTTGAATTTTTATACTTCTGGGGGCCCACTGATTAAGTATACAAAATTTGGTTGAGTTTGGTCCAAGGACCTAGATTTTTTTGCCCCACCAAATTTTTGTCTCAGAAAAAAAATATTTTCTTTATTATAGGTTCATTTTATAGTATATTTCATTTTTCTTGTTTTTTAGTTTGAAAATATTTTAATTTTAACCCCCCCCCCCCCCCCTTAATTTTGCGTTCAAATGCACCAAAATCTAATCAGCTCTTAATCTAAATTCACCAAAACTATGTGTGAAATTTTGTTTTGATATTCACACTAATTTCTGAGCTAGCTTGTCCACAAAAATTTGGCAACGCACGTACTAACAGACATTTTGACAAAACAATTATCATCTCGAAAAATATAATTTTTCAATGTTCGTTTAATAGGACTTTTTTGTAGACCAAAGTCCTTTTTTTCTCCCAATTTTTTTAATCAAAATAGTTTCGGCCCTTTTTGAGATATTTCGGAAAAAAGAAGCAAAAAAAAAAAACACTTTTTTCAAGCATGATTACAATACTTGACCATACCCTGTATGGTAAAGTAAAAATTAAGGTTTTAAGGATGTGAGTTTTTTACAGTTCAAAAAGTTCACCTCACTCTAAATAATTTTTTTTTTTAAATTCTAAGACTAAAATTTTCAAAAAAAAATTCGAAAATTCCAAAATCTCAAAAGGCCGATTATCTAAGATGTTAATGATATTACTTTTTTAAAAATAATATCAATAAAGGTAAAAGTAAATAAATATAATAATTATAATTTTAATGTGAAACAAGTGACCTAGAAATCTTAACTCATAGTAAATGAATATTGCATATAATATTTATTTACTTTTATCTTTATTAAAGACGTTTCATCTTGCACCAACACCACAATCTCTATTAATTAAAAATAACATCGTTAACATCTTAGATAATCGGCCTTTTGAGATTTTGGAATTTTCGAAAAAATTTTTGAAAATTTTAAAGTCTTAGAATCTTAAAAAAATAATTTCAAGATCACAAAGATCCCTGAATTTGATCCGTATCAATCTTATTTATATATTATTTGACCACAATATGTTAATTATCCCACGTGAAACAAAGAATTTAAGATTGAAGGAGACAATAAAGAGTGTATCTTCTGCTGGAATTATAAATTTTATTTATTTATAACGATCGTTATAAATAAATAAAATTTATAATTCCAGCAGAAGACACACTCTTTTATTGTCTCCTTCAATATATAAAAATTCTGCTACTCTCGGCAAAAACTTTCAATTTAAGAATTTAAGAGCTTAAAAAAATCTTTATAAAGAGACGAAACGTCGCTTTCAAATTTATTTTTATTTTAATTTTTCCCAAAGTTATAATCCCTGGGAAATCTTATTTAAAATTTAAAAAGTGATAGGAATTAGAGAGACAGGAATGCATCAAAATTAACCAAGAAAACCTAGAAGGAGTTAAGGAATTCCGCTACCTAGGAAGTAAAATAACATGGGATGGGAGGAGCAAAAACGAAATTAAATCAAGAATTGCCCAAGCAAAAATGGGGTTTAATACAAAAACAAAAACTACTATGCTCCTCCTCAATCAGCTTAGCAAACAGGAAGTTGCTATTGAAGACATATGTATGGAGCATAGCCATGTACGGGTGTGAAACCTGGACAATTAGAGAAGAGGAGAGAAAGAGATTAGAGGCTTTCGAAATGTGGTGCTACAGAAGAATGATGAATATCAAATGGATGGATAAAATTACAAATGAAGAAGTTCTTGGAAGAATCGGAGAAAGAAGAACCTTGTGGAAGAGTCTGAAGAAGAGAAGAGGTCAGATGATGGGGCACACACTGAGACATGGGGGACTGCTTAGGGATATCTTGGAGGGAGAGGTGGGAAAGAAAAGGGGAAGGGGAAGAACCAGATTAGAATATTTCAACCAAATAATTGGGGATATGGGATGCCAGACATTTAGAGAGGTTAAACAGCTGGCGGGGGACAGAGTCGAGTGGAGACGGATTGTTGCATCAAACCAGTCTTAGGACTGTATACTCAATGATGATGATGATAGGAATTAATCATAAAATTGAATTGTAACTTTACTAAATGACTTTTCAACCCTTAATTTTAGAACCGTTTTCAAAGAGGGCTGAATTTAGGATTCTTTTTATTCTGCCATGATTGATTCATAGTCTAATCAAAAATCCAAATAAACAACTTTCAATCTCCGACATCAAAGGACTTAGTATGTTTGTTTCATTTTTAAATCCAGGTGTGCGTTGTAAATGGATTATGGTGATAATATAGTCAAGCTCATGGGATTCTTTTTTATGTTACCTACCACAAACAATCATCTTTTTTTTCATCTTAATATTAAGCCAAAATTTAAATATCCTAAGTATGATTCAACAACTATTTGTCTATTTATTTATTCGAGCCCATTTTGTAACTTTAATTAGTGGTTAGAAGACTGATTATAATTATTATATTTTTTAAATTTAACCACATCATCGTAATTTTTTTTACTTAAATACAAAAACACATCCTTCAATCTTATAACAATCATTGAATCAGTGATTGGAACTAATAATAAAAATAAAAAAAACTCAATATTATGATTTCGAAATGCAAAGAAATAACTGACTTACACGTCCGCTAGAAAGGAATACTAATTATAAAAATTATATGAAACAATACAAAATGATAAGTACTAGGGATAAAATAAAATATTTAAAGATTTTCTTATTCTTCTTCAAGTGGCATATGATAGTTTGGAGATTTGAAGAATATTCTCTCCATAATATTGACTTCAAAATTGGTTTACTAGGGTAATTTCCCGATCCCTTCCTCTTTATTTGATTTTTTGAAATCTGATAAAAATTAGCTGACTTATGCTCAAAGGTACGACTAATCACTATGGCAAGATTCAGCTCATCAGCTACAACCAGTTAATAACTCATCATACAGGGTGGGGCGCGGTCACTTCCTTATTTTAAAAAATCATAACACAAAAATAATTGGCAGTATCGATTTAATTCTTTTTTCTGTATAAAGGGGTACATTTAAAGTTTTATTTCATTATGTTTTAAGAACGACATTTCGAGGGTGACCACAGTCCTCGTCAATACACTGAGATAACCGAATCTCGAAATTTCTGTCCACTTTTTCCAGCATATCTGTACCTATGTCTGCAATATTGACGAATATTGTCCTTCAGCAGACCAAGGGTCCTTGGACGATTCGTGTAAACCAAAGATTTAAGGTAGTACCACAGGAAATAGTCACAGGGGGCTAAATCTGGCGATCACGTTATGTAAGCATGATTGAGGAGTTTTATTTACCCAAACTCAAATAAATGGATACGGGGATGTGTGGTTCCAACAGAATGGCGTTACGGCTCACACGGCACGAATTTCTATGAATCTCTTGTGGAAACACTTCTCCGAACGGCTCATCTCTCTTAGGGGCGATATTCAGTGGCCAGAGCGCGATTGCCAGATTTAGCCCCCAAAATTCGGCTATCTCAGTTTATTGACGAGGACGGTGGCCACCTTAGAGATGTCGTTTTTATAACCTAATGAAAAAAAATTTAAATGTACCCCTATATACAGAACAAAGAATTAAATCGATATTGTCAATAATTTTTGATTTTTTAAAATAAGGAAGTGACCGCGTCCCACCCTGTACAACGTATCGATATTTTTCTAATATTTAACATTTTTCATCTTCAACTTCAGAACTTATATTGAGTTCAAAATCTTATTACTTCTTCACACTTAAAATTTAAACATATGATTTCAGACAAATAAAAAATTAAAATCCTGTTCGATGCTGAAGGTGGAGCTCTTTATTAAAAGGGAAGTTTTGAATGAAACCATCTAGATTATATATCTACTCTTATTAAACGAGCAAAAATTGTATATTTATTTATTTATATATTTGTATCTTGGTTCTATTTTGAAAACGACTCTACCGATTTTGATGAAATTCACGGGATATGGGGTTTTTGGGGTGACAATTCGATCTGTCACTGTCTCATCTTCGACAAAATTGTTTTTGATGGTTTTTTTCGTAATCAAATTAATTATTCTCAGGTAGACAAATCCCATTCTTAGGGATTTGAAAAAGGGTTTCTCTTTTCTTTTGTACCCAGGCAGACAATGGGTTAATAATTCATTGTTCTCAAAGGCCTTGAAGAAGTATTGTGGATTTTACATATTTTGTTCTCCCTAAACGTTAGAAATATTAATAAACGTTTTATAATTGTTTTTATAAAGAATTTTATTTATTTAATAGAATAAAAAATAATCAAGAATTTATTTAAAAATATATTTCGCATAAGCAGGTCTCAATTTTCTGAAAAAACAACACATTTTGATACGTTTTATTTATTAACAATTGGATGAATAAAAATGAATCAAATGGTTGAATCAAAACAGGTGCAAGAGGTGGGGTGCAGTGGTGGGGGATCCGGGGGTAGGGCGAGGTTTCGGGAGTGGGGTCGAGCGGTGTGGAGGTGGAGGGTGGGGGTTCAGTGGGCGAATATTATATATATTTGTATTTTTTTTAATTTGAAAACAGCTCTCAAATAAAAATCGAACTTTTTATCAGAATTTTAAATTAAAAATAATATTAAAATAAATGTTTTAACTGAAGGAAGAAGTTGCCGAGCATCGCTCGGTGCCTCCAGGTACTTTTTAATTATATACACAAGAATGTATGTATAATTTTTCGATATCTAATCCTGGATTTGTTGTTATGTGCTTATGAAGTCATTCCATGCGTGAAATGGAGAGCGTAATATAATCCCGCGTGCATTTGTTGTTGCCTCATGGTGAATTATTATCTTTACTTTAGTTAAAACCCAAAAACCTTTATTAGTATTTTATGGATTAATATTTTTTGGATTTTCAAAGCAGATATGTAATTATGTTTTCAACAAATATGGTGTTGTTTCAAGGTAAAACATATTTAATCACCTATATTATTAATTAAAAAGTAGTTTCAAAATGGCACATCTGTAATTTCTTTTCTCATCTAGAAGGATCATCAATCGCTGGCTGAATTCTGCTCTATTTCTCCATTTTGGAGACTTCACAAGCCTTTGACAACAATCCCAGAATGGAGTGTGTTGAAATGTTGTACATTTTAGTGAAGATATGTCATCAAAGATATCTAATCTAGCAGAAACTTCTTTTTGATTGTTTAATTTTAGTGGTAATATAATAAAATTGAAATTTTTGTAGCTTAAGTAAATACGAGTACTTTAAGAAAATAAACTGTTTAAAAGAGGATTCGTCATTTTCCAAGTGTTAAATAAATGACTAAGACTTAAAAAAGGATAATTCCACAAATTAACTCTAATTAACGAAAAGGCTTGGCATATCTTTTTCTTTCTCAATGTTAAATAGATTGGATTAATCAGAAGCCTTGGCATGACTAGGGATAGATTTTTGTGGATTGTTTTCGCCTTATCCATAATCAATTGCGGGATATGAATCATTCGTTCTTCCATGTTGGAACGGATTAACGCCTCATTACTATGGGGATCAGGTTGCGCACACCATTTTAGAGGCTCTGCTCTAAAAAAATAACTGAACTTAAATCTTGTTTCTTCTACAGCTAGATTTTCTTAGCCACTAAATAAGTTTATTTATAATTCAACTACAATTGTTAGGTTTGACTTGGCCCGGACAGGTTGAATTGAAGTATTGAACTCACTCAAATTTTTTGCTTATTCATGTTTAGAGATGCCTGAAACATGGTGAAAATCATTTTCACGCGTAGTTTATTTCTATCAGATTTTTCTGGATTCTGATAACAACAAGAAATGAGGAACGAAAGGTCTTAGAAATAAACCGTGTTCTTATACCAAAATATTTGAATTTTCAACAGAAAAATGTATTAAAGTTTTTGACTTTAGTATAGTTTTAGACCTTTCAAATAAAAATACAGAAAATATGAAAAATCTGAATTGTTACATGGAGAGCAAGTATTTTATGAGCAGGAATTTAGCTTGCTTGTATTCATAAACTATAGGTGTAATAATAAAACTAAGATACGAGGTAGGTTTCACAAAAAAGAAATAAAACAAAATTGAGTTTTGAATTCGATATATTTCGGGGTTAGCCCATCATCAGGAGTCTAAGAAAACTAACTAACCCCCGAAATATAATCGAATTCAAAACTCAATTTTGTTTTATTTCTTTTTTGTGAAACCTACCTCGTATCTTAGTTTTATTATTATATTAAAATGTTTGACCTAGAACCAACACCGAACTCCTTAAAAGTTAACTATAGGTGTCTCTGTAAAATTAAATTGAAAGTTTTTTGCCGAAAGTATCAGAATTTTTATATATTGAAGGAGACAATGAAAGAGTGTGACTTCTGCTGGAATTATAAATTTTATTTATAAGGAGACTATAGTTTCGAGAGCTTTGCCCCCTTCATCAATCATACAATAACTCACCAGAAAAATTCTTAAATCGGAAAATCGAACTTTCAGAAAGCCGTATCTTAAAAATATCAGCGCAAATAAAAACCCCAATACCGCCACCTACAGCCAAAAAATGAAACAATTATAAACGGCAAATCATAATTTGCCCAGACCACATGTAAAGCTCACTTACCATTCATTCATTAATTCCTGTGAATCAATTGTAATAGACTGATGAAGATGACAAAACTCTCGAAACTATAGTCTCGTTATAAATAAAATTTATAATTCCAGTAGAAGACACACTCTTTTATTGTCTCCTTTAATATATCTCTGTGCTGAGTTTCAACTTTTTAAGCCAAATCAATAAAATTTTGGAAAGCGTACTAACTCTTGAAAACTTTTTTTAATTTCGCCTTATGATTTGATAAATTCAAGTGTCGTTATTATAGTTTTAAAATTCCGAAAAAGTAGAAGGTCTCTTTTGAATCATAGTAGATATTAATATTTGTTTTAGGGGTTTTTCAGAAACGTTCGCCCCCCTTCAGGGAAGATTTTAAAATCAATAATGTGTCGATTGAGGCTCCATGAGATATTGAAATTTTGAAAAATTTCATCTATTTTCATAAAATTCAAAAATTCTAAAAAAAAACTCACTTGTTAGTATACTATATATGTTTGTCTAGATTAATTTGTAACAACGCTTAGAGAAATTTCTCTAAAAAAATTATGCTCTTGCCTAGAATCGAACCGACGAACTCTTGAACTATGGTCATCAGCAATTCAATTCAATTTTCAGCTCTAGCGATTACACCATTGTAACATTAATATTTGTATCTTGATTTCTATTACTAAAACTATATATTTTTGATTTGGACTTTCTGTCGAGATAATATTGTACACATTTGAACTCGAATGAAAATGAAAAAACACCAATAGATTTTAAATTAAGAAACATTAAATATATATTAATTAACGAGGCAAATTTGAAATATAATTCTAATATGGACTCGAATTTTGAAATGAAAGACTCCAATTCATTTTAAATTAAGAAACATTAAATATATTGATCATTATTCCTCCCCCCCCCTCGCCACTCAAAAGTTAAAGGGGCGAAACTTTTAAGAGACGATGTATTTTCGGTAGTTTACCGGTATACATTTGGAGTGTTTTTTTTTTAGAGGAATACAATTTTTGGACCGAGACGCTGCCCGCCAGGGCACCAGCCTTCGGCACGCCCTCGAAGCTCGTTTAATATACCAACCTTCCTAATAGGGCAATCCATCACATAAATCCAATAGATCCGGCGGCTACCATAAGATGTAAAATAATGATGACTTCTAAGATTTGAGGTCAAATCAAAACAGTAAAGTATAGTTTTTGGCCTGATTTTAATCACTTCATCAGCAAGTACGAACGATTTTAAAATCTATAATTTAATTTTACCAAAGTATATCATTGAATGTCCAGATGTAATGTTCCAAGCTCCAATAGTGGGATAGAGAGAAGAATAAAATAATAAAACTATTTATCAAAAGAGTTCAGTCAGTAAACTTGAAAAAATATTATCTATAGCAGGCCAAACTACGTCCCGCGGGCCAAATCCGGCCTTTGAAACTTTTTCATCCGACCTGCGTCTACTACAGAATTAATTCAGAAAAATGTTCACTATATTAAATATTAATGCCATAAAATAGCGTATTATTAATGTAATTTCCGCATAATATGTTGTATACGGCCCTCCCATAGTTTTCAATGTTCAAATGTTGCCCTATTTCTAAAAAGTTTGGAGACCCCTGATCTTTAGTCAACATTTCCAACTCTATTGGAGCCGCGCATATTCTCGTTTTTCTCGTGGATATATTCAATTCAAAAATAAAGATCCTTACCATATGAACAGACCTGAGTTATGTAAAATATAATCATTTGCATTAATAAATTGACACGTTCTGATGTGGCCATCCACTTGACTTTACCATACACTTCTGGTTGAGTTTGGTACAAGGCCTAGATTTCATTTTATTTTATAGTATACAAGCTGCGTCAGGCGTGGCTCCGGCACGCCATCTGCACCTTGGCCCTCCGGGCGGGTGGCCCTGGCGGGCAGCGTCTCGAGACGGCCAAAAGTTTGTTTGCAATATAATTTTGTTCAACTGTATTTTAATTAAATATACTCGTATTTTATTAATTACAAATCAGCTTCAAGAAATAATCTAACTCATTGCGAAAGCAAAATAAAAAAATTCTGAGTGTGTCATGCTTACGCACGACGGAAGTGAAACTTCTAGTATTCCTCTCTCTCTTTTCATTTCATTCTCTCTTTGTTTCTCTCTTACGTTAGTTTGAAGATTATAGGTTAAATAATTCAACGACGAAGCATAGATTTACTCTTTCTAATATTTTCTTATACATGAATGAATTTTGATTTATGTACAGTTCCAAAAATTCTTTTTAATGTTACATACAGTATTTTCATTTGTTTGAATGTTAAATAATAATTTTAGTGTTGAATGTGCTGTTTTTCCTCCGTCTAATAAAATGGCAGCAATTCCAGATGATGTCATTTGTGCCAATATGAGCGAAATTAAAAATGTTTCCCTGTTCCACCTGGTGCATCCAAAAAAAAGAAACCATCTTCTTGAGCAGCGACTGCATGCATAATTTTATCATAAAGTAATTTTTGTTCTGGTAACAATTTTGGTTCATTTGCTTGAACATATGCATTTAAACCATCAACATTGTACGATTGTTCACGTTGCATATAGCGATTAAATAAATCACTTACTGGCCGATTAGCTGATGGCATCCCTAATTTAATTAGTGATTGATTCGAAATGATCATGCATAAATCTTCCAACTTAATCAAAGATTCATTATATATTTCTGGCGAGAATTTTATATCTGGAACTCCTCGAATTCTACGTAGAGCATGTAATACATCTTCACTCATTGAAGCCTTATATTTTCCCCATAATTTAGGCGGGTTAGTTGGAAAACACGTTGTCAATAAAATGGCAAACAAACATCGTATTTGATGTGGCGATGAACCGAGAGCAGCATGGGCAAGAGTTGTATCCCAATGCGAATCTTCTTCTAACAATCGTAATGCTAGGCATGCACCATGATTCGTTGTATGTAATGCACTGATGAGATACTGGGAAATGTATTCATAATAAGAAACATTGATTAAGATTTGGAATGTTTCTTTTCCGACAGGCTCAGGTTAGCAAACTAATAACAATAAAATAATCACATTTAAAAATATAAATTTTTCTTTTTACTTAAGAGAGAATGGTGTATTTCTGTGAAACAGTTTAATTCTAAAGTTTAGGGAAAACAAAATATATCTATAATATAATCATAATACTTCTTCAAGGCCTTTGAGAAAAATGAATTAACCCACACCCATTGTCTGCCTGGGTACAAAAGAAAAGATAAACCTTTTTTAAAACCCCAATTGGCATTCTACCTGAGAATAATTAATTTAATTATGTAAAATCGTGTGAAATCAAATCAAACCGATTTGGCCCAAAATTTAGATAAACCATCTGGAGCACTAAACAAACATATGGTGTGAATATGGTTTCGATACGTTCAGTGGTTTAGGCATGGGTCGATCACGCACATACATACTAAGGATTATATATATATATATATATATATATATAAATTAAATTAAATTAACAAATTATGTCTGTATTCAAAATAGATTTTATTATCTTAAAAAAAAAGTTTCTGAAATTTCGACCTGACTACCTGTATACCCCTTTCTTTTGTTAAGAGGGGTTTCATTGTTTAAGACCTGACCTTTCAGGGCAGGGATAATGTATTGTTTGCTTGGCCCTTTTAGAGGCTCTATTTCTATAGATCTTATCTGTCAATCAATTAAATATAAAAATAAAAAATAAAATCAAACCGATTTGGCTCAAAATTTAGATAAACCATCGCGAGCACTAAGCAAATATATGGTGTGAATATGGTTTCGATACGTTCAGTGGTTTAGGCGTGGGTCGATCGCGTACATACACACAAAGGATTTTATATATATAGATTTCATTTTTATTGTTTTTTATTTTTTAGTTTGAAAATATTAGAATTGTAAATTTTAACCCCCCCCCCCCGCCTTAATTTTGGGTCGATATGCACCAAAATCTAATCAGATCTTAATCTTAATGCATCAAAACTACCTATGAAATTTGGTTTGATATTCACACTAGTTTTTTGAGCTAGCACGTTCATAAAAATTTGGTAACCCACAGACTAACTAACAAACAGACATATTGACAAAACAGTTATTATCTTGAAAAACTTCTGGGCTCGCACTGATTATGTATACAAAATTTGGTTGAGTTTGCTTCAATAGCCTAGATTTTTAATTTTTATCCCTCTCCACCCCCCTTAATTTTGGGTCGATATGCACCAAAATCTTATCACCTTTTAATCTCAATGGACCAAAACTACGTGTGAAATTTGGTTTCGATATTCACACTAGTTTTTGAGCTAGCTCGTCCACAAAAATTTGGTAACGCACAGACCAACGGACAACCAGACAGACAACCAGACTAACTAACATACATTTTGACAAAACAATTATTATCTCGAAAAATATAATTTTTTCGATGTTCACTTATTAGAGCTTTTTTGTAGACCGAAATGCCATGGTTTCGTCCAATTTTTTTAAATCAAAATAGTTTCAGCCGTTTTTGAGATATTTCGTAAAAAAGAAGCAAAAAAACACTTTTTTCATGCACGATTACAATATTTGACCATACCCTGTATGGTAAAGTAAAAAAAAAATGCACTCTATAATTGAAATTTCTCCTTTATTGAGAATCACGTATTTAACTGCACTTTTATACCAGAGAAACAAATAGCTTCAATAAACATGCAATTAATAAAAAAAAAACTTTAATTAAACATTCCTTTCGTTAAAGAACTAGTTAATCATCAAAACAAAACAGTTATATCCATATATTATCTAGCATCATAGGGAAGTGGCTATATAAATAAATCTCATCTGATTCATTCATGATTAAAAGTGAAATCATTCGCTTATAATCTTATAAAAATAATTATTTCGTATTATCTTCAATCATGATGACATAAATCTATAATCAGTGACATAAAAAATAGATGAAATGTTGATATAGGAAGACTTTTTTAAATAAACTTCTCTTTTCGACGATTAAACAAAGTTAACAGGAAATATTTTAATATTGAATTTGCTTGTTTTATTAAAAATGATTTTATGCTAGAAATAACGGATGTTTTTAAAAATGTGTTGACAGGATGATGATGTTAGTGATGGACTAGGGAAATCTATATAATATAACAAATTGAGGTTTTGTATTTAATTTGTCGCGAAATTTTGCCTCTACACGTTTCAAGAAAAGTTACGAAAGAAAACCCGCTCAACGAAATCTGTCCGTCTGTCTGTCTGTTTCCTTGGTGGGGCTAAGCCGAATGATAATATAATACTACATACACTTTTCTGGCACTATGTTCGTAAAGTTCCTTTTTACTTTACCATACAGGGTATGGTCAAGTATTGTAATCGTGCATGAAAAAAGTGTTTTTTTCCTTCTTTTTTTTCGAAATAACTCAAAAACGGCTAAAACTATTTCGATTAAAAAAATTGAGCGAAACCAAGGCATTTCGCTCTACAAAAAACCCTAATAAGTGAACATCGAAAAAATTATATTTTTCGAGATAATAATTTTTTTGTCAAAATGTCTGTTAGTCAGTTAGTTAGTTATCTGTGCGTTACCAAATTTTTGTGGACGAGCTAGCTCAAAAACTAGTTTGAATATCGAAACCAAATTTCACACGTAGTTTTGGTCCATTGAGATTGAGAGCTGATTAGATTTTGGTGGATATCGACCCAAAATTAAAGGGGGTGGAGGGGGGGGGTTAAAAATCTAAGTCATTTGAGCAAACTCAACCAAATTTTGTATACATAATCAGTGGAACCCTGAAGTCTAAAAATGCAAAAACTAACAGCCCAAAATGGGGGGGGAGGGTCAAAAAAATGAAAATCTTGACCATTTACCAAACTCAACCAAATTTTGTATACATAATCAGTGGGTCCCCAGAAGTCTAAAAATGCAAAAACTAACCGCCCAAAATTAGGGGGGGGGAGGGTCAAAAAATGAAAATCTTGACCATTTTCCAAACTCAACCAAATTTTGTATACATAATCAGTGGGTCCCCAGAAGTCTAAAAATGCAAAAACTAACCGCCCAAAATGGGGGGGGGGGTCAAAAAATGAAAATCTTGACTATTTACCAAACTCAACCAAATTTTGTATACATAATCAGTGGGTCCCCAGAAGTCTAAAAATGCAAAAACTAACCGCCCAAAATGGGGGGGGGGGACGGTCAAAAAAATGAAAATCTTGACCATTTACCAAACTCAACCAAATTTTGTATACATAATCAGTGGGTCCCCAGAAGTCTAAAAATGCAAAAACTAACCGCCCAAAATGGGGGGGGAGTCAAAAAATGAAAATCTTGGCCATTTACCAAACTCAACCAAATTTTGTATACATAATCAGTGGGCCCCCAGGAGACTAAAAATGAAAAAACAAAGCCCCTCCCCTTCATGATTATAAATAATTTTATTAAATATTAAATTAAGTGAGGGGCCAGGTTGTATGGTAAAGTCAAGTGGATGGCCACATCAGAACACGTCAGCTTATTTCTTTACAAATCCCTCTACTTTCCCGCACGTTTATTATTTATTTATTCATTCACAGAGGCATAAATTCTTGTAAACAACTTCAATCCAAGAAACCTGTCGGCGTTAAGTATTATTTTAAAATTTTTATTAAAGTGATCATTACTGAGTGTCTAAAATAATGGATTAAACGTTAGAAATAACACTTACCCCTCTAGCGCCCATAGGCGAATTTTAGCTGGCGCCGGATTTTTTTCTATTGAGGCTCATTTTCGATTATCAAAAATTGGGTCAATATATAACAAATGATAATAATAATTATTCCAAATAATTTTCTAGTCATAACATGGGTAAACAATAAAGTAAAGAAAATTTTGAAAAATTTAAGAAACTTTTTAAAATTTAAAATATATAAAAATAATTTTTAAGAAAAAATAAAACCGACTTCAAAAAATTAAATGCAACAAATAAAATGCACTAAAAGGTATAAAATAATTATTATCTTATTTAGTTACAACTAAACGACGAAATATTAACATGAAATTACTTTTTGAAGTTGGTGCCAAATATATACCTTTTATGAATCGCACTCGACGGATCTTGCTTAGTACGTTTGGCGGGTACGCTCGCTTATAGGTATAGTTTGTTTGGCACCGACTTCAAAAGTAATTTCATGTTAATATTTCGTCGGTTAGTTGTAACTAAATATGATAATAATTATTTTATACCATTGGATGTTGATGAAGGCAGTCCACGGCGGTTGTAAAAAATAAGACTATAATGGTTTTATTATTTTACATTTATTTGTTAAACCGAGTTTCGGAGATTTATTCTCTCCTTCTTCAGGGTAACAAAAAGTCAATGAAAGTAGTTGTTACCATGAAGAAGGAGAAAGAAATCTCCGAAACGTCGGTTTAACAAATAAATGTAAAATAATAAAACCATTATAGTCTTATTTCTTTACAACCACCGTGGACTGCCTTCATCAACATCAAATTACATATTTATACCAGTCCGTCTCCTAAAGAAAAACGCTATCAATTATTTTATACCTTTTAATGTATTTTATTTGTTGCATTTAATTTTTTTGAAGTCTGTTTTATTTTTTTCTTAAAAATTATTTTTATTTTTCTATTTTTAGTGATGATATTAATAGTAATCATATCATCAGAACTTGACCAAATTAATATGGCACCATCCCTAAGATACCCCCTTTCCAATAAAAAAAGAATCATCGAAATCGGTTTATAAACAAAGAAGTTAGGCCTGAACAAACCTAACAAAAAAGGTATAATACCAATGAAAAAAAAAACGGAACCAATCGAAAGCTAGACTGAACCCGATGCAAAAAAAAATTCAAAATCGGTTCACAATTGGCGGAGATATGAGGTAACTAGACAAAAAAAAATTCAGTCGAATAGAGAACCTCCTCCTTTTTTGAAGTCGGTTAAAAATACTAGATAACTAGGTTTTAATGAAAGGAAGTCCAAATTATTTAAATTTTTTATTCAAATACCGACGTTTCGGTGACCTTTTCTCTTCTTCTTCAGGGTAATGAATAGTTATTGATGGGTGAGTATAACTCGGCTCCCATTTGTCTCTCTTTTCAATGATAACAACAATATTACAATACTTTTCATCATTATATCATAAGTGTACTTAGTCAAGTCTTTCTAAGAAAATAAATAAAATAAAATACTAGGTAGGTTTCACAAAAATAAAAGACAGAATGCTTGTTTAGCACGACTGGGTTAACAATAATATTTTTTTTTAATGCTCAGCTTAATCACAAAATAATCATTAAAATAAAATTAAAATTTGTATTGAATATTACAAAACAATAAATATATTTCCTATTTTTCAACTTTTTTCAAGTATTTATTCGTGAAACAAATAAAAACTTCTAAATTCAAATCGGATAATAAGATGTGTGCATACAAATTTGCAGGTTCTATAGATAGTGAAATTAAAGATGTTTTATATTCTCAAAACATTTAATGTTTTAAACTTTTTAAGCATAGTTCCACATTGGAGTAAAAATTTCATATTGAATCATTTATTTGTTCTTTTAAAAAAGAGAGGAAAGAGGCCAAGCTGACCTATGACGTCACGCCATTGAATCTTGTTTGCAAGTTTTTTTTATCATTTTTTAATACGTTTCAAGACAAAAAAATACTTATTTAATATTTTTAATTATAATATCGATTAATTATATAATTTCATATATTTATTAAACCAATTATTTTACATTAATTAATGTATACATTGTATTTGAGCTTCGACTCCGGAGATTACTTCTCCACCATCGAGTGTCCTTGATCATCTTTTTAGTCCTTGTTTTTAATAAGAGGAAAAAACTAATTAAATAAAAAAACCTCTTTTCCGATAATTATTCCAATTCCATATTCCTTTCCATCCTATCCTCAATCCATCAATCCATCATAATATCGATTAATATTAATATGTTTAAAATAACATGTTTAGGCACCTTAATAAAGTGAGAAGTAATTTTAAATTTTAGGTTAAAAATAAAATAAAATGAGAGTCTTCTGTTTTTTAAATAAAATAATTTTTAATTATTTCTAGAGACTATAGTTTCGAAGTTATTGCCTTCATCATCCGTCTATCACAAATATTTCAAATTAGTTACATATTAAGATTGTGATAGACTGATGATGAAGGCAAGCCGTCGAAACTATAGTCTAGAAATAATTAAAAATTATTTTATTTAAAAAAAGAAGACTCTCATTTTATTTTATTTTTAACCTAAAATAAAAACAATTCTGTTACCATCGACAGTGAAATCTTTTATTCAACTAATAATTTTAAATTATTTTATTTATTGATTTTTATTAGAATTTGAGAATGATAGTTAATTCCCAGTTTATTTTATCTGTAAGTATGTTTACAAATTTTAATAAGAGATTTAAAATGTGTATTATTATTTCTAAATGAAGAGTAGTGCATTGCCATAAAGCAATTTTACTAGACTTGATTAAATCTCCTTTCACTCGTGAATGAATTGGCTTCTGACTCCTCCGGATTAGCTCATCTAATTGGGTTCCGAAAGTGTTCCTTCATGTTCTATCATTTTCCGGATTTATAATGTTGACTCATTGACTATTAGTAATTGCATTTATTATAATTTTTATAAAATAATCTTTATTAAATCTTATTTTAATTTTAATATTAAAGTGGTTATAGCCAGATTATAGATCAAGCATGGGGTAGATAAAAATTATAATTTATTGTAGGCGGGGTCATAGTTCCCCCCCCATTTTGGGCGGTTAGTTTTTGCATTTTTAGACTTATGGGGTCTACTGATTATGTATACAAAATTTGGTTGAGTTTGCTCAAACGGCCTAGATTTTTCATTTTTACTCCCCCCCCCCATTTTGGGCCGTTAGTTTTTCCATTTTTAGTCTTCTGCGGTCCCAATGATTATGTATACAAAATTTGGTTGAGTTTGCTCAAATGGCCTATATTTTTAATTTTAACCCCCCTCCACCCCCCTTAATTTTGGGTCGATATGCACGAAAATCTAATCAGCTCTTAATCTCAATAGACCAAAATTAAGTGTGAAATTTGGTTTTGATATTCACAATAGTTTTTGAGCTAGCTCGTCCACAAAATTTGGTAACGCACAGACTAACAGACATTTTGACAAAAAAATTATTATCTCGAAAAATATAATTTTTTCGATGTTCACTTATTAGGGCTTTTTTGTAGAGCGAAATACCATGGTTTCGATCAATTTTTTTAATCGAAATAGTTTAAGCCGTTTTTGAGATATTTCGAAAAAAAGAAGGAAAAAAACACTTTTTTCATGCACGATTACAATACTTGACCATCACCCTGTATGGTAAAGTAAAAAAATCCTAATCGAAAAAAATTGCAAAAAATAATTATATTTTCTCATATTGGTCTTAAATGAAAAAAAATAAAACCAGGAAAGCTTCAAAATTAATAATAATCATTTAATCACGTATCAATAATTAAATTTAATATACAAATCACGAAATATTTTTTAAACTGTTAGAAACGAATAAATAAAATTTTAAGAAAGATTGTGAATTTAATTACATTGTCAAGGAATAGTATTTTGAACGATATCTTGATTTGGAAAGTTTTGTCAGGTTATTTTTTTTTAAGCTCTTGGTTTCGAGAATTTCTATCCAACCCACGTCTGTCGTTCAATAACCCTCGGAGACATTCCTCAAGAGGACAATAAAGAATGCTACGGAAATGTTGACAAGGTCACATGTCCTTAGGGGCACTTGGTCCAAAAAACCACCCTCCATATGGAACAAAAAACAAACAACAAGTGAGTAATCGGAGTTTTGTGCGGAATTTTCGTAATGATAAAATCAATGGATGTTCAAAAGATTGGATGACAAAAAGGAAAAAATTCCAAAACTAAATACTGACGACATTTATCACTAAGCCGTAAGCATACTGTAATAAGAAATCCATAAACACTTTTAAGTATTATAGTCAATGCATTTCCAATCAATCCCATTGGGATGTGAGTGAAATAGCGAAAGCAGTAAAAATACCAACAGTATAAGATATCTAAATGAAATAAAATAATAATATCAATCATTGTAGGTATACTAAGGTGGTCCTTATATTTTGAGTTTTTCGAATTTTTGCGTTGACAAGGGCTCATAATCGAAATAAATAAAAAATAAACTGCAACGGATCGTTGCTAAACATTATCCAAATTCATTTGAAATATTAATATGTTTATTCCTTTATTATTAATCAGATATCACTTGCAATTTGCAGTTCATGGTGACTTTAATTCAAAAATAATGATCGATTCTCATTTAATAGTCGAGGAATAACCATTCTAAATTGGATTTTTCATGTTTCTGTTATTATTAGTAACCATTGCTGAAAACATGGAGGAATCGACTTAAAATCAAAAATAGCGATCGATTCTTATCTAATACTAGAGGAATATCTTATTGCATTCCATTTTTGATGTTTTGACTATTAATCGCAACCTATACTGAAAACGTGGAAGAATCGACTTAAAATCATAAAGACTAAATTCTTTTATGGCAAACAACTCAAGCTGTTTGATGATTTTAAGTCGATTCTTCCACGTTTTCAGTAGAGGTTGCCATTAATAGTCAAAACATCAAAAATGGAATGCAATAAGGTTATTCCTCTAGTATTAGATAAGAATCGATCGCTATTTTTGACTTTAAGCCGATTCCTCCATGTCTTCAGCAATGGTTACCAATAATAATCGAAGCGTCAAAAATCTAATGTAGAATTGTTATTCCTCAAGTACTAGATGAGAATCAATCGCAATTTTTGGTTTTAACTCGATTCCTCCATGTCTTCAGCAAAGGTAACGGATAAGAAAACAACGCAGTTGCTATGGTTACTTATAATATTCCCTACCAAATGTTTAGCATTTCACAGCGAGAAGCCTATCCATTCTTACTTAAGTTAGGTTAAATGAGCTATATTAAAACGATCAAATGAATGAATTTTAAAGAATTTAAAAAAAGTACTATCTTAGAGTAAAGTACTTTAAAATATAATTTTACTAAAAACTTTATTTAACCTTTTTTGTAGTTCCCATTGGACAAAGTAAAAATATCCCCCAAGTTTCAAGTCTATCTCATTAATTTCCAGCAATGTAAGTTTCTCATCTAAATAACATGGGGTTTTTGGCATTAAAATATCATTTTTTTTATTCCGGCCAATGTAATGGTTCAAAAAATTTGAAACTCTGTAGACTTTATCTTTATAATACTAGCTATCCATCAAAATTATTACAGATTTTTAGCTATTATGATTTTGGAGCTACAGCTAGATAAAATACTGCTATACTTTAGTGTTACTAAATTATAGAATCCAAAATTATAATAGCTAAAAATCTCTAAAAATTCTAAGGGATGGCTACTATTATAAGGATGGGGTTTACAGAGTTTCAAATTTTTTGAACCATTACTTTGGCCGGAATAAAAAATTGATATTTTAATGCCAAAAACCCCATGTTATTTGGATGAGAAACTTACATTGCTGGGGGCAATTGAGATAGACTTGATACCTGGAGGATATTTTTTTTTTATTTATTTCGACCCCTTGTCAGCCTAAAAATTCGAAAATACCCAAAATAAGGAACACTAAAGTCTAAGGTATACGTACATAAGATACATTGGGGCAATTAAAAATGAACAAATAAAAATTAATAAAATAATTGTAAGTTGATATTTTTTCAAGACTCGGTAGCAAAATTTGGTCAAGTGAAATTTTTTATTATTATTTTTTTTTTGAATGTGCAGTTTTTCAAAACTTCAACCACATTGCGGTAGGGGTTACCGTTATTCAATTAAGATGAAACTTTGTCAATCTCATTTTTTAGCCAATTGGCTATTATTAATTATGTGGTCCGCAACGCAAAAATGCAATGATCCATTTCTTGTGACCACCCTAATGAGCATAATTTTCTTTTCCGGCAAGTTGGTAAAAATTGCCGATCTTGATCGATTGTATTTAAACAAATGAACCGATTTTATCTTCTAAGTAGTTATTCGAAGCAAAATTGTATGCTCTTTCATTTTGGTAAGAGTAAAATTTTATCTAGGGCGCATTCTTGCACCTAAAATGTTTAATATAAGTAAATATAATTATAATTAATCAAAAATTATCTACTTTGAATTGGAACAAAAATAAAACAACTGTTTTTTTTTTCAAACCCTTTTCTTCCATTAGCCCCCCCCCCCAAACCCCTTTTGGGGTTAAAATAACAAAATGTTCTATAGCAATCGTTTTAAGTTAGAAGAAATCTGATCCAAATACGAAATTTCATAATAATACCTACAGCCATTTTTATGCCAATTGTAGGCACCAAACAAACGTGTCTCTTGACTGTTTTTACAAAAATATTATTTGGTAGTAAAATATTTTATTCTAATTTAAATTATTACATTTTTCGGGTAAAAAATCCCTCAGTCTCGTTATTGCAAAAATGCAAAAAAATCACGTTTATGAATCTTTAAAAATAAATTTATTCACTTATAACAATTATAAATTATAAGAAGTAGAGAAAATTAAATTTCCAAAAAATTGATCAATTTAAAATAACTTACATAATGAGCTTTTTATGATTTTTTTTTAAGTGAATTACAAGAAACATCTGGTAAGGCTTGCTGAACGCGACCTTTAAAAAAAACACAAATGTGAACGCAATCTAAGTGTCTGGAATCAGAAGCCTTGCCAATCAAAACAGTCGATTCTTTAGTCACCTATCAGCTAACTATACTAAAAATGTCAGCTCCTTAGATATTCAGAGTTTCGAAAAATATATATAACATAGCTAATTGTCTTCAGAAAAATTTATTTCAATTTCGACTGTATTATAAATATAGATATCTTTATAAAAATGAAAAAAAATAATATTATATATTCTTCGAATATTCAATGAATAAGAAAGCTTTATATATAAAGATTCCCAGATAGTTATTTAAAATTGTCATTTTAAAAGAGACCAGTTTCGTGATAATCGCCCCCCTCTCTCAGTCTAGATAAGAACATACGTATTAAATAAATAAATAAATAACTGTTTATGTGTTGTCCCAATAAAATATCAAACAATAGATTATATAATAGTATACATACTAGAATCGAAAATAATTATTCGTAATGAGTCCTGGCTATATATTGTATTTAAAATGACAAATTTGAATTTGACCTGAATAATGCCGAATACAATAAACGTTTCAATTTAGAAGGTTTCAAAAGTATGATAATGTGAAGAAAAAGACTTCGATTCTTACAAATATTACATATTTTGAGCCAAATACAGATGTTTTAAAAGTAAATTTTCGGATTAAGAATCATGTCCATGCGGTGCAGACGTCACCTTTTAATGCAGGGTAGTCATACCATTAACTGATCTGCCAATTGAGTTGCCTAAACACCAGGGGCTCTCATGATATGAAGTGTGGTAATTAAATGGCTAGACTGATGCTGCTACTGGCAAACAGCATATTTCAGCATTTTTAACTGCATATTTTGGCAGTTTTACTACATAAAAATCCGGTCTCTAGTTATATGTTATAAAACCTTCGGTATGCTCTTCATTCACTCGCACTTGAGCGGCTTATTTTTATTTATTATATATGTGTGTGTATGTGTCAAGTTTGTGAAATAGCCAAATTTTAGCCAGTCTAATTTTTATTGTGAACAAAGCTTGAACTCGGCACCCGATATAAAAGTTATGCTAAATACAATTTTAAACGATGTTTTATATTTAAAATTTGAGGAAAGCTAAACATGTTTTCACTTTATCTTCCAATTCAAGGATTAAATTCTCAATGTAGTAAGTTTTTGCGTTTTGCAGGCTTTTTTGTGTGTCGTTATCTAATTTCTCAGTTAATGTCAAGAAATTAGAGCTATCTTCTAATCGCTTAATTAAGCCATCTCGAGAGGCTGTTGTAAAAACCGGAAGCAAACAGCAGCTGCGCGTATTGGCTGGTTTTTCTCTATATGCAGTTTTTTTTTTCTAAACGACTTCAACAACATTCGTTCATTAGAGCCGTTTTTACAAATAATTGTCTCTTTGAAAATGAGACGTTCTTTTATACTCAATACTTTACATTCAATTTATGTTGTTATTACTCAGTACGCTTGATAGACCTCACGCGAAATTTTATTTTGCTTAACCTCGTATTAATTTATGCCTGAAACAAGGAGAAAAATAATTTTCAAGCGTAATTGTTTTCTTTATCTCTGGATTGGGAAACTCTGAAAAACTCAAGTCAAAAGATCGTATAATGTTCGTTCTGATGCTCTAATTTGTGTAGATATATAAATCAAAGAATTGTTTAGATATTAGGTTTTCAGGCTTCAGAATTTTCACTTTAAAAATGCAGAAAAAATCGAATTGCTTAATTTAACTTAACATTTGTACCTAAAGAGCTGAAATTTGACATGAGAATTTGTATGTATGCGCTGTATCTCTCTTCTGAATTTCATTTATCTAGTTTATACCGTTCACTCACGCAAATGCCAAATCAGTCAAATTTTATGCGACGTACTAATCCTTAAAAAAATTAAAACTTTCCCCTCCAATATATATTATTATTATTACTCCTATATTACTTTAAAATATATTATTATTACTCATCAGAACTAGTCATCGTATTCGTCGATTTGTTATGTCTATTCGTGTTTATATGTAAATGTCTGAAACCCAAAGAAAAATATTTTCCAGAACCTACTATAAATAAAAGCTCGTGGCAAGTTTGTTCTAGTGCCAACATGTTTATACTTACAAAATAAAGCATTGATTAGATTTTGGATTTTCTAGGTTCGAATTTTTCGTTTAATAATTAGAAAAAAAATAGTAGGTAACTAAATGAAAAATAGCTAATTAAAAAAATAAATAAAGTAAAATCGAATTGTTTTATAGATAGCTATCGAAACTTGGCACAAAAGCTCTTTCCTATTAATAATGTCGTTAAAATTTGAATTTTTAGTGTAATCACACATAATTAATTATAATTATTTATTGAACACGAATAAATAAAACTACGATGTTTCGATCGTTCTCAAGTATGAGCAGGACTCACTCCGATTTTGCTCATGCTTGAGAACGATCGCAGAATAATAAGTCGATCGAAACGACGTAGTTTTATTGTTTTGTTTATTCATGTTCAATAAATAATTATAATTAATTTCACTAAAAATTCAAATTTTAATAAAATTAATCACAAAAATAAAAGTTTCAACAGCTTCATTACTAATTAATAATGATATGTTTCAGATTTTTTGCTCAAATCGTTTTTTGAAAAAACACTTGCCAAATGGAAAGCGTATCGAGTCCTGAAAAAACAAAATTAAAATAAACTGCAACGGATCGTTGCTAAACTTTATCCAAATTCATTTGAAATATTAATATGTTCTTGAGTAAAGTACTTTACAATATAATTTTACTAAAAACTTTATTTAACCTTTTTTGTGGTCCCCAAGGTACTTAATTAGGATATTAAATTTCATCAAAATTGGTTAAGTCATTTTCAAGATATTTTGAAAAAACTAAAAAAGTACTGAAATAAAGTACTAATGTTTGTGGACCGATATGTATCAAAAACTAATCAGCGCTTCATTTTGTTAAACTAATGGTAGGTTTTCAATTTCAATTCAATCGATGCAACGGTGTGGAAAAAATCGTGGACGAAAAAAACGATAACACACACACACACACACACACATACATACATACATACATCCCCACGCACTTCCAAAAAAAATGGCACTTTTTGGCCTCTCGACGAGATTCCAGGTAATTTTTGGCAAAACTGTCACGTGCTAAAATTCAATCTCATTGAATACTTCAATTTGTGACCTTAATTGAGTCTATGGGTTCCGTAGTCTTTACCTGAGGACCCTTTGAAGTCGCGCTTGTCGCGAGAGCGATTCCAATACTTTCTCCCATGCTTCGCATTAGATAAAGTAAAAATTTATACTTAATGAGATGTTAATTATATTATGATATCACACACCATAGAATAAAAGAAATATATTTAGTTTACCATATAGGGTATGGTCAAGTATTGTAATAGTGCATGAAAAAAGTGGTTTTTTTGCTTCTTTTTTTCAAAATATCTCAAAAACAGCTGAAACTATTTTGGTTAAAAAAATTAGGCGAAACCATGGAATTTCACTTTACAAAAAAGCCCTAATAAGTGAACATCGAAAAAATTATATTTTTCGAGATAATAATTGTTTTATCAAAATGTCTGTTGGTCTGTTATTCTGCTAGTACCTGCGTTACCAAATTTTTGTGGACGAGCTAGCTCAAAAACTAGTGTGAATATCAAAACCAAATTTTACACGTAGTTTTGGTGCATTGAGACTAAGAGCTGATTACATTTTGGTACATATCAATCCAAAATTAAGGGGGGAGGTGTAGGGGGGTTAAAAATTAAAAACTAGGCCATTTGAACAAACTCAAGCAAATTTTATATACCTAATCTGTTGGCCCCCAGAAGTCTGAAAATGTAAAAACTAACCCCCCCCCCTACATGATTATAAATAATTTTATTAAATATTAAACATAAGATAGGGGCCAGGTTGTATGGCAAAGTCAAGTGGATGGCCACATCAGAACGTGCCAATTTATTTTTATTTTAGGCCCAAACGAAAAATCGAGTTTTTCCAAAATAATCCTTAGATTAAGATTTTAATACAATTTTTTATTTCTGGTATAATAAATGCTTGGAAATTTCTAGTTATTAATTTATTTAGACTACCTGCTATTATGCTCTTGACAGACAGACTGACAAACTGACAGACATTGTGGCGACACTAATAGGGTCGCGTTTCACTTTTGCAATCTTAAAATGTTTTCATTTTTTTCCTCCAATTATTATTATAATACACTTTTTCATTATTTCGTTATTATTAATGGTAATAATAATAATTCCATCTTTAAATTGATATTCCCAATAAATTGGCAAGAAAGTGTGTTTTTTCTTGTTTTTTTTCCCCCTGGAATAAATACAATAATAACCGATTATCTGATATGGCCTTCATAATCAGGATGAGAACTGCTGTCAGTTTCGTTTGTTCTCTAAATGCTCTACTGATTCAGGCCAAATTATCTAACTATCTCATCATTTTACAGTTAAATTTTATTAAAATTATTATATATAACCTATATATACAGATATCAACATTCTATCCAGAAGTTCAGGAAAAAACAAAAAACCACACAATGGCATTCATAAGTCTTTTTTTTTGTTATTTAAAATTAATGCTGATTTCTATTTTTTCTAATTTCAAAACTTCCATTTGAGAAAGGTCGCTAATTTAGACAAATAATGGGATTAAAAAGTTGTGCATTTGAGTTCTTTAACGGATGCTGCAATATACCAAATAAATAGCTACCTAATTTGATTTATTTCCTTCCTTCTATTTGTAGAATAATTAGAGCGAATCTAATCTTGTTCAACATTTTTACACCTTAAAAGTGATCATTAAGACAATATGAGATGATCTATTCTTACAGGAAATGTTAATTTGATATTCAAGTACATGGAGATCAACATCTCCACCCGAACAATGTTTTTGCTAGATTGATATACAATGGTGGTTTACAATAATTGTAAATGTAATTCTTTGTTACTTTTCAGATAGTTAAGGTTCACGAAATTTCTTTTTGGGATCTAGCTTTCGGCTTAGCTTAATATTAATTTTTAGTAGAGATTGTGGTGTTGGTGCAAGGTGAAACATCAATTCTTTCCCCCTGTTCAAAAAACACATAATATAACATGTTATTCAATAAGTTGAATTAGTTACTTTCTGTACTTCCTGAAGATGGGTTGATAGCCCGAAATATATAATTTGAAAAAGAAAAAAAAAATTTAAATCTTTTAATTTTAATGTGAAATAAGTGACCTAGTATCCTTAACTCATAGTAAATCAATATTAAATATATTTATTTACTCTTATCTTTATCTTAGCTTAATAGCCAAAACGTTGATATTACACTCGGCAATCGGTGGGAACAAACGAAAATTCATTAAATTTGAATAAATTTATTTTCTGCCTATATTTTAAATCTGTACTTGTATTATAACTTTTAAAAATTAGTTAATATAGCTATATATAGATTAAAATTTTGAAGTTCAATCTGAATATAAGAAATAATTTGGTTTTCTCTTTGAACCCCTGAAGATAGGGTCCTACCCTGAAATATATATAGTCATGATAATAAGCATCTTTTCTTTTATTTTTGTGAAACTTACCTAAAATTTTTACTATATATTTTAAAATTTTCATTATTTTATTAAAATACACTGCCCCGCAAAAAAAGTGGCCCACTTGGAAAATTTCAATTTTTTACTTTACTCAAATAATAATAATAATTACTCAAATCGTTATTTTTTACTTTAAATATTATTTATATTCAAATTTATCTAAATACTGAAAGTTTGTAATAGCTTAATAAAAAAAAAAAAAAAAAAATGTTTCACCAAGAACCTACACCAATCTCCCTTGACAAAATTAAAACTAGTATTCAAGCTATTAACATCCCTTGTAATTAGCAATAGTATAATTTTTTGTTATACATTTATATATATAAAAATCAATCTGTGTTCGTTGGTTGGTTGGTTCAATGAACTTCGACACCGTTTATCCGATTGAGATGAAATTTTGAACACATATTTATCACAGTCTATAGGATGATGATGATATAGTTTCATCAATTTAAAATTAATTTCATTTTTGAATTTTATTTAAAGGCCATAAATTTTATTCAAAGCTCTAAAAGGGTCATGAAATAATGAAAAAGGTTAAAATGGTCAGGTCGACAAACAAAGAACCCCTCTTCACAAAGGAAGTTAGCATTTTTTTTTCATTTTCTTTTTTTTTAAAGTTTGAAAATATCATAGAGAGATATCTATCTATATATATAAAAATCAATCTGTGTTCGTTGGTTGGTTGGTTCAATGAACTTCGACACCGTTTATCCGATTGAGATGAAATTTTGAACACATATTTATCACAGTCTATAGGATGATGATGATATAGTTTCATCAATTTAAAATTAATTTCATTTTTGAATTTTATTTAAAGGCCATAAATTTTATTCAAAGCTCTAAAAGGGTCATGAAATAATGAAAAAGGTTAAAATGGTCAGGCCGACAAACAAAGAACCCCTCTTCACAAAGGAAGTTGGCATTTTTTTTTTTCATTTTCTTTTTTTTAAAGTTTGAAAATATTTATAGAGAGATTACTCATAAAAAAATGACACACGTTATAAATGTATAGCAATATAGTATACATATAAGTTAAAGGTATAAACAGGGCCGGGCTAAGAGAAAATTTTACTACAAGCATGAAATATTTTTGCGCCCCCCCCCCCAGCAAATTTAGCAACAATCATAATAGAACAATATACATGTAGAGGTATATAGTATACATATAAGTTAAAGGTATAAACAGGGCCGGGCTAAGAGAAAATTTTACTACAAGCATGAAATATTTTTGCGCCCCCCCCCCCCCCCCAGCAAATTTAGCAACAATCATAATAGAACAATATACATGTAGAGGTATATAGTATACATATAAGTTAAAGGTATAAACAGGGCCGGGCTAAGAGAAAATTTATATTTTTGCGCCCCCCCCCCCAGCTAATTTAGCAACAATCATAATAGAACAATATACATGTAGAGGTATATTGTATACATATAAGTTAAAGGTATAAACAGGGCCGGGCTAAGAGAAAATTTATATTTTTGCGCCCCCCCCCCCCAGCAAATTTAGCAACAATCATAATAGAACAATATACATGTAGAGGTATATAGTATACATATAAGTTAAAGGTATAAACAGGGCCGGGCTAAGAGAAAATTTATATTTTTGCGCCCCCCCCCCCCCAGCAAATTTAGCAACAATCATAATAGAACAATATACATGTAGAGGTATATAGTATACATATAAGTTAAAGGTATAAACAGGGCCGGGTTAAGAGAAAATTTACATTTTTGCGCCCCCCCCCCCCCAGCAAATTTAGCAACAATCATAATAGAACAATATACATTTGGGCCAGTAAAATAGAATCTTCAAATATATCTATTCAAGACTTTATTATAGAATAACAGTACTAATAAAACTTCAATAAACAAGTTGCGTGGGGGTCCAGGGGGCAAAGCCCCTGGCTAGCAAGGCCCGCCGAAGGCGGGCCTCACAGCTAGTTTATAATAATAAGAATAATAAAGTATTCAATATATATACTTAGTTGTGTAAACGTAGCTTATTTTAATTAAACTTTAATAAAAAATTTTTAAGAAAAAAATAAAAACCGACTTCAAAAAATTCAATGCAACAAATAAAATACACTAAAAGGTATAAAATAATTATTATCTTATTTAGTTACAACTAAACGACGAAATATTAACACGAAATTACTTTTTGAAGTCGGTGCCAAACAAATATACCTTTTATGAATCGCACTCGACGGATCTTACTAAGTACGTTTGGAGAATGTGCTCGCTTATAGGTATAGTCTTTGTTTGGTACCGAATTCAAAAAGTAATTTCGTGTTAATATTTCGTCGTTTAGTTGTAACTAAATAAGATAATAATTATTTTATACCTTTTAGTGTATTTTATTTGTTGCATTTAATTTTTTGAAGTCGGTTTTTATTTTTTTCTTAAAAATTTTTATTTTTCTCTTTTTAGTGATGTTATTAATAGTGATCATATCATCAGAACTTGACCAAATTAATATGACACCATCCCTAAGACACCCTCTTTCGGATAAAAAAAGAACCATCGAAATCGGTTCATAAACAAAGAGGTTAGGTCTAAACAAACCTAATAAAAAAGGTCTAATACCTATGAAAAAAATCGAAAAAAATGGGACCAATCGGAAGCTAGACTGGACCCAATGCAAAAAAATTTTTCAAAATCGGTTGACAATTGGCGGAGATATGAGGTAACATAGGCACAAAAAAAAAAAAAAAAAAAAAAATCAGTCGAATAGAGAACCTCCTCCTTTTTTGAAGTCGGTTAATAAAATCACCCACGCCTTTATTTTTAGTCATGTCTCATGTTAGTATGGAATTTTTTCGGCTACTTAAGAAAAATTTATTTTCTAATTTATAATTCATTTTCCAATAAAATCGTCGTTTTTTACTATATTTTAATTTTTCAGCACATAAATTATATTTTTTCTATTTATTAGTAAGTAATTAGTAAAATTGATCAAATGTATTTTCATCGAAAATAGGATATGTATGCAAAATTAAAAAATTACGAAACTGGGTCGAAATCGTGCTATTTTTCTAGGAAAATTTTGATTCAACGTTGGATGAGAAACCAAATCAAAGAAAAAAAATATACTTTGACTATCTAGTAATGAGTAAAATTTTTTATTAACGTTTACATATGTTTGCAAATGATATATATCTCTATTAATATCTGGCATCAATGAAATATTGTATTGTGATCAGAAACATGACTGTCTTCTAAACTTTTCGATAGAAGTCAAGAATCTACCTATACAGACAGTCAGAGCAAGCTAATTACATAAAAACATGCAATAATGATGCTGGGATATGGAAAAAATCACTATAAAAATTATTCGGTATTAATTTTAGAAATTTTCTCTTTACTCTAATTGATCTCCAAAATTTTCACCAGGTTTATTTCATTAACAATCAATTGATGATAATAATAAGAATGTTTTCTACATTTGATTCAATCTCGAATCTAATGTAGGGAATTTTTGTCAAATATTGAATGAAAATAATATTTGAACTTTCTAACTTGAAATAATGATATTAAATAAATTTTATTTTCTCATTAATATATCAAAGAATAACTGATACGTCAACGAGAATTATTTTGACCGCGCTGATTTGAAAAAGATATTTTTTTTTTTTTTTTTCAACGTAATATTCTCTGGAGAGAGACGGACTGGTAGAAACTTTAATTGAATGTAATGGAAGGCAGCCCAGAGGTAGTGAGGAAAGAAAAATTAACACATATAAAATAGGTGTAATTTATTGGAATCCTTCCTCCTTTCCTTTCGAAACGTCGGTTTGAAAGGAAAGGAGGAAGGATTCCAATAAATTACACCTTATTTTATATGTGTTAATTTTTTCTTTCCTCACTACCTCTGGGTTGCCTTCCATTACATTCAATTAAAGATATTTTTATCTCGCGAGACTACTGCGGATTACGCTATTGGAGTCTGCGGAGTATTAAGTCTGAACCAAGAGAGAAAAAGATGTGATCCACTTAGCTACAATCCAACGTCATTTCGCGTATAGCCCGCTAGACATTCGGATGGATCACCAAGTGAATTTGAAATCTCAGATGTTATATATTTAATCTCCCAGTCCAGAGCGCTAGATCTATTAGCATGTATGTTAGATGCCTGCAATTAATTAACGGAATGTTTTCTACATTTGATTCAATCGCGAATCTAATGTAGGGAATGTTTGTCAAATATTGAGTGAAAATAATATTTGAACTTATATATTTCTAACTTGAAATAATGATATTAAATAAATTTTATTTTCTCATTAATATATCAAAGAATAACTGATACGTCAACGAGAATTATTTTGACCGCGCTTGATTTGAAAAAGATATTTTTATCTCGCGAGACTACTGCGGATTACGCTATTGGAGTCTGCGGAGTATTAAGTCTGGACCAAGAGAGAAAGAAGATGTGATCCACTTAGCTACAATCCAACATCATTTCGCGTATAGCTTTTTCAAATCAGCGCGGTCAAAATAATTCTCGTTGACGTATCAATTATTCTTTGATTTGATTAATGAGAAAATAAAATTTAATTAAATACCCTTTTAATTTTGTATTATCTTTAATCATACTTAAATTATCATAGTGTTGATCATTAAATACACTTCAATTTAGTTAAATATTAGCAAGATAGGGGTTATATCTCTTCAAGTTATAAATAACTAATAATCACATGTAATAGAATAGCTAATCAACTATTCTGACATGTGATTGTAAAAAGCTATCGGTGGAACAATTTCTACCCCCCACGAGAATAATACATTTATTTCCCCATTAACATAGCCTCTGATATTCTCTAATAATTAAAAAATTGATTAATTAACATAGAAGTTATAATATCTTGTCTTACTATATTACTTTTGTATAGTACTGTATTTCAAAGTAGCGAATCGGTGAACTCTGAATGAATCCTTTCATTTGTCTCTTTCGATGCCATCTTACTTTATTTATTAATTTTGTAAAAGCTCATTTACTTCAAACTATTTCAGATCTAGTTTTTCTTTTGATTAAAATTTTATTATCTTATACTATCAAATGAACAATTCTTGTATATATGTATTAGTATATTAGGGTGGTCCTTATTTTGGGTATTTTCGAATTTTTACGCTGACAAGGGCTCATATGGTTTGAAATAAATAAAAAAAGATATCCCCTAAGTTTCAAGTCTCTATCTCAATTATAAACCTGTGCCCCCCCCACACCCCCCAGCGATGTAAGTTTCTCATCTAAATAACATGGGGTTTTTGCAATTGAAAGATCAATTTTTTTTATTCCACTCAAAGTAATGGTTAAAAAAATTTGAAATTCTGTAGACATTATACTATATATATTTGTCTAGATTAATTTGTAACAACGCTAAGAGAAATTTCTCTAAAAAATTTTCCCTCTTGCCTAGAATCGAACCTACGAACTCTTGAACTAAGGCCATTAGCTTTAACCATTAGACCAATCTAACATTAATATTTATACCATGATTTCTGTTACTAAAACTATACATTTTTGATTTAGACTTTGTGTCGAGATAATATTGTATTCATTTGAACTCGAATGAAAATGAAAAAACACCAATTGATTTTAAATTAAGAAACATTAAATTTATATTAATTAACGAGGCAAATTTGAAATATAATTGTCAGCTCGGATTTTAAACTGATGGCTCCAATCGATTTTCATTAAGAAGGCAAATTTGAAATATAATTGTAATTTTGAAATGAAAGACTCCGATTCAATTTAAATTAAGAAACAAAAAAATATTTTTTGTAATTAATTAAATTAATTGAACCGCGTAAATTTGAATAATTTCCACGATTCAGCCTGCGAATTTTTTGTAGTTCATAAATCATTTCATTGTTTTTGTTTTGAAAAGGAAAAATGAAATTTAAATTTAAATATATTCATAATTATTCCTCCCCCCCCCCCCGCCTCTCAAAAATTAAAGAGGCGAAACTTTTAAGAGACGATGTATTTTCGGTAGTTTACGGGTATACATTTGGAGTGTGGTTTTTTAAGAGGAATAAAATTTTTTGACCGCCAGGGCACCAGCCCGGAGCACGCCCTCGAAGTTCGTCCTTATAATACTAGCTATCCCTCATAATTTTTACAGATTTTTAGCTATTATTATTTTGGAGTCTATAACTTAGTAACACTAAGATATAGCAGTATTTTATCTAGCTCTAACTCCAAAATTATAATAGCTAAAAATCTGTAATAATTCTGATCAGTAGCTAGTATTATAAGGATAAAGCCTACGGAGTTTCAAATTTTTTGAACCATTACTTTGGCCGGAATAAAAAATTGATCTTTCAATGGCAAAACCCCCATGTTATTTAGATGAGAAACTTACATCGCTGGGGGCACAGGTTATAATTGAGATAGAGACTTGAAACTTAGGGGATATTTTTTTTTTATTTATTTCGAACCATATGAGCCCTTGTCAGGGTAAAAATTCGAAAATACCCTAAATAAAGACCACCCTAATATATATTGTATATAAAAGTTGTTTCTCGAAAACGCCTCTAACCTTTTCGATGGAAAATTCGATCTGTCAGGCTAACATTTTGACATGTTTTTGGGGATTATGGTGCCTCATCATCTAAACTACTCTGTAAAATAGAATATCCCATGAACATTAATGAAAAACCAAGTCCATCTATTTAATCCTTATGCAGTAAAACGACTTAGAATAAGAATAAGCTTGCAATTTAATGTTTAAATTCAATTTAATTATAATCTTCATTATATAAATGGCATAGAACATGATTTTCTACATTATACATTTAAACCAATCTTCTGGTCGATTAAACATCCTCTCTTACCAAAGATTATTTAGTTTTTTAGTTAAAGCTTTTATATATTTTTTTATTTATATAATTAAATTGGAGAAAATGTGGAATTTTTCAAGACTTGTTACGCTGTGACGATATTTTGTGAGGGGTCAGCTTCGGTTAGAAAATTAGCACAAAGGTGCAGTTTATTTATTAATAGAAACTGTTAAGCCAAATTTCAGCACATTAGCTAAATTAGTTTAAGAGTTCCTCATAAACAATTAGATTTTATTAAGTATCATGTACTACAGCAGTAGTTCTTAACCTTTTTAAGGCTGTGACCCAAATTTGAGAAATATGTTCATATCATAATCGCATCCACTCATTTGTTTCTATAATAAAAAAGAGGTTACCTGGAAAGTTTTCTGGGAGTTTTGAAAATGGGTAATTTTATAGATTTCAATGTGTTCTTTCCGAATTTCAACTTTACCACTTCGTATCTTTGCCGTTCGCGCCGCCAATTTGTAAAAATGGCGACTAAAAGCATTTTTTTATAATATCTCCTTTCCGACTCATTTCACGATAAAAACATTCATATTCAAAATGAAAGTAGAGAAAATTTCCTACAATTTATGTAATAACCTTTTGTTTAGTCAAATTAATAATTTTGGCGTGCGAGCGCCGCAAACCATTATACATCTACTCCAACCCGTAACATTTAATTTTAACTGATTACATTTGTGAATTATAAAAAATCGCAGTTTTTCTTTAATAAAATGAAAACCACTCATCCTAGAAACTTGATTCTTGTCACATTGTCTAGGGAATTTTGTTGATTTGAACGTTTACTTGGACCACTATTTTGTTAAAACTCTTAGATATATATAGATATCCTACATCTATATATATAAAATTAAGGTTTTGTCTGTACATTGCTCCAAATCACGCCAAATTTTGGTTGCACACGTTTCAAGCAAAGTTATGAACGAAAACACCCTCAACAAAATTCCTGTCTGTCTGTCTGTCTGTATGTTTCCGTGGTTTCCGCGAAAAGTTGCTCACGTTTCACGTAAAGACGGTTGAAGGGATTATGAAATTTCATATTAGGATCAGATGTCTTCTAACTTACGCTTTTAGCTATAAAACGTTTTGGTATTTTGACCCCAAAAGGGGGTTTGGGGGGCTCACGAATGAAAATGATCAAATAACTCCTAAACTATTAACTCTACGTTAAATTTTATTATGAGCAAAGTTGTAGGGGATGTGATTTCTGACATCTTAGGTTTAAAAAAAATCCCCAAAAAATCACCCAAAAAGGGGGAGGGTCAAAATATGAAAATTCTTGCTCTTGGACCAAGCTCAACCAAATTTTGTATACATAATCTGTGGGTCACTAGAAGGCCAGAAATGAAAAAACTAACCACTCAAAATTTGGGGGGGGGGGGAGTGTCAAAAATGAAAATTCTTACCCTTGGAGCATACTCAACCAAATTTTCTATACTTAATCTGTGAGCCTCTAGGGAGCAAGAAATGCACAAACTGGGTGCGGGGGTGGTGTGCTGGTGCGCGGGGGGGTGCAGGTGAGGTTCCAGAGGCTTAGTGGGGTGGGTGCGGGGTGGGGTCCAGGGTGGGGTGGTGCGGGGTTGGGTGATGGGTGCTGGTGTGGCGACGGGTGCATGGTGTGGGTGGTGGGGGATGCTGGTAGGAGTTCGGGGGGTGTGGTGGCTGGTGGTCCAGGGGGCGTGCCCCCTGCCCAGGTAACACACAATATCCTCAGAATATTCTAAGAAGATTTAAATGTCCTTAGAATATCCTTAGAATATTCTTAGGATATTGTGGTTACCTGGGTGGCTAACAAGAGGGCAGCCGAAGGCGGGCCTTGCATCTAGTTATCTATAAATCTAAGAGTTTTATCAAAAAAGTGATCCAAGACAACAAAACTTCGTAGAGAATGAGCCATAAATCAGGTTTCTAGGATGAGTGATTTTCATTTTATGAAGGAAAAACTGCGATTTCCCAAATCTAATTAATATTCTCATAATATTATTTTATTTGAATTCTTGGCTAGTATTAATTCATAAGTTTTTCTTTATTTCACGGTCTTTCTATTTAAAAATGAGTTCATTCATAATCTAGCTTTAAAATATCTTAACTGACAGATAAACATTTCATGGAAATTGTTAGGAAAATATTCTACACGAGTTATTTCTAACCTCGAAATAATTTATGATTACAAATCATTAGTGGAAGAGATGTTGCAAATGTTTTTCACTAAATGAAATCAAATAATTTTAGAAAGAAAGGTGGTCCCTAACAAGGGACGATTTTTCATTATAAAAGCCATTTGATTGTAATAGAAAATCGTCCCTTGTTAGGGATAGCCTTTTTCTTATCTAATAAATTAGATTTTGTTAAGGGAGAATGGTGTAGGTTCTTGGTGAAACATATTAAAAGAAAATTTTTGAAATTTTTTAAAATTTAAAATATATAATACTAGATAGGTTTCACATAAATAAAAGTTCAGATACTTGTTTAGCACGAGTCTATATATATTTCGGGGTATAATCTCATCTTCAGGAGTTCACAAAGAACATGACAATGAGTGTCCTTTGTAAACTCCTGAAGATAGGCTTATACCCCGAAATATATATAGACTCGTGCTAAACAAGTATCTGAACTTTTATTTATGTGAAACCGAGGGGTGATCCGCAATTGGAAACAGGTGTACACCTCTTTGGAAGTATTTTGGAAGTACTTGGAAATATTTGGAAGTACTTGGAAATATTTGAAAGTACTTGGAAATATCTTGAAGTGGTGGAAATATTTGGAAGTACTTGGAAATATCTGGAAGTACTTGGAAATATTTGGAATTACTTGAAAATATTTGGAATTACTTGGAAATATTTGGAAGTACAAGTGGAAGTAGGTGTACAGCATATTAGGTCGCAGTTCACCCCTCGTGTGAAACCTACCTAGTATTTTATATTTTAAATTTTAAAAAGTTACTAAAAAATTTTTTCAAAAATTTCTTTTGAAGACGGGTTCAGTGAGAAATGAAAAGACTGCCCAAGGATAACGAAAACTACAAATTTCGAGTAGGTAAAATTTTTTTCTTTTAATATCATTTTTATTTTTTCTAAGATTCTTCCAAAATTTAAGTGACTTATATTAAATTACACTATTTATTTAATATATGTAACTAAATAAATCCTTTAATTTATAAAATTAAAATCATTTTCATTTTCTTATAAAACCGACGTTTCGGACGATCTCTCTTTTCAGGGCGTCCAGAAATTACATCACACGAATTTCAAGATTTTTAGACCCCCTCTCCCACTGTGTCACATTCTGTCACATTTTCATTGAGTATAGATATTGTGACGTCATACTATCACTTTTATTATTTATTTGAAAAAATTTGAAAATTTTTGCTAAAAATTCCTTGCTTACAATTTTTTGTCTAGATTTATTTTACTAACATTTTCAGGTTATAATTATATGAGGCAAACTGCCTAAGAGCATTGTGTAAAGTTAAATTGTAAGAATTATGAATGAATAAATAAATAAATAAAAAAATAAATAAATAATAACCTGAAATCTAAAAAATATATTTGAAAATTTTTTAATTTGACTTTTGTGACATTATAATTTTTAAGATCCCTGGGCTCCACTTTCCATTTTGTCACAAATCTGAAATGCTCCCTCCCTCCTTACTATGTGACGTAATTTATGGACGGTCCCAAAGGGTCAATGAAGGAAACCCATTTTTTCTGATTTTATGATTTTTTTTTAAATATAAAAATCTGAGTTTTTATTTTTATTTTGTACTAAATACAAAAAATTTTGTCCCCAGAACGAATTTCCTACGACTTTTCGTTCTTGACCATCATGGTTATTTGAATCCAGAAAGAAACACATAAAAATAAAAAATTTCTCCACGTTTTAGATATTTTTATACATAAATATGTAAGATGAAAAAAATTTCGAATTAATTCTATACTGTGGCACGAAGCCATATCGAATAAAATACTATAAAATACACATTTTATAAATCTTTTTCACATCCATCTTTACAAAACTCACAGCTACGCATCTTGTTTCGTATTCTTAATCTAAAGAAAACCCCGATGTGTGAAGAAAAACACAATATTCTCGTTGCCAAGTGGTCTCATGTAAAATGAATGCGATCTGTATTCCCGGTTGCCGACGTTGCAGGCGACATGGATCAATAATTCTCTTTTTTTATGTCAACGATTAAGAATGAGCGCATTGAAGAGAATGTGCAACACCTAATAGGCAGAATAGGCCCTTATTTTTTCAAAAATAAGTCACATATCATTTATAAAATCAGTTATTTTTCTAATCTAATAGTAAAGAGATATTAAATTGAAAGTTTTTGCCGAGAGTAGCAGAATTTTTATATATTGAAGGAGACAATAAAAGAGTGTGTCTTCTGCTGGAATTATAAATTTTATTTATTTATAACGAGACTATAGTTTCGAGGGCTTTGCCCTCTTCATCAGTCTATTACAATGTATTCACAGGAATTAATTTATGAATTCATAAATTAATTCCTGTGAATCCATTGTAATAGACTGATGAAGAGGGCAAAGCCCTCGAAACTATAGTCTCGTTATAAATAAATAAAATTTATAATTCCAGCAGAAGACACACTCTTTTATTGTCTCCTTCAGTAAAGAGATAAGTAACCTGGTGGAGAAATTATTTTTTGATCCTTTATTTGATTCCAGACAGTTTCTAGTTCAAGCATGCCAAAGACAAATTCAGACGAGTTTAGTCGATTAAAAATTGTTCTCGCTGAGGAACTATTAAAATAGTAATAATATAAAAAAGGTGTAAATAAAGATGATTCGGGAATCTTTAGACGAATCCATTTCATTCCACCCACTCTCAATATATAAGATCGAAAATAACTAAGAGTATTATAGACAAGTCACAGCTTGTTTATAGCAATAGAATTAGGAGAAAATGAAGATTTTCTTATTGGACAGGCTGATTCATTGTGGAAGATGGTCAATTTCCATCTCAGGGACTGTTTAGTTGAATTCACAAGAATTAATTTCTGACTTCCACCCTAACTCACTCAATGGAGTATACGTTTGGGGCGAGGGTCGTAAAATATACATATTTAAAAAAATCTAATGTTAAGTTTAAAAAATAACTCAAATGGAGCCGTATTGGATGAAATTTTCAAAAAAAAAAAATAAATAAAAAAAAACGAAGATGAAAATAAAATTTCAAAAAATCAAGAGTACTTTTTTGGACAGCATCCCCTGGTTGAAAAGTCACCAACTGCCACTGATGTATTATATATTAGGATGGTCCTTAGTTTGGGTATTTTCGAATTTTTACGCTGACAGAGGCTCATATGGTTCGAAATAAATTAAAAAAATATCCCCCAAGTTTCAAGGCTCTCTTTCAATTTTAACCTAGTGCTACACAGCGATTAATTTTATCATCTAAATAACATAGGGTTTTTGGCATTGAACGATCAATTTTTTATTCCAACCAATGTAATGGTTCACAAAATTTGAAACTCTGTAGACTTTATCCTTATAATAGTAGCTATCCTTCAAAATTTTTACAGATTTTTAGCTATTACAATTTTGGAGTTACATCTAGATAAAATACTGCTATGTCTTAGTATTAGTAAATTATAGACTCAAGATTATAATTGAAGGAGACAATAAAAGAGTGTGTCTTCTGCTGGAATTAAACTATTGTTTCGTTATAAATAAATAAAATTTATAATTCTAGCAGAAGACCCACTCTTTTATTGTCTCCTTCAATATATAAAAATTCTGTTACTCTCGGCAAAAAAACTTTCAATTTAATAAAATTATAATATTGTTAGAGTAAAATAATAATAGCTAAAAATCTGTAAAAATTCTGAGGGATAGCTGCTATTATAATGATAAAGTCTACAGAGTTTCAAATTTTTTAAACCATTACTTTGGCCGGAATAAAAAATTGATCGTTCAATGCCAAAAACCCCATGTTATTTGAGAAACTTAATTGCTGTGTAGCACTAGGCTAAAATTGAGATAGAGACTTGAAATTTGGGGGATATTTCTTATTTATTTATTTCGAACCTGTCAGCGTAAATATTCGAAAATATCCAAAATAAGAAGCACCCTAATGTATATATTATATGCATATATTTTTTCATAATGATTTAATCTATTAAATAGTTTTCTTCTACGATAAAAAAAACACGTGAATCGAGAGACGAGCGTAATCTGATCAACAAATATTTTTTTTATTTAATTTTCAATATAATGATGATGATTTTGACACTTATCGGATTACCGCCATGCATCATTAGATACGCATAGGAAATCAATGGGAATTTTTTATTAACATTCTACCCAACAAATTATAGATTTACTGCCTATGATAGATTATTTTCCATTCTCCGTTCCCTTTTATTCGAGTGCAACGAAGAGTGAAATATCAAACAGACTCCTGCTGTTTACCTTATGCTGTGTGTGTCCTTCCTTATCTTACCATCTAAATTTCCGTGTTGTTTCTTACCAAGGATTTGTTCATTTTCCCTTTAGAAAATGACAATTAATTATAAATAAGGAAATTCTTACCCAAGTGAAAGAAATTTTTATTTTGTCGAATGTATTTACTAATTCATTTCTTGATCGTCTCAAATAGTAAGTTTATGGATGACAGCGAAAATTTTCGACCCTACCTGGAAAAAATTTCATATTTTCATGGCTGATGATTAAAACTGAAATTTAATTATTTTATTTTTTAGTCATGTGAGTGAGTATCCATAGAATTTTTTTTGGGTACTAAATAAAAATTTATTTTTCTGCTTGAAATACTTTGTAATTAATAGAGATTGTGGTGTTGGTACAAGATGAAACATCTCTAATAAAAATAAAATAAAATAAATATTTTATGAGATATTACTATTTACTATGAGTTAGGTTTTCTAGGATACTTGTTTTAAGTTAAAATAAGCGAACTAGAAAACCTAACTCATAGTAAATAGTAATATCTCATAAAATATTTATTTACTTTTATCTTTATAAAATACTTTGTGAAATAAAAGCTAGTTTATTATATTAATTATTTATTCTGATTACCCGCCCCACGGGTCGGGCTTAGAATACAAGAATAGAAAGATAAAACAACTTTAATAAAGATAAAAGTAAATAAATATTTTATGAGATATTAATTTACTATGAGTTAGGTTTTCTAGTTCACTTGTTTTAACGTAAAACCCGGCGGGTTGGACGTAGAATAAATCTACAGTACTCCCTGCTTGTCGTAAGAGGCGACTAATAGGGAAAGGGTAGATGGGATTCTTCAGCCTTGATAGGCTACCAGTCTAGAGGGAAAAATCCTAAACAAATAAGGAGTAATGCCTTTAGGCGCTTGAGGGCCAAATTTGACCCTCCTGCGGCAGCTTCTACATTCTGGCTGACTCCAGACGTGTTGTCCACCCACCCTATGGACCCCATCAGCTCGAACGAGAACTGTCTCGCCCAGACCTGTCCAACCCGCGGCTCAGCAGTGTAATAAATGCGGCCCGACGTAAAATTATACATTTCTTTAAAACAGTAAGATTTTTATATTCTTACTGGGAAACATATCTGATACAATTTGACCTATTTTTTTTGTTTTTTAAATAAAAATAAATTGGACAATCTACTCAAAAATTTTCAAAAATATAAGGGTAGATTTTAGATTTTGAATGTGAAAAAATATATATCCAGATTTCCGAAAAAATAATCACAATTTTGTCATATTTTGACTCTATTTTTTATTAGATATAAATATTTTTAAGATAATGTTACATTATTCGTATCTATAGAAAATTTATAACAGGAATAGTAGGGAATAATTGGAACAAATTAAAACCAAGTTTTTTTTAATGGGCCAAACGTTTCGTCAATTTTGTAGCCACTGAGAAAGTCAAAATAAATTGACAAAACGACTGGCCCTTTTAAAAAAAACTTATGTTTTTAATTTTATCCAATTCCTTACTCTTTCTGTTATATATTTTTGATTCTTTTTCATGGTGGATATCATTATTCTACATTATTAACTCTTTTTTTTTATTAAAAAATATCAATTGAATTAGTATATTTTGTCTGCGGCCCGAGGCATTTGATTTTAATCCAAATAAAAATAAAATAGTTATTTCCAGTTTATTTCGATGGCCGCTAGGAGTGTTGCTGTCTTTTTTTGACTTTTCGGCCTTTTTAGCCATAAGCAAATTTACGATACTACTTATATTTTTTTACTTTATCCAATGCGAAGCATGGGAGAAAGTATTGGAATCGCTCTCGCGGCAAGCGCGACTTCAAAGGGTCCTCAGGTAAAGACTACGGAACCCATGGACTCAATTAAGGTCACAAATTGAAGTATTCAATGAGATTGAATTTTAGCACGTGACGGTTTTGCCAAAAATTACCTGGGATCTCGCCGAGAGGCCAAAAAGTGCCATTTTTTTGGAAGTGCGTGCGGATGGATGGATGGATGGATGGATGTGTGTGTGTTATCGTTTTTTTCGTCCACGAATTTTTCCACACCGTTGCACCGAATGAATTGAAATTGAAATTTTTTCATTAAATTGAAAACCTACCAGTATTTTAACAAAATGAAGCGCTGATTAGTTTTTGGTACATATCGGTCCACAAACATTAGTACTTTATTTCAGTACTTTTTTAGTTTTTTCTAAATATCTTGAAAATGACTTAACCAATTTTGATGAAATTTAATATCCTAATTAAGTACCTTGGGACCCACAAAAAAGGTTAGATAAAGTTTTTAGTAAAATTATATTTTAAAGTACTTTACTCTAGAACATATTAATATTTCAAATGAATTTGGATAAAGTTTAGCAACGATCCGTTGCAGTTTATTTTTAATTTGTCTATAAGCCGGATTCTTCTAGTCGGATTCCAACTGCTGTGTCTTAATCTTGACGTTCCATAGCATAAATTTTAAAATTTGAAATAAATTTTCTTTTTAATTAATATAAACAGTTTTAAAAACAACTAATTGTTACTATTTAATGATTGTTAAATTAATAGTTAAATAATGTAACTTTTAGCCTATAAATTGTCAAAGGTACACAACATTTGACATTTTATTTCGAAAACTAAATGAAGGTTTTTTTGAACCTATATTAGGTGATTTATTCACATATGATCACGTGACCAGACGTCCCCCTTTTAACTTTTCCAAAAAATTTTATATAAAAGTATGAAATTATATAAATTTGTCTGTTTTTTTTTTTTAATTTTTTGTATTCGTTTTTGGGGCTACACAAATATAATTCGCAGCCCTAACTTATCCTTAATCCTACCCGGATTAGCAAGAGAGTAGTAGCCAGCATTTTGTACTTAATAATGTTTTTATAATAATAAAACTTGAGTAATTCACTTTTTTGTGAAACCTACCTCGTATCTTACTCAAGTTTTATTATTATATTAAAATGTTTCATGTTTTATTATTGAATTAATAAATGCAATTTGTTTTTAATATTTATTCAAAATGTGGATAAATCACTAGCGACCTCTTTGGGCGAAAACTATTCTATAAATAGATAGAGCCAAGGCTGAGGTTACCCTCTAAAATTGCCCGCCAGGGCAAAAAGGCTATGATTTTATTCTGGAAGTGAGTATTTTTTGAACATATTTATAAAGATGTAAATTTAAAATAGAAATAATATACACATTGTTGTATTGGATATTTTATGGTTAGTAGATAATAGTCAAATTTTTGAAGAATTATATTTCCATTATTTTATGCGTTTTTTCAAATAATCCGACTAAAGTGTTAGTTTACTTTCTCTAACACTCATCTTTATCAAATTTCCTTTTCCGTTTCCTGTTTTTATCTTTAACATTTTATCAACCCACTCATAAGGATATTGTGTCAATAAATGGAAAAAATGAAGTGGCAAGAATTTCAAAAAGAGAAGAAATAAAATAAGCCTGAATTGAAAAATATCATTGGATATAATATAGTATCATGAATCATTTCTATTGAGAAAAAATAAATTAAATATTTGTACATAGATAACCAATATTTTATGTTGTAAACCTTTGATATATTATCATTATTATTTTTATTTGTTTAACTTTCTGCTTTAGGTCTCCATTCGTCAAAATCGTCACTTAGAGGGTCTCTATAAGATGGGGATAACAATCATAGAAATAGTGAACGAAATGTTTCATTGAAAAGTTTTTGTTTTGTCGAGAGTAGCAGAGTTGTTGATTCCCAAAGAGAAACAAATAGGTTGTCCTCTGCTTGATGCAAATAAACATACACACATATATATCGAAATTATATATCTGTATAATAAAAATGAATTTCTGTTTCTTCGTAAGCGCAGATCTCTCAAATGCCTGGACCGATTTGGCTAATTTTTTTAAAATGTTCGTAATAGTCCAATTCAGGTTAATATGTAAAAAAAAATTGGAAACTTTGCCCGGAAAATTGGAAAATTCAGGAAAAACAAAAGAAAATTCAGGTTAGCCAACATAGCTTGCCAAACAATAAAAGAACTAAACTAGAAAAAAAACAAGTGTTGGCGCCCCTGTTTGTAAGATTTTTGAGTGTCATTCCCAACTAGCAAAGTAGCTGTATAATTTTAGGTTATATAACATTTATGTTTTGTTGCTGTTTTATAAGTGCTCCATAACGCTTATACAACATCAATACAACATAACAGTTCTATAACCTAAAATTATACAGATATTTTGCTAGTAGGGTTCATTTTCAATAGTTCTAACTACATTATCATTGAAGAAGAATTTAATATTGCAACAAAGATTTAAAAAACTATCTTATTTTTTTTAAAGTAAATTTACAAACAAAAATTAAAAAAAAACGTCATGATAACTAAATTTTTGAAAAAGCATGGTTATTTAAAAAAAGCTATTTTTTTTCAAAAATTCCTAACTTCTTTTGGGTTGGGGGAAATTTTTTTAAAAAATTCTGAAAACTGTCCAAATTTTGTTAAGTACAATTTTGAGAAAATGAGTACATATTATTGGTAAAATCTTTTAGTTTACTAGCTAAAATACTCTGAAAAACGGACTGACAGATATACAGAAATTCTAGAGTCAGTATTAGAGTCTCGTTTTACTTTTGACCGGAACCCTAAAAATTATTTTCGAACATAATTTTTTTCGCCCAGCATGTCTATGTATCTTCCATCCACGAAAATTCTAGAAATGAAGCTCGGAAAAAGTTATTTCTGGTGCCAAAATGTTTGTTTCCAATGCAAATCACTGATTAGATTTTTGGACTGACAAGGTTCAGGATGAGTTCAGGCCCTGCTCCCTGCAAACATTTAACCTGATATAATTCTAGCTTAATCAAATCATAGAAAAGACAAAGGAATACCAGATAGATGTATTCTTGGCCTTCATCGACTATACTAAAGCCTTTGACATGTTGGATCAAGAGTTCATCATTAAAGCCTTGAGATCCCAGGGAGTCGAGATTGGTTATATAGAAGTCATCAAGAATCTGTATAGCAACTGTCAAGCAAGAATACTTCTAGAAGAGCCTGGACCTTTCTTTCAAGTACGAAAAGGTGTAAGGCAAGGAGATCCCCTCTCGCCAATATTATTCAACTGCTGCTTGGAAGAGATGTTCCGACAACTGAACTGGAAAAAAAAAGGATTAAAGATAAATAGTACCTATCTGAATAATTTACGTTTTGCGGACGATATAATCTTGATAGCAACATCAAAAAATCAGATTACAAATATGATCCAAGAACTAAACAATAAAAGTAAAGAAATAGGACTGAAGATAAACACCAAAAAAAGCGTAATAATCACCAACTCACAAATGGACACTATTAGTGTAAAGTTCGATGAAAACGAAGCTCCGATTCCCTCCAAAAAAGAAACTATATACCTTGGACAAACCATCAGTTTCGAGGACAGAACGCTACAAGAAATAAATAGAAGAGTCGGTCAAGCATGGAACAAATTTTGGTCCCTGAAGTATATTTTGAAGAACAAAGAAATAGCACTAGAATCAAAAATAAAAGTACTAAATCGGTGTGTAATACCGGTTTTAACCTACGGCTCACAGACTTGGTCCCTCACTGGGAAAATGACCAACAAAATTGAAACAACTCATAGAGCCATGCTAAGATCCATTCTACAAATAAGAAGGATGGATAAAATAAGATCCGAAGAAATATATAGAAGGACAAAAACGTCAAATATTAAAATCTATATAAAGAAAATAAAATGGAACTGGGCTGGCCGCATTTCCAGGATGAACGATGGAAGATGGACGAAAACGGTAACAGAATGGTGCCCATTGGACCTCAAAAGGAAGCGGGGAAGACAACCCAAAAGATGGTCTGACGACATCGCGGAGGTGCCTGGCAGGGACTGGTGCAGAGTGGCAAGACAAAGGAAAGCGTGGACAAATTTGGGAGAGGCCTATGCCCTAAGGGGCCTGGTACAATAACTGATGTATATATTCTATATTTTATGTAAGAAACCAAAAAAGGATATAAATAAATAAATAAATCTAGCTCTTATACTAAATCAGGGAATCCCACACACACATAAAATATCAAATGAAAAGTATCACACCACAGGATTTGTCAAAAAATTCACTCAACTTTTCCATGAAAATTGTTTAAAATCAGAAAAATTTATATATTTATAAGATTTTTTAGAAATTTCTGATTTTTTTTTGTTTTTAAAATCTTTAAACGACTCTATCTGGTCTGAGTCCTTAAAACAATCGAATTTATAATATTTATTTATCATTATTTGGGTAAATCTTAAACAATTGTACCTAGATGTGATTTTAAATAAAGTTTTATTTTATTAATCTACATTTTTGTGGGAAGTTTCAGCTTTAAATTTCGAAGGGTCTGAGAACGGCTTAAGCTAGGAAGCCGAAATTTTGCTTAAAGTTTGTATTTATAACCTGCATCTTTGTGATAAATTTTAGCTCAAACCTTTTGTAGTCTTGATATAGATTTATTTTTCCTAATACTAGAGATGAAAGATTTCAAATTGCCGAAAGTAGGTAATAGATTTAAATTCTCTTAGAATATCATTAGAAAGTGTCATCTCGGGTTCGATTCACGGGGAGTGAAAAACAGCCCTTCTGACATAATTAAAAATAATCCATTCCATCGGATCTAATAGATGATACTCTCTAATGATTTTCTAATAGTAGAGACTTTATTTGCGAAATTTTAATTATTATAATTTTTTTTTCGATTCCACACTCTTGCAACATGGCATATATCTCAGTAAAATAACTATTTATGAAATATGTATTTTTGCTGAGGAGAAATTACTTGAAAAACAAATGCCTACATTAAGTTCCTTCCAATTTAAAATTGCGTATAAAACTGGGCACTTCTACAAAATTTTGCCGATCTTTCGATATGTTTATCACATTAATAAAATATCATCAATACTATACCATTTATACATTTATCAATACGATTTTAAAAGCCCTTCGTCAGCAGAGAGATCATTAGCGTCATCATTTCTTTCTACACTTCCCCTAAAGTGGTCTCATATCCAAATAATCAATATTCAATGCTGTTTTTTCTCCATGGGGTACAGTCACTATAGACACTCACTGAAACGTCTTTAAGGACCAAAGTGGCCGGCCCTAAGATTGAGATGAGGGGAACTCAAAGAGATGCCCTGTATTCTGAATCCCATGAGTTTGTAGCGGATATTTTAGATTCGGTTCTGTTTATTTTTAATACACAAAATAAAACATACCTGTCTTTGTCATTGTTATTTATTTGTATTATTGTCGATTTTAATAATAATAATAAAAAAATAATAATAAAAATAACTAAAAAGGGGGGTCGGGTAGGCTAGGCGGTGGCATGTCAGCCAGCTAACCAAGAGGACCCGAGTTCGAATCCGGCTCGAGGCATCCGGCTAAAATCTGACCCCCGAGGTAGAGACAAATTTAAAAATAAATAGTATCGTAAATGGCTTATGGCTACCATGGCCGAAAAGCCAAAAAAAAAAAAAACTAAAAAAATCATCAACAAGACCGAGAAATCAGCCACACTCATTGATGTCGCCATCCCTCTGATGCATAACATCAGGTCCAAAGAGGCAGAAAAAGTTAGAAAATATGAAGACTTGGCGTTTCAAATCAAAACAATTGGGAAGTTGGAAAGGATCAATATCATCCCCTTGGTAATTTCCGCAGAAGCAGTTGTAACGCGAAATTTTGAGAGGAATCTGGCGAAGATAGATATGCCTAAATGGGTCTTCATTATAACACAAAAGATCGTTCACAAAGAGAAACAAAGAGGTTGTCCTCTGATTGATGCAAATAAACATACACACATATATATCGAGATGATATATCTGTATATATATTATTATTATATTAAAATGTTTCACCTAGAACCAACACCGAACTCCTTAAAATATTATTTATTTGTTTGAGACTGTAGCTTCGAAGACTTGGTCTTCATCATCAGTCTTTTTTAATTATAAATGTTGTTTTTCATGGAGTCAAGATCGTATGGATATTGAAAATGTGATGTTCTTTCACTGGAGGTCACCTTAGCATTCTTATAATTAAAAAAGACTGATGATGAAGACCAAGTCTTCGAAACTATAGTCTCAAACAAATAAATAATATATATATATATATATATATGTATACAGATATATCATCTCAATATATATGTGTGTATGTTTATTTGGAGGCGACTTTGGGTCAGTGGTTAGAGTGTTGGGTCGCTGACTTGGAGATCTCTGGTTCGAGACCGAGTCTCGGCAGATAGATATTTGCAGTCGCCTCCTCTTGGAAAGTAATGGCAACCTACCAAGAGTATAATTGCCAAGTGACCTCTCCAAATTAGCCGGCGTTAAAAAGTAGGTCCCGTATATCTGTGTAAAACAACTAAACACACTCAGCACAGGTATATGTGGAAAGGCGCCGACGCCCGTTTCGGGCATGGCACTCGAAGAAGAAGAAGATGTTTATTTGCATCAAGCAGAGGACAACCTCTTTGTTTCTCTTTGTGAATCAACAACTCTGCTACTCTCGGCAAAACAAAAACTTTTCAACAAAAGATCGTTATTCTGCAAACATGCCACATTGTGCACAGGTTCCTGAATTCAAATTATCCGGAGGATGGATCATGTGGGCTCAGGGGCCACATCGACCATCGACCGAGACTAAACCCAAACAAAATCTAAAAGGATAGGTAAAAGTTTTTCAGCGAAAACTGAGAAAGTGCAATAACTCGGATAATAATAACTAAAACAGGTTTCATTTAACAGGGAAAACTTATAGTTGTTACAATAAGGCTTGAGACACACTATTTAGGGTCCAGTCTTGGTTCGTTTGAATATTTGTTTATTGTTCTATAATTAAGCATATTCATACTATAAAATCCGCTCATATTCCGGTCCAACCCCACTTCGAAACCGACAAAAATAACATGCTCCTGGAACAAGATTGCACTTGTTTTGAATCTATTTACTTTCTGGGCTCTAGCACATTTTCAATCTTACAAAAATATTAAATAATAATTATAATAGAGTTTAAGGAATTTTAGTGAAATTAAAGATTTAACGTGTTTTGAGATATTTCCAGGGATACTTCTTAACTAACACACCATGTTAAAAAATATCTTTTTATTTTCTACCTCGAAAATTTCGACCCTCAAAATAATAATTATCATTTAAATTTTAGTGGGGGGACCTTTGATTATGGTAAAAATATTAATAATATATAGGTATAACTTGTAAATTTCAAATTGGTAACTTATTTAGTTAAGCCATACTAGTCTGACAGACAGACATTACAACGACATTAATATGACTTTTAAAGAGATAGGTGTGTTGGTTCTAGGTGAAACATTTTTATATAATAATAAAAATGCTTTATAATAATAGAGATACTTGGTAGGTTCACAATTTTTAATATTTTAATCAGATTGATTGTGTATGGGGATGTTGATTACTTTTTTGTTGGTTTCAGACTGATGATGGCAACGAGTTGTGGCCGAAACTGTTTCGGTTTTTCTGTTTTTGACATATATAAATAAAGATATCTCTCTCTACCTGTGAAGGGAGGTTTTATATTTACACAAGAAATTTCTACATCTTTTTTCACCGAGGTCCTTTTCAACTCAACCTGATCAAAACATTAAAAATGCTTTAGTTTTATTTTTGTACTAAACTCTAAAATGACCGAATTCTTCCCAAATTATATTCATATAAATATATTTCTATTGTTTAATTAAATTAAATAAGCTGATGTGTTCTGATGGGGCCATCCACTTGACTTTACCATACAACCTGGCCCCTCACTTACATTAATATTTAATAAAATTGATAGAGATTTTCTTTAGGAGACGGACTGGTATAAATATGCAATTGGATGTTGATGAAAGCAGTCCACGGTGGTTGTAAAAATAAGACTATAGAGGTTTTATTATTTTACATTTATTTATTAAACCGACGTTTCGGAGATTTATTCTCTCCTTCTTCAGGGTAACAAAAAGTCAATGAAAGTAGTTCAAAACATAATTAGACAGAAAGTAATTATGTTTCGAACTACTTTCATTGACTTTTTGTTACCCTGAAGAAGGAGAGAATAAATCTTCGAAACGTCGGTTTAACAAATAAATGTAAAATAATAAAACCTCTATAGTCTTATTTTTTTACAACCACCATGGACTGCTTTCATCAACATCCAATTTAATAAAATTATTTATAATCATGTAGGGGAGGGGGGTTAATTTTTGCATTTTTAGACTTCTGGGGGCACACTGATTATTTATACAAAATTGGGTTGAGTTTGGTAAATGGCCAAGATTTTCATTTTTTGACCCCCCCCCCATTTTATGGCGGTTAGTTTTTGCATTTTTAGACTTCTGGGGGTCCATTGATTATTTATACAAAATTTGGTTGAGTTTGCTCAAACGACCTAGATTTTTAATTTTTAATCCCCCCTACACCCCCCTTAATTTTGGGACGATATGCACCAAAATATAATCAGCTCTTAATCTCAATGGACCAAAACTACATGTGAAATTTGGTTTCGATATTCAAACTAGTTTTTGAGTTAGCTCGTCCACAGAAATTTGGTAACGCACAGACTAACTAACAGACAACCAGACTAACAGATATTTTGACAAAACAATTATTATCTCGAAAAATATAATTTTTTCGATCTTCACTTATTAGAGCTTTTTTGTAGAGCGAAATGCCATAGTTTTGCTCAATTTTTTTAATCGAAATAGTTTCAGCAGTTTTTGAGATATTTCGAAAAAAGAAGGAAATAACACTTTTTTCATGCACGATTACAATACTTGACCATACCCTGTATGGTAAAGTAAAAATATAATATTGCTAAGTGTTAAATTCATTCAATTGTTCTATAATACAATATATTAATATAATATGTTTAGTATGGTCCTCATTAAGCTTAAACACTCTCAAATTAGATACGTCAATGAGCTGTGCATATTTCTTAATGTGAATTAAATCTTAGAGATAATTCATCATAGTTTATTTTAAAGAGTCTTATTCTACACTTTTTGTAATTTTCTCTTTTTTATTTAATTTAATTAATTTTTTTAATGCAATTGAAGGGAACGATTCAAGGAGTGTTGCTAGAATGTGCAGTACCTACCTATAGATCTTGACAAATTCTAATTACTGAAAAGTGGAGAGAATTCAGAGTTGTTTGTGCAATTGTAAATTTCTAAGATTTTAATTTTTGACCAGCGTCATAAGAAAAGTGCTCTTAATCCAAGGCAAGCAAGCAATACAATAACTCGACATTATTTCGTATGAAATTATTGGTGAATAAACGAGAAAAAATATTATAAAATTGATATAATGATTACCTTATTTTATTGCCCAAAGTAAGTGAAAAAAATCTTAAAATTTCTTGTGATTGGTTATTGCGGTGTTAATAATCCAAAGTAACCTACTAAATTTTACAGTTACAATAATTAAAATTAAATAAAAAATTTTAAAAGTACGAAATGTGGTTTAATTAAATAAATTCGAAAAAGTGATTTTTTTCTGTAGTTTTATTAGCCATGATGATATTTATCAACGAAGTTTTTCTAAAATTCTCTCAGTTTTTACAAAAGAACCGTTTCTGTCTAAAATAGTCTCTTTTTGGTTTGAATATCGTTGGGAAATGCCTAATTAAATTTTTGTTCCAATATAAACCTGATGTGATATTTTATATTATGTTAATAGGACAGAGCAGTTTTCCAAGTTAGCAGCAGTTGGCTGGACGATATCAAAGAAAGGAGATTCCCGCGTCCGGATTCATTCAGTTGATTTAGGGGTGGGAAACATAATAAGGGTCAACGAACTCAGTACACGTGTCATCTAAGGGCTGAACCAATTTTTGTATTTCATTCAAAAGCCACTTCAATGAATTAATAATCATTGCACAGTGTATTTAAAAAACGTGTTAAAAATTCATATTTTTCAGATTGTTGGAATCAAATTGTTATATTTTTTAATTTTTATCTTTTATAGAAATTAACAAACGTCTCAATCATCATTACATCTCGATCGTTATCAAATTAAATTAAGATCTGAAAATGTCACTTGCTTATTGACTCTTAAGCTGCGGACCTTTCACATATGTAGCTGTTAAAAAATATAAAGATAAGAGTAAATAAATATTTTATTTAATATGGATTTACTATGAGTTAGGGATACTGGGTCACTTATTTCACATTAAAATTAAAAAATTAAAAGATATACAAATTTTTTTTCTTTTTCAATATATATATTTCGGGCTATCAACCCATCTTCAGGAAATACAGAAAGTAACTAATTTAACTTATTGAATAACAGGCTATATATATGTTTATTGAACAGAGAGACAGAATTTATAAAATTATTTTAAAAGGACACTTTCTCTTAAGCTATTGTTAAGAAAGAATATCAGGTTGACCTTTATTTACATAGGATTGTTTGGGTAAAAGGCAAGTTTATAAGGTCGTTGACTTATGTCTCTGGGTTGGGGATGATTTTTTCATTTGGATATTAAAAGATCAACTATTATATTTGGTTTTACATCTAGTTGATTGTTGATAACATTTTCATCATTCGACAAGGCATATTTTATTTCCATGGATTCAAGAAGGTCCAATCTTAATCCTTTTCTTTCGAAATGAATAGGGGAGGGGTTAGAAGGTGAAGGTACATGGTCTAAAGCATATAGATGATTAGCAAATGCGGAAGTGGAATCTGGATTTATGGGCTGGTTTCTTATTAATTGTCTGTGGGAAGCTAAATGTTCTTTATGCCGTTTTTTAAAAGATCGTCCAGTTTGGCCAATATAAATTGCCTCGCAATCGTTGCAATTTAATTTGTATACACCAGATCTATTTATTTTATCAATTTTGTCGAGTTTATTATTTATTAATTGGGAGGATAAATTATTTATATTATAAAGGGCTGGAGTGATACCATGCTTCTGGAGAATATTTGCTATTGGATAGGTTATATGTTTGGAAATAAAGGAGATTCTTTTATAGATTTTTTCAGATTCGATTGTGAGTGAATGTAATTGCGAAAGCGTGTGTTTTTTATTAATTTTGAAAAATAATTTTTTAATAATTTCCTTTCTATATCCATTATTATGTGCTATATCATAAATGGTATCTAGTTCATTATTAAAATGTGTAATGCTAAGAGGGGTTAAGATTAATCTATTGATCATTGAATAAAAATAGTGACCCAGTATCCTTAACTCATAGTAAATCCATATTAAATAAAATATTTATTTACTCTTATCTTTATTAAAGATGTTTCATCTTGCACCAACACCACAATCTCTACTGATTGTTAAAAAATAGTTCATTTTCCAAATAATTTATCACTATTGGCGAAGATCCGAGGCGCTAGTTTACGGGGAAGTAAATGTATTATTCTTATAAAAAATATATATTTTATTTCCCCAACAAATTTCTCCCAAAAGATTTCAGAAGTGGTGAATTCGCTATTACATTACATGTAATTATTAATTTTACATATCATAAAGATGTCACGTCTATCGTGATTTTCGCCAAATATTTTTAAATTTACACTTTGGCTTTAGCATTTAAAAAAACAATAAGAAAGTTGAAGTTAGGCTGAAAAAAATTTACAATATAGGTATCTTAAATTTTGAAGGATTAAAATTTCAAGATACTTGAAAATAACCAAGTATTTAGACTGTCCAGTCTTTAGGGATTGTTATTGGCTCCAATGAATTAAAGAATTTAATTTACCTTTAGGTCTTAATTTGATTGAGTACAGATGGGATATTTTATGTGAATTAAGTAACTTTATGTCATTTTATCTTTTTTATTATTTTTGTTAACGTTATGATGATTATAACTATTAGAGAATCTAGTATTGGTGCGAGGTGAAACATATATTAATAAAAAAAAATTAAAAACATTTTTAGGTTAAAAATAAAATGAGAGAGTCTTCTGTTTTTTAAATAAAATAATTTTTAATTATTTCTAGAGACTATAGTTTCGAAGGCATTGCCTTCATCATCAGTCTATCACAAATATTTCAGTATTTAGTTACAAATTAGTTACAGATTAAGATTTATACATTGAAAATTTTGAAAAATATATAATGTCTTTTTCTTCATGTTTCCTCTTTACTACTAATTTGTAACTAAATACTGAAATATTTGTGATAGACTGATGATGAAGGCAATGCCTTCGAAACTATAGTCTCTAGAAATAATTAAAAATTATTTTATTTAAAAAACAGAAGACTATCTCATTTTATTTTATTTTTAACCTAAAATAAAAACAATTCTGTTACCATCGACAATGAAATCTTTTATTCAACTAATTAAAAACATTTTTTGGAAAATTTTTATTTACAATGAGTTATTATCTTAAGATAATTTAGTTATATATTCTGTATCTCTTGATGATGGGTTGACAGCCCGAAATATATATACCTTTATTGAGAAAACACTCTCTCTCTTTTATTTATTACATTTGAAACAAGTGACCTAGTAAATAACTTATAGTAAATAAAAAATTTCCAAAAAATATTTTTACTTTTTTCTTTTATTATTAATGATGATATAGACAAAAATCAATTCAAATTGAAATTGAGAATCTCTATGGCAAACGCTACTTATATATCCCCAATGAATGGAGAATCTTTCTTTATTCCCAGTGGACATTGTGCTTCACCGGGGAGATAAAATTAATAATTCCCATTAAAGCTTGGTTTGCACGACCCAGTTAATTCGCTATTACGTTTATCTCCATGATTTCTAAGGAGTGTAACACTCTCGCTGTCTCCCTCTTTCCCGTTCAATCTTCAATCCTTCAAGACCATCAAGATTGCACCCAGACACCTTCGTCTCTACTACCTGTCTTGATCTTTCTTTCCATCTGTAATACAATTTATCAGAAATGTAGTGCTAATTTTGTGTACAATCTTATAGAATATACTATTATAATATCAAAATTTGTAGTTAATAAATATAAAGCAATATTTTTAAACTCTTTTATGAAAATATGAATAAAAATTTTTAAGAAAAAAATAAAACCGACTTCAAAAAAATTAAATGCAACAAATAAAATACACTAAAAGGTATAAAATAATTATTATCTTATTTAGTTACAAATAAACGACGAAATATTAACATGAAATTACTTTTTGAAGTCGGTACCAAACAAACTATACCTATAAGCGAGCGTACCCACCAACGTAGGTAGTAAGTAAGATCCGTCGAGTGCGATTCATAAAAGGTATATGTTTGGCACCGACTTAAAAAAGTAATTTCATGTTAATATTTCGTCGTTTAGTTGTAACTAAATAAGATAATAATTATTTTATACCTTTTAGGTATTTTATTTGTTGCATTTAATTTTTTTGAAGTCGGTTTTATTTTTTCTTAAAATTTTTTATTTTTCTCTTTTAGTGATGTTATTAATAATGATCATATCATCAGAACTTGACCAAATTAATATTGCACCATCCCCAAGATACCCCCTTTCCAATAAAAAAAGAATCATCGAAATCGGTTCATAAACAAAGAAGTTAGTCCTGAACAAACCTAACAAAAAAGGTCTAATACCTACGAAAAAAATGGGACCAATCGGAACGTAGACTGGACTCAATGCAAATTTTTTTTCAAAATCGGTTCACAATTAACGGATATATGAGGTAATATAGGCACAAAAAAAAATTCAGTCGAATAGAGAACCTCCCTCCTTTTTTTGAAGTCGGTTAAAAAGAACTAAGGATGGTCTATTTCAATTACCCGCGAATCTTGTTCGTAAATTTTGGTGTATTTAAAAAAATGTATACTCGTAAATGAGTTTCTCTTTACCTACAAATTCAAAGACTAAAAAATTGAATCATATGAAAATCTATTATTATTTTAACAAAAGGGTTTCTGGAACTTGTCCTCAATATGTAGAGTTCTTCTTTTGTAAGCTAGCGATGTTTTGATCTCACCTCTTTACTCATCTGACAAACAATCTATTGCAAATATATAGATGTTTAATATAAAGAGATGTTTGTCTTGGAGTGTTGTTGATGTTTGAATATTCAAAAGGGCTGAGGGAAAGAGACAGAGAACGAGAACGAGAGTGGAAACCATCTGCTTGCTTTGCTAATCCTGTTCAAAAAAAAAAAAATCCTCTTTTTGTGCCCACGTGTATGAATTGGAACAAAAGATGATTATGAAGACGGAGCACACACACACACACACACACACTAGTACTTTGTATAATTTTTACATGTACATAAATAGTATTTTGGATTGTAATCGAAATTATAAATTATCCAAACAAGAAGTTTGAATTCTATAAATGGAAAATATTGACATTATAGAATTAAACAAGGGCTCTTTTTAGTTCAACAAGTGTTAGTGTATCTTCTATCCAACTAAGAGATTATCCTCTTGAAATAAGTCAAGTGATTTATCAGATATCATTGGCCAGCCTCTGTCTTCTGTTCGGACAACGCACTATTTCTATAGATAAGGTAAGTGATTTCAACTTCGTAGAATATTAGAAGTATTTTTTTTAGATGGATTAGTAGAAATCAATGGTGAATTGATGGAAATGCAGCCTAAGGAAAATGAAAAATAAAATTCCGAATAAAATAATTTATTGGAATCTCATTTTTATTCTCTTAAAAACCAACGTTTCATAGGTTTGGGGTTTAAAAAGGTCACCGAAGGAAACATACAAGGAATTGCCTTCTTCTCTCGTCCAACAGTGTGAAAATATGGTTATTTCTATTCAGAATCATCAATATTAATGATTTTAGCATTAGAAGCAAAGTTATGAACGAAAACAACCTCAACAAAATTCGTGTCTGTCTGTATTTATGTCTGTCTGTCTGTCTGTTTCAGTGGTTTCCGAAAAGTTGCTCACGATTCACGTAAAAACGGCTGAAGGGATTATTATGAAATTGCATATTTACATTAGATGTCTTCTAACTTAGGTTTTTAGCTATATAACGTTTTGATATTTTGACCCCAGAAGGGGGTTTGGAGGGGGGCACACGAATGAAAATTATCAAATAACTCCTAAACTATTAACCCTACGGCAAATTTTATGATAAACAAAGTTGTAGGGGATGTGATTTCTGTCAACTTTTGTTTAAAAAAATATCCCCCAAAACCCACAAAAAGGGGGGAGGGTGAAAAATGTAAATTCTTGCCCTTGGAGCAAACTCAACCTAATTTTGTATACATAATCTCTGGGCCTCTAGAGAGCTAGAAATTCAAAAACTAACCACCCAAAATGGGGGAGGGGGGGGTCAAAAAATGAAAATTCTTTCTCTTGGACCAAACTCAACCAAATTTTGTATACATAATCTGTGGGTCACTAGAAGGCTAGAAATAAAAAAACTGGGTGCTGAGGGTGGGTGCGGGGGTGGGTTAGGGTATGGGTGCGCGGGGTGGAATGGGGGTGGAGTGAGGGAGTGAGGCGAAGTAGGGTGGGGGTGCGGGGTGGAGTCCAGGGGGCGTGCCGGGGGTGGGGTGCGCAGGGTTGGAGGCATGGGGTGGGGTCCGGGGTCCGAGGTGGGTGGGGTGCGGGCGGTAGTGTGGGGGCATGGGTTGGGCACAGTTGAATGGTGCGGGGGGTGCTGGAAGGGGTTTCGGGGGGTGTGGTGGGTAGGAGTGCGGAGTGAGGATGGGGTTCGTGGGTTGGGTGTCCATGGGGCGTGCTCCCTGGCTAGCAAGAGGGCCTTGCAGCTAGTATATGCAAAAAATCAGAACTACCCCAAAACTTTCCCCATAGGGGCCCATTTGAACACAATTTGACTGGACTAATACTAGAAATGCAATGGCTATATTCCTTCAAGGATAGAGGACATTCTCAGTATGGCAGAAGTTGGCCTATAATAATTTATATAGAATGAATTAAAAACAATCTAATAAATATCCGAACGTTATTGTTTCTAATGATATTCAAACTTTCAGACTTCTAACTTAAATAAACTATCACACTTTTTGAATATTTCTATTCTCAATCCCTCTTCGCCGTTAAACTTATTATATTCAACCTTTTTCTCCTCTTTAACTTTTTATTTATTTATTCCATCATCTCTTTTCCCAATGGTACTTATTTATTTTTGTCTTTTCATATTTCCGCTTCATCTTTTCTTAGACTTGCTTAGAAAAAATAAACATTTATCTTTTCTTTGCGATTTCCAAAAAAAATATCAAAAACTTAAACAAAGGACCACTTGTAATTTTTCTAATATTAAATCTTTAGTAGAATAATTATTTCCAAGAGAAATTATTTAAAAATATGAGTCTTAAGAATACATCTTCACAAGAAACTTAATAATACAGTAAAGGTAATATATGTTTTATTAGACCATGTTTTTTCACACGAATCTAATTTGTGAAACGCGATGTAACTAAACCTTATAAAACGTGTCTTGTACTTTTTTGTAATTTCGTAATTTGTTACTTTTACATTTGCTCAAAATTATTATTAGATATGTAGGTTATATAGGTGTAGCTCTATATTCTAGAAAAAAGAAATTCCCAAAAATTATATTTTAGGATTAAAAACACGTATATAAATAAATAAATAGATAAATCTTTATTCCTCGACCTGTTTAGAGGCACAAGTCCTCGGTGGGTAGGTCAACCAAACATCAATACAATTGAACAACAACAAATTAACCAATAATAAATAAGGGTGCATAGACACCTACGTCTACACCCTCTCACTTAATCAACTTTCCCTTCTCTTCGGTAATGCAAGGGTCTTTCGAGATCCATAGGGGCTACACCTTTACTGGTGCACCCCTTCTTGCATTCGATTGCATTAAAAAAAAAAAAAAAAAAGTAGAAAAAAATAATAAAAATGTATTTTTTTTTTTTTTTTTTTAATGATATTGATGTGAGAAGGAGATACACCAGAAGGTGGATCCCCTAAAGGCCTGTATGGGCTGGCCCCTCCATCGTGAAAATAACAAAGTAGAAGGAAAAGAAGCCGGGATCACGAGCCAATCTCAGAAACTTAGATACAATTTAATATCCAATTTACTAAGGCTCATTAACAAATAACATGACCAAATGACCATAGATTAATTTAAAAATTCCACGGAAAACCCCAATACCAGGAGCAAACGACGTATTAGCAATCCATCCCGGCATTTGGAAACATTTCCAAGAGTGGTATGATCTCTCTCTATCTCAGCTAATCTCCGCATGTGAGAACTAAATAAAATTTTGTATAACTCTAGTACATTAGGACTTGACAAAATTTATAATTGATTTAATATTAATAAACTCATAATTAAATTGAATTAGAAAAAAAAGTTTAGTATTTTTTTGCTTTGGTCATCAATTAAATAAGCGACATGTCTACGCCCATATTTCCGGAGCCGTTATCAATTGATGATATAGCGGGATTCAATAAAACCAAAACATTCCTATAATGAAATGGATATCTACGCATGTATAGCAATGCATGGATGGATCTAGAAATCAACACCCAAAATGAGCAAGCACACTTTTTGGTAAAGTCTTCAGCAGGGGTGACCAAACTTTTGGCTTACAGGGGCCACATTTGAAGAAAAAAAATTGTCTCTGTCCTGACTAGATAATTAATATAAGTTTCTAATAAAGAGACAATATTCCAGATCAGTAGTATCTATTTGTTGTTTTAGAAGATTCAATCTGAAAATTTGCAAGTAGAAAATGTATTTCTAATGAAAATAGACCAAAATGATGATTATTTTTTCGAAAATCTTGAAATCTAGTTCCAGATTCAAAATTTAAAACTAGCGCTTTTATTTTTCGAAAACTTCACAGTAGATTTTCAGATTTATTATTTTAGAGGAAAAAATTTTCAGGGCAAATTGTTGTGTATTTTCCAGTATCTACATATAAATCTCAATGTTTTAAGAAATTTTTAACCGACTTCAAAAAAGGAGGAGGTTCTCTATTCGATTGAATTTTTTTTAATCGACTTCAAAAAAGGAGGAGGTTCTCTATTCGATTGAATTTTTTTTTTTTTTTTTTTTTTTTTTGTGCCTATGTTACCTCATATCTCCGCCAATTGTCAACCGATTTTGAAAATCTTTTTTGCATTGGGTCCAGTCTAGCTTCCGATTGGTCCCATTTTTTTTCCATTTTTTTTCATAGGTATTAGACCTTTTTTATTAGGTTTGTTTAGACCTAACCTCTTTGTTTATGAACCGATTTCGATGGTTCTTTTTTTATCCGAAAGGGGGTGTCTTAGGGACGGTGTCATATTAATTTGGTCAAGTTCTGATGATATGATCACTATTAATAACATCACTAAAAAGAGAAAAATAAAAATTTTTAAGAAAAAAATAAAAACCGACTTCAAAAAATTAAATGCAACAAATATAAAAATACACTAAAAGGTATAAAATAATTATTATCTTATTTAGTTACAACTAAACGACGAAATATTAACACGAAACTACTTTTTGAAGTTGGTGCCAAACATATACCTTTTATGAATCGCACTCGATGGATCTTACTTAGTACGTTTGGCGGGTACGCTCGCTTATAGGTATAGTTTGTTTGGCACCGACTTTAAAAAGTAATTTCGTGTTAATATTTCGTCGTTTAGTTGTAACTAAATAAGATAATAATTATATGACTTTATATTGGGCCACGGGTTGGACAGCCCTGATTTAAATCGAATGGGATTAAAGAAGGATATGAGGAATGATAATTTATTTTTTAAAATGGTCACGGGAGCCTTGTTTGTCATTATGGCCGGGTTTATCCAATGATACCCACTTTTTACTGGGTTGGAGTTGAATCAATTTTGATTAAAGGTGCAGTTTGGGGTAATATTTTTAGGGGTAAACTTGACTTTTTCCCACATCATTTTTTAGGACTTGCAGGGATACCTTGCCGGTATTCAGATTATCCTGATTCTTATGTGTGTTGAGATGTGGTTTCTTCTTTGGGGTCAACAATTTCCTTGGTACCCTGACTATCCATTATCTCATTATTGACATGTAACAAAGTGCTAAGATCTAAAAGACAAGTCCTGTCAAGTTTTGGTCCAAGAGAGAAATTATTAATTAATTGTAATTGTTCTAGAAAACCCCAATTCATTGTCTCCTCTTGTATTAGAATGATATAACTATAGAGTTGATTAGTGTCGTAGCATATAAATTACTGAAATAATAAATATTTTAGAAAATGAAAATATGAGAAGAAGAATTTTTAAATGTTCGAAACTTCATTATTTTTACTTTTACATTTATATTCATAGAATATAATGTGCAAGTATTGCGATGCCCTGTCTGGGTCCTGACTCTTTGGGAGCTTTTATCTCAGAGATGAAAAAACTTAATTTCATTTTGTAACTTCTAGGTGGTAGGAATCGATGCCCTTAATAGTTGGAAACCGGATTTAGAACATAAAACCGGAAATTGTGGTCCCCAGAGGCCATAAAGGGGTCAAAAATCCATTGGTCAGTGCGTACGTATGTAACATACTCATGTACGTATGTACGTATGTACCCCCTGCGTTTCGCAACCATAAGTCTCAGAGCTACGAAATTCGAAACTTAAGCTCGATATAGGCTAGAAGGAGTACAGCAAGCTTTTGAGTGAAATCGGAACACGTGAAGTGAACTTTTACATGAAAGATTTTTCATTTTTTTTTGATTTTCTCAAAAACGACTTCAACGATTTTTTCAAAAATTAGTGTATTTATTAAGTGCCATGAGTTATTAGTTATGTCAAATTTTTAATCCGATTGAAATAAAGGAAGGGGGTGTAAAGTAGGTGTGTCGCGATAACTTCAAATAAATGAAAATGTGAAAGTCGTGTAGTAAACACACCAGTTGATTTTTATCTTATATAGTTGAACTTATAATTTTGCTTTTAGTGAATTTTATTCTTGAAAAAAGCTTCATGTATTGTACAAATGTACATTCAAATTTCGAAAAAGGAAATCAATATATACTCGATACTACCTATATTAATTTGAGCGAGTCATATAAATCTCAGTGTTTTAAGGAAGTTTGTGACTTTATGTTGGGCCACATCATTGCAGTGCCGGGCCGCATGCGGCCGGCGAGCCACGGGTTGGACATCCCTGGTCTACAGCATCAAAAGTCATTTATTAATATATTTTGTAATGTATAGGAAATACGATAATTTTTAGCTCAAGCCATATCCCTTGGCTTATCTAACTTGAAAAAAGTTTTTATTATTTTCCTTCGATGTGATATTTATTCGTATTTGTGTAAATTTGCATTCAAGTAGAAAGCATGTTAGTTAATTAAATTCTATGGCTTGAAGTAATCCATCCTCTAGGTGTGTGTGTATTAATGAAAATTGAGTGAGTGACTCGATACTACCTATATTAATTTGAGCGAGTCATCGACATCCGCTTCCTGTCTTGTTCCCTTGCACACCGATGCGATGTCTCAAGGGCCAGCCAGAGCCTTATACACACCTTTTGCCTCCAACTGACTGATATGGACATGCATAAATGCATTTATTCAAACGAAGGGAGCAATCAACCCGCCATTCCTGGAAGTTGTCAATTTAGAAAATTCCACAAGCGTTGTCTAGCTATAAAATAAATTAAAACTGTATTCTCAATTAAATAATATGACATTATTAAATAAATTGGAGGAAAATGAGAAAAATCTTTCAAAACCCGATACGGCGCTCTTTAGGGAAGGGGAGAATCTTCAAAAAGACACCCCTCGGCCGTGCCTCAGGGTAGTGTCAGGTTCCTGTCATTTTCAGGGACTGACTAAACTCCCCTCCCCTTATTTCCCCGTCACCTGGGACCCCAGTGTATTACTTCAGGTGACGAGAATATCCCTTTTTCTATCCGGTACTAAGAGCGGCGTTTACCATTTCCCTTTCATGGGATGTCTTCCCCTGGAGAATGGATTTTAGGAAGGCAGCGACCTTATGCCATCCCTCTCCACTCTCCAGCATGATCAGGACCACGGTCTCTCTGTTAAAAACAGCTTCCAAATCTTGGCAAAGCCTATTCCTATGTTCTGCCCATCTCGGACAGTAGAACACAGTGTGCTCCGCTGTATCCTCCTCAGCGCAGAACCAGCAGACACCATCTTCCTTTTTCCCAATACGGGATAAAAAGGAGCAGAAGCACCCGTGTCCGCTTAGGAATTGGGTGATATAAAAATCCACCTCGCCGTGCCTCCTGTCGAGCCACGCTCCCAAGTTTGGGATCAGGATTCTCGTCCAGGCTGCCTTGTCTGCCCCCGGCTGCTCCCAGTTCTGGATCCAACTCTTTCGGGCAGCTTCCTCAGATTCGATACGGCGCTCTGCGAATATCGGAGATTATTTTGCCATTAAATGGCTTAAACTAGAGTCATAAATGGGGGCACAAAAATACTAAATTACAATAATTCGAGAGCTTCAAAAAACATCTTTTATTATTATTCTACTTTTTACCTCAACAACTTTTGAAGTTGCGAAGTTAAAATTTTTATAAGTTTTATCGTTATGAAAATATAAATATTTTGCCACCAGAACGAACTTTTTCCTCCTTCCTTTCTTGAATTATCATAGATTTTGGAATTCAAACAGAAATATAATAACCCGGGTCGAAATTTAAGTCCTATTTTGATCCCTCAGGCCCGAAATAAGCGGTCCAAAGTCTGACCTAATTTAACATGGAAATTGAATCTACTTTGAGCCCCCAAGTCCTAAATAACAACTACCTTAAGAGGCTCTATGTAGGGTTTAAATTTCGACTCGGGAAGACAATAAGTTATATTATGCTAATTCCCTCCATCACTAAACCCTAAATAAATTTCTACTGACGATGACGCCATTAACAGGAACTCATCATTTTAAAATTCTAAAATTTTTCAAACGAATTTTATAATTTCTCTTGCAGTATTTAAATCGATATTCAATTTATACTCATTAAAAAATATAAATTCCGATAAATAAAGATAATTTAAATTTAAATTATAAAAGTAGTCTTGGAGAAGATGGCAAAAATGCGTATTTATTTTAAACTTAGAAATTTTAAATCTCTATTATTTTGACTTACTATTAAAAAAAATTTAAAGTAAAATTTGTCCATTTTGGTTTTAGAAATCCTAAAAAAATGAATGTGCAAAGGTGCGTGGTGAGAATTCTTAAAAAAAAAAACTTATCTTTAAGTCAAGGTATTATATTATTATTATTATCAGTGGTGGTTAGTGTCTTTTCAACCGGGGGATGCTGTCCAAAAAAGTACCCTTCATTTTTTGAAATTTTATTTTAATCTTCGCTTTTTTTGTTGTAAATTTCATCGAATACGGAACGCATTATTTTCGTTATTTTTCAAATTTAGCATTAGATTTTTTAAAAATATATTTTGGTGCCCCCCAAACGCATACTGCTTTGTGTGAGTGAGGGTAGGAGTCAGAAATTAAATCTTTTGACTTAAACTCCACAAAATGGAAATGGACCATCATCCACGATGAATCAGCCTCTCCTATAAGAAAATCTTCAATTTCTCCTAATTCTATTGCCATAATCAAGCTGAGACTTTTCTATAGCCCTCTTAGGGCCGGTTTCATGACGCAAAATAAATGCTAACCAAGGTAGATGTTAAATGGAGAGGCTGGGATGGCCAATCAGAAAGATGAAAGTTCCTGTCATCTGATTGGCCATCCCAGCCCCTCCATTTACCATCTACCTTGGTTAGCATTTATTTTGCGTCATGCAACCGGCCCTTAGTTATTTCCGATCTTATATATACCAACAACATATTGATAGTTTTTAGAAATGGATTAGTCCAAAGATGCTCCAATCATCTTTATTTATTCCTTTTTGTATTATTTCTATTTTAATAGTTCCTCAGCGAGAACAATTTTTATTCGACTAATACTCGTCTGAACTTGTCTTTGATATGCTTGAACTGGATGATATATCTACCAGGCAGGGATTTCAAACCTTCTATCCGCACTTTTTTTACGAAAAATCTTTAATTTTAATTGCCCCTTGAAACTATGCAACAATTTGATTTCATTTCGTGTACCAATATTCTTTTCAAAACAAAAAAAATGATTTTTTATAGAAATATTTAAAATAACGGATGATAATTTGAAAATTTAAAGATTCTCCTGAATTTATTAAAATACTCTGAAATTTTAGGGATGCGCCGCATCCACATCATCCATGGACCGCACGCCAGTGAATGTTTTCGTTGAGATTAATATATTCTTGCTTTTATTAAAACGAAGATTACGGGGGTGGATATTTTTTAAAGTCAACCGTTTTTAATAATATAATTGTATTTAAAACTAAACTTCTTTTCATTTACGTTTTCAATAGATTTATTAAATCCATTTATTTCCCTAGCCGGAAATTTAAATTTATTAATAGTAATAATGATACAAGAAAAGTAACCCTTGTTTATTCTTTGGAACTACCACCGTGACCGAAACTCCCACTTTTCCAACGGCGGCGGAATAAAAAATTGCAAAGAATCGACGAAACCCTGGGAACGATTTTTCTACTTATCTTTGCAGATCAAATTTGATGTAAATTAAGAAATAATATTAAATAATCAAGGATGAAGAACATGAGTGGCTATTGATGAGGCAGTCCAAAAAAAGAAGATAATTTATATTTAAAAAGAACCGTGTTTGTTGGCCCTATTTTATTTTAATGAATTGGCTAAGGGGCCAGTTATGGGAAAATAAAAAGTTGAAATAAAAGCCAACTTCTATTTGATACTTTATTTTGCGCAGACGTAATCGATATTTTACAACGTTTCGAGCGCTACACCGCTGCTCTTCATCAGTGCACGTCAACTGGAAAAGATTATTGCATGTTTTACATTTTTGTTTTAACATTTATAATACATTTTAAAGGGTGGAATTGAAGATTATATACTACTCACCCAAGTCATTAAAACACCCAAAATTTATCTCCAGCACGCGTTTTACATTAGGAATCATTACACTGGTAAACAAGTTATTTCAACTGAATAATTTCAAATACTGTCTTTCGTTCTGCCTTCATTTTACACGAGGGGTGATCCGCGATTGGATGTATGTGTACACCTTTTTTGAAGTATTTTGGAAGTACTTGGAAATATTTGGAAGTACTTAGAAATATTTGGAATTACTTGGAAATTTTTGGAATTACTTGAAAATATTTACAAGTACTTGTAAATATTTGGAAGTACTTGGAAATATTTGGAAGTACTTGGAAATGTTTGTAAGTACTTGGAAATTTTTGGAATTACTTGTAAATATTTGGAATTACTTGTAAATATTTGGAAGTACTTGGAAATATTTGGAAGTACTTGGAAATATTTGGAAGTACTTAGAAATATTTGGAATTACTTGTAAATGTTTGGAAGTACTTGAAAATATTTGTAATTACTTGTAAATATTTGTAATTACTTGTAAATATTTGTAATTACTTGTAAATATTTGGAAGTACTTGGAAATATTTGGAAATACTTGGAAATTTTTGGAATTACTTGTAAATATTTGGAAGTACTTGGAAATATTTGGAAGTGCTTGGAAGTACTTGAAAATATTTGGAAATACTTAGAAATATTTGGAATTACTTGGAAATTTTTGGAATTACTTGTAAATATTTGGAAGTACTTGGAAATTTTTGGAATTACTTGGAAATATTTGGAAGTACTTGTAAACATTTGGAAGTACTTGGAAATATTTGAAACCTCTCTGAAAATATTTGGAAGTACTTGGAAATGTTTGGAAGTACTTGGAAATATTTGGAAGTACAAGTGGAAGTAGGTGTACAGCATATTAGGTCACGGTTTACCCCTCGATTTTACATATATATAACCCATAATAATTTATACTATCTTTTTATTTTTATTCAAAACTGCCTCATCATTATCCACTCAACTTCACTTGTCAGTCCGTCTCCAAAAATTACTCCAATCTTATGAAGAACATATTATTTATTTATTTATTTCGCATTATGTATTTTTTTTGCAATAAACATATTTTTATTTGCATTTCGGTTCGTAAAATTATTATCACTCTACAACAGGGAATGTGTATATATTTAATTGTCCTGTCTTGCCATTCAGAATTCAGAAGCTAGTTTACAAACGATTACGTCCAAATAATTACACTCTTTTGAACTGACTTGACTGACCTAGATTTTATTTCAATGTAGACAGAAATTGATCATATATCATTATGGTTGTTGTTTTTACATCCTTTATTTAATTTGGTTTCTCAGTTTATTTGTTTAGGTAAAATACTCTCATTCAAATTTGACCCACTTTACTATTCATATATAATCGACTTGAAATTTTGTACACTACGTGTATTTCTGATGGAATTTTGATATCCTATAAAATTGAAGTTGATCCCTTCTTATTTTCAGGATTATGGTTTCTAAGTGAAAGATATTAAGATCACAGTTCTCTAAACAGTGAGTAGAAATCAAATTTAAGTACTTTAAATTATTTTAAAGATATTTCATGAAATTATATCCATTCATCCCTATATGAAATGCTGATTAAAATAATAGTAAAATAAATTTTATTTTTCTATGAAAATCTATAAATCGATGATAAGGGAGGACCCTTACCTACTTATCTGCTTTTTTTGAAGGGTGAAAAAACCAATTATTTTAAAAATATTTCAATGAAATTATATCAATTCATCTCTATTTGAAATACTGATTGAAATAATATTAACATTTTCAAGTAAATTCACTTTTATTTTTCTATCAAATTCCATAAAATAAGGTGGGAACGCTTACCTACTTTTGTGCTTTTTCAATGTGTGTAAAAAGTAATGATTTTAAAGATATTGCTCTAAAATTATACGCAGTTCTCTTTATATGAAATACTAATTGAAACAATAGTAAAATTTACAAGTAAATTAAATTTTATTTTTCTATCAAAATCCATAAAATGTTGATAAGTGGGGACCCTTACCTACAAGATTGGAGTAATTTTTGGAGACGGACTGATAAGTGAATTATTAAGTGGATATCGATGAGGCAGTCCAAAAAAAGAAGAAGATAATTTACACTATCTTTTTATTCATAAAACCGACGTTTCGGAGGCTATTCCCTCCTTCTTCAGGGTTTTGAAGTCAGTGAAGAAAGAGGAGACAGAGGGGAATGCCGCATTGGATTTCCTTCATTGACTTTTTAAAACCCTCAAGATGGAGGGAATAGCCTCCGAAACGTCGGTTTTATGAATAAAAAGATAGTGTAAATTTTCTTCTTCTTTTTTTTGGACTGCCTCATCGATATCCACTTAACCCTTAACCTAACCTACTTTTTTCTTTTTAGAAGGTTGAAAAAAGTAATAATTTTAAAGATATTTCAATGAAATTACTATCCATTCAAACCTATATGAAATACTGATTAAAATAATAGTAAAACTTTCAAGTAAATTAAATTTTATTATTCTATCAAAATCGATAAAGTGTTTATATGGGGTGACCCTTATCCACTTTTCTGATTTTTTGAAGGGTGAAAAAGTAATTATTTTAAATATATTTCTATGAAATTATATCCAGTCATCTCTTTATGAAATTCTAATTAAAATAATAGTAATAAACTAATAATAAAATAATAGTAAAAATACTTATTCATTAAGGTGACACAAAATTTCGAGAATATGGGGATCTTTTAATAGATGTTGAGTAGAGCTCAAATGATTTTTTTTTACTGTTACTATCAACTTATTTTATTTTTAATTTTATTTTTTTTTGTAAATAGTTTCAAGTCAGAAAACTTATATTTAATTTGTATTGTATTTATGTAGTCACTCGGCGAAAATGAAAGTTCATTGGAACTTTTATAATTTAAGTTATATTCCTTTTTCATGCCATTGCTATTTTGTTATCAAATAAATATGCCTATTTCCCTTAGAGGCAGATTGCCTGTGTAAAATGGAGAAAAAAAAACTCAACGTCAAAGTGCTTACTTACTAAGCAAATTCTAAATACTTAAAAATTTAATATAAGAATTAAAAGTATTATTTTGGGAGGGTGGTGTTGAATTTTTATGGGGTCGAAAATAATTATTTTTTGTTTTACCTAGTATGAAATATTCCTGTAGAGATAGACGAAATTTATAGTAAAATTTAATTCTTATTAAAATGACAGTGTAGGTGGGCCACAAATTGTCCATTATTAGATAATTTTTGTGCCTGTCGGCTTTCAAAAGTGTCTTGATCTAAAATTATGAAAAAATAAACTGCAACGGATCGTTGCTAAACTTTATCCAAAGTCATTTGAAATATCAATATTTTTATTCCTTTATTATTAATCATATATCACTGCCTTTTTGCGTTCTATGTTTAAAATAAAATAATAAAGAATTTAAAAAAGTACTACCTTACTCTAGAGTAAAGTACTTTAAAATATAATTTTACTAAAAACTTTATTTAACCTTTTTTGTGGTTCCTTAATTAGCATATTTAATTTCATCAAAATTGGTTAAGTCTTTTTCAAGATATTTAGAAAAAACTAAAAAAGTACTGAAATAAAGTACTAAGTTTGCGGGCCGATATGTACCAAAACTAATCAGCGCTTCATTTTGTTAAAATAATTGTATATTTTCAATTTCATTTTAATCGGTTCAACGATGTGGAAAAAATCGTGGACGAAAAAACTATAACATAACACACATATGTCCATCCGTACGTACTTCCTGAAAAAGTGGCACTTTTTGGCCTCTCGGGCGGTAATTTTTGGCAAAACTGTCACGTGCTAAAATTCAACCTAATTGAATACTACGATTTTTGACTTTAATTCAGACCATGGGTTCCGTAGTCTTTACCTGAGGAGCCTTTGAAGTCGCGCTTGCCGCAAGACCGATTACAATACTTTACCCATGCTTCGCATTGGATAAAGTAAAAATTAAACATTCGTTTATTCTCGGATCATCAACAACAAATAAAAAATCCTCAACTGAAACTTCTTATAGGTACTAGATCTAAATAAGAATCTGTTAATTGAAGACTCCACGGAAAGAACGGGGTAAGTCCATTTTTTCGGGAATGAGTTTATAACGCATTCTGGTGACCAGCCATAGTCACTACAGGCCAGTGGTAATTACTTTCAAACAGTGGCTGATCGTAGGGTGATCGGAATGAGTGGCTGCGGGGGGCCGGTGCTTGTAAGGGGCGATTTTGTTAAAGTGTTTTTTTAAACATTGTTTTATAACACTTTTATTTAATTTTAGAAACGTAACAACACTTCGATTTTTTAAATTCACTTCTAAATATGGACTATTTGTTTCAACAAACCAACTGAACTAATCTATATAAATAAAAATGTACTGTTACGCTTAAGTGATACTTTCAAGGATCTCCGAAAGTTCTTCACCGATTTCTTTGAAATTTTCACACAACATTCCATTCAAATACACGAGTGTTTTTATAGATATCACACCTGTGGCATGTAAAAATAAAATATTTTTTCGAGAAAACAACGCTAGCGCCTCTCTGGAGGGTAAAAACAAACAAACAAGATGGCCGATAATAGCTGGAAATCTTTCAACTGTCAATATTATTTTTGGTTAAGGAAACAATTTTGACAAGTAATATATAATTCATTTACTGTTTTAATACCTATTCTATATTTATTTGCATTTTCAATTTATTTTCAAAACTATTATTATTTTTTAAATATATTTAAATTTTTGATCAAATCAATTTTGACATGTAAGCAATATATAATCATTTATCATTTTAAATTTTAACCATAAAACGAGACGCTCCCCGCCAGGGGCTAAGTGACGCCGAGCCGAAGTACCGGGCGTCAGCTAGTTTATAATACATTTTATGAAAAATTATTTGAATAAAAATAAATTTTTTGTTAATAAGTACCAAAATTTGGATATAATCGTTCATGGTTCAGAATTTTTATTATTTTTTGTTTAATTGATTTCGAGGGCCCCGTTGTTTTACCGCTTAGGGCCCCCACATGACTTGATCCGCCACTGCTTTCAAATAAGGTGCTATAAACCGAATGTTTTCTACATTTGATTCAATCACGAATCAACTGTAGGGAATTTTTGTCAAATATTGAGTGAAAATAATATTTGAACTTATATATTTCTAACTTGAAATCCCTATAGTTGATTCGTGATTGAATCAAATGTAGAAAACATTCGGTTTATTTATGGCAGGCATCTAACATACATGCTAATAGACCGAGCGCTCTGTACTGGGAGATTAAATATATAACATCCGAGATCTCAAGTTCACTTGGTGATCCATCCGAATGTCTAGCGGGCTATACGCAAAATGACGTTGGATTGTAGCTAAGTGGATCACATCTTTTTCTCTCTTGGTCCAGATTTAAGACTCCACAGACTTTAATAGCATAATATGCAGTAGTCTCGTGATAAAATATCTTTTTCAAATAAAGCGCGGTCAAAACACTTCTCATTGATAGGTCAATTATTCTTTGTTATATCAGTTAGAAAAATTATAAAAAATTTATTTAAGGTGCTATAAGTTACCGAGATTCAGTGGTTATTATTTTTAGTGGAAACGGAAAGAACGTTCCAAGTCCTTGCCTTTTTTCATAATTTAACTTCAGGTTGTTATTTTCTAAAATATATTTCTTTTATAAAAAATAAATTTTACATCATAATTATATTGCTTACACTCGAACGGGGTGTTTTAAGTATGTATTTTTCAAGTTTAAATTTGGTCTCCTGAATAATTTACGAAATGTGACCTTAGCCGTTTTTTACTTTATCCAATGCAAAGCATGGGTAAAGTATTGTAATCGCTCTCGGGGCAAGCGTGGCTTCAAAGGGTCCTCAGGTAAAGACTACGGAACCCATGGACTCAATTAAAGTCACAAATTGTAGTATTCAATTAGGTTGAATTTTAGCACGTGACGGTTTTGCCAAAAATTACAAGGGGTCTCGTCGAGAGGCCAAAAAGTGCGATTTTTTCATTTAGTGCGTGCGGATGTATGTGTGGATTGATGTATGTTATCGTTTTTTTGGCCCACGATTTTTTCCACACCGTTGCACCGATTGAAATGAAATTGAAAACCTGGCATTCTTTTAACAAAATGAAGCGCTGATTAGTTTTTGGTACATATCGGCCCACAAACATTAGTACTTTATTACAGTACTTTTTAGTTTTTTCTAAATATCTTGAAAATGGCTTAACCAATTTTGATGAAATTTAATATCCTAATTAAGTACCTTGGGGACCACAAAAAAGGTTAAATAAAGTTTTTAGTAAAATTATATTTTAAAGTACTTTACTCTAGAGTAAGATGGTACTTTTTTTAATTTTTTTAATTCTTTAAAATTTATTCATTTGAAAGTTTTAATATAGCTCATTTAGCCTTGCTTAAGTAAGAATGGATAGGCTTCTCTCTGTGAAATGCTAAAAATTTGGGAGGAATTTTTATGAGTAACCATAGCAACTGCGTTGTTTTCTTATCCGTTACCTTTGCTGAAGACAGAGAAATCGATTTTAAACCAAAAATAGCGATTGATTCTCATCTAGTATTTGAGGAATAATCATTCTATATTGGATTTTTGACGTTTCGGTTTTTATTAGTAACCATTGCTGAAGACATAGAGAAATCGATTTTAAACGAAAAATAGCGATTGATTCTCATCTAATACTTGAGGAATAATCATTCTATATTGGATTTTTGACGTTTCGGTTTTTATTAGTAACCATTGCTGAAGACATAGAGGAATCGACTTAAAATCAAAAATAGCGATTGATTCTCATCTAGTACTTGAGGAATAATCATTCTATATTGGATTTTTTGACGTTTCGGTTTTTATTGGTAACCATTGCTGAAGACATAGAGGAATCGACTTAAAATAAAAAATAGCGATTGATTCTCATCTAGTACTTGAGGAATAGTCATTCTATATTGGATTTTTGACGTTTCGGTTTTTATTGGTAACCATTGCTAAAGACATAGAGGAATCGACTTAAAATAAAAAATAGCGATTGATTCTCATCTAATACTTGAGGAATATTCATTCTATATTGAATTTTTGACGTTTCGGTTTTTATTAGTAACCATTGCTGAAGACATGGAGGAATCGACTTAAAATAAAAAATAGCGATTGATTCTCATCTAGTACTTGAGGAATAATCATTCTATATTGGATTTTTGACGTTTCGGTTTTTATTGGTAACCATTGCTGAAGACATAGAGGAATCGACTTAAAATCAAAAATAGCGATTGATTCTCATCTAATACTTGAGGAATAACAATTCTACATTAGGTATTTGACGTTTCGATTATTATTGGTAACCATTGCTGAAGACATGGAGGAATCGACTTAAAATCTAAAATAACGATCGATTCTTATCTAATACTAGAGGAATAACCTTATTGCATTCCATTTTTGATGTTTTGACTATTAATGGAAACCTCTACTGAAAATGTAGAAGAATCGACTTAAAATCAAAAAGACTAAATTCTTTTTTGGTAAACAACTCAAGCTTGATTATTAGATGAGAATCGATGGCTATTTTTGATTTTATGTCGATTCCTCTATGTCTTCAGCAATGGTTACAATAATAACCGAAATGTCAAAAATCCAATGTGGAATGGTTATTCCTCGACTCTTAAATGAGAATTATTTTTGAATTAATGTCAATATGAACTACAAATTGCAAGTGATATCTGATTAATAATAAAGGAATAAACATATTAATATTTCAAATGAATTTGGATAAAGTTTAGCAATGATCCGTTGCAGTTTATTTCTTTGTGTCTTCATTTTTCTTTAATCATAAATTTTATATTATAAAATAGAATGCTCTGTACTTGCCCAGCTTATTTATCTATTGATATTTATTAACCGTTTGTTTGTTTGTCTGTTGCAGATGCGGTAACGCCCGCTCCTGGGTGCGATTTCTGCTCCAAAGCCGAGATCGCCTATTGTATGAGCAGTAATGCCCTCAACGACCATTGCTGCTGCGATCGCACTCATACCGGTAATCACACCTCTCTAAATAACTTAAAAATTCAAAGAATAAACCTTTAATAATCATCAAACAAAAATTAACTGTATCAATACATCAGTAGAAAATTAAACAAAATGAATTTAGTCATTACGTCCGGGTATTAAATTCACATAAAGTAAATATTTCGATTTTGAGTAATAAAACACAATTTTCCATCTTTTTTGTTAATTTGCAAATCGTCGCCTTAGATTGTAAACCTGCTAAATCCATTTTTTATCATATATGACATATTAATACCGTTCGAAAGAAAAAGAAATGCAGCATCGTCCAAATGAAACTGATATTTACAATTACGATCCTAAGTTGTAGAAAAAAGCTGACGTGTTCTGATGTGGCCATCCACTTGATTTACCATACAACCTGGCCCCTCACTTATATTTAATATTTAATAAAATTATTTATAATCATGTAGGGGAGGGGGGTTAGTTTTTGCGCTTTTAGACTTCTTGGGTCCCACTGATTATGTATACAAAATTTGGTTGAGTATGGTCAAATGGCCTAGATTTTTAATTTTTAACCCCCCCCCCTCTTAGTAACGCAGATATTTCCTTATTCCAGCCTAATTTTAAAACCAACCCTTGCTTTTCCTATCTCTAAATGGAAAGAGGAGTTAACAAACCCCTTTCCCGAAAAGAGACAAAAAAAGAACTAATAAAAACCTACCAAAAAGCTTCAAATTTGCAAGACAGCTTTTTGTTTACCCACCAGACTTCAAAGAGACCTAACCATTTAATAAAATTTTATCTTATTCTCAAATTTTAATTTAATTAAAAAAAGAAGAACCTCAACGTGATTATACCCCTGGACTAATGAATAAATAATTTTCTAATTTAGGAGTGATGTGATCGATTGAGTGGCATTTGAGAACTTAATCTATCATTATAAAACATTAAAATTTAAAAAATTTAATAAATCTAAAGAATTAAATATCTTTATTTGAAAGTTAGATGGTAAATTTTTTCAAAAATCAACTACATAGATGGCTGAAACTAGAATATACACACTCACCGGCAAAAGAAACGCAACACCTAATTTTTTTTATTTTGTATATTTTAATTTTATAATATTTATCTTTGAACAAATAAAATTCATTAATATAATTTCTAAGACAATTTTAAATATAAAAATTTTAATTTAAGTTTAAAAATGTATCTTAAAGTTTATTTTTTCAAAAAAGTTCTAATATAAGTTTAAATTGTCACACTTAATTATCACAAATAATCACCAAGCGGATCATCTTTTAATGATTTTTCTCAACTGAAATCACAAAATTTAATTTTCAGGAAAAATTGTATTGATTAATTTAATTTAAGAAAATTTGATATTTTGAAACAATGTTAGAGATTTGTAATTAAATTATTAATAATATAGATTAAAAGTGTTTAAAGTTATTTAAAATGACTTTAAAAATGATATAAATGTTTTAACTTTAAAGGAGACAATAAAAGAGTGTGTCTTCTGCTGGAATTATAAATTTTATTTATTTATAACGAGACTATAGTTTCGAGGGCTTTGCCCTCTTCATCAGTCTATTACAATGTATTCACAGGAATTAATTTATGAATTATTATTATTTATTTATGAATTATTATTATTTATTCATAAATTAATTCCTGTGAATACATTGTAATAGACTGATGAAGAGGGCAAAGCCCTCGAAACTATAGTCTCGTTATAAAATAAATAAAATTTATAATTCCAGCAGAAGACACACTCTTTATTGTCTCCTTCAATATAAAAAAATTCTGCTACTCTCGGCAAAAACTTTCAATTTGTTTTAACTTTGTTAAAAAATTGATATTATAAAAGTAAAACATTAAAAATTAAAAAAAAATTAGGTGTTGCGTTTTTTTTTGCCGGTGAGTATATTATGAAGAAATATTCTAAATTTAAGGTCAAAATTTCAAAGATTTTAATAGAAACAATTGTATATTGCTTATTAGAGGGGTTCATCCCTCAGGAGTTGAACCTGAGCATCAACATGCTTTTCGAGCAGTTGATCAAACCCTTGAGATAAAAATCCCTCCGACTCGTAATATAAATATATAAAAAGCCAAACATTTTTTGAATTTAGTGGAGTGAAAATTTTTGACTTTTCATATATTTATATTGCCAGTCGGAGGGATTTTATCTGAAGGGTTTGATCAACTGGCCGGAAAGCATGTTGATTCTCGGGTTCAACTCCTGAAGGAATGAACCTCCTCTAATAAGCAATAGTGCCTGGAGCACTGAGCTATGCTCGGTAACTTTTTGCCTCTAAATAGCTTAATAACTCTTGATAAGTACACCAATTTAATAAAAATTCGTTAGTGGGGTTTTTGAGAAAATAAAATAAAATAAATCTTTCATGTAAATGTCAACTTCCGGTGTTCCAATTTCAAGCAAAAACTTGCTGTACCCCTTCTAGCCTATATTGGGCTTAAGTTTCGAATTTCGTAGCTCTGAGATTTATGGTTGCGAAACGCAGGGGGCTACAAATACTTACGTAGGTATACATCAGCTTCCGGAACTTCTATTTTAGCCAAAATCTTGTGGTACTTCTTGTAGCCTCTAGATAGCTTAAGTTTCAAAATTTCAATCCTTTGGGACTTACCGAAGACGAGATATGAACGATTAAAATATTTATTTTGCGACATGACTAATTTACACCTCCTTCCTTTATTTCAATCGGATTAAAATTTATACACGACTAATAACTCATGAGACTTGATAAGTACATAAATTTTTAGCGAAATCGTTAGAGCCGTTTTCGAGAAACCGATTCTATATATATACAAGAATTTCTCATTTAATAATATAAAAGATAAAAGATATTTCGAGTCGGAGGGGTTTTTATCTCAAGGATTTGATCAACTACCCGGAAAGAATGTTGATTCTCGGAATCAACTCCTGAAGGGATGAACCCACTCTGATAAGCAATATAAAATTATTTCTACTAAAATTTTTGAAATTTTAATTTAGAATTTTTCTTCAAAATTAAAAATTTAAATTTTTTGAGTCCTAAGATCTGTTTTTTTTTTCTTATTGATTTAATTTCTAAACTATAATAAGGCATTTCAGAACGAAACAACGATTTCTAACATTTATTTGTTATATCCTTTTAAATGAAATAAAATAGAGTTGGAAATTTAATCTCATCTTTTGAATAGTATTAAATGGATCTGATGTCGTGTGTGTTTGACGGGCGTGTCTGTTTTCTCTTTCTGATGTCGCCGTTGCTCATGAGCACTTATCTCTATTGAAAATACGCCTAAAATCAGATGACATATTCTCCACCCACTTTTACGATACCTTTTTCAATTAAAAAATTTAAATTAGAATCTATTTTTAAAGAAGATTGACGCCTAAATGATATAATTACGAATCAAATTTTACACGATTAAAATAAAAAAAAAAGACTCACTACACTAGACAGATTATCCATTTTAATTAATTTATATTGAGATTTTATAATGGTATAGTCGAAACCAAAATTAAAAAAATATATATATATAAAATATTAATTTTTATAGATTACTAGCTTCAAGGCCCGCCTTCGGCTTCAAACACGATTACAATACTTCCCTATATACCGGGTGAATTTTTTATCTTGACACAGTCTTATAACTTAAAAACAGTACATTATATTAAAAAAAGTTTCAAATAAAAGTTTATTTATATCACGGGGGAAACTAAACTATGCTATTGATTGTCGACCTAGAACAAGCTTCCAAGGGTAGTTTTGAGGTCAAGTTCTTAAATGGAAGTTAAATGGAAACCTATATGTTTCTGTACATATTCTTAATCTTAAAAAAAACTGAACAACTTTCATAAGAACTATTTTTTTACGCGAGATCAAATAAAAAAAATATTAAATCAATTAGATCTCAAAAAAAATTTTCTAATAATTATTTTTAACAATTATTATCAAAAAATAATGATCAAATATTTAATTAATAAATAAATAATTTAATAATAATTAATAATTTAATAATTTATTCCAGAGTGTTATCGCAAGTCTTTTGGATGAATTCCAGTTCCAATTTCGTTATTTTGCCCTGTTGTAGATTCTTCGTAGCGTTTACACTTCCTGTTTTTTTTAACAGATTTACAACACGATACAATGAAGCTCTTGAGGGTGTATTCCTATTAGGAAAACGCTCGGTCTCCATTTCAATGGCAGCCCCAAACACTTCTTCCACATTCACCATAAATTGAGACAATTTCAATTCTAGAAAATCATAAGATGGTGTCATCTATTAAATCCGATGGAATGGAATATTTTTAATTATATGTCAGAGGGGTTGTTTTTCACCCCCTCGGGAATCGAACCCGAGTGCCAGTAACAGCAATCCAGGCCACCTGGCTCACCTGCGGGATACGAACCTCTCTGACATATGCAAACGCGTAAAATTTTAAAAATTAAGATAACAATCTTTGAGTAAAATATTTTACGCGTTTGCATATGTCAGAGAGGTTCGTATCCGCAGGTGAGCCAGGTGGCCCGGATTGCTGTTACTGGCACTCGGGTTCGATTCCCGAGGGTGAAAAACTAACCCTCTGACATATAATTAAAAATATTCCATTCCATCGGATTTAATAGATGACACCATCTTATGATTTTCCAGTAAATTTGAATCTATTACCATCGGCAAATTAATATCTTTCAAATTTCAATTCTGTTTTCAACAAAAAATGCTCCATTTTTATTATGGTAATACAATATAACTTTTTACTGAATTGACACGAGAAATGAACTTTTTTAAACTCAAGAATTTTAAGTAGTTCTATTAAGTAGAAAATAATTTCTTAAATTTGCGTATTTAATTAAGTTTTAAGATCATTATAAACACTGATTTTCATTGTTACGTCTTTTCGATTTAATAATTATTTATTTAATAATTATTTTTTAATCGTTATTTTTTGATAATTAAGTTAAATAATTGTTAAAAATAATTATTATAAATTTTTTTGAGAAATAATTGATTTAATATATTTTATTATTTGATGTCTTATAAAAAATAGTTCTAATAAAAGATGTTCAGTTTTTTTTGTAGATTCAGAATATGTACAGAAACATATAGGTTTCCATTTAAAAAACAGAACTTGACCTCAAAATACCCTTGAAAGCTTGTTCTAGGTCGACAAACAATAGCGTAGTTTAGTTTCCACCTTGATATAAATAAACTTTTATTTGAAACTTTTTTTCATATAATGCACTCTTTTTGAATTATAAGACTGTCTCATGATAAAAAACTCACCCGGTATATATCTTTGTATGGTAGTGTATTAAAAAGTTTAGCAAAGTCAATTGAAATAAATAGATTTGAGTCAAATATTTTATTTTTTATAAATAACTAACCGAAACTGAGTTAATTTTATTCATTTTATTTATTATTTGATCTTAAATGAGGCAATTAAAACCGTGAGAACAGTTATATGTTCTCGTAAGGAGAAAAAGACTCTTAAGAAAACAAAATCTTCTATGTCCTTATCAATATTTTTATTTTAAAACTGGGAGACAGTTTCGGCCGACACTCTCAAGCCATCATCAGTCCTCAGTTTTTCAATAGTACATTGGTAACATTAATTTTACATTTTCTTTGCAATTCAACAAAATTCCAACACCTGTTGTTATAGATGAGAGTAACAAACCCTTTTGGAAAAAATAATTTTCCTCCTTGCAATTCTTGATTACCAATAACACACTTGTTCTTATTATAGCACAAAAAAACTTTTTAAATACAATTGTAACATTCAATTATTTACATTCACATAATTCTCCCGTATTAAATTTTAGGACAAATTATAATTTTCTATTCTTTGATCAATTCAATTTCATTCTATATAAACTTTTGAAAAGAGAAAAGTTTCATATAGAATGAAATTGTATTGATCAAAGAATAAAAAATTATAATTTGTCCTAAAACTTAATACGGGAGAATTATGTGAATGTAAATAATTGAATGTTACAATTGTATTTAAAAAGTTTTTTTGTGCTATAATAAGAACAAATGTGTTATTGGTAATCAAGAATTGCAAGGAGGAAAATTATTTTTTCAAAAGGGTTTGTTACTCTCATCTATAACAACAGGTGTTGGAATTTTGTTGAATTGCAAGAAAATGTAAAATTAATGTTACCAATGTACATTGAAAAACTGAGGACTGATTGATAGTCGTAGAGTATCGTTCTAAATATCAAATTTATAAAAATGATACATAAATTTTGTTTTTCTTAAGAGTCTTTTCTCCTTACGAGAACATATAACTATTCTCACGGTTTTAATTGCCTCATTTAAGATCAAATAATAAATAATAAAAACATCATAGTACTGCTATCTAATTATTCATTTTAGTTTTTTATTTTAGGGGTAAAATTTATCTTGAGAAATGATTGAAAAAACCAGTCGTTTGGCCGACTTTTTACTTTTTTCTCATTGTATAGGTAATGTTTTTACTTTAAGTTTTAGCCTTTCTAGTAAAATTATTTTTAATTACTTTTACAATTAAATTATTGAAAGATATACATATTTCTAATCAGATTGGTTAGTGTCCACAGAACGATTTCCCTGGGTGCACCACACTTGCTACGTGAATCCCAACTGCAAGCTGGTCGCCGCTGATTGTGATGAGTTCGCCAGAGTCGCCGACTGCTGTTGTTTTCGCTACAATCCCACCATTTGTATGAATATTTTTATCTTTTCATCTTATTCTAAATATATACATTAATAATAATCTTTTAGAAAGAATCAGAAATTTGTTTTAAACAAATATATCATTTTGATGTCTTATCGAAACCACGAAAAGATTGTATTCTGCTAAATCCGAACCGTAATTGATAATTTTTATTACATGTCACAAGAGTTGTATTCACCTGCTCGGCATTTGATCCGAGCAGGGAAGTGCCAAGTCCCTTTTGCGCCGTCTTGTGAAATAATGATCGCGCCTTTATATGCACTGAACCCAAATTACTGCAGCCACAATATTTTTCATGTTTCAAGTTTTTTTTTACAAAAAGAACTAATAGGGCAAATAACAAATATTTTCCAGCCGTTTTTGAGATAATTCGAAAGTACAAAGCAAAAAAAAACTTTTTAATGCTTCATTATACTTCATGTATCATGTAGTAACGTAATAAGAGTAAATTTATAAAAAAATTTAAGAAAAAAATAAAACCGACTTCAAAAAAATTAAATGCAACAAATAAAATACACTAAAAGGTATAAAATAATTATTATCTTATTTAGTTACAACTAAACGACGAAATATTAACATGAAATTACTTTTTAAAGTCGGTGCCAAACAAACTATACCTACTAAGCGAGCATACCCTCCAAACGTACTAAGTAAGATCCGTCGAGTGCGATTCATAAAAGGTATATGTTTGGCACCGACTTAAAAAGTAATTTCATGTTAATATTTCGTCGTTTAGTTGTAACTAAATAAGATAATAATTATTTTATACCTTTTTAACCGACTTCAAAAAAGGAGGAGGTTCTCTATTCGACTGAATTTTTTTTTTTTTTTTTTTTTTTTGTGCCTATGTTACCTCATATCTCCGCCAATTGTCAACCGATTTTGAAAATTTTTTTTGCATTGGGTCCAGTCTAGCTTCCGATTGGTCCCATTTTTTTTCGATTTTTTTTCATAGGTATTAGACCTTTTTATTAGGTTTGTTTAGGTTTGTTTAGACCTAACCTCTTTGTTTATGAACCGATTTCGATGGTTCTTTTTTTATCGAAAGGGGTGTCTTAGGGATGGTGTCATATTAATTTGGTCAAGTTCTGATGATATAATCACTATTAATAACATCACTAAAAAGAGAAAAATAAAAATTTTTAAGAAAAAAATAAAAACCGACTTCAAAAATTAAGTGCAACAAATATAAAAATACACTAAAAGGTATAAAATAATTATTATCTTATTTAGTTACAACTAAACGACGAAATATTAACACGAAATTACTTTTTGAAGTTGGTGCCAAACATATACCTTTTATGAATCGCACTCGACGGATCTTACTAGTACGTTTGGCGGGTACGCTCGCTTATAGGTATAGTTTGTTTGGCACCGACTTTAAAAAGTAATTTCGTGTTAATATTTCGTCGTTTAGTTGTAACTAAATAAGATAATAATTATTTTATACCTTTTAGTGTATTTTTATATTTGTTGCACTTAATTTTTGAAGTCGGTTTTATTTTTTTCTTAAAAATTTTTATAGTGTATTTTATTTGTTGCATTTAATTTTTTTGAAGTCGGTTTTATTTTTTCTTAAATTTTATTTTTCTCTTTTTAGTGATGTTATTAATAGTGATCCTATAATCAGAACTTGACCAAATTAATATTGCACCATCCCTAAGATACCCCCTTTCCAATAAAAAAAGAATAATCGAAATCGGTTCATAAACAAAGAAGTTAGTCCTGAACAAACCTAACAAAAAAGGTCTAATACCTACGAAAAAAATGGGACCAATCGGAACGTAGACTGGACCCAATGCAAATTTTTTTTCAAAATCGGTTCACAATTGGCGGAGATATAAGGTAACATAGGCACAAAAAAAAAAAAATTCAGTCGAATAGAGAACCTCCTCCTTTTTTTGAAGTCGGTTAAAAAGAGGTTGAAAATGAGATTTTTTTAAAATAAGAGACGCTTGTAGGTGAATTCAAATTGTCTTAATTTTAAAAATAAATTTGTTCCTTATTTTTATTAGCTTAAAATTTTTATGGTTCCTAAGAAAAATTATTTTGAAATTTTTTCCCATCTCGCCTTCCTGAGGTACAATGACTCTATAGGGACATTGGCGACTCGTAGGCCTATCCGCCATTTTTAGACATATTTTAAGATGAATAATATTAGAAAATTTAACATAATATTATTATTATTACCTTTTATTTTTAATTAAATAATCTTTAATATATGTAAAGAATGTGTTTAAATATTAATTTTCTTAAATTTCCTAATATTCTTCAATTTAAAATATGACTAAAATTGCAGATGGGCCTACGTGTCCCCACTGTCCCTATAGAGTCACTGTACCTGAGGTTAATTCGTTGTTCCATCTGACCACATCACCAGACACAAACATGTTCAAACCTGACACGGCACGCTCGTTGTTTGCCAGTAGCAGCATCAGCCCAGTCATTTAATAGCTTCATCTCGTATCATAGGAGCCCCTGATAATTAGACAACTGAATTGGCAGATCAGCTAAGGGTATGACTATCTTGCAAAAAAAGGCGCAAGCCATTTCTTCATTTTTACTTTATCCAATACGAAGCAGATAAAGATTGGCTTTTAAAGAATACAGCCATGGATTCTATTTTAAAATTTTTATTATAAAATTTCTCACTAGAAAAAGTGCCAGCTGTAAATGAATTATTGAGCTGATCAACTCGTTTCATAACAACTATTGATGGAATAACTGAAACTTTGTGTATTGAATTAATTTTTATAAGTAGAAATTAAAAATTAGAATTATGTGGTATTTTCCAAAAAATAATTTACTCAAAAATTTTAATAATTATTAATTAAAAAATAAAAATAATTTGAAAAGATTTCCTTGCCTAGAATATCAGAAATGCTTCCTACTAAGTATTTATGTATTTTTTGAATTTTATGAATAATATTTTTAACGAAAATCTAATCTCTAATTTTATTTTTAATTTTCAGATTCTGCACTAGGCTCTCACGCTTCTGCTCCATTTAGCCGCATATCATCTCTATTGGTTGTTTTATTGGTCCATTTAATTAATTTACTTTCCACTAGATGGCAGTATTATCCATGAATCTTTAGAGTTCCTCCAGTAATTAGTACTAGAGGGATTTTTATGAATCTTAAATGTCCTAGTGCACTATGTTCCTCGGACTTAAACAACTAAATAAAAACCAAAAAAAAAATAAAGTATTATTTTATCATAATACTATGTATATAGATGCGAAATTACAAATAATATTTTATTAAATATTTTTATTCTTGGTAATTATACAAGATATTTTTTCTTCTAAGAATTATTTTCATATACCTACATAGACACTTGATAATAAGTGGCCGCAGAAATATTCAAACATGTTATTTTTTAAGAATTTGCTAGTCCCACCAGAGGTGGCTGTGAATGGTAAGAAAAAGCGGAGAAATGAGGTCTAATATTTATCAAAATTTATTTTATTATTCGTATTAACGCTCGCCAATTGCATGATTTGATATCTATATTGTATATTTAAATATATACATATATTTATTTTGTATATATAATATAAACAGATTGTAAATTAAATTTGATGTTTTTTTTATTAATATTTTTATTTTATTTTTAACATTACAACCCAATTTTACCCTTTCAGGTAATTAGATTTAAAAAATTACTTTGAAAAAATATATTATATACCATTATTAATGGTCAGCTTCTGCCTGTATTAGTTATAGCTAGAGACCGGATTTTTATGCAAGTAAAAAGTGCCAAAATATGCAGTTAAAAAGGCTAAAAAATGATAGTAAAATGCAGAATACGTTGAAATATGCAAATATATGCAGTAAAAATTGGCAAAATAAATTTTTTTATGCACTAAAAAATTAAAATTGAAGACAAAAAGACTATATATTTGAAGGAGTGCTATGAAAGAAATAAAATGATAAAGTAAGCTATAGACACCAAGTGTCAAATAAATATATACTTTTATTGAGTAAAAAATTTCACAAAATTCTTAATATATTAAAAAATCTTTAAACTCAAACAAATAATAAGTGCTCTTGAATAAAATCAACATAATAAATATAAAAATGTGATCGAAAAAATAAGGGGGATAGTTTTATTTCACAGACACGATTGTATTGTATTGCTTTTATTTTTATATATTAATAAGCTTTTCTTATTGACGTACAAATAATAAACTAATAAAATAATACAAATATTTGTCCGGCTATAATCTGATCACTACAATAATTTACACACACATACACACGAACACTCAATTGCCAAAATTGCCTCTAGTTACCGAAGGCCATTAAAAATAATAATAATAATAATAATAAAGAAATAATTAACAAAGGATCTAAAAATTAATTAAAATTTGATTGTAATTGTGAATTATTTATATAATTAAGTAATGGAGAGGGATTCAGCCAATGGGTAGCCTCTGCTGAATAAAAAACTCCCAATTATAGAAAAACGTTTCGGTTTTAATTAAATAATGCCATCATCAGTTCCTAAGAGTTGATGAGTCCTTGAAGACGAGCGCCATATTTGTGTATAAGGTGTCCGAGCATGATGATATTCCTCAATGGTTATAAAGTTGATACAATTTTGATGGCTGTATATGTATATAATTAAGTAATGGAGAGGGATTCAGCCAATGGGTAGCTCCTCTCCATTACTTAATTATATACATATACAGCCATCAAAATTGTATCAAGTGAATTATTTATGTAGTAAGTATTTTTATAAATTATCTTCAGGTTATTATGTCTACGGTCACTTAAAATTGATTTATACGATGGAAAGGAGCGGTTCACATCCTCAGATATAATGGGGGCGAATTTAAAGGAACTTTAATATATATATATATATATATTTCTTCATTTTTTCATTCTTTCTCCGAAAATTTACTTTTAAAAAATCTGTATTTGGCGCGAAATAGGCAATATTTGACAAAAAAATCCTTAAAATATGCAATTTTATGCAATATTACTCAAATATGCAGTATAAAATTTAACCCACAGTATCCTAGATGCATGATTCGGATAGATAATTATTGATCGGCGAACAAAATATGCAATTGCATAGGAATCCTGTCTCTAGTTATAGCCAGCCGTTTCTAAGTGATTTGGATTAATAATACTTTATTCAATTCACACTAAGTTTTTTTATTTTTTGAAATATTAAATACATATTTATTTAAATTTGTATTTCTTTTTTCTCTCTTTCCCATATAAGGGATTGTTATATAATAATGAACCCTTATGTCAGGGTCGCAGCTTTAATTATTTCCCTTTGAGCTCTTTAGCCAATCAGATTATATTCACATTATATCATGCTTATTAAACATATTTTTGTATCAAAACAAAAAATTATCATTTCTATAATTAAAATTTCAATGGAAGTTTTTGCAAAGTGCAATTAATTTAATGAGACTCATGCAATAAGGGATACCCCGAGAAAATGCAGCATCACTAGTCCTTTAGTCCAGTCAAAATTGTGCTCAAATGGGCCCCTATGGGGAAAGTTTTGGGGGTAGTTCTGATTTTTTCCAGATATATGATTCTTGAAGAGCTCAATCCAAATCTGAGGCCTCCCAGCAAATTTTCGTGACGCAACATTGTAGAAAATGAAAAAAAATTGTGAAAATTTCCATTTTTTGGCGGTTTTTTGCTTATAACTCGAAAACATTCAACTTTTCGTAGATAACCTTTCTACTCAAAATGAAATTTCCTACAAATTTCATAATTTAGGTTTTTTTCTCCAACCAACCGTTCGGACTCAAGTGCAAAATCCAAGTTTTCGTCCTCGACAGCCCCTCCAGATCACCCAAGAATTCGCATTTTTTTTGATATTATCCCATTTCGACCATGAAGGAGCACGTTTTTGACCAAAACCGCTCCATACATTTTAAACTAGATTAAATTTGCTACAATTCAAACAAAGTTTCACCTTGATTGGATAAATAGTAATCCGTGCCGCAATGAGGTTGAAGTATTGAAAAACTTCAATTTTTTTGCAAAAAATTGTAATTTTTCCTTCATAAAATGAAAACCACTCATCCTAGATACTTGCTTCCTGTCTCATTCTCTAGAAAACTTTATTGACTTGGACCACATTTTTGATAAAACTCTTAGATTTATAGATATCCTGCATTTTTCATAACATGATACGATCCGAATCCTCAAAAGTGTCATGGAAAATGCTAGATATACTCAAATTTGGATTCAGCTCCCCAAAAAACATATACCTACATATATGAATAAAATCAGAACTACCCCAAAACTTTCCTGATAAAAACACAATTTGACTGGACTACTTGTCAGAACCTTTCTTTTCTGGAAGGCAAGTTGGTGAAGACGAGTACCCAGGGCTTTAAAGATTGAAATGTTAGACTCGGATAAGCTACAGCCCGTAAAATTTAATTCTTTATTATAGTACATTAAATATACTTTCTGTATAAATAATTTACATGGAGACATGTCATAATTCATCTTTTCAAGACATTTAGTTTTATTTTAATTTTATTATAACTTAATAAACTATAAATAATGCAATAATTAAACTTGAGTAAGATACGAGGTAGGTTTCACAAAAAAAGAAATAAAACAAAATTGAGTTTTGAATTCGATATATTTCGGGGGTTAGCCCATCATCAGGAGTCTAGGAGTTTTCCGAGATACGAGGTAGGTTTCACAAAAAAAGAAATAAAACAAAATTGAGTTTTGAATTCGATATATTTCGGGGGTTAGCCCATCATCAGGAGTCTAGGAGTTTTCCGAGATACGAGGTAGGTTTCACAAAAAAAGAAATAAAACAAAATTGAGTTTTGAATTCGATATATTTCGGGGGTTAGCCCATCATCAGGAGTCTAGGAGTTTTCCGAGATACGAGGTAGGTTTCACAAAAAAGAAATAAAACAAAATTGAGTTTTGAATTCGATATATTTATGGGGTTAGCCCATCATCAGGAGTCTAGGAGTTTTCCGAGATACGAGGTAGGTTTCACAAAAAAAGAAATAAAACAAAATTGAGTTTTGAATTCGATATATTTCGGGGGTTAGCCCATCATCAGGAGTCTAGGAGTTTTCCGAGATACGAGGTAGGTTTCACAAAAAAAGAAATAAAACAAAATTGAGTTTTGAATTCGATATATTTCGGGGGTTAGCCCATCATCAGGAGTCTAGGAGTTTTCCGAGATACGAGGTAGGTTTCACAAAAAAAGAAATAAAACAAAATTGAGTTTTGAATTCGATATATTTCGGGGGTTAGCCCATCATCAGGAGTCTAGGAGTTTTCCGAGATACGAGGTAGGTTTCACAAAAAAAGAAATAAAACAAAATTGAGTTTTGAATTCGATATATTTCGGGGGTTAGCCCATCATCAGGAGTCTAGGAGTTTTCCGAGATACGAGGTAGGTTTCACAAAAAAAGAAATAAAACAAAATTGAGTTTTGAATTCGATATATTTATGGGGTTAGCCCATCATCAGGAGTCTAGGAGTTTTCCGAGATACGAGGTAGGTTTCACAAAAAAAGAAATAAAACAAAATTGAGTTTTGAATTCGATATATTTCGGGGGTTAGCCCATCATCAGGAGTCTAGGAGTTTTCCGAGATACGAGGTAGGTTTCACAAAAAAGAAATAAAACAAAATTGAGTTTTGAATTCGATATATTTCGGGGGTTAGCCCATCATCAGGAGTCTAGGAGTTTTCCGAGATACGAGGTAGGTTTCACAAAAAAAGAAATAAAACAAAATTGAGTTTTGAATTCGATATATTTCGGGGCTAACTCCCGAAATATATCGAATTCAAAACTCAATTTTGTTTTATTTCTTTTTTGTGAAACCTACCTCGTATCTTACTCAAATTTTATTATTATATTAAAATGTTTCACCTAGAACTAACACCGAACTCCTTAAAAGTTATAAATAATGCATTAATTATATTTTTAAATACCTAAACACAACTAGGAATAAGGGCACTGTAAATATTCCATCAACAAACAGGATCTTAGTCATCTAAGATCTTATCGCGCAGCATGTTATTTAATTAATCATGGAGTCACCATGTTGGGAAAGAAAGACTAAAGAGAGACTTTGGCGATTACGACGGTCTATGTCCACTAGAACAACAACCACTTATATATTGTTAAAATGCACGGGTGTCCAATCTTTTGGTTTACACATTTGAAGAAGAAAAATTGTCTCGGTCCCCGGATTAAATATTATAATTCTATTGATATTTGTTATTCAAAAAAGATAGTTAATAATGTAGAAATTAGAACTTTATTACTTTTTATCTCATGGTAAACTTCTAATTTTACTTTTCGTAAATTTTATATTTGAAAATAGATTCTCCTATATGTAAATACATATCTACATACTTACAAAAAGTGATATTATGTATTAGTATTTGTGTATATTTTTTCCTGGCTAGATAATTAATATAAAATTCTAATAAAGAGACAATATTCAATTTTTCTTTCAGATTCGTATTTAATTGTTGTTCTAGAACAGTGGTCGGCAAACTTATTAGCCAAAGAGCCAAATATGAACATTACAACAATTTAAAAAAAATTGGGAGCCAAATCTGCTTGTTTAGTAAACTTTTATTACACTAAATAAGTAGTACACTAAATAAAACTAAATTTCATACTTAATAAATATTTATTAATGTGAACAATGTGCTTGAACTAGTTCATTTGAACTATATAGTTCAGAGGTGGTCGATGTATATAAGATCTACTTTTTATCTCGGAAGTGTGTAGCGATCGAATTGTCCAATTGGGGGGGGGGGAGGGGCAGAGACGCCTCCCCATATAACTTTATTTTCGATTTTAAAATTTAATTTAAAAAAATTATTTCCAATCGTGGCGCTTGCCGTCGTCCCCTTACGTATGCCGCCCGGGGCCATGGCCCCCCGGCACCCCCGCCCAAGCTACGCCACTGCCGAAAAGTGAAAGAACAGCTTCCGTGGATATTTGTGCCAGAGCCGCACTTAAGGAGCCAAAGAGCCACATGCGGCTCTGGAGCCGCACTTTGCCGACCACTGTTCTAGAACATTCAATCAGAAAGTTTGCAAGTAGAAAATTTATTTCTAATGAAAAATAGAGTCGAAAATAGACCAAAATGATGATTATTGTTTCGGAAATCTAAAATCTAGTTCCAGATTGAAAATTTAAAATTAGCACTTTTATTTTTCGAAAACTTCACAATAGATTTTCAAATTTCTTATTTTACAGAAAAAAATTATTAGGCCAAATTGTTGTGTTTTTTCCAGTATCTACATATAAATCTCAATGTTTTAAGGAAGTTTATTTTGGGCCACTGGTTGGACAGCCCTGGTTTAAATCGAATGGGATTAAAGAAGGATATGAGAAATAGTAATTTATTTTTTAAAAGGGTCACGAATATAATAATCCCTGACTATCCATTATCTATTGATATTGTAAGAACGTGCAAAGATCTAAAAGACAAGTCCTGACAAGTTTTAGTCCAAGAGAGAAATTATCAATTAATTGTGATTGTTCTAGAAAACCCCAATTCCTCCTGTACTAGAATGATAACTATAGACTTGGTTAGTGTCGTAGTATATAAATTACTAAAATAATAATTATTTTAGAAAATGAAAATATGAGAAGAATAAGAATTTTAAAATATTCGAAACTTCATTATTTTTTTTTATCTTGTTAGCAGGGGTGGCCACTAACCTTAACTTTGGGAGCCGCAAATTTATAAAACTGTTTCAAAGCGAACCACATTGTTAGGAGATTAAATAATGGTTTATTAAAAAAAGGCCCCTTTTTTTATTTTATAAAATATAAATGAATTAACATATATTTTTTGCTCTACTTATAACATTACAAAAATAATTTTTGTATTATTTTTTTTAATTTAATAATTATACAGGGTGTGGCATAAAGATCTACCACATATTGAAGAGATATAAAAAATGAAAAAAACTAAATTTATTTTTGAAATGAAAATAACTGAATTTTTTTTAATGTATTTTTAACATTATCAGACAAAAAAAAAGGGGGGGGGGTCAAAAAAATTCTAGCCCTTTTGATCAAACTCAACTAAATTTTGTATACATATTCTGTGGATCCCCAGAAGGCTATAAATGCAAAAACTAACCAAATTTTGTATACATAGTTTGGTCGAAAGTGCTAGAATTTTCATTTTTGGCCCTCCTCCCATTTAGGGTGGTTAGTTTTTGCATTTTTAGCCCTCTGGATATACAAAATTTTGGTTGATTTTGATCGAAAGTGCTAGAATTTTGAATTTTGACCATCCCCCCGTTTTGAGTGGTTAGTTTTTGCATTTCTGGCCTTCTGGGGGTTCACAGAATATGTATACAAAATTTGGTTGAGTTTGGTTGAAAGGGCTAGAATTTTCATTTGTGACCCCTTTCCCCCTTTTTGTCTGATAATGTTTAAAATACATAAAAAAAATATATATTTTATGTTCTTTTCAAAAATATATTCAGATTTTTCCTAGTTACATTTTTTCATTTTTTTGTACCTCTTTAAAATGCTTTATACACACCCTGTACTTTTTAAAATCAGTATTATTCAAGAGGGTTCAAGAGCCGCACGAGATTGACTGAAGAGCCGGATGCGGCTCGCGAGCTACGTTGTGGCCACTTCTGTTATATAGTTAAGCTTATAATTTTACTTTTAGTGAATTTTATTCTTGAAAAAAACTTCACCTATTCTACAAATGTACATTCATATTTCGAAAAAGCGGATAAATATTTATATTTCTACATATAAATCTCAATCTTTTAAGGAAGTTTATGATTTTATGTTGCCCACACTCATTGCAGTGCTGGGCCGCATGCCAAGGGTTGGACAGCCCTGTTATAAAGTATTCTAGTAGAGGCAAAAACTGGCCAAACATTTATCTATTCTATACCCGTACATTAATTATTATATCTTCTAATTTACGCATATTTTTTATTAATTACAAGAAAAGTAATTAAACAAATTGTTTTTCATAACTTATAATTTAAATAAGAATTTTGTTTAAATAAATACCATTTTAAAAACGAATCTTATGATTAAACAAATAATAATATGAGTATTAGAAAATAAGAGTATTTTTATGAAAAATTATACTTATTATTTATTGACAATGAGCCGTAAAAATCGATTTCTGATTGATTTGGAATGAGATTAGTCTGACTCTGAATCTCTAATTTACAAATTTATTCTTAATAAATATCATAATATACCAAATATATTATATTTAAATTAGTTAAGTGCTATTTATTTGGCAATATATGCCCTGGCTAAAAATGGATAATTTTTTTGTAATAGATGAGAACAACAGCAACAGGTTATAAGACTATGCTCGTGACAGGATTTCGCATGAAGAAAACTACAATCGGCGTAACGACACTGAGGTGGCAATTGATCTGAAACAAACAATTAAAAGAAATAAAAATTAATCAACATTTAATTTAATATATTATATATTATTGATATAATAATTTAGCACTTGATTAGTACCTATGGTTTATTATGTAGTTCAAGCTTAGCTGATAATTCAAAAGAGTAGGTACTAAAAAATTTATCCATATTCATTTATTTAGTACTAGCTTCAAGGCCCGCCTTCGGCGGGCGCTTTTGCTAACCAGGGGGCTTCGCCCCCTGGACCCCCACGTGGCTGCTTTATTGATGTTTTATTAGTAACAGAGAATAAATATAATTGTTTTATTATAAAGTCTTAAATAGACATAATTTGTGATTTGTGATTCTATTTAACTGCAATATACACTCATAACAAATAAGATGAAACAAATATTTAAAATGTATTAAAAATAAAAAATTCTCTTATTCTCAAGCTTGAGTTGTTTATCATAAAAGAATTTAGTCTTATTGATTTTAAGTCGTTTCTTCCATGTTTTCAATAGAGGTTGCCATTAATAGTCAAAACATCAAAAATGGAATGCACTAAGGTTATTCCTCTAGTATTAGATAAGAATCGATCGTTATTTTTGATTTTAAGTCGATTCCTCCATGTCTTCAGCAATGGTTACCAATAATAATCGAAGGGTCAAAAATCTAATGTAGAATTGTTATTCCTCAAGTATTAGATAAGAATCGATGGGCGGTCGCCCCCATCGCCCCCCCTGGATTTGCGCATGGTTAACATGAACTGCAAATAGCAAGTGATATCTGATTAATAATGAAGGAATAAACATATTAATATTTCAAATGAATTTGGATAAAGTTTAGCAACGATCCGTTGCAGTTTATTTAATTAAATAACAATTTTTGAGTTCGTCAATTAAATTTGTGGGATTTAAAATTCATTGTAATTAAGTACCTTGAGGACCACAAAAAAGGTCATATATAGTTTTTTGTAAAATTATATTTTAAAGTACTTTATTTTAGAATAAGATAGTACATTGGATAAAGTTTAGCAACGATCCTTTGGAGTTTATTTTTTTAATTTTTGTTTTTAAATGTACTTTAAAAAAATAGATAGTTTTTTAAATCTGTGTTGCATTATTAAATTCCTCTTCAACGATAATGTTGTTAGATCTCTTTTATCTATGCTATTAAGAAGAAATGACATCTCAAAAATGTGACAGATAGGGCTGCCAACACAAAGTTAGTTTGCTAGTTTAGTTATTTTATTGTTTGGCAAGCTAGGTTGGCTAAACACATTTTGTTTTAGTATTTCGTGAATTTTCCAATTTTCCGGGCAACTTTTCCAATTTTTTTTTACGTATTAACCTGAATTGGACTATTACGAACATTAAAAAAAAAATTAGCCAAATCGGTCCAGGCATTTGAGAGATCCGCGCTTACAAAGAAAAAGAAATTCATTTTTATTATATAGACTAGCTGCAAGGCACGCCCCCTGGACCTCCACCTCCGCACCATGTCCAACCCACGCCCCCACACTACTACCCTAACGCTCCAACCTCGCCCTCACACCCCACTCCCCCCGTGCCCAACCCCCTCCCCCACACCACCACCCAATTTGGCGTGATTTGGAGTAATGTACAGACAAAACCTTAATTTTATATATATAGATAGAAGTGAATCGCTTGTGGTTTTAGTCCATACTTTTTATAAAAGTGAACCCAGGTATTTTTACTAGAACATTTTTATTACTGGAATTTTTAATACTATCAGGTTCAACATACTAACATCAGGAGACAAATTAATATACTAAATAGAAAAATAATAAAAAAGTAATGTGGTCATCTCATGAATTTACCATACACCCGCGTCCATCCCCCTCGTTTACGTGCAAAATTTTGAGAATATCAGAATCGGACAAAGGGTTCAAATTTAAAAAAAAAACTTCTCCTAATTTTATATCCGATTCTACCAAAATATAATCAGTTCATAATCTTATTAAAAAATATCTAATATAAGCATTTCTTTTTGATACTTTCATTAGTTTTTGAACTAGAATTAAAAAAAAAAATTGGTAACACACACACATAACATTAACCCATTAACATACTAAAAGAAATTTTGAAAAAATAATTAATATTTCTTAAAATATAAATACATTGTTCCTATGTTCATTATATAATGGTTTATTCTTGACCAAAAAGCCATGAATCCGCTCAATTTTTTTTTATCAAAATAATTTTACCTGTTTTTGAGATATTGTGAAAATACGATTCAAAAAACCCCATTTTAAATGCATGATTACAATATCCTGCATGGTAAAGTAAAAATGAATTTGACTGCGAATATTGAAACCAGAAAAAAACATTATATATATTATATATATTTCACATGGGATATTAAAAAAAATTGAATAAATATTCTAAAATTAATATTTTATTTATTTATTTATTTATTATTTATTTTATTTATTCTAAAATTAATATTAAAAAGTGCATTCCTGGTTCGAGCATAAAATTAACTTATTTGTAGGCTCATAGCTCGCGACTAGAAAACTAAAATGACAAAAAAATATAATATGTTTAAAAGGACTTTAAAAGATATATTCTACTTCTAATTTATTTTTGAAGGAGACAATAAAAGAGTGTGTCTTCTGCTGGAATTATAAATTTTATTTATAACGAGACTATAGTTTCGAGGAGGCTTTGCCCTCTTCATAAATTAATTCCTGTGAATACATTGTAATAGACTGATGAAGAGGGCAAAGCCCTCGAAACTATAGTCTCGTTATAAATAAAATTTTATAATTCCAGCAGAAGACACACTCTTTTATTGTCTCCTTCAATATATAAAAATTCTGCTACTCTCGGCAAAAACTTTCAATTTAATTTATTTTTCATCAGTACTTTTTATCTTTTGTAGAGACTCCTCAAATTTTTACTTTACTATTATGTACCGGTTATGGTGAACTATATTGTAATCGTGCATGAATGCTTCGTTTTTTCAAAATATCTCTCAAGCTTCTAGAACGATTTTGTTAAAAAAAATACGAACAGAATCATAACGTTTTGGATAGCCTTATATAATGATCATGAAAAAAAGAGATTTTGAGAAATATTAATTATTTGATCAAAATATCTGTGAGTTAGTGGTCAAATTAGTGTATGCACTAGGGACTAGGCTCCTCTGATCATACAGTGCTAGCGTCTGTTATGGTTGTCTAAATACAGGCGTTACCATCAAGTGCTGCCATCTGTTAAACTCAAAGCGGTCAAATTTATAGTTATATCACAAAAAAGGTTCGGAAACACTGTCCTAGAACCTAAACCCTTTGATCAATCTGTGTCAAATTTTGGATAGATGTTCTTTAAGACCATAGAATTAATAATGACCCAATATGGGAGGTTTTAAAAAATATTAAAATTATAAAATCTCTAAGACCAGAAAAAATCAATTTATATTTTATCTAATTTTAATATACGAGGGGGTTTATTAATGAGAATATCATATGGATCATATTTTTTTGTAATTTGACAAATTGATTTACTTCTCCGGCAAGCGTCTCTGATTTTAGCCAAAATCCTTAACAGAGTAAATACGAACAAAAAATAATTTTTAAGAAAAAAATAAAAACCGACTTCAAAAAATTAAATGCAACAAATAAAATACACTAAAAGGTATAAAATAATTATTATCTTATTTAGTTACAACTAAACGACGAAATATTAACATGAAATTACTTTTTGAAGTCGGTACCAAACAAACTATACCTATAAGCGAGCGTACCCGCCAAACGTACTAAGTAAGATCCGTCAAGTGCGATTCATAAAAGGTATCTGTTTGACACCGACTTAAAAAATAATTTCATGTTAATATTTCGTAGTTTAGTTGTAACTAAATAAGATAATAATTATTTTATACCTTTTAGTGTATTTTATTTGTTGCATTTAATTTTTTGAAGTCGGTTTTTATTTTTTCTTAAAAATTATTTTTATTTTTCTCTTTTTAGTGATGTCATTAATAGTGATCATATCATCAGAACTTGACCAAATTAATATGACACCATCCCTAAGACAGCCCCTTTCGGATAAAAAAAGAACCATCGAAATCGGTTCATAAACAAAGAGGTTAGGTCTAAACAAACCTAATAAAAAAGGTCTAATACCTATGAAAAAAAAACGAAAAAAATGGGACCAATCGGAAGCTAGACTGGACCCAATGCAAAAAAAATTTCAAAATCGGTTGACAATTGGCGGAGATATGAGGTAAGATAGGCACAAAAAAAAAAAAAAAAATTCAGTCGAATAGAGAACCTCCTCCTTTTTTGAAGTCGGTTAAAAATGTGACCCAAAGGGTTCTGTTTTTACTATTTTCTTACGGAACCCGAAAAAATTATAGAAAATTTGATTTTTTTTTACTTTATTATACAATGCTTATATATTTTGCAATTTGCATAGGTAAATAATAATTGGGCAAATATTTTTCTATTTCATCTCACTTTATAACTTTTACATTCCCTGGATGAAAATACTTTTCGAGACGCCTACAAAATTTATGTAAAATTCATAAACAACACTTACTTGTGATATAAAACATTATATAATATCATGTGGATTTAAATTGGAAACTGGATGAATAACTTTCACGATTTTCCTTTTCTGATAACTTTTGCAATTTTTAGCCGCCCACTAAGATTAGGTATTTTAATAAATGAACTTTCTATAATAATATGAACTCGTGAAAATTATACAATCATTGCAAATTACGAATCAAGAACAAATAATATGAAGAACATTTAAAATAATTTTTCTTAGTAATAAAAAATTAATAGTTTTTTTGGACAATTTTATATTTTATTAACGTATTTTATTAATTTTTGCACAACGTTTCGTCCGTTTCCGGACTTTATCAATATAATTTCTATATGATCTAAGTTTTCAATTGATTTCTCGTTGAATATTATTATATTATATTATATTATAGCCTTTATTGGTTCCAAGTTATACATTTCTTAGTATACAAGTTTCTATTATTAATTTTATAATTTTATCTACAGTAGTTTACAAAAGTTATTATAATAAATATTTACATCTGCATATACATTTATACATATTTTATTTTAATTATTTTATTTTTTTTATCAACTTTTACAATTTAAATTTTAACATTTATAATAAGTACTAACGAGTTGGTTAGTTTTAACTGTGGAACCAGACCCCTTAGGGCGAAGGCCTCTCCCAGCCTCTTCCATTCATTTCTGTCACGAGCTATTCTTTGACCATGTCATTCCTGTGAAATTCGTTATCTTCGTCCGCCCATCATTCTTGATTGACGTCCTCTTTTTCTTTTTTAGTGGGGGTGCCATTCTGTAATTCTTTTTGTCCATCTGTCCTTCATTCTGCAAATGTGTTTTTCATTTGGATAGTCTGATTGTTTTTAATATATTTTTCAGACTTAGATAGTTTATATAGTTTTTCGTTAGATATTCTATCGATTTTTCTATTTTCATTATACTGCGAAGCATCGCTCTATGGGTAGTTTCTATTTTCTTTTTCTAGTTTTGTTGTAATAAAAAATTAATAGGTTTTTTGGACAATTTTATATTTTATTAACGTATCTTTTACTAATTTTTGCACAACGTTTCGTCCGTTTCGGACTTTATCAATATAATTTCTATATGATCTAAGTTTTCAATTGATTTCTCGTTGAATATATGTAGTTGGCTAATATTATAGTACACTGATTGTTTTCTCGATGGTCTCACTATTTTATAGACGTTTAATGTGTTAACTGATTGAGCACTTGATAAAGTCCGGAAACGGACGAAACGTTGTGCAAAAATTAATAAAATACGTTAATAAAATGTGGAATTATCCAAAAACCTATTAATTTTTTATTTAAATAAAAAATGGACATGAAACAACTGAATTTCTTAGTAATTGTAACTCTTAAGCGCTTTTCAAAATTATAAGTTTTACTCGAGAATAATAGGTTAGTAAAAAAATAAAAAGAATATATTACCAATTGGCAGGCAGCAACAAGCATCGTGGAGTAACTTCTCGCCGCAATAATCTAAAAGACTGACGAATCACAGGGCGGACACCTTCCACCACTCCCTTGGCCATAGTATCCTAAAAATAATAAAAAAAAAAAACAATAAATTATCAATGAATTTGATTTGTGAATGTATTTTACGTGGACGATAAAGCAGATAAGTATAAAAATGTTATGCCCATTACATTCAATTATTAGAAAACAGTTTCAATTTGAAATACAGTGCAACCCCTCAAATCCGAACTAATTGGGGATGTAGCCTGTTCGGATTTCAATTTGTTCGGATTAGCCGAAAGCAGCTTCTACAATTGAAGATAACTGATATCAAGTGAAAGATTAAGTGATATTTTGTGTGTTTCTATTATTATTTCATTGTTTTTGCAAAGTGATTAACCTAAAGAATTTCAATAACCAATTTTGGGAGAAGGAATTCAATAATGGAATTGAAATAATTATCGGAAAAGAAGTTTTTTTATTTAATTAGTTTTTTCCTCTTATTAAAAATAAGGACTAAAAAGATAATCAAAGACAGTCGATGGTGGAGAAGTAATCTCCGGAGTCGAAGCTCAAAAACAATGTATGCATAAATTCATGTAAAATAATTGGTTTAATAAAATTTATAAAAAAAAAATAACCAATTTTTACGGTTTTTCAATCCTGGATGACATAAGTATGTGGACACATTTACACTTTGTTAGGTATACTAACTGTACTTCTTTGTTAATTTTTCAACTAATTATGTAAAAAAGGTTATAATGTAGAATATATACATAAATGTTTTATGACTAAATAAATAAATTTCTCATTTATGCGTTCGGATTTCCCGGGATTTCGGATTTGAGGGGTTTCACTGTAATTGAAATTTAGTTTTGGTAAAAAATTTTGGAGTTGAAACATATACAGATCTCTAGATTTCAAGGTACCCTGAGTCCAAAAAATTGATATTTTTTTTATAAAATATGTGTGTATTTTTCATTGGTGGGTGTGTGTAACCAATTTACCTACTGGACCTTTGGACCGACAATTTTAAAATTCAGAATTTTCTAGCTGGAAAGTACAAAAAAAAAAAAACTGGTGAAGCCGAATTTATATTTTTTATTTATTTATTTCGTGGTACTGTATTCTAGTACCTTTCTCAGAAGTTCTACGATTTTGATAAAAAAAAGTTAAAAGTGGACTACAAGGTTTACATACAATTAATTAATATTAAAAAATCAATTTTACGTCATTTATCTTTTGATTTTTTTTACTTTCACACATATCTGTTGCAGTAAAAACCCATATTTAGTAATGACGGGTTCTTACTAGTTAAAACGCGTTTCATTAAATACCTTTGTGAAAACTAGAATTTACTGATGTTGGTTGAGTTTCGTCCACAGGTCTAGAATCTTCATTTTTGACCTTCCTAATTTTTAGAGAAAATATAAAAAATTACATCCTGATTAGAAGCAAATAGCGGATGTAATTTTTGACATTTTCGTTTAAAAACCTTTGAAAATAATCACCCAAAATTAGGCGGAAGATAAAAAAATGAAGATTCTAGACCCTTGGACCAAACTCAACCAACATCAAAATATTCTAGTTGCCACAAAGGTATATAGTGACCCGTTATAGATAGAAACCCGTTTTAACTATTAAGAACCCGTTTTTACTAAAAACGGGTTTTTACTTCAACATATATATACCATTATATCTATAATATTAGATATATGTGAAGTATTGTTACAACTTGTATCCTGTGTTCTTTCAAATTGGTTTATCAAAATCGTAAATTTGTTTTGGAGAAATTTAAAAAAAAAAAAAACAACTAAAAATGTATTGGAAAAAGGATGAATTTCTATTACAGATAATATTTATTATGCAAAATTTATTATTAGTGTGAAATATAAATAAATATAATAATAAAAAATTATATTCTTGTCTAACACTAACAAAATGAGATTAAAACAGATTTATTCTTTCAGATAAAGATTTCTCAAATAAATATTGCCATCAAACCCGAAAAAAAATTAATTGATAGAAAATAATTATTTTAATTTAATTATTTCTTAATCGTTCTTTGAAAATTTTGAAAGTGAAAATTAAAAAAAAAAACAAAAAAAAAAAACAGGTTCTTTCTTTTAAGAATAAGAAAAATATATTGAATCATCTGACTACAACGGTGCTTTGAAGTCATTTATAAATCCTAACGTGCATATAATTGTCACCGGGTCATCGAACCGAGGAAAGAGGAATAAGGAATCTAAAATTGACAGGTGCGAAAAACGGAATAATTTTTATACCCGAGTCTCATTATACTGTTCAGATTCTTCATAGAACATTTTACATAGTTTTATTACAAATTAATTATTCATTAAGCAAAAAAAATTTTCAAAACTATAGATATAGTATGTGTGGAACATTACTAAAAATTCTCTCTCCTTAAAATATTTTTACTTAAAAATATATTACTAGTAAAAATATTTTTTTCAAAAAGTCTTTCCCTGTTTCTTGATATTAAATCGATATTATTACTTTACCAAACAGTGTATGGTCATGTATGGTAATCGTGCATGAAAAAAGTGTTTTTTTCGAAATATCTCAAAAACGGCTGAAACTATTTTGATTAAAAAAATTGAGCGAAACTATGGCATTTCGGTCTACAAAAAAGCCCTAATAAGTGAAGATGGAAAAAATTATATTTTTCGAGATAATAATTGTTTTTTCAAAATGTCTGTTAGTCTGTACGTTACCAAATTTTTGTGGACGAGCTAGCTCAAAACCTAGTGTGAATATCAAAGCCAAATTTCACACGTAGTTTTGGTCCATTGAGATTAAGAGCTGATTAGATTTTGATGGATATCGACCCAAAATTAAGGGGATTGAGGGGGGGTTAAAAATTACAAATATGGGCCATTTGAGCAAACTCATCCAAATTTTGAATACATAATCAGTGGGATTCCAGATGTCTAAAAATTCAAAAACTAAGCGCCTGAAATAGGGAGGGAGGGTGGGTCAAAAAATGAAATTCTAGGCTCTTGTACCAAATTTTGTATGCATAATCAGTGGGCCCTCAGGAGTCTAAAAATGCAGAAACTAAGCCCCCTTCCCTAGATGATTATAAATAATTTTATTAAATATTAAATATAAGTGAGGGGCCAGATTTTATGGTAAAGTAAAGTGGATGGCCACATCAGAACACGGCAGCTTATTTTTACACATACCCATTCTTCAGCTTCTGTAAGTGCAAAAGGGCTCGCGGACCAAGAATTTTTGAGAAACACTGCTCTAGACACCCGCAGTACTTATGTATTTATTCCTAAGAAATTAAGTAAAATTACGAGGTGGGTTTCACATAAAATAAAACAAAAATGAGCGTTTTATCTCGATATATTTCGGCTTGTCAGCCCATCTTCAGGAGTTAGAAAATTAGAACTAACTCCTGAAGATGGGGTCACAACCCGAAATATATCGAGATAAAAACTCATTTTTGTTTTATTTTATGTGAAAACTATTTCGTAATTTTACTTAATTTCTTATTATTAAAAAAATGTTCCACCTTGAACTAACCCCTATATCCTTAAAAGTAATGTATTTATTTATTCATTGCCATCATGAAGTGGAATAATAATAAATAATATTAATTTTCTTTTATTTAGCTCACTAAATAAAATTATACTTGAAAGAAGAAAATGCTTGAAAGAATTAAGATGGAGATTCAAGAGAGAAAAACCTTTACCTAACTTGGGTCAGAAGTTCTAGAGGAGATTAAAAAAGAGGATCATGAGTGAAAAGAAAACGTATTTTGAAATATACTGCTTTTTCCATATTTTCCGTTCTCCTTCGGTTTTGAATTAAATGAATTTTAATTTTCTCATTAATATATCAATTATTCTTTGATATATTAATGAGAAAATTAAAATTTATTTAATATCATTATTTCAAGTTAGAAATATATAAGTTCAAATATTATTTTCACTCAATATTTGACAAAAATTCCCTACATTAGAGTCGCGATCGAATAAAATGTAGAAAACCTTCAGTTTTGAATTAAGTCTCAATTAAACAATGGAAGTTTTCACTAAAGTTTACTGTTAACAAAAAGAGAATTACAGGAGACAATAAAAGAGTGTTGAGTGGATATTGATGAGGCAGTCCAAAAAAACAAGATAGGTAATTTAAACTTTTTATTCATATTCATATTAATAAAAAGATAGTTTAAATTATCTTCTTTTTTTGGACTGCCTCATCAATATCCACTCAATTCAATTATCGGTCCGTCCGCAAATATCTTAATAAAAGAGTTTATCTTCTGTTGGAATTATAAATTTTTAATTTATAATTCAGAAGAAAACACTCTTTTTATTGTCTCCTTCAATTTATAAAAATTCTGCTACTCTCGGCAAAAACTTTCAATTCCGCTGGAAAAATAAATTTTTTAATTTATTTATAACAAGACTATAGTTTGGAGGGCTTTGGCCTCTTCATCAGTTCTATTAAGATTGATTCACAGGAATTGATGTTTGAATTCCTGTGAATCAATTGTAAAAGACTGATGAAGAGGGCTAAGTCCTCAAAACTAAAGTCACTTTATAAATAAATAAAAAATTTATTATTCCAGCAGAAGACACTCTTTTCTTGTCTCCTTTAATTAAAAAAAAATCTGCTACTCTCGGGAAAAAGAAACTTTCAATTTAAAAAAGAAAATTTTAAAACTTGCAGTAAAATTTGATGCATATGTTGCACTAAAAACCTGTTTTTAGTAAGAACGGATATTTACTAGATAAAACGGGTTTCACGGAATACTTTTGTGGCAACTAGAATTTACTGATGTTGGTAGACTTTGGTCCAAAGGTGTAGAATCTTCATTTTTGACCTTCCACCTTATTTTAAGTGTTTATTTTCAAAAAATTTTTAAACTAAAATGTCAAAAATTAACTTTGCTTCTAATGTAGATGTAATTTTTGACATTTTTCGTTTAAAAAATTAAAAAAAAAATTAATTTAAAAATATTCTGCTATTCTCGGGAAAAGAAACTTTCAATTTTAAAAAGAGAATTTTAAAACTTGCAGTAAAATTTGATGTACCTATATTTTGCACTAAAACCCCGTTTTTAGTAAGAACGGATTCTTACTAGTCAAAACGAGTTTCACTGAATACCTTTGTGGCAACTAGAATTTACTGATGTTGGTTGAGTTTGGTCTAGATCTTCATTTTTAACCTTCCACCTCATTTTAAGTGTTTATTTCCTAAAAAATTTTAAACGAAAAGTCAAAAATTAACTTTGTTTCTATTTTAGATCTAATTTTTGACATTTTCGTTTAAAAAATTTTCAAAATAAATACTTCAAATGCAACGGAAGGTCAATAAGCACCTTTGGACCAAACTCAACCAACATCAGTAAATCTAGTTGCCACAAAGGTATTCAGTGAAACGCGTTTTAACTAGTAAGAACCCGTTCTTACTAAAACGGGTTTTTACTGCAACACATACATTAGACGGGATTAGATGTTCTGATGGGTGCCAAATTTAGTAGAAACTTGTATATTTAAATCTTTTAAACTTACTATAATTAAAATGTAGCAATTTTTAATATATTTTTTAAAATAATTGATTATATTTGGGTTGTTATCGTCCATCTTTGAAAATAAGGCTTATTAAAATATAATTACATTGTTCCTATGTTCACTATATAATGGTTTATTCTTGACCGAAAAGCCATGAATCCGCTCAATTTTTTTTATCAAAATAATTTTACCTATTTTTGAGATATTGTGAAAATACGATTCAAAAACCCCATTTTAAATACATGATTACAATCACCCTGCATGATAAAGTAAAAATGAATTTAACTGCGAATATTGAAACCAGAAATAAACATTATATATATTATATATATTTCACATGGGATATTAAAAAAAATTGAATAAATATTCTAAAATTAATATTAAAAAAGTGCATTCCTGGTTCGCGCATCATTAAATTAGGCTGGATTGGATCTTGGACCTGAGAAAATAATTAAAAGGTAAATTTCCAAAAGTTTCAACAGGTTTCGTCGTATATTTTTCCACTTCTTCAGGCAATTTTTAGGATCAGCTTTCTCGTTAATAGATGACAGTTATACTTTGAATGATCAATTTTGTTTGAGATTTTTTATTTATTTTGTTTAATATCTGTTGTATTAAGTTTGTTTAAGCACTTGTCAATTATGTCATTGCAAAATCTAGTCTAATGGTCTGTATATACCTACTAACGAGAAAGCTAATCCTAAAAATTGCCTTAAGAAGTCGAAAAATATACGACGAAACCTTTGCAACTTTTGGAAATTTAACTTTTAATTATTTTCTCAAGTCCAAGATCCCAATATCCAGCCTAATTATAATTGATTATTTACTCAAGTTAAAAATTGCATCTTTTTTATTAAAATAATAATTAAAATGTCACTCACCACCATTGCCCGGATATCCTATATTTTGAGTATAAACCAAAACTAAAAGGGATACAAAAAAGAAGATGACAAGTTGGGATACGGTGGTTGTACTCATTGCTGTTGTGTTCGGTGTTACGTTCGTTCGCCGACTGAATGAAAAACATACAAACAAAAGCCAATGAACTAAAATTTTCTGCATACATATGAGCGTGCGTGTGTGTGGCTATAACAGTATTTTTTGTAGGTGTTGTTCGGGCCCGGTGAAAGTAAAGAGGGTCAGACACAGACGACCTACGCAGCTTCACAAATTATCTCATCTGTACAAGAAAACGATGAGGTAATTTCGGAGGGGTCATTAGAACTGGGATATTTGGTCAATGAATATGATTATTTCTCTAATAATAATCTTCTTACTTATAACCTTGAATTTTTTTAATGAAGGCTTACAGTAATAAGGTGTAAACTTGTATTTAGGCATTGATACCTGCACCTTGAAAAAAGTGAAAACTTAACAACCCTCGTTGAAGGAGACAATAAAAGAGTGTGTCTTCTGCTGGAATTATAAATTTTATTTATTTATAACGAGACTATAGTTTCGAGGGCTTTGCCCTCTTCATCAGTCTATTACAATGTATTCACATTAATTAATTTATGAATGCTCTCGAAACTATAGTCTCGTTATAAATAAATAAAATTTATAATTCCAGCAGAAGACACACTCTTTTATTGTCTCCTTCAATATATAAAAATTCTGCTACTCTCGGCAAAAAACTTTCAATTTAACAACCCTCGGTACGCTTTCCCTAATATACTTCACTGTTAAAAATTCCTGGCCTCAAAATTTTTAGTAATATTACATACACATGTATTGTAATCTTAGAAACAACATATTTTTTTAGTAATACGTATCTAATTAATACAAGGAAAAAGTAAACTTACAATTTATTTTTGTATTTTGGCAATGAGTTAATGTGATTTTACAACTATAATATAGTATTTATTTTATTATACGCAATCTTGTAAATTTCCTATCTAATTGTATTGTAAATTTACAATTTTTTTAACAGTTTATTATTATTATTGTTCAGTTCTATTGTTAGGGCTCTCGTGAGGTGAGTGCTGTCTGGTGCTTGTGCGCCCCCCATCAAGTCGATGGGATCCTAACAATCTGTTGAGTGCAGGTTGTAGGTTGCGTGTTCATATAGGGTGTGTGCAGGGGAGGGGCTGCTGGTTGGCGTTTGGCTCCTCCAGATTCGAATGTCCGAATCCGTTCGCTTCCCCAGTCGAATCGAGTCGCTTTAATTATAGCATGGGTGATAATATTTCACTCATGCAAAAACGACGCAACGATCCGACTGAGTCATCTAGCGGCCGTGTCTCAAGGCTCGTCGCCATGAGCAAGAGCGGGCCGCTACAAGTTCCATTATCAGTATTAGATTTAAAAATCAGAAGAAAAAAGGAATTAAATCATACGAACAATTGCAATGTTTCGCCAATTTATTGTGGCTTCATCAGGGTCTATACAAAAATAACACAAATGATTCATTCACAATCATCAAAACCAAGCCAGACATAATATGATATAATTATCTTGATCAAATTTTTCAAACACTTCATCATTCAATTCTTTCTGTAGTGAATACAAGCATTTGAAGTTATTGATAATGTGGTTAGGGGTCAATCCATTTCTTTTGCACTCCAATAAAAATATTCTTCTATTTTTGGTGTTGGCATATTTCGTCGAAATAGTTGTCCAATTCTTGATTCTCTGCATTCATTCCCTATGTATATTGGCGAAACATTGCAATTGGTCGTATGATTTAACACGGTATTTAATTGCTCATTCCCCCCTGATTTTTTACATCTAATTATTATTAAAATGATAGTAAAATTATTGGATAAAAATACTTGGTAGGTTTCATTAAGATATAAAAAAATAAAACGAATTTATTTTTAGAGAATCTTTAATCTCGATATATATATTTCGGGTGACTAACCCATCTTCAGGAGATACAGAAAGTAACTGACCTGAATGAGTCGAAATTGAATACAATTCAATGGTAAAATTTATTTTTTAAGATAACAAAAGGGTAAATATTTAAAATTAGTGGAGGGAGAAAAAGGTAGGAAGTCTACTTTGGATTAATTTTGAATGACCTTTTGAGAAAAGAGGATTTTGAATATTTGAATACAACTCAATGGTAAAATTTATTTTTAAGATAACAAAGGGTAAATATTTATTATTAATTTTTATCCAATAATTTTAAAAATGTTTCACCAAGTACCAACACCAAATTCCTTAAAAACTAAAATGATAGTTTTTGCCGAGAGTAGCAGAATTTTTATATATTGAAGGAGACAATAAAAGAATGTGTCTTCTGCTGGAAGTATAAATTTTATTTATTTATAACGACGTTATGTCTCTGCTGAAGTATAAATTTTATTTATTTATAACGACGTTATGCTGGAAGTATAAATTTTATTTATTTATAACGACGTTGCAATGGGGTTAGGGAGTTCAGGTGGTTGGAGGGGTCTGGAAATTAGTTTGGTAAGGGGACGTTTAAGGGGGATATTCCTGAGTGTGAGAATACTAACCTTTATAGACGTGGAGGTGGTGGTGTAACTCAGTGTATCTCGTTGTACTAGTTTGATAAACTACTGAATTTACTCTTATGTTCAAATTTTACGTTACTGAAGTTAATCTGATGCAATGAATTTACAAAAAAAAATAAAAAAAATAATTCTAAATAGGCAAAAATAAAATAAAAATACTTAAATGAATTCTAGCTGCAAAGGAGAATGGGGAATTTTCTTAACAGTGAAAGATAATCAAGAATTCAATTTATAGTATATAATTTATTGAGGTCCTTGGTGAATTTAACAGTCAGAAAGAATTAAATGATTTGATGGCTTTAAAGGGTGAACGGAGATCGTTCAAAGAAATTATGATTAATTACGTTTGCTCTTGAAGTGTGCTGACTGGTCCAAATACTTCAACAGCGCTAGCTGTGCCGCACCCGCTGCTCGCTCCGGTTCCGTAGACTGCCACGTCGAAGAGTACGTAATGTCCCAGGAGTCTCGCCTCTTTGATAAGCTTCTGTGATGCCTTCACGAGTATTGGACAGATATTCTTGTCCGTGCTATTCAATTAGCTATCGTGCTAATGATATCAGTGCCAATGGAGGGGCTGGCAAGTGGATGAATGTAGATGCCCGTTAAAACGGCTCCAGGACGAAGAGATATACTCGTGATATCGAGTTGATGTAGGCGTCGTGAATATTGGAAGAATAGCGATATAGTGTAATAGAGAGTGATATAGAGTGTAAGATGGATCGAGTAATGGAGAGTGTAATATAAGAGAGATGTAATGTGAGAGAGCAGGATAAAATAATAGAATAATATAGGTAGAGGTATAATATAGAGGATAGAGTAATAGCGCTGGATAAAGTAATAGAGCTGGATAGAGTAATAGAGAGAAAGGAAGTCCCCTATTTCTCCGTGTTGATCCTTTTATGCATTTTCGATCGTGTCTCCTTGGTGTGTGGAGGCTATGTTTTATATAATTCTTAGTTTTCTACCCCTTCTAAGGGACATCGCCAATCATAATGTTCTATTTTGTTAAATGAGGGTGTTTGACCCCTGTTCAATCTCACTCCCCTGACTGTATTCAGAACTGGGCCTTAAAGCTCATATACCACGAATGACTTTAGATAATCCCGGCTTAAGCCAGCTTCTCTTTAAATATGAAAAATAAACTAATTTTTACGAAATTTATTCTATATTTGGCTTGTCTGGGTAATCTCTTTCCTATTTTTAAGTTATTAAATTAATAAATTTTGAAAAAGTTCAGATTTAAGATTTTTTAACTCTACTATGCATAAAAAAAACATACTTCTAAATTCGATTCTTTGTTCAACAATGTGCGAAAATGGGTTGTTACCATTTTATGACACCGCTTCCCTTCAAAAAAAAATTTTTAAACTAAAAATTTTTTTTTAAATTATTAATAAACTGAAAAAATTTCTTTTCAAATTATTAGCCCAGGCTATTTACCCCGTGAGACCACAACTAATCCATCGAAACGCAGGGGTCACAAGCAATTTGTTATTATATCTCTTTTTTAAGTTCAATTATCCAATACTGATACATCGATTCCTGATTTCACATTTCCTTTTTCATGTCTATCCGCATATTGGGATCGTGTTCATCTCTTCTATATGGATGCACGAGTTCCCATCTCTGTGACGGACCATTCGACATACTATAAAAAATTTTCAAGAATTTATGTTAATCGTAACAATAATTAATTCGCTCATGTGAGATACTGTTTGCAAATGTGCTTGTTGGTTACCGCTTTTAAATGTTTTAATTTTTAATTGCAAGGGGCTTATTCAGGGGCTAAAGGGAGAAAATTATATTTTTAGTTTTGCATGTTCCAACATTGATATAATATTGAGAAGGAAAGCTGAATCCAATAGAATGTTTATTATAAAATTAACAAGTGAAGCAATTGAAAAATTTACGTTAATACCAGAAAATTTTATTTAAATGAACAGAAAAATAGTGAGGGTGGAAAGAAATTAATATTGATTGACTCTATTGATACAAACACAGGTTAGAATTTAATTTAAATTTAAATTTTAAAATTACAGAGATAGTCGACTAGAGAGGATTGAATCGGGTTTATTTAGAATGAAAAATTATTTAAAAATGAATTTTGTCTATTGTGACAAATGAGGGTAGATATTTTATATGAGTCTCATCGTGATAAATGAGTTGTGTTGACGCCAAATGATAAAATTATAAAAAATAAAAAATGAATACTATTTCCAAAAATTATTGAATTATTAAATCTACTGAATTTACTGAAGTTAAACGACAAAAGAGGTCTGCTATATAAAAAAATGGAAATACAAAATGATGATAGAAATGTGGATTAAAAATTTTAAATGGGGACCTATTTGAAATTGTTCTGTTAATATAAATAGTTATATTAGAATATTTATATTAAATTAGACGAAAGAAATAATAGTGTGGTGATTCATGATTACAAGAAATTGAATTAAATAATTATCAAAAATTATTTAAATATAGATTTTAAAAGATAATGAAATGTACTATGTTTACTAAATTATTATTTAAATTTTGCTACAACAAACGACGAATGAAAAATATTAAGGGACTGGGTTATATGGGGATTTACTAAATAAAAAAATGGTTTGCTTATAAGCATTTTCGTTTTTCGAGGAATTTCAAGGTATAAAGGCAATTTTCAAAGGTTTCATATGGGTCCATAAAAATTGTTTTCTTATCATTTTTATCGGTTGATTCCCCGCGAGGCGTATAAAGTTCTTTCTAGTGCTCGCTGGCAATGATGCGATTCATTCTGAATCACATCACGGATATGATTTATAATGAAATTTATTGTTGATTGTTTGAAAATCGAAAATGTTGTAAAATAATTTTTATACTTTATAGGCAAACCAATTAAAATTTTTAACATTGAATTAAATTTGTTTGGAGGACTTATATCAATTTGTATTAAAGGTGGTGGGGGCGCGATTTCAATTATTTGTTGGCAAATTATGGGTGTGTGAATTTCTATGGCGGGTATACAAGTTATTGTTTTTAATTCTATGGAGGGTTCTACAATGGGGTCTATATTAATTTGATTACAAGGGGCTGAAGTAAATTCGAGGGCGGTTTCTAAAAGAGGGGGCTCAAAGATGGTTTCAATTGTTGCTAACTTGATTTCTAAGGGTGGCGATTGTTGTGTTGTTGCATCATGTGACTCTATTTTATTATCTATTTTATCAAAATTGGCCTCTGATTTATTTTGTTGTTCATCCATTTTTCCATCCCTTGACTCTATTCTATTAAAAAGGGATGCAAATTTTTCATTGACTTTGGCTATGGAATTATTGATATTACTATTAAATTCATCCCTCATGGCCTCTATTTTGTTACCTATTCTATTAAAATTAGCATTTGTTTCACTTTTTTGTTCATCTATCTTGCTATCTATTTTACTAAAATTAGCTTTTGTTTCATTAAAATTCCCCTCTGTTTGATTTTTTTGTTCATCGATTTTTCTATCTATTGATTTTATTATGTTAGCCTGTGACTCACTTGTCATTTCTTTCATTGTCAATATCATTTGTTGGAACATGGTATTAACATCGACGGGTGTGGGTGGAGGGGGGGTGTGTGTACTTACGATTTGATGTTCACCATCAAGCGCATTTGCAAACTCCCTGGTATCTCGTAGCATGGCTGGAAGTGTCGATTCTTCCATTTCCGCCGGTGTAGGGGTGGACATACAGGTCCCAGAATCTAGTGCCATATCATCAGGATCGATCGGCGTGTTGGATAATTCAACTGTTGCTTGTTGGTTGCTTGCATAAATTACCCTGCGTTCGTCAAGACTCTGCTGTGTGTCGCCCATTCTCGGTGTGTATTTGTAAAAGAAAGAATCAAATATTAGAAGTTGCTATTGTTTATTTTCAAAATGTATTAATTTTATAGAAAAGAAAGTAAACAGTTCGCCAAATAAATTCTCAGAAAATTTCAAAAATAGAAGTGCTGAAGCCGGGATTATTCAATTAACCTTTGATATCCCACTGTTAAGAGAATTTAAATAAATAAAAAAATATGAAAAAAGATAAATTAACGGTACGGGGCAATATACTGTATTTTTTGTTCAATTTTAGTACAACGAGACAGGTATCGCGTTCGGTTGCAGCCTTACTAAGCCTGGTATTCTCACTTCTCAGAATATTTTTAATATGGGATTTTGAATTTAGGGATATATGTGGGATAGGGTGGCTTAGATTTTCAAATCCCAGCAGCACCTTCACCATGCAATGGGGTTAGGGAGGGTAAGTGGTTGGAGGGGTAGGGAAATTAGTTTGGTAAGGGGACGTTTAAGGGGAATATTCCTGAGTGTGAGAATACTAACCTTTATAGACGTGGAGGTGGTGGTGTAACTCAGTGTATCTCGTTGTACTAGTTTGATAAACTACTGAATTTACTCTTATGTTCAAATTTTACGTTACTGAAGTTAATCTGATGCAATGAATTTACAAAAAAATAAAAAAAAATAATTCTAAATAGGCAAAAATAAAATAAAAATACTTAAATGAATTCTAGCTGCAAAGGAGAATGGGGAATTTTCTTAACAGTGAAAGATAATCAAGAATTCAATTTATAGTATATAATTTATTGAGGTCCTTGGTGAATTTAACAGTCAGAAAGAATTAAATGATTTGATGGCTTTAAAGGGTGAACGGAGATCGTTCAAAGAAATTATGATTAATTACGTTTGCTCTTGAAGTGTGCTGACTGGTCCAAATACTTCAACAGCGCTAGCTGTGCCGCACCCGCTGCTCGCTCCGGTTCCGTAGACTGCCACGTCGAAGAGTACGTAATGTCCCAGGAGTCTCGCCTCTTTGATAAGCTTCTGTGATGCCTTCACGAGTATTGGACAGATATTCTTGTCCGTGCTATTCAATTAGCTATCGTGCTAATGATATCAGTGCCAATGGAGGGGCTGGCAAGTGGATGAATGTAGATGCCCGTTAAAACGGCTCCAGGACGAAGAGATATACTCGTGATATCGAGTTGATGTAGGCGTCGTGAATATTGGAAGAATAGCGATATAGTGTAATAGAGAGTGATATAGAGTGTAAGATGGATCGAGTAATGGAGAGTGTAATATAAGAGAGATGTAATGTGAGAGAGCAGGATAAAATAATAGAATAATATAGGTAGAGGTATAATATAGAGGATAGAGTAATAGCGCTGGATAAAGTAATAGAGCTGGATAGAGTAATAGAGAGAAAGGAAGTCCCCTATTTCTCCGTGTTGATCCTTTTATGCATTTTCGATCGTGTCTCCTTGGTGTGTGGAGGCTATGTTTTATATAATTCTTAGTTTTCTACCCCTTCTAAGGGACATCGCCAATCATAATGTTCTATTTTGTTAAATGAGGGTGTTTGACCCCTGTTCAATCTCACTCCCCTGACTGTATTCAGAACTGGGCCTTAAAGCTCATATACCACGAATGACTTTAGATAATCCCGGCTTAAGCCAGCTTCTCTTTAAATATGAAAAATAAACTAATTTTTACGAAATTTATTCTATATTTGGCTTGTCTGGGTAATCTCTTTCCTATTTTTAAGTTATTAAATTAATAAATTTTGAAAAAGTTCAGATTTAAGATTTTTTTAACTCTACTATGCATAAAAAAAACATACTTCTAAATTCGATTCTTTGTTCAACAATGTGCGAAAATGGGTTGTTACCATTTTAACGTTATGCTGGAAGTATAAATTTTATTTATTTATAACGATATTTATAATAAATAAAATGTATACTTCCAGCAGAAGACATCATCTTTTATTGTCTCTTTCAATATCTAATTATTATTATTATTATTTATTTAAGATCATATCATAATATAAATACAAAAGATCGTAGGATCATATCAAGTTTTGGAAAATGTTTTTACTTTGTCCTCCACTCTTTCAATATGAAAATTTAAAAAATTTACCTGTCTCTCTGGCGTACCATCTAAAAAGAATTATTATATTATTACTTGGAGGTAGTATATTTTGTCGACACATATTCTAATTTTCTAATATTATATTATATAGATAGATAGATAGATTTTATTTTGCTCTGAGACTGATATTCTCCTGGAGCATAACAGAAATAAATTATATTACATTAAAAATCTGCTTACATAATTCAATTCAACCCAGAGAGTACAAAAACAATTTCATTTAACATTTAAAAAATAAAAGGAAAAAATTATTGAAATTAATTGACAAAAGAAATCAAAATACAAATATATATATAAATTTACTACAATTCTCATCTGTCTGATTCTTTGGGGGAATCGAAACAGATGAATTTTGTTCAGTTTTTCAATAATAAATTTTATTTAGAATGTTTATATGTTAACAGTAAATGAAAGCGAAAGTTAAAACTTATATCCGTTCACTGCCCTATTTTGGTGCATTTGGGACCAGACTCGTTTTGATAGTGAACCAAGAGTTTGAAAAAAGAGATACAGGACCCAGTCGGGTATGATCCGACATCCTCCGCATTAAGCCCGCAGATGCCTTCTCCATTTAGGCTATGGATCCCCCGACTAGATCCTATAATCAAATCTTATAATATTCAATTGATGACAATTGTAGTAAATTTATAACAACCATACTAGTAGGAAAATAGGAGAATGCGCGCTTGAGCCAAAAGAGTTGAATATATATAAGATTTGATTATAGGATCTAGTCAGGGGATCCATCGCCTAAATGGAGAAGGCATCTGCGGGCTTAACGCGGAGGATGTCGGATCATACCCGACTGGGTCCTGTATCTCTTTTTTCAACTCTTGGTTCACTATCAAAACGAGTCTGGTCCCAAATGCACCAAAGTAGGGCAGTGACCGAATATAAGTTTTAACTTTCGCTTTCATTTACTGTATATATATCACAAAATGAACTAAATGAACAAAATAAATTTTAAAATACAACAACTCAGCCTCACCCCACCCATCAACCAGCCTTCTGCTGACTCATTAATAGTTCGAAATACCTTGCCTTAAAAACGCCGAGAGACTTCGCCCCCCTCACACTTGCTGGAATTTTATTCCAGAGCTTCGCGGAATAAACAGAAAATGACCTAGCATAGGATGATGTCCTATGTATTAGAATTTAGAGGTACAGACCATACGTCCGCAAAGCTCTGGAACTTATAGAGGTTTTAAAGAGAAATTGATTAAATAAGTAATCAGGGGATTTGCTCTCAAACAGATTGAATAGAAAAAATCCCAAAATGTAATCTCTCTTCTTTGGAAGCTTTAAACATCCCAGTTTATTGTAGTAGGGTGTAATATGTTCATCAAGAGGGACATCAAAAAATAAACCTAATGCAGCCGTTCATCAATCTTTCAAGCTTAGTATTTTATTTTATTTATTTTTTTATTTTATTCGATATACGGGAGTTATCCCGGTTACAATATACATTTTTATACAATAAATCAACAATTTAACAAAACTAAAATACTAATTTATAGTCTTAATTATCCTCATAGAGAAAAGTTTGGCGGAATTCAACACAATGCAATGCATTTATTTCTACTATAATTATACTATTTCATTTAAATTGAGTAGGTAACAATTATTTTTATAGATAAATTTAACAGAACAAAAGTCACATTAATAGATAGATAAACAGTACACAGATAGATACATACAAGTGAAGCTAATATGAAGCATGTAATAATATAATACAATCTATTAGACAATCTAATCGTAGTGTGAGCAATATCTTTTGATATCCCTCACACCACATGAAAAGAAGTCCAATTGTGAGGAGTTTGCCTTTAGCATCACTCTATTCAGCCCTGTATTTTTTGAATAATTAGTATTACAAATGGGGATAAAAAAGGTTTCGACAATGCGACTGTAATATTGAGGTACTTTGAAATTAATATATTGGAGAATTTCACAACAATCAATCAGACCATTCAACAGTTTTCGAAGGAATATCAAGTCATTTTGTAGTCTACGGGATGACAAACTTTGGATATTTAGTTCGATTCTTAAGAGTCTAGAAGAGGGATAGTTATATGGGGTAAGAGAGTTATTAGTTGATGAGAATTTATATGATATAATTTTTAAAAATTTATTTTGCACTCTTTCAATTTGGTCAATTTGATGTTGGACATGCGGTGACCAAATTAAACTGCAGTATTCCAGCTTGCTTCTTACTAGGGAGTTAAATTGTATTTTTAGGCAGTTGGAATTTTTGAAATTTTTTGTATTTCTATATATAAATCCCAGATTGATTCCTGATTTAAACTATTATAAACATGGGAACAGTAGTCAATCAGAGGAGCGACCAATTTGACATATTGAGAGGCTAAAATGATTTAATATAACTTTTTTTTTGAAAATTTTAAATTCCAAAACATATAGTATTCTGTCTTAACATTGCTTCAATATATTGTTAAAATACATTTCTTAGGAATCTTTTGATCAGTTTAGAATTAGTAGTCAAATCGATCGAATTGTCTAATAAATAAAACATTTTTGTTTTTTTTAATTAATATTAAAATCATTATTTTTTACCTGGTAATCACGGAGGGCAGATGAAGCCTGCCTGTCATGCGTCCCTATTATTAAATTCATTCAATTTTTTTTCCCATTGTATTTTAAAATATTTGAAACGTGAAGAAAAATAATTTCCAAACATAATTTTTCCTGTCTGACTGGGTGTCTGTCGGTCTGTCTGGATTCCGATACCGACGATAACTCAAGAACCAAAAGTCGTGGAAAGTTCGTTTTTGTGCCAAAATGTGCCATCTCCCTTTTACTCGAACTTACAGTTCAAAAATATACAAAACATCATTTTTTCTTTGATTTTATTATTATTTATTTCAACCCATGTTATATATTATAAATTTACCGAGCGTACTGAGTCCTGGGAAAAGTTTTTATTTTTTTCCTCCACTTATTAATTATAAAAATTAAATTATTTTTTTGCAACGAAATTTTCTCTGGAGAGAGACGGACTGGTAGAAATTTTAATTGAATGTAATGGAAGGCAGCCCAAGGGTAGTGAGGAAAGAAAAAATTAACACATATAAAATAAGGTGTAATTTATTGGAATCCTTCCTCCTTTCCTTTCAAACCGACGTTTCGGAGGATTTTCCCTCCTTCTTCAGGGTTTCAAAGGGTCAATGAATGAAACAAATAAAATGTTTCCTTCTTCTCTCCACAGTAGTGTTCAAAAACTTTATTCATTTTTAACAAAGGCATAGAAAAACATTTTTTTCCTCCTTTTCTTTATTATTATATCTTAATTTTTCTTAATTATTATAATCTTAATTTTCTAATTAAGAAAACGAGGAAAAAAAATGTTTTTCTACGCCTTTGTTAAAAATGAAGAAAGTTTTTGAACACTACTGTGGAGAGAAGAAGGAAACATTTTATTTGTTTCATTCATTGACCCTTTGAAACCCTGAAGAAGGAGGGAAAATCCTCCGAAACGTCGGTTTGAAATGAAAGGAGGAAGGATTCCAATAAATTACACCTTATTTGATATGTGTTAATTTTTTCTTTCCTCACTACCTCTGGGCTGCCTTCCATTACATTCAATTATTAAATTATTTTCTTAATTTAATTATTTTTACTTTATCCAATGCGAAGCATGGGAGAAAGTATTGGAATCGCTCTCGCGGCACTTCAAAGGGTCCTCAGGTAAAGACTACGGAACCCATGGACTCAATTAAGGTCACAAATTGAAGTATTCAATGAGATTGAATTTTAGCACGTGACGGTTTTGCCAAAAATCACCTGGAATCTCGTCGAGAGGCCAAAAAGTGCCATTTTTTTTGGAAGTGCGTCGGGATGTATATATGTATGTGTGTGTGTGTGTTATCGTTTTTTTCGTCCACGATTTTTTCCACACCTTTGCGCTGATTGAAATGAAATTGAAAACCTAACATTAGTTTAACAAAATGAAGAGCTGATTAGTTTTTGGTACATATCGGTCCACAAACATTAGTACTTTATTTCAGTACTTTTTTAGTTTTTTCTAAATATCTTGAAAATGACTTAACCAATTTGGATGAAATTTAATATCCTAATTAAGTACCTTGGGGATCACAAAAAAGGTTAAATAAAGTTTTTAGTAAAATTATATTTTAAAGTACTTTACTCTAGAACATATTAATATTTCAAATGAATTTGGATAAAGTTTAGCAACGATCCGTTGCAGTTTATTTAATTTTCAATGCAATTCTCTTTCATTCCTAATTGAAGAACCGAATTCGATATTATAATTCCCTTAATTCGATAAGTCACTATCTTTTATCTTCAATCGTTTGCAAATGCTCATTGAAAATACTATATATATCTCAAGTGAGTTCCCTTTTAATAGATAGAAATTGACGAAATTAGATATTAAAATTCACAGGAAATTGATTTGGTGAACTTTTCCAATTCATTTTTCCGACTCGTGTGAGAGAGTGAGGGTTGATAAGAGATACCAGCTAACGGTGATTTATTCGAGAAAATATTTTATTCTTAACGCAGACATTGGAGAAGCCGGATATGCATTGGGAACCATTCTCAAAAGAAGCTCTGCTTCAGCTGAGATTCACAGCAGCCTTCTTTGGTATGTTTATCTTTTTTATCTTTTCTATGATTTTATTGATTTTCGTCTTTTGTTATAATAAAAGAATTAACAAATTTTTCTCTTTAATAATTAAGTATTTTTTTTTATTTTAAAAACTATTTTAGCTCATTATAAATTGGTGCTAGCAAATTGAGCTCTCGAAATATTCCTTTTCGAAATTCACCGCCGCGTCAAATTCCACTATAGGTGGTGCTGGACGTTGAATTTGAGGGACTATTTTCCAACCTTTTTTCTTTAATTCCATGTTTTGGTGTCCATAAAAAGGCTTGAACCATAATATTTTGTCCCCTTTTATTTTGAACCTACGCAAAGAGCGTCTAGTATGAATTATTGAGAGTGCTCAAAATTCATGTTAATAGCAGATAGCTCGTAAGCATATATTTACTTATTTTTTCATCAATTGAGATTGATATTGAATTTTTCTATTTGTTTAGGTGATTTACAACCAACTAAAAAATAGATTAAATTGTGTTGAACGCTTCACGGTTATTTGGCTATATATTTAGCAATTTGTGCTAAAAACGCGATTGGCGTTAGTTAATTAATTTTTAATAAAATTGAACTGGTTTCTCAAATCCCTCATCTTAATTTATATCTTAATCTAATTATAATATTACTAATCTAATTATATCTTACATCTTAATCTATCATCTTAATTTTCTTTGAATCATGTTTCTGTAGTCTTGCATAAGCTAATTAATTATATGTTTTTTATTTTCTATTATCCATGAATTCCCTAAAGGTTTTTTGAAAGCCAAATATAACCTGATTGGATAAGGAGTCCTGGTGAACGAGAAGGATACGTCCATTTTCTTCATCTAAAGTTTGATAAATAATATTCTTATGTTAATTTGTATATACTTGATTTATACAATATATAAACTTTATCAATATTTGTGCATATTTGTATTTTTTCAAATAGCTGAATTTTAACATTCAATTTTCAAACTTTTTATTTGTATTTATATAGTTTTAAGTTATTCCTAACATCACTTGTATTCAATTTTAAAATTCATATTTTTATAATCCAAAATATATATTAAATTCCATTAAACCTACTTACAGTCCATTATTTTTTATCTGTAATTAATTTTTATTTTATTAATATTTAAATTAATATTCCAAGCTGCTACAAGCGGCAACATAAATATTATTATATATTAAAATTAGAAAATTTAATCCCCTCACAACCATCTGTAAAATTTGCATAAAGAATGCCGTATATTAAAAAAAAATTCACTTTTCATACCAAAATAATAAATAATTGAAATATCAATAAAATCATTCAATAAAAGATGTCACGAGGGGGTGGGGGGTTATCAAGGGGCGAGGGGGGGGGGCAATGTAACTCATGTACTAGGGAAATTGGGCTTTATTTTATTACGTTAATGTTAAATTAATATCGATAAGTATGAAATATTTAATCTGCTTCGCTATTTTTTTGTTGATGGGGTGGGTGTATCCCTCAGTGTCCGATCCAAGTGGCGCGTCCCTAGAATGGAGAATGAAATTTTATGTGGTGAGTGAAGGATGTAGGGAAATGGACTTCCTGGTACTAATTCTATAAATAATGATATACAGACCAGCGGTTAACGAGAGACAATGAGATATTTTTATTCAGTGACTGTACAATGAGCTCGACTATGGTATAGACGTCTTCCTTGGTGTCCAGCTCTGGTATTGGTGTCCAGCTATGGTATGTGTATTGCAAGCGAAGACCTGGAGAGGAGCCGCGGGTGTGTTTGTGCTCGTTGTATGTTCCCTTGTAATAGATGAATAAGCGCGTAGGTGTGTGCAACTCCGCCGTATGTATATGTATGTATGTATGTATGTGATGAAGACTCTCCTCTGTGTGTTCTCATATAAGAAGCAGTTTGAGCTCTGTGGCATTCAACTCTCTCTCTGCAGTAGGTATATATATAAGAAGAAGTCTGTATTCTCTCTTCAACTCACTGCGGAACTTGAATATAAGTATATGTATGTGTATTCTGTTCAACGCCAATAGCAGAAGTATGCGTGTATATATGTAAGAAACAGTTTGAGCTCTCTGTGCACTCCTTGGGTCCATTGATTATGTATACAAAATTTGGTTGAGTTTGCTCAAACGACCTAGATTTTTAATTTTTAACCCCCCTCGACCCCCTTAATTTTGAGTCGATATGCACCAAAATCTAATCAGCTCTTAATCTCAATGGACCAAAATTATGTGTGATATTTGGTTTCGATATTCACACTAGTTTTTGAGCTAGCTCGTCCACAAATTTGGTAACGCACAGACTAACTAACTAACAGACATTTTGACAAAACAATTACTATCTCGAAAAATATAATTTTTTCGATGTTCACTTATTAGAGCTTTTTTGTAGACCTAAATGCCATAGTTTCGCTAAATTTTTTTTAGATATTTTGAAAAAAAGAAGGAAAAAACCACTTTTTTCATTACAATACTTGACCATACCCTGTATGGTAAAGTAAAAATAATACATTTTAATGTGCTATAGACAGGGGTGCCCACAGGGGGGGGGGGTTGAAAATGAAATTTTTTTTAGCATTAGATATATGCTAAAAATAAAAACGGTCAACTTTTATAACTTCAACAAACGGTAATAAAAAGCTCTTCTAATTTTTTAGAAGGGAATAAAATGAGGGGGTTACTTTTCTTGAAACTGGGGGTTACTTTCCATAAAACGGCGGGGGGTGGGGGTGGGGGGAGGGGGTGATGAAGCACGAGGAGGGTATCCCTGCTATTGGTATTTTAATATGATAACAAATTTAACATAGAATTAATTATAACTTTTAAAAATTTTCAAAATGAAGTACGAGGAGAAATGTTTTAGCCTTGACTCATAGATGGCAGGGAAGATGTAATAACTATGTATAACCAAAACTGTTTTTAAACGTTTTTACTATTTATTTTTTACTTATTAGATGAAATTTTTAAAAAAGTCGAAACTTTAAAGAGAAACTGAGAAAGTCTTTTTAAATATGTTTAATATTAATAAGCAATAAATATACACTTACGAGCAAAGAAGTGGAATCAGCTTCCTTGCGAGTTTTTAAATGTAATTTATCAAATATAAATAATGTTATATTAATAAAAACTATACCGTATTAAAGCCCAAATTAAAGATTAAATCAATATATTTTACATCAAAAGTCGTAGAGTTAATTTTTTACTTATTGATTTGGAATTAAAAATGTGGAAAAAATGAAAATTTTGAAAGTTGGGTATCATTCAAATACAAGAAAAAAATTAATTAAACAATGATAAAAACTTTATTTAAGCATTTTCTTAATATTTGGTATTGCCTCTAACTTTTTAGAAAAAAATATTTAAATTTCTAATAGATTACTAATATACAACGAATCATTAAATTAATAAAATAACAGGGATTCCATTTCTTTGCTCGTGAGTGTAGATATTTAAAAATAAAATGCGCAAGTGTAACTACAATTACCATAAAACATTCTTTAAGAATTATTCAAATATTTTTTAATATTCCTTTATAAGTAATAAAATATATTTTCTTTATAATTTGTCAATAGTACATTATTTGATCGAGTTATATATCGTTCCCGTAGTGTAGTGGTTATCACGTCCGCTTTACACGCGGAAGGTCCTCAGTTCGAGCCTGGGCGGGAACATTCTTTATTTTTATATAAATTTATATCTATTTTATATAAAATAGACACAAAGGCAAATTACCATATCGACTTTATTCTAAAATTTTTTAAGTGTCTCTTGAACAAAGACGATAAGTCGTTAGAATTTTTACAATGGCTACAATTTTTTACTTTATCATACAGGATATGGTCAAGTATTGTAATCGTGCATGAAAAAAGTGGTTTTTTCCTTCTTTTTTTCAAAATATTTAAAAAACGGCTGAAACTATTTTGATTAAAAAAATTGAGCGAAACCATGGCATTTCGCTCTACAAAAAAGCTCTAATAAGTGAACATCGAAAAAATTATATTTTTCGAGATAATAATTGTTTTGTCAAAATGTCTGTTAGTCTGTCCGGTTGTCCGTTAGTCTGTGCGATATCAAATTTTTGTGGACGAGCTAGATCAAAAACTAGTTTGAATATCGAAACCAAATTTCACACGTAGTTTTGGTCTATTGCGATTAAGAGCTGATTAGATTTTGGTGCATATCGACAAAAAATTAAGGAGGTGGAAGGGGGGTTAAAAATTAAAAATCTAGGCCATTTGAGCAAACACAACCAAATTTAGTATACATAATAAGTGGAACAACAGAAGTCTAAAAATGCAAAAACTAACCGCCCAAAATGGGGGGAGGGGGTCACAAAATAAAAATCTTGACCATTTACCAAACTCAACCAAATTTTGTATACATAATCAGTGGGCCACTAGGTGTCTAAAAATGCAAAAACTACCCCCCCTACATGAATATAAATAATTTTATTAAATATTAAATATAAGGAGGGGCCAGGTTGTATCGTAAAGTCAAGTGGATGGCCACATCAGAACACGTCAGCTTATTTTAATTCTACGGAGCGAACTCTTTTTTTCTTTGCTAATTTAGCTAAGTGTTTTGAAATGCTATTTTTGTAGATTCATGCAGTCATTAAATCAATTATTAATATACTGTGAAAAATAGAAGTCACGGCGGACAAAAATGTTTTTGAAAATTTCGGAATAAATATTCAACGTTTTAATATTTTTTATTTCTGATAGTAAAAGTTACCCCTGTGGACTGGGGGTAGAATAGGTTCACAGTATCCTCTGCTTGTCGTAGAAGGCGACTAAAAGGGGTTGGCCATGAGGATAAAAAACATACTCCGTAAAAACTTCCCAGTTACTCAATACTCGTAGATCAGGCTTGTCCACTAATGAACAATGACTTGTCTTTTAGATCAAGAACATGTCAATAATTGCAATGTGTAGATCAGTGATTCTCAACCACTGTGCCGCGGAGCTTTAGTGTGCCGCCACTGCTAGGCAGTGATCTCTCCCGAATTGAATTTTTTTTTTTACATTTCTTTATCAATTGACACTTCATTTAATCAAAATATTTATTTGATCATTTGAATTAAAGAGGTAATAACATTTTACAGGATGCAGAATGTCCTATGTTAATTTTATAGGTACATCAATTAATAAACCAAATAAAAGGAAAATGACATTCATTCCAAAGAGCATTCCTGACGGGATCATCCGTGGCCTAGTTGGTAAAGGTGCTCTTCGGCTAAAGGCGTGAGACATGGGTTCGAATCCCGTCGGGTGCTCAATTCATTTTTCCTTTTCAAAAAATAATAAAATAATTTTCTAAATATGTAGAATTAACATAAAAAATTCTACACTGTAAATCGTCCTTATAGTTCAAGAGCTGGTGACACATTTGACTACGGATTTGACCCAACTAGAAATAATGCGTAATATAGTACCGTCTATGATAGTTGTACAGGAATGGCCAGTCTGGCTGGTCTGCAGGTGGACCAGGTACTGCGCATGGTTGAGTGCGGTAAAAAATACATATGTGTTAAAAAATATTTTTGACCCACAAAGAAATTATAGAAATTATAATTTATAGTCAATTATTAACATAATATATTCACTCAGACCATTTGAGTGGTGGATGGAACCAGACCACCTAAAGTGTATTTTTACAACATGAAAAAAATATCATCAAATATTTTTTTTCATGTTGTAAAAATACACTTTGGGTGGTCTGGTTCCACGTCCCACCACTCAAATGGTCTGGAGTGAATATATTATGTTAATAATTGACTATAAATTATAATTTCTATAATTTCTTTGTGGGTCAAAAATATTTTTTAACACATATGTATTTTTTACTGCACTCACACCATGCGCAGTACCTGGTCCACCTGCTACAGCCAGTCAGACTAGCCATTCCCTGTACAACTATCATAGACGGTACTATTACGCATTATTTCTAGTTGGGTCAAATCCGTAGTCAAAATGTGTCACCAGCTCTTGGAATATTAGTAGTCTGCGAACTCGACTTGGAGATTATCACTGCAGTTTTAGAATTCACTTTGCGACAATCGTATTAATCGGGTTATGCAAATCGGAACAAGATCCCATGAACGTTCGCGTAATTCCTATTAGATGGTTGGTCAGCGCACAAAGAGTCAGAGGTGTGAGGTGTGACGCAAATGTTCAAACTTGGAACAGAGTAGTTGTAGATCCAAGCACAGAAGAAGAAGAATACATACCACTTTGCTTATACTGGATGGGGCATAAAGATCTACCATATTTTGAAGAGGTATAAAAAAAATGAAAAAATTTAACTAGAAAAAAACTGAATATATTTTTGAAAAGAACATAAAATAAATTTTTTTTTTAATGTGTTTTAAACATTATCAGACGAAAAAAAGGGTCAAAAATGAAAATTCTAGTCCTTTCGACGAAATTCAACCAAATTTTGTATACATATTCTGTGGACTCCAAAAAGGCTATAAATGCAAAAACTTATCACCCGAAATAGGGGAGGGTCAAAAGTAAAAATTCTCTCCCTTTAACCAAACTCAACCAAATTTTGTATACATATTCTGGAAATACAAAAACTAACCAAATTTTGTATACATAGTTTGGTCAAAAGGGCTAGAATTTTCATTTCCCCCCCCCCCATTTTGGATGGTTAGTTTTTGCATTTCTAGCCTTCTGAGAGTCCACAGAATATGTTTACAAAATTTGGTTGAGTTTGGTAGAAATGGCTAGAATTTTAATTTTTGACCCCCGCCCATTTTTTCGTCTGATATAATGTTTAAAAGACATTAAAAAAAAATATTTTATGTTCTTTTCAAAAATATATTCAGTTTTTTTTCTAGTTATTTTTTTTCATTTTTTTTATACCTCTTGAAAATGTGGGAGATTTTTATGCCCCACCCTGTATAAGAAAAATCGATGAGAATGTCCTCATAAAACAAAATAATATTAATTTAAAAGAGTACTCCAAGCTCGTCAGAGCAAAATGAAGAAAAGTAAAAAATTTTTTGGAATGATTTCTCTAAAAGCTTGAAAAATTGAGATGTGGTAGTCTTCTTAATAATATTATAAATATTACCTCCATTCTTTTTTCTATAATTATATTATTAACATATAGAATAAAGTAGCCTGTTACCGAGCGATGCTCGGTAACTTTTTGCTTCAGTTAAATGCTATATATTAATCCCAGAACCCCCACCACTTCACCCCTGCGGCCCTCCACCCCCCACCTACACCCCCAGTCCACCCCCGAAACAACTCCCCCTGTACCCCTCCACCACTGCGCCCGCACCGTCACCTCCACCCCTCACCCCCGCCCCCTCACTCAGTTTTTGCATTTCAAACCTTGTAGTTGCCCACAGATTATGTGTATATATTATATGTATAGGTATACTATACCTATAAATAAATAACGTATAATAATTTTTTTTAATTAAAATAACAATTTTTGATATAATAATAAAACTAAGATACGAGGTAGGTTTCACAAAAAAGAAATAAAACAAAATTGAGTTTTGAGTTCGATATATTTCGGGGGTTAGCCCATCATCAGGAGTCTAAGAAAACTGATTACATATTGGAAAAATAGTTTTACAAGTAAGAATTTTTAAAATTTTTTTTATAAATGTATATGGTGGGGGGAATGTAGGGGAAGAGGGGGGGGGTAGTTGTTGTTCTAAGGATTAATATTTTCTATTGAGATTTGAGCTGGGTGAAAGGGATCTATCTATACCTGATATTATAATAGCGAATGGACAGGTACCTGAGAAGGTACAACTTAAAAGGTATATAAGAGAGTGCAATTACCCTAATATAATGTGCAAACAATGAAAGGAATGTTTATTTAATTTATTATAACATATAATCAATAATTGTATTTTTATACACTTCCAATTGATTATTTAAAATATTTGAATTATTAGAGAGGGCTATTTTTATCTCGGTGGATTCCAGGAGGTCCAATTTAAGGCCTTTTCTTTCGAAATGAATGGGGATAGGGTTATTATTAGAGGGTGAATGGTTAGATTCATGTAAGTGAATTGCGAAGGCTGAGGTCGAATCTAAATTAATGTTATCGGATTTGTTGAGGTGGTTAAGGGCTCTTACATGCTCGGAGTAACGTATTTTGAAAGCGCGACCTGTCTGCCCAATATAAAAAGCGTAAAAATCTTGACAAGTTAATTTATACACTCCTGATTTGTCTAATTTATCTATTTTGTCTATTTTATTGTTAATTAATTGAGAGCCTAAATTGTTGTTGTTGTATAAAGCAGGAGTGATTCCGTATGATCTAAGGGTATAAGCTAATGGAGATGTCAGATGATTAGAAATGAAGGGTATTCTTCTATATATTTTTTCGGTTCCAGATTCTAATGAGTGTAAGTGTGGAGATAGTGAATTTACGTTTGATTTTTATTATAAATTTTGTTGATAGTCGAAATGTTATATCCATTATTCAGGGCTATATTCTGGAATGATGTTAAGCTCTTGATTGAAATTTATAGTATTCATAGGTATACTGAGGAGTCTATAAATCATTGAATAGAATGCTGCAAATTTTGTATTAATGGGGTGATTAGATGAGAAGGGAATGACTGTGTCCGTGAAATATATCGAACTCAAAACTCAATTTTGTTTTATTTCTTTTTTGTGAAACCTACCTCGTATCTTAGTTTTATTATTATATTAAAAATGTTTCACCTAGAACCAACACCGAACTCCTTAAAAGTTAACAATTTTTGAGTTTTTTTTTTTTTTTTTATAAATTTTATTAAACCAATTATTTTACAGTAATTAATGTATACCTCGTATTTTAGCTTCGATTCCGGAGATTACTTCTCCACCATCGAGTGTCCTTATTCATCTTTAGTCCTTATATTTAATAAGAGGAAAAATCTAATTAGATAAAAAAACCTCTTTTCCGATAATTATTTCAATTCCATTATTCCCCAATCAAGTCGATTGGTTTCCTCCATCTCCCTCCATCCTTCTCACAATTTTTGAGTTCATCAATTAAATTGCCAAATTCTAATTTAGAAAAAATACGTTTGTGGGATTTAAAACTCGATTTTTAATCAATTAAATTGCCAAACTTTTAATATATAATTATAATTATAATGACCTTATTGTGGGATATAAATTTAAAAAACCAATTATTTATTAAAAGGAAATTTAATAAAAATGTAAATAAACATTTTTATCGAGACAACCACCTGTGAATAATTATTTAAATTAACAAAAAACCCATCAAAAACAACTTAGCCGAAGATGAGACCGTGATAGATCGAATGTCCAACACAAAACCCTCCTAACCCGTGAATTTCATCCAAATCGTTAGAGCACGTTTTCGAGAACCCGATTGGATATATAAATATATATGTATATATATATATATATATATATATATATATACAAGATTTGCTCGTTTAATATAATAAGATATATAGAATATTAAGAGCAGAAATTGATATTTTATATAATTATATATTATTTACTGACTATTCACAATCTAAAACTAAAAGAAGTAGGTGATATATTAAGCAATTCATAGAATTTTGGCAAAGCATTTTACAAGTTCTCGTAGTGTAGTGGTTATCACGTCCGCTTTACACGCGGAAGGTCCTCAGTTCGAGCCTGGGCGGGAACATAATTAATTTTTAAGTCGTAATTAAAAATTAGCTGCTTTTTATATTCTAAAAAATATAATACGATTCATTTTTTTTTTAGGATAGTATGATAACAATTTTTTTTAAAACTTAGTCATCAAATGATTTTAGGATATAAATGAGAGAATTTGAAAAATAAATATTTCTCCTTTTAACTTTTAAGAAGATTGGTGTTGGTTCAAGGTGAAACATTTTTTAATAATAAAAATTAAGTATCACAGAATTACGAGGTGGGTTTTCTCCTTTTACTTAGATATTCGAATGGGCAGCTTGGAATTCGATTTGCATATCTTCCAGGAGTTTTTTTTTTATGATATCCAATATGAATATGAGATGAAACAGCTCCAAACGATGTCTTCATACAATGTTGCAAAAATTGAAATACAGTCAAAGCCCCTTATCGTCGCTGATCTTACAAAGCCTCGTAAGTCCTATTTTTGGTCAAACACGTATTATACTTTTATACCGACCAACTTTTCACGGCGCGTCTCTCTATTGAAACCTTATTATTCTATTCCAATTTAATTTCGCGCTACAGACAAATAATAAATATTGCATTGTTAACCGACTTTGAAAAAAGAGGAGGTTATATTTCTATGTATTCGTGTTTAAAATAGTTTTTTCTTGATTTCTGGCAAACTGAATTTAGGATTTACGAGGTTTTGTAAGATTAGTGACGTTATTCATGGTTCCGTTATTCGCATTTTCAGTATTCGCAAATTAACCGTTTCTTATATTAAATTAAGTTGGAGTTGGTGGTGTTTTAATAATAATAATAATAATAATAATTGTAAGATTAGTGACGTTATTCATGGTTCCGTTATTCGCATTTTCAGTATTCGCAAATTAACCGTTTCTTATATTAAATTAAGTTGGAGTTGGTGGTGTTTTAATAATAATAATAATAATAATAATTGTAAGATTAGTGACGTTATTCATGGTTCCGTTATTCGCATTTTCAGTATTCACAAATTAACCATTTCTTATACTAAATTAAGTTGGAGTTGGTGGTGACCTTTATCCAAATGTATTATACATTTTAGTCAAATGTACTGTGATTGGTTAACAAATCGAGCCACTTTATTATTTTTGTATATAAACTTAAATTAATTTTTTTAGTTGTTTCGTCTATGATTTTATTGAGATATTAATTATTTTGTCAAAATATCTGATAGTGAATGAATGCGTTCGGTGCTTCATGCGTTATCAAATTTGTGTACGTTCTAACTCAAAAACCAGGGAAATTATCAAATTGAAATTATATACCATATTTGAGTTGAGAGCTCTTTAAATTTCGGTTGAAATCTGACCAAAAATTAGGGGGGTTGGATGTTTAAAAATTTTGTCTGATACGGGCCAAATTTCAGTTATTCTTTAACACTTTGCTAAACTATTGAAAAAAATATATTCCACATTTGTTAGGACAGGGATGGAAATCCTAAGCCATTCAAATTAAATTTTGCATAGGTAGGTACTCTTTAGTAGTTACATTGCAAAACTATATTGAAGAAAAAATAAACTATCCAAGATGGGTAATTAAATAAAATAATAATTTATTAAACAAAAAAATAAATAAATAAAAATACTTTTAATGAATAAGAAGTTAAGCCAATTTTTTCATCAAGAGGAAATAAAAAATAAATTAGTCACCTGATGAATCCTAAATAAATATTGGCTCCGTGTCAAAAATCACACACACTCCTTTCGTTTGATTAGACGAAGCTTGGAAAAAGAGACAGACAGAGATGAAAAAATCTGAATCAAAAGTGGGAGAAACTTGTTCATTGTCAGGAACTGTCCACGTGAAAGAAAATTTTAATACATTCTTGAAAAACATCAGTAATTAGTTCATTTACAATTATAACGGGATAAAATTTTGCCGGTTTTGATTTTACCAAATTAAGTATTAAATTGAATAATTTTATATCCATATAATAATGTCCTAGAAAATTATTGTTCTCATTGATGGTTTCCCGTTGCCTTCCTAGTACTCTCTCTGTTCAAAATTATAATACATCGTCGGTTTTTATTTTCTTCCAAAATTATAAAACTCTCTCGATTTCCTAGCCCAGTGTATAATCAATAGTCTCTGCCTTATCCTTACTTTTTTTTTGAAGTGAAACTTCTTTAGGCATGTTGGGCTATTTTGGGATGGGGAAAAAGCACTGAACTCACGTGACCGTCACGCTCAGATACATATATATATATATATATATATATATATATATATATATAGATGTGTGTGTGCATATATTTTAAAACCCACTAATATTTCATAACAAATAAATTTATTAAAATGAGAAAATTTAAATTATTTAATGATTGATAAGTGTAGAAAGAAGGGCTGGACAGATTGAAGGATGGAACCAATCGACTTGATTGGGGAATAATGGAATTGAAATAATTATCGGAAAAGAGGTTTTTTATCTAATTAGTTTTTTCCTCTTATAAAAACAAGGACTAAAAGATGAATAAGGACATTCGATGGTGGAGAAGTAATCTCCGGAATCGAAGCAAAAATACAATGTATACATTAATTAATGTAAAATAATTGGTTTAATAAAATTTATAAAAAAAAATTATTTAATGATTGATAAGTGTAGAAGGAAGGGCTGGACGGATTGAAGGATGGAACCAATCGACTTGATTGGGGAATAATGGAATTGAAATAATTATCGGAAAAGAGGTTTTTTATCTAATTAGTTTTTTCCTCTTATAAAAACAAGGACTAAAAGATGAATAAGGACACTCGATGGTGGAGAAGTAATCTCCGGAATCAAAGCTCAAATACAATGTATACATTAATTCATGTAAAATTATTGGTTTAATAAAATTTATAAAAAATAAATAAATAAATAAATTATTTAATAATCCCGGAACATCGAACGAAATTATCCTAGTCGGTCTAGGAATGCAGAGATTGTGGGATAACCTAAGCGACATTACCAATCGGTTCAAACAAAAGACCCAAACTAGTCTGAACCCCTAATACTGGAACTCTACAGGACCTAACGCTCATCTTTCATCATACATAGCATCATCATTTTCCTCTGATTCTTTCCTTTCTTTTATAAATAACGGCAAAGAGGTTTTTTATTTCGTAAATTTTTCCTCTTACTACAAACACGGACTAAAAACATTATCGCAAGCACGAGAAGATCAAGAACAGTCGATGGTGGGGATGTAATCTCCGAAGTCGAAGCTCAAATAAAATGTATACGCTAATGCATGTAAAATAATTGTTTCAATAAAATTTATTATTATTATTAATTATTTAATAAGATTGATCGGAATTAATTGGGAATTGGAATAATTATCGGAAAAGAGGTTTTTTTTTATTTAATTAGTTTTTTTCCCCTTATTAAAAACAAGGACTAAAAAGATGATAAAGGACAGTCGATGGTGGAGAAGTAATCTCCGGAGTCGAAGCTCAAATACATTGTATACATTAATTTATGTAAAATTATTTAATAACATCTACGGCTAAAGAAGTTTAACTTCCCCCGTGAGCTTATGGTGTTTGAGGCTTACACAATTTTTTTTTTTTTAATTTTCAAATTAATTGTAGTATCAAAAATTAAAATTATTAATATTAGTCTAGATTTCACATTTATCGGCACTCCGAGCAAAAATTCTATACATTTTTATATAGTTTATTTATTAGTCAAAAAATATGATCGGCTACGCAAGCCCAGTACAAAATATAAATACAACCTGACTGAAAAATAATAATTAATATACACTTGTATTATTTATATACATTGTATTTACATAAATTTCAATGAACTTCGTTCTGGTGTGTAAATAAAAGACATAGTCCCTGCTAAAGTTTCATTTGCATGAATGCTCGATTTTCAAACATTCAACATTTTTCATATTCAACTTAGATACGAATCGAACAAATTCATTCACCAACTCGTTTATCCCTATGACTTTTAGGGGATAATACTACCTTCACGCTTCCATCTTTTCCGTGAGATACCACCTTCAGTTTTTCAAACGACCTTCGTTTCCGCCCTCTTTAACCTTTAAAATTTCTTCCTATTCTTATTATTTTTACCTGTAGATGCGGACGGAAGAAAAATCTTAGCATTTGTAAGAAATTCTTCACATTTTCTGGATCCAATTTTTTTAATAACCCCCAGTGATATATATATATATATACCGGGCGAGTTTTTTTATCTTGAGACAGTCTTATAACTCAAAAACAGTGCATTATATGGAAAAAGTTTCAAATAAAAGTTTATATATATATCAAGGGGGAAACTAAACGACGCTATTGTTTGTCGACCTAGAACAAACTTTCAAGAGTATTTTGAGGTCAAGTTCTGTTTTTTAAATAGAACCCTAATTTTTCTATACGTCTACTTAATCTACAAAAAAAAACTGAACAACTTTCATAAGAATTATTTTTTTATACGACATCAAATAAACAAAATACACGAATCAATTAGATCTCAAAAAAAACTCTTAATAATTATTTTTAACAATTATTTAACTTAATTTTCAAATAACAATGATTAAATAATTAATTATTAAAGAATTGAAAGTGGAAGAAGTGTTATGGGGCTGCCATTGAAATGGATGTCGAGCGTTTTCCTGATAAGATTCACCCTCACAAGCTTCATTTTATTGAAATGGATGTCGAGCGTTTTCCTGATAAGATTCACCCTCACAAGCTTCATTTTATTGTGTTGTAAATCTGTTAAAAAAAACAAGAAATGTAAAGTTTACGAAGAAATTGAAACTGGAATTCATCCAGAAGACTTGCAATGTCACAGAACAGTGTCGCAAAATTATTAAATTATTAACTATTATTAAATTATTTATTTAATAATTAATTATTTAATCATTATTATTTGATAATTAAGTTAAATAATTGTTAAAAATAATTATTAAGATTTTTTGAGATAAAATTGATCCATATATTTTATTTATTTGATATCGTATAAAAAAATAATTCTTATGAAAGTTGTTCAGTTTTTTTTGTAGTTTTAGTATACGTAAAGGAAAATTTAGAGTCCTATTTAAAAAACAGAACTTGACCTCAAAATACCCTTGAAAGTTTGTTCTAGTTCGACAAACAATAGCGTAGTTTAGTTTCCCCTCGATATAAATAAACTTTTATTTGAAACTTTTTTCTATATAATGCACTGTTTTTGAGTTATAAGACTGTCTCAAGATAAAAACTCACCCGGTATATATATATATATATATAACTTTTATAAATTTTTTTAAAGAAATCAGTACTATCTATAATTTGGCCTTCTCTCGATTTTAATTTTCTAAAAAAAAAATTGCCAATCAGAGGTAGGTTTATTTCTGAGTGTTTGGCAATAGGAAGTTGGCTTCTCAAAATTATATCCATAAAACTAAAAATCCCTTAAAAATAATATTATCTAAGATTGGAGTAATTTTTGGAGACGGACTCATAAGTGAATTAAGTGGATATCGATGAGGCAGTCAAAAAAGAAGAATATAATTTACACTATCTTTTTATTCATAAAACCGACGTTTCGGAGGCTATTCCCTCCTTCTTCAGGGTTTTGAAAAGTCAGTGAAGGAAATCCATGTCGCATTGGATTCCTTCACTGACTTTTCAAAACCCCGAAGAAGGAGGGAATAGCCTCCGAAACGTCGGTTTTATGAATAAAAAGATAGTGTAAATTATCTTCTTCTTTTTTTGACTGCTTCATCGATATCCACTTAATAATATTAATTTATTAATTGAAACATCTCTAAGCTTAGATCTTTTTTGTTAAGTGTATAATATCATATTAATAAGATTAGTTGCTGACGAAGTTTTCTATTTTTAAAACTACATACTTACAAAAAATACATTATTTTTATACTTCATTTGAAATGCAAATTATGTTAAAGTAAAACATACTGGAATATTTTAATTCAAGTTATCTATTTTGTAAAACTGTGCTAAAGTTGGTCATTCAATAATAGTATATTTTAGTGGGCAAATGGATGATAACCTGATAGGATTTTTAAAATTATTAATTAGATATTCATGATGTCAAAAAAATTTAATTAACATTTTATATTAAAAATCTCACAACTGAAAGTATACATTTAATAATACATATAAGAAATTTCTCAATTTTTTATTTCGAATAAAGTAATGGTTCAAAAAATTTGTAAATACTATCCTTATAAGAGTAGCTATCCTACATAATTTTTAGAGATTTTTTTCTATTATAATTTTGGAGTTTATAACTTACGAACGCTAAGATATAGCAATATTTTATCTAGCTGTAACTCCAAAATTATAATAGCTAAAAATCTGTAATAATTCTGATGGATAGCTAGTAATATAAGAATAAAGTCTACAGAGTTTCAAATTTTTTGAACCATTACATTGGCCGGAATAAAAAATTGATATTTTAATGCCAAAAACCTTGTGTTATTTAGATGAGAAACTTACATCGCTGGGGGCACAGGTTATAATTGAGATAGAGACTTGAAACATGGGGATATTTTTTTTTTCATTTCGAATCATATGAGCCCTTGTCAGCGAAAAAAATTTGAAAATATCCAAAATAAGCACCACCCTAATATACATATACCTACAAGTCGGATGGGTTCGGTCGACTTCCGAAGGGTTGAACCCTTCTGACATCTCAATTAAACATAACTAACAACATCTTTGAAGTTAATTTTCTCATTAATATATCAAAGAATAATTAACAAATTAACGAGAATTGTTTTGATCGCGCTTTTTAAGCAAGATATTTATCGCTTCACTATTTCAAGTTAGAAATATATAAATTCGGATATTATTTTCACTTAATATTTGACAAAAATCATCTGCATTTGATTCGCGATTGAATTAAATATAGGAAACTTATGATTAACAACATCTTTGATACTGGCCTTTTAATATTTTTTAATTTACCAGACAGGGTATGGTCAAGTATTGTAGTCGTGCATGAAAAAAGTCGTATTTTTCTTTGTTTTTTTTGAAATATTTCAAAAACGGCTGAAACTATTTTGATTAAAAAAATTGAGCTAAACCATGGCATTTCGCTCTACAAAAAGCCCTAATAAGTGAATATCAAAAAAATTATATTTTTCGAGATAATAATTGTTTTGTCAAAATATCTGTTAGTCTGGTTGTCTGTTAGTTAGTTAGTTAGTCTGTGCGTTACCAAATTTTTGTGGACGAGCTAGCTCAAAAACTAGTGTGAATATCGAAACCAAATTTGACACGTAGTTTTAGTCTAATAAGATTAAGAGCTGATTAGATTTTGGTGCATATCGACTCAAAATTAAGGGGGGTGGAGGTGGGGTTAAAAATTAAAAATCTAGGCCGTTTGAGCAAACTTAACCAAATCTTATATACATAATCAGTGGGACCCCAGAAGTCTAAAAATGCAAAAACTAAAAAACTAAAAAAAATGGTGGTGGGGGGGGGGGGGGTAGGTTCAAAAAATGAAAATCTTTCGCATTAACCAAACTCAACCAAATTTTGTATACGTAATCAGTGGGGCCCCAGAAGTATTAAAATGCAAAAATTAACCCTCCCCTTACATTATTATAAATAATTTTAGGGGCCAGATTGTATGGTAAAGTCAAGTGTATGGCCACATCAGAACACGTCAGCTTATTTCTTAATAAAATTGATTTTGAAGAAAATACATCCAGTAAGAAAATTTTTATATTCTTCGAAATTTAAAAATACTCACAAATTTTCGATTTTATTTAAAATATAACAATTAAAAATATATCAAAATTGGTTAATAAGGTAAAACTACTCTCCCGTCTTCAGTTGTTATTTTGTTGATGAGCTGCTCCCACTTTTCTTTAAAGGGTAGGTCAAAGTCATTTCTGCAATAATAAATATAATTTATTTATATTACTCAATTTTTTTTTATAATTTGATCTGATGCAACATCTCTTCAGATTTCGTCGTGTATTTTTATCTTTTTCCACCTTGCCTGAGCCTCCCCTATTTCCTTCAGCTGGTCTTCTCCATCAAGACCGGTTTCCACTTCCTGGCATTTTGCCCTGATATCACCAACCTGAGTCCTTTCTGTGTCCTCTGCAAGAGCAACTCTCCCTCTCTCTCTTTTACCTTGCCTATTCAAGAATCTTATAAAATATATTTGTCTTCGCTGACTGAGCTTATTCTTTTGCTGAGCTTGCGAGAAATAGCAGTTCGTTTTATCTCCTTGTTGTTGCGTTTGTTACCATTTTAAATCAAATTCATGTGTCGATGCAGTGTGCAGTGTTAAAATTTCATTCCAATTCGAAGATTCGCTTAGCCATTAGGCTAAGAATTTTCGGATTTTTTTTTTTTACTTTACCATACAACGTATGGTCAAGTATTGTAATCGTGCATGAAAAAAGTGGGTTTTTTCCTTCTTTTTTTCGAAATATCTCAAAAACGGCTGAAACTATTTTGATTAAAAAAATTGAGCCAAACCATGGTATTTCGCTCTACAAAAAAGCCCTAATAAGTGAACATCGAAAAAATTATACTTTTCGAGATAATAATTGTTTTGTCAAAATGTCTGTTAGATAGTCTGTGCATTACCAAATTTTGTGGACGAGCTAGATCCAAAACTAGTGTGAATATCAAAACCAAATTTGACTCGTAGTTTTGGTCCATTGAGATTAAGAGTTGATTAGATTTTGGTGCATATCGACCCAAAATTAAGGGGGGTGAAGGGGTGGTTAAAAATTAAAAATCTAGGCCGTTTGAGCAAACCCAACCAAATTTTGTATACATAATCAGTGTATCTCCAGAAGTCTAAAAATGCAAAAACTAACCGCCCAAAGGGGGGGGGGGTTGTATAGGGTCAAAACATGAAAATCTTTGCCATTTACCAAATTCAACCAAATTTTGTATACATAATCAGTGTGACCCCAGAAGTCTAAAAATGCAATAACTAACCCCCCCCCCTACATGATTATAAATTATTTTAGGGGCTAGGCTGTATGGTAAAGTCAAGTGTATGGCCACATCAGAACACGTCTGCTTATTTTTTTTTCAAGCTTAAGTTAGATTTGGAGAATTAAATGCATCTTTTGTTTTGTTAATCTTAAAATAAATAATTAAATTTTCAAATTAAATGTCGAATATTTCTTTAAAATAATAATAATGTATTTATTTTAATTTGATATTTCTTTTAGAATATTATTTACAGTTTTATAAAAGTATTTGCTTCTTCATTTTATTTATTTATTTAATTGAATTGAGTGAAACCTTAAACGTTTTTAGATATTTTCTGTAATTTTCTGCTGACATTAAAATTTTATAGATATTCTTTTATTTTCATAATTTTTAGTGATATTTTCTTTTGAGAAAGTACAATATAATTATGATGTTAGTTTTTTCAATATACCCACAAGGCTATAGTCAGAAGTAAATTTCGGGACGGTGGAATTATGGTTTAAAAATTCAAAATTGTATACTTACTATTATATCTTATGTTGATAAGTTATGTTGATTAATGTCCATTATAATTAGTAGATTAAAAATTCAGTTTATTGGACAAAGTTTTTTTATTGAAGTTCTTGTTCAATTTTTGTACAAAAATTGAAGAAGAACTTCAATAAAAAGGCTTTGTCCAATAAACTGAATTTTTAATCTATTATATCTTATTTTGAGATCTGTTTTTATATAGAATAAAAACAGTTAAAGTATTTAGTTTAATATATTATCAATTAATTATATTTGAATTTTTTATATGATATATGTAGATTTGTAGATACATAGCAGTGGATTGAGGACCATGGATGCTGTGAATGCTGCGTATCCCTAAATTTTAAGAAAGACAAGGGTATTTTCAAACGGTTTCAAATTTGAGTCTCGTGTAGCTTTATTTTGTTTATCTTTAATTTAAAATTTACTAAACTTTTTAACGATAGAATATGAAAAGAATTTGAAAGATTCCATATGGAGTCACTTGAGCCATCTTAAGGAGAATACTTTGATTCTATGAAGTATAAAATTTAATTACTTTATACGTATATACCTCGAGGCCTGACTTTTATTTAAAATCTAAAAATTTCATAAAAAAAATCATGAATGATGGACTAAAAGATGTTTTGGTGAAGTAAGTCTGTACGCTCTGTCTTTTAAGATCAATTGAAAAAATCTAATGTTAAATTTTTTGCAACGAAATTTTCTCTGGAGATAGACGGACTGGTAGAAATTTTAATTGAATGTAATGGAAGGCAGCCCAGGGGTAGTGAGGAAATTATGAAAAGAAGGAAAAAAAAATTTGTTTTTCTATTGCTTTGTTAAAAACGAAGAAAGTTTTTGAACACTACTGTGGAGAGAAGAAGGAAACATTTTATTTGTTTCATTCATTGACCCTTTGAAACCCTGAAGAAGGAAGGAAAAATCCTCCGAAACGTCGGTTTGAAAGGAAAGGAGTAAGGATTCCAATAAATTACACCTTATTTGATATGTGTCAATTTTTTCTTTCCTTACTACCCCTGGGCTGCCTTCCATTACATTCAATTCTAATGTTAAAATTCAAAAATAATGAAAAATAATATAAAGGGTTATTTTTTGGACAGCAATCCCCTGGTTGAAAAGTCAGTAGTAATATATTTTCTCTCATCTTACGGAAATTCCGAGTGGGGGGGGGGGGGTATCAATCCCTGATGATTTTTTCACTACAACTTTGTCTACCTAGCCTAAAAATCATTATTTTTATTAAAATAATAAATTTACTAGTAGTTAGCTTATGAAATAAAGATGATGTTTTTGAATTAAAATAACACTAGCAATAATTAATAGAAATGAGAAAATAATTTTATCTAAATATAAGTATTATTATTGATATTATTTAACATTCTCATAAATCTAAACACCCAAGCTAGGTAAATATTTTTTTCGTCAATCGCGGGTTGAAACACCATCGAAATTTTTTCTTATTAAAGTAAAATATTTTTGTAAAATAATTTTAGGAAATATTATTATAAATTATTATTTGACAACTACAAAATTTTCGAATGGATTGCTTTGAAACATTTTAAGATGAATTACACTGGTAAGATATTCATCAATTTAAAATAATAATCACAGAAAACATTCGGTTCTCCTAGAGGGGATGGGGGGGGGGTGATAATCAGCTTTTCTGATTAATCTTGACCTTGCACTATTTACTTACATTTTAATATGATATTTTTTTTTCTATTTAAAAGGCAACGAGTACCTATAGCAGAAAAAGCTTTTAGTAATTTAGAAGGAAAGTTAATGGCTTTTTAACTTGTTTTATATATTTGCTGAAGAGAAAATATATTTTTTAAATGGAATGATGTAAAAAAGTGTTATACCAGGAAGGTGTGTGCTTTTTGAATAATATTAAGGAATTAATAACTGGGACAAATTTTATTAATGTTCAGATTAATTAAATATTAAATATTCTTTAAATACGAATAATAATTAAACTTGAGTAAGATACGAGGTAGGTTTCACAAAAAAGAAATAAAACAAAATTGAGTTTTGAATTCGATATATTTCGGGGGTTAGCCCATCATCAGGAGTCTAAGAAAACTGATTATATATTGGAAAAATAATTTTACAAGTAACAATTTAAAAAAAAAAAAATTTTTGTCAAACCTACCTCGTATCTTACTCAAGTTTTATTTTTATATTAAAATGTTTCACCTAGAACCAACACCGAACTCCTTAAAAGTTATTTTTAAATACGAACATACACACATATATAACATCAATACTAATAAAAGAGAAAATCAGAAAAACATAAATTAAATCAAATTAATTAAATTAATCTTAAGAAATTCAAAGAGAAATTCAAAGAGAAATTCAAAGATGTTTTTATAAAGCGAAATTTAGAGAATACTTAGCGAGACTACCGTTTTATAAGAACCATTGAGGTCCAGCTGATTCTCCATCCTGAACCAAGAGAGCGAAAAAAGATACCCACCCGGTGGTCCGGGGTGGGGTATCATGCGGGCTATACGCGGATTGATACAGGGTAACATCTAGATGGACCATATCTTTTTTCGCTCTCTTGGTTCAGGATGGAGAATCAGCTGACCTCAATGGTTCTTATAAAACGGTAGTCTCGCTAAGTATTCTCTAAATTTCGCTTTATAAAAACATCTTTGAATTTCTTAAGATTAATTTAATTAATTTGATAATTTTCTATATTTGTATAAATATACTAGAAAAACAAATTTACTTATAATTTGTTAAAAATTCCGTTGAGTTGATTTGCTCGTGAGTTTACTCCGCGGAATTCTAAATTAATAAATTAAATCAATTTGAAAATTAAAAATAAAAATTAAAAATGAAAGTCCCACAAAATCATGCTCTAAAAAAACCAGAATCAATTAAAAATATATTCATAAGTCTAAAATTCTTGAACTGATAGTTAAATCTATATTTAATTGCCATTCTCAGACCCACAATCTGAGCATGTCTTCAGTTTTAAACCTAGGCAAAATTATATTTCTCTTATTAGAGATACGTGTAGGATAAAAATTTAAGTTTTAATTTGAAAAATTTATTTTATATAAGTGAATACAGCCATTCAATATGAATAACTGTCTCAAATTTAGTACTTTAAACTCATCATATAATTCCAGAGTGCCACATCTTGGATACTTCTTTTTAAAATAATTTTTATAACAATATTCTGAGTAACAGAAAAATTCTTCTCAAAATAATAACAATATAATATAATAATAATAATTTTAATTTTATATTTCCATGTATAAAAATGGATAAGTTAAATGATTCCGTTCTATTGTTCTAAAACTGTTCTGATTCTGTTTGAATTGTTTCTAAAACTGTTTATCTAATTATTGTTTATTATTATTATCATTTCCGTCCATAATTTGTATTAATTTGAAAGTTTATATTATTGTTTATGTGAATGTGCCGGATTTTTAAATTTTTGAATTTCTGATGGTCTTTTGTAACAGAGATTAAGAAAAATAATGTATTTTAGACGAATGTGTGATGTAACTACCAATTTGAAACCCTGAAGAAGTCGACAAAGCCGACGAAACGTTACTTGAAAAAATAAAAAAATCACTCAAAAACTTGTCAGAGATATATGAGGATATCCGAAAATTCATTAAATCAAATATAATAGAAAATTGGAAAAACCAATGGCAGCAATTTGGCAATTTCTTATCTATATCAACGACCTTCTAAACTTGCCCTCCAATCCGGTACATTGTTACGCAGATGAGAGCACCCTAGATAATGCCCCTGAATCTCATAAAAACCGTGCAGACATTGCCTCCTCAATTAATTTAGACTTAGGCAGACTTAAAAACTGGGGATCCCAAAACTTCGTTAACTTCAATGCAGGGAAAACTCAGTGTTGCCTTATTTCTAGGCGCGTCGACAGAAACCTCCCAAACATATCATTCGACTCAAACTCCCTATAATCTGGGAATAAAATTTCAATGCTAGGCGTAACTCTAGGGTCTGATCTTTCATGGAATGACCATATCTCAACCACTGCTAAAGCTGCAGCACGCAAGCTTGGTCTCCTATTTAGGTCGAGACGCTGTTATACTCCCAGTCAACTTCATATACTGTATAAGGCTTAAATTCGTCTCTGTCTCGAATATGGCTCTCATCTGTGGAGGGGTGCCTCCAAGCATTCTCTCGCTACACTGGATGCAATTCAGAAAATAATAGGAGACCCGGCTCTAACCAACTCACTCGACTCCCTGGCTTACCGAAGAACCGTTTCTGCCCTTTCTCTGTACTACAGATACTATCACGGTGTCTGTTCAGTCGAGCTGAAATCAATTATCCCCCCTAAAGCCCTCTTTGCGAGAAACAAGCGGTTTTCGAACGCTCAGCACCCCTTCGCTGTCAAATTGGATAAAAGTCGAACAAGCGCTTTCGCCAACTCTTTTATCCCTATGTCCTCCAGAGAATGGAACTCGCTCCCAGCCACCATCTTTCCTGCGACTTATAATCTTCAGCTATTTAAGACCCGTATCCACAGTTACCTTCGACCCCCGCCCAGCCCATAACATTCTTTCTTCTTCTTTTCACTATGGATGGGGCCAACCCAGGCCTTTAGGGGTTGCACCTTTTTTAATCATTTTCATAAAAAAAATAGCAAATTTAGGAAATATTTGCCTAAAATAACAGTTCTCAAAAAATCAAATCTCTCTAGAAGAGAACAGGTGATTCTTTCTCGTCTAAGAATTGGACATTGTTATTTAATACATGGTTACATTCTTCGGGGAGAAAATCCGCCCTAGTGCATCCCTTGTGATCAATTAGTTAATATAACTCATCTATTATACGAATGTCCTTTGTATAGAAATCAGTGAATTAAAAATGACATTTTTTCAAGTGATATCTTAGAAGGGGAAGATTATATAAGTAACATAAAAAATTAGAGATATACCTATTAAAGTACATTTAAAGGGTACTTATCCAAGGCTTTCAGACATATATTTCTATTCCTTTTTTTTATATTTGTTGTATTTATTTATTTACCTGTTTATTTATTAGATATCTATTTATTTGTTAATTTTAATCTAGTCTTTCTCCTTGGATGGCCTATTTACAGTCATTCAGGGTGATCAGTTATAAATAACTGTGGTATTTTGAGTGAATATAAGAATGAATGATATAGTATGTAAGTCTATTTTATATTTATTTATTTATACTTCATTTTAGTCTTCCTTCCTGTGTGCCCCCTTTACAACCCCACAGGGAGGTTTGTGTAATTCACTGTGCTATTTCGAAATTATTTTGAGCTGTATAGCTAAAACAAGCATAGTGGCTCGTAACCGACACGCCAATAAAAAAAAAAGCTGACGTATTCTGATGTGGCCATCCTCTTGACTTTACCATACAACCTGGCCCCTCACTTATATTTAATAAAATTATTTATAATCATGTGGGGGAGGGAGTTTTTGCATTTTTGGATTACCCTGAGCCCACTGATTATGTATACAAAATTTAGTTGAGTTTGGTACAAGGGTCTAGATTTTCATTTTTTTACCCTACACCCCCCCCCCCATTTTGGACGGTTAGTTTTTGCATTTTTAGACTTCTGGTGTCCCACTGATTATGTATACAAAATTTCGTTGAGTTTGGTAAATGGCAAAGATTTTCATTTTTTGACTCTAACACCCCCCCCCCCATTTTGGGCGGTTGGTTTTTGCATTTTTAGACTTCTGAGAGTCCACTGATTATGTATATAAAATTTGGTTGAGTTTGCTCAAATCGCCTAGATTTTTAATTTTTAACCCCCCCCCCCTCTCACCACCTTGGGTCGATATGTACCAAAATCTAATCAGCTCTTAATTTCAATGGACCAAAACTACGTGCGAAATTTGGTTTTGATATTCACACTAGTTTTTGAGCTAGCTCGTCCACAAAATTTGGTAACGCACAGACTAACAACCAGACTAATAAATAACTAACAGACATTTTGACAAAAAAATTATTAACTCAAAAAATATAATTTTTTCGATGTTCCCTTATTAGGGCTTTTTTGTAGACCGAAATGCTATGTTTTTGCTCAATTTTTTTGATCAAAATAGTTTCAGCCGTTTTTGAGATATTTCGAAAAAAATAAGAAAAAAAACCCACTTTTTTTCATCCACGATTACAATACTTGACCATACTCTGTATGGTAAAGTAAAAAAAACAACTTTTCCTTAATTCCCATTAAAAAAATCTCATGAATAACTACAAATTATGTAGGGAAATGATAACTATAATTGAAGGAGACAATAGAGTGTGTCTTTTGCTGGAATTATAAACTTTTAATTTATTTATAACGATATTATAATAATTAACATTTGTTTTTTAAATGGAATACAAATGTAGTGAAATATATATATAAGATGGTATTTCTATAGATACTTGTTATTATTATGGGATTAATCCCTGATAGAATACATAGAAAAAATATTTAATTTTTCCTTTCGTTTTTCAGGCTAAGGAAAAACTTGATCACACGTAAAGGAAGTCGTCGTGGAAATTCTGGGAATCGTCTAGAGTTTGAAGTGTTGACGCATTTACAGCACGTGCCGTAGAGTGAGTATTATATGCATATTTAATTTGTTTTTTTTTTCAATGTGAAAATTTAATAAGAAGAAATTTTTGTTGATTCATTTACTTCTCAGTGAGAATAAAAATCAAAACAAGTTAAGAAAACATAATTAGTTTCATTTGAGAAGAATCATTTGGCTAACCTAGAGGGCTCTCTGTCGCCATCACAAAATTGGTAGATACTACCATATTTTACTCGATACTTTCAAAGAAGCTAGCCCAAATATTAAATTATTTCAAAATTTAAATTTTATTTCCATTACCCAACAAATAGAATCGTTGATACTAATCCTGTATTCGTGAAAATTTAAAGTTGAGATTTTTAAAGATCTTTACGTTTCAACGTCCCATGAATCCAGTATTTTTAAAAACGTCTCTTCGTGCGTAACCAAGACAACCGATAATAATTGGTCCGTTTATTGTGAAAGTGTCTTAAGTTCATTTTTTTAAAAAGTAGGATATCTTATAATGTGATTAATTTAGTGTAAGCTTTTTATTTATCTACTCTTATTAAATGAGCAAAAATTGTATATTTATTTATATATTTATTTGTTTATATATTTATTTGTTTGTTTGTATATATATTTGTATCTTGGTTCTATTTTGAAAACGACTCTACCGATTTTAATGAAATTCACGGGTTAGGGGTTTTTGGGGTGACAATTCGATCTGTCACGGTCTCATCTTCGACAAAATTGTTTTTGATGGGGTTTTTTCGTAATCAAATTAATTATTCTCAGGTAGAAAAATTCCATTCTTAGGGATTTAAAAAGGGTTTATCTTTTCTTTTGTACACAGACAGACAATGGGTCGGGTTAATCCTTTATTCTCAAAGGCCTTGAAGAAGTATTGTGATTGTGGATTTTAACATATTTTGTTCTCCATAAACGTTAGAAATATTAAAAAACGTTTTATAATTGATTTTATAAAGAACTTTATTTATTTAATAGAATAAAAAATAATCAAGAATTTATTTAAAAATATATTTCGCATAAGCAGGTCTCAATTTTCTGAAAAAACAACACATTTTGATTTATTAACAATTGGATGAATAAAAATGAATCATATGGTTGAATCAAAACAGGTGCAGGAGGTTGGGTGCAGTGGTGGGGGATCCGGGGGTAGGGCGAGGTTTCGGTGGTGGGGTCGAGCGGGGTGGAGGTGGGGGGGGGGTTACAGTGGGCGAATATTATATATTTTTGTATTTTTTTTAATTTGAAAACGGCTCTCAAATAAAAATCGACCTTTTTTATCAGAATTTTAAATTAAAAATAATATTAAAATAAAGCTTTTAACTGAAGGAAGAAGTTACCGAGCATGGCTCGGTGCCTCCAGGTACTAACTAGTTAAATTTAATATCTTAAAAAATCCCAATGCGTTGTTCAATTTAAAATTGACCTATAAAAGAAATTCCATAGCGATTGAAAGTTTAATGTTCTCGAAACAACCAAAAATGGACTTAAACCACATCCAAAATAAACGGTCCAATTATTAAATTTTGAATTCAAAGATTTTGAATAATTTATAAGAAAGTGACCTGGACTGATTTTTTTCAAGTACTTCATCCCAAATTTTTTTAGTGATAGTCTTAAGGATAATGATAGCCAAATCCCATTTTAATTGATTAAAGGCTCTGAAGTAGAGAAGAAACCTCACAAACGTCGGATTTGAATATAAAGATTGATTTAATTTTCTCTCTTTTTAACCGACTTCAAAAAAGGAGGAGGTTCTCTATTCGACTGATTTTTTTTTTTTTTTTTTTTTGTGCCTATGTTACCTTATACCTCTGCCAATTGTGAACCGATTTTGAAAAATTTTTTGCATTGGGTTCAGTCTAGCTTCCGATTGGTCCCATTTTTTTTTTATTGGTATTAGACCTTTTTTGTTAGGTTTGTTCAGGCCTAACTTCTTTGTTTATGAGCCGATTTCGATGATTCTTTTTTTATTGGAAAGGTGGGTATCTTAGGGATGGTGCAATATTAATTTGGTCAAGTTCTGATGATATTACCACTATTAATAACATCACTAAAAAGAGAAAAATAAAAATAATTTTTAAGAAAAAAATAAAACCGACTTCAAAAATTAGATCCAACAAGTAAAATACACTAAAAGGTATAAAATAATTATTATCTTATTTAGTTACAAGTAAACGACGAAATATTAACATGAAATTACTTTTTGAAGTCGGTACCAAACAAACTATAACTATAAGCAAGCGTACCCACCAAACGTGCTAAGTAAGATCCGTCGAGTGCGATTCATAAAAGGTATATGTTTGGCACCGACTTCAAAAAGTAATTTCATGTAAATATTTCGTCGTTTAGTTGTAACTAAATAAGATAATAATTAATTGAAAAGTTTTTGTTTTGCCGAGAGTAGCAGAGTTGTTGATTCACAAAGAGAAACAAAGAGGTTGTCCTCTGCTTGATGCAAATAAACATACACACATATATATCGAGATGATATATCTGTATATATATTATTTTTTTGTTTGAGACTATAGTTTCGAAGACTTGGTCTTCATCATCAGTCTTTCTTCAATTATAAATGTTTTTCATGGAGTCAATATCATATGGATATTGAAAACTTGGTGTTCTTTCGTCACTGCTGGAGGGCTAGGAACCAATAAATATGTTTATTTGCATCAAGCAGAAGACAACCTCTTTGTTTCTCTTTGTGAAGATAATAATTATTTTTATACCTATTAGTGTATTTTACTTGTTGAATTTAATTTTGAAGTCGGTTTTATTTTTTTCTTATTAAACCTTGGACTGCCTCATCAAAATCCATTCAGTTTTTTAGTTATCTTGAAATTTATCAAAAATTGCTCTAAGAGTAAATAAAATTGCAAGGTATGTTTCACAAAAATAAAACAAATACCGTATATGTTTTGAGTTTTATCTACATATTATATATTTCGTTATGAGTCCATCATCAGTAGGTCACAAGGAAAACAAAAAAACCGTTTTTCCTTGTGAAATACTGATGATGGACTCGTAACCCGAAATATATAACATATAGATAAAACTCAAAACATATACGGTATTTGTTTTATTTTTGTGAAACCTAACTTGCAATTTTATTTGCTCTGAGTGGATATTGATGAGGCAGTCCAAAAAAATATGTTTATTCATAAAACCGACGTTTCGGAGACTATACCCTCCTTCTAATTACTACACTATATTTCTGCTGAGAATGAACTACAATATATTATTGTTACTGCCACTGAAAGAAAAGACAGAGGGGAATGTCGCATTGGATTTCCTTCACTGACTTTTCAAAACCCTGAAGAAGGAGGGAATAGCCTCCGAAACGTCGGTTTTATGAATAAACAGATAGCATAAATTATCTTCTTTTTTTGGACTGCCTCATCCACTCAATTTCACTTATCACTCTGTCTCCAAAAATTACTCCAATTTTATTTACTCTTATTTAAAAATGTTTCGCTTTGAACAGACACCTAGCTCTTTAAAAATTTAAAATGGCCCTAATGATTTTGATAAAAAAGCTCTTATTGGCTAGAAAAAAGCTTCATTTATTAACGTTAAAAATAAATGAAACTTTCCTAGATATCAGTTTTGGAAAAAATCATTTTTGCCTTTAGGGGCCGCCCATAAATTACATCATACAAATTTCAAAATTTTTAGATCCCTTTTCTCCCTCTGTCACATTCTGACACATTATTTGAGTCCCGTGAGTGACGTCACACTATCCCTTTTATACCCTATAATTTAATATTTGTAGAAATTTGAATTTTGTGACTACACAATTTTTAAGACCCCCCCTGTCAATTTTTTTTCGCAAATCTGAGATTTCTCCTCTCTTTTATGATGTGACATAATTTATGGACGGCCCCTTATTTGTTTTGTTTATTTTTTTATGTTTGTCAAAGAAAACTTATAAGATAATAATTAATTGAGGAATTGATAGAAAAACAGTCCAGGGATAACGAAAAAAGCAAATTCCCAATTAAAAAAATTAATTTTCATTCCTTGAAACAACCAACGTTTCAGAAGATCTCTCATTCTTCATGGTTTAGAAGGGTCAATGAAAGAAGCTTCTAATCTCTTTCTTGCCTCCTTTAGCAGTATTTGTGCTTTTCTGTGGGTTTATAATTTACAATAATTGACATTAATAATTAGTAGAGATTGTGGTGTTGGTGCAAGGTGAAACATCTTTAATATTCATTTACTATGAGTTAAGGATTCTTGGTCACTTGTTTTACAAGTGAAACAAGTGACCAAGAATCCTTAACTCGAGAACCTATACGGTAGCGTCGATGGCCGGGATTTGGAGATGTGCGCGGGAGCAAAGAGCTCTTTTAATTGGATGCTGCGCCCAGGAGTTATTAAGAACAACATATTTATAGAATTTTGTAGGCTTAGATCGGGGTCCCTTCCTTCAGCCGTAAGAACCAGCAGGGGAAGACGGCCGGAGGAGCCCCCGATGTGCCAGGCTGGGTGCAGACGAACTGAGACAACGGCGCACATCATCCAATGTTGTGATAGGACCGCGGATGGGCGGGTTGAGAGGCATGACGCTGTGGTATGATGTCTGGCCGACGATTTGATCAAAAAGAGAATGCGTGTCGATTTGGAGTACTTGTACTCCAGCTCGGCGGGCAATAGAAAGCCAGACATTGTGGCAAAGGATGCGGCGGGGGTGGTGTGGGTTTTGGACGTCCAGATCGTCTCCGCGCTTGCAGGACTGGGTGTTGCCCACCGAAACAAAATAGAAAAATATAGGGGCAACTCCAGTCTGGTGGATAATATTGCGGAGCGATTTGGCGTCGGGCGGGCTCGGTCAGGGTCGAGGCCATCACACTCTCGTGGAAGGGAGTGTAGTGGCAAAAAGCGGTGGAGTCCCTCATCGCCCTGGGTATATCCCAAAAAACAGTAAACGATTTGACATATAGGGCGATGAGGGGATCTCTCCTTAATTTTTACACTTTCGGCAGAAGAACAAACATATAGAGCGGGTGGCGTATGATTATTTTTTGTAAATAGAAAAAAAAAGAAAAGAAAAGAAATGTTAAATGTGAGCCAGGATTAATTAATCCTGGCTCTCTCAGCCACCCGCTCTGAATCTGAATTAATTTGTTCTGAAGCTGAAAGTATGAAAGATGTGTAAATAAATTTGTCTAGTGCTCTTTTCTCTTTGTAAGAGGCGGCCCGCTCCTCGGAGGCCCAATAAACAAAATATAAATGAATATTAAAGATAATATTTATTTACTCTTATCTAAATTGGCATTATACTATAGAAATTCACTCGAAATTGCTCAAAGCTTGCAGATTCTTGAATATGTTTTCACTTTCATCGTGAGCTCTGACTGACTTTTAAGTCCACAGCATTTGCCGTATTTTTGTTCTTTTTTTCTACTATAAGTTAAAAATCTCAAAGTTAACTTTGTTTTTTTCTTTTGGTTTCAGTTACTCGTGGCTTAAAATTCGGCTGATATCCACCTTTTTACTGACCTTTTTGCTGTTTGTTTGGAAAACGGACTGTTCTTTTAGGATCTTATCATCCTTCCAATTCACCACCACATCGTTGCTTTAGTTTGCTTCATTTTAATCAACGCAGAACAAATCAAGATGGTTCAAGGAGAAAAATCAATTTCTGCACCTTACTCTCAAGCCAATCAGAAGGAGCGCAGCCAGGATTCTCGGTTCGTTCAGATAACAAACAATCCATTTAACTAAAGTCATTAAACATTCCATGTCAATTAAGATGTTGGAGATCGTGGTTATGATAATATTGCAGTGGTTGGAAGGAGTTATATCAGCCAATGTGGGATGCACCCGGTACAATGAAACTCCCAGAGTAAAACATTTTGGCCTAAATTTTATTAGGCCATCCTCAATTATTGGGAATTATACACATATTACAATGCACACATGTGATTGAACATAGTTTTGTCAACAATAAGAAATTTAGCTTCATGTAGTTTGTGTTGTGTTTACGCCCAAGGTTCAGAAATTCACAATAAACTTAGTAATGCAAGTGATAGTAAAGTCTTTAAAAAAGAGTAATTTTATTTATTTAAATTTTACGTTGCTCTGAGGCAGTTTGCCTCATATGATAAAAAAAAAATTACAGTAGCAGTAAGAATTACAATAAAATCTCTTACAAATTTGTACAATTTAGATCATTCAAAAAAAACAATAAGATAATAAAAAGCAAAACAGAATTTAAAAGTTTTCTAAAAGTTAAGGGCGAAAGAGCAATAAATGCAGAGAGACGCACCATTATTACAAATAATAATTAATTTAGAAATTCAGTTATACCAACAAACTATGGTAAGGATCGATGACATTATAATTAGGATCAGTTTTAGTATATATTTAGAAACCATCAAGGATCATTTAATATTTATTGACAAAATAATTAGAAAGTACCTGGAGGCACCGAGCGATGCTCGGTAACTTCTTTCTTCAGTTAAAAGCTTTATTTTAATATTATTTTTAATTTAAAATTCTGATAAAAATGTCGATTTTTATTTGAGAGGCGTTTTCAAATTAAAAAAAATACAAATATATATAATATTACTGTACCCCCCCCCCCCCCACCTCCACCCCGCTCGACCCCACCCCCGAAACCTCGCCCTACCCCTGGGTCCCACTGCACCCCACTTCCTGCACATGTTTTGATTCAACCATATGATTCATTTTTATTCAACCAATTGTTAATAAATAAAACTTATCAAAATGTGTTGATTTCTCATAAAATTGAGACCTGCTTATGCGAAATATATTTTTAAATAAATTATTTTTTATTCTATTAAATAAGGTTCTTTATAAAAACAATTATAAAACGTTTATTAATAGCTCTAACGTTTAGGGAGAACAAAATATGTTAAAATACACAATCACAATACTTCTTCAAGGCCTTTGAGAACAATAGATTAACGCGACCCATTGTCTGTCTGGGTACAAAAGAGAAACCTTTTTTAAACTCCAACATTTGGATCTGTCTACCTGAGAATAAGAATTGATTACGAAAAAACCCATCAAAAACAATTTTGTCAAAGATGAGACCGTGACAGATCGAATTGTCATCCCAAAAAACCCCTAAGCCGTGAATTTCATCAAAATCGGTAGAGCCGTTTTCAAAATAGAACCAAGATACAAATATATATAAATAAATAAATAAATATATATACAATTTTTGCTCGTTTAATAAGAGTAGATATATATAAACTTTTTTTACCTGTCAGTTAGACAACTTAATAGGCTTCTTTGAATCGCGGTTGCCTATCCTACAGGCGACCCCTATAAATCATAATCATTGATGGGTATTTTTTAGTAATTGAGGCAAATTCTGCTTCAATAAAACATAGGATTTTTTTATTGTGACTCTCATTTCCCCTACTTAACTTCTCAACAAGTATACACTGTCTCGAATACGGCGCGTATTCTCTCTAAATAAAATCAACAATCCCTTTAAAGTCACTAAATTTTCTTTCATGAATTGGAAAAAAAAACTATAAACCAAAGATTTACAGTATTTTTAAAACATTGTTTTTCCTTTATGGCTATCTATTTGTAAATTTGTATATATTAATTTGAAAATTAAAACTCGTGGGATATTTGTTCTAGAGCGAAAATATTTGTATTTCCAATATGAATAATTGATAAGATTTCAGGTTTTCTAGCTTTCAGATTAAAAATCCATAAAAAATTCCTCCAAATGGGATGAAATTTGACAAAAAAATGTACCATATATTTCTATCATCAATGAGAGAGTTATTTCTCTCTGTTTTTTCTTATTACCTGAATTAATTAATTCATCAGCACTTTATTTATTTATTTTTCTAAGCTTGTTGCTATTTCATATATTAGTTTTTATTTATTATTTTACTTTAAATTTATTTTAATCATTTATTTGCTTCTGAATAAGATGGTCATTCAAACCATTTATTGGAGATTCATTCGCTTTGGGCAAAATTGAAATTGTTAGGTAAATTTTTTACAAGCATGTTTAATTTCAAAAATCCATATTATTTATTTAAATTAAATTGTTTTTATCTACCGGGTGGTGACTTGGCCGACGCAGCATAGGGATTACAATGTTAATTTTTGAATGTGCATTTATTTGCTCCCCTAATTATTTTAGAGTAAAAGTTCTTATAGGTTTTTTGTAGAGAAAAAAATACTGAATCCGAAAATATTTATGTTTTCAAATTTTGAAATTTCAGAACCGTAATAATCAACATTATAAATAATTGTATTTTTACAAAAATCACTGAGGCCATGGAATTATTAAAACAAACAAGGCATTTTCATTTTTGTTTCTAAGTGACGTTTAATAGTGATGTCTTTAGTGATTATTTTAGAGCATAATTAGAATACAAAAAACTGAGCAGAATTAAAATTCTAAAAGATAATTACATCAGATTTTGTCTAATTCATAATTTAAAAGTCCAAAAAAACGATTTTAAAAATGTAGATAAGTGGTAGATGTAGTGATAAATGGTGGTTTATTCGAACATTAGCTATGATTGCTATTTATTGTTATAATTTTATGCATTTGTTAATTTTGATAAAAAATTAAATTCTGTTTACCTTACTAATTTTATTGTTTTAATTACGTTTAAAAATATCATTTATAATTTCGTTGATTATTCTTGTGAAAATTTAAAAGCTCGTTCTAAATTTCATCTACGTGAATCTACTATTTTTATTTATCAATGACGAATACAAAACTCAGCCAATTCAAATTTAACGAGTTTCTCATTATGGTAATCAATAAATTCTAATAAGAACTGATTTTAAAAAGTTCAAATATAACAGACGTCACTTAGAAACAACAAATGAAAATGCCTTGTTTGTTTTACTATAATTCTATGGCCTCAGTGATTTTTGTAAAAATACAATTATTTATAATGTTGATTATTACGGTTCTGAAATTTCAAAATTTGAAAACAAAAATATGTTCGGATTCAGTATTTTTTTCTTTACAAAAAACCTATAAGAACTTTAACTCTAAAATAATTAGGGGAGCAAATAAATGCACATTCAAAAATTAACATTGTAATCCCTATGCTGCGTCGGCCAAGTCACCACCCTGTATATGAATTTTGTTAGGTGCAATAATTTCTAACAAAAATTATAATAAAATCGAAAAAATACACCAAAAAAAGAACAAATTAACACATATCCATATAAGGTGTAATTTATTGGATTCCTTCCTCTCTACTCCAAACCGACGTTTCGGAGGATTCTTCCTCCTTCTTCAGAGTTTCAAGGTGTTAATAAAGAATCAAATAAAATTTCCTTCTTCCTCCACAGCAGTGGTTTAAAACTTTTTCTTCCTTAGAAGAAGCATAGAAAAACATTTTTTTTATCTTTATTTTCTTAATTATAATAATTAGATAATTAAAAAAGAGGGTAAAAAAAAATTGTTTTTCTATGCTTCTGGTAAGGAAGAAAAAGTTTTAAACACTGCTGTGGAGAGAGGAAGGAAGAATTTTATTTGTTTGCTTCATTGACCCCTTGAAACCCTGAAGAAGGAGGGAAGAATCCTCCGAAACGTCGGTTTGAAACGTAAGGAGGATGGAATCATGACTTTTCTATAGGACCCTTAGTTATTTCCTATCTTATATATTGAGAGTTCTTAAAAATGGATTATGTTTATTAAGGGAGTTTTTTTATAGCTGTAGTAATTTATTTGTTTAGGTTTAAAACGTGTAGCTTTAATTTTTTCTTTTTATTTATTTCTCAATTCCCATTAACGTTTCGGCCATTGGTTATGGTTATCTTCAGAGCGGGAATTAGTCAATATTTATATAAAAAAATTTTTTGATACACTTGTCATTAGTTTCTTGTATATAATTTTAACTAATGACAAGTGTATCAAAATTTTTTTTATATAAATATTGACTAATTCCCGTTTGAGGATGGCCATAACCAATGGCCGAAACGTTAATGGGAATTGAGAAATAAATAAAAGAAAAATTGAAGCTGCACGTTGCTTATTTTAAACCTAAACAAAAAAAAAAAAATGGATTAGTCTAAAGATTTCCGAATCATCTTTATTTATTCCTTTTTTGTATTCTTCTTGTTATAATATTTCCTCAGCGAGAACAATTTTTAATCGACTAAAACTCGTCTGAACTTGTCTTTGACATGCTTGAACTGGAAATTATACCAGGCAGGGATTTCAAACCTTCTATCCGGCCCCTTTTCGGAAAATCATTCATTTTAATTTCCCCTTGAAACCATGTAACAATTTTATTCCATTTCGAGAACCAATATATAATACTTTTCAAAACAAAAAATGTTTTTGATAGAAATATTTGAAATAACGGATAATAATAATTTGGTCCTTCGCCACTGCTAGTTCTACTCTAAACCAATTCTTTTTTCTCATTAATGTAAATTGAAAAATCAGTTTTTAATATTATTTTTTGTTTTCAGCAAAGCGGGATTCCAGGCTGTATCTCAGCGGAATCAGCAGGGAAAGACTCAAGTGGACGCCAAGTATGGTGCCTGGGGGCCAATTTATAAAAACGCTGAGCACTTCAAGAAGATGCATTTCTGCTAAAAAGGGGGCTTCGAGGATGCATCATTTATTCATCCCATTATAATAATAATAAAAAAATACATATCTTTATTATTTTTTGTAAACACTTAATTTATGTTATATTTTAATAAATTGATTTTTTTATTATAAATGATCTAACGAATTGAGAATATTTATTTATTTGCCATTAAAAAAAAAATGAAATTAAAAAACTTATAATTTCTCTTGACAATCTTTTGAAAAATCCCTAAATGATCATTTTTAAAAGGAAAATTTCAATTACTTTACAGTATCGGTGCTTCAGGCTTGAAAAATTCACTCATTACATATAAAAATGGTAATTTAAATATTTTGACATTTCTTAAATAATAAGTATATCAATTTTTCAGAGGGAAAGGAACAATAATACTACTTAAGTGATATATTAAACGTCGTTATTGATCGTTTAATATAACTCTTAGTACTATTGTTCCTTTCCCTCTGAAAAATTGATATACTAGTATATTTAATACTTATTAAGGAGCTGATTAACAAAAATCATTTATTAAATAATATTCAATTACTACTTTTTTTTATTAAATTTAAGAATTACTATTTTATCAAAAAAGGTAAAAACACATAGTTTAGTATTAAATCTTTTTGTTTGAATTAGGCTTTTTATCAGGCACGTAACTAGCTCCAATTTTCGTTCTTTTTTTTAAATTTATAACTCCTTAAACATTACCAAAGTATTTAATTAGTATAAAAACATTAGAATAAAAGGTATTTAATGAATATTTTAATCTTTATCGACCATAGACTGGTTTGACTGGTCCCCATTTGGCTCACATTAAAAAAAAATTATGAATCCTCCATTTAAATTCATTTTGAACTCCAAATTTTTTACTTAGAGCTAATAGTAATGATAATAAATAAAAAACAATTTTTTTTTATTGTTAAGGATAAAAAACAATTTATCAAAAATATAACAAATTTCAGTGGAGAAAAATAAAGAGGTGAAAAAAAATGAAAGTGTTATTTTTTTAAAAGTTTATTGATTTATTTACATTTTCCTATCTACAAATGAAGTTCAACTTTTTCTTTATATTATTATTACTCAACAAAAGGACGAATTAGTTTACTTTCCTTTCTCGATTTATAACGATAAATGATATACTCAACGATGATACAAAGACCACCAAAGAAGGAACCTAAAACAGAACAAAGTAAATACAATTTAACATTTCGAATATTAATATTTTAACAACCCTATTGTTATACTGACAATCCAATATATATCTAAGCAGTATACTGCGTTTTTAGGGAAGATAAAGGGTGGCAATTCCCACTATCGAGTTTTTGACCTTCCCAATCGATTTCAATGGTGTTTGGAAATTGCAAGTGTGTTGAAAATAATAAAAAAAAAATTGAAATAATAAAAAGAAACCTCTATCAAAAACTTTAGGTTGAAGCTTTGTAAAGTGATAAGGTAGAATAACGAGTACTTTCCTTATTGAAATCAACACTAATGGATCGTTGCTAAACTTTAGCCAAAGTCATTTGAAATATTAATATGTTTATTCCTTAATTATTAATCAGATATCACTTGCTATTTGCAGTACATGTTGACTTAAATTCAAAAATAGTGATCGATTCTCATCTAATACTAGTGGAATAACCATTCTACATTGGATTTTAAACGTTTCGATTATTATTGGTAACCATTAATAATTTTTAAGGATTTAGGTCTTGGTTCAAGGTGAAACATTATAAGTAACTTATGAGGAGAATTTTCTAGGTTAGGTTTCACAAAAGGAAATATTAAAACAAATGTATGTTTTTTTGAGTTTGATTCACTCGATATATATTTCGGGTTATTAGCCCATCATCAGGAGTTCAAATGAAAACTGAATACAAATTTGTAAAAACATTCAACAAGTAAAATTTTGAGAAAGAAGAGTACGTTCAGAATTTTTTTTTTTTTTAATATAAACAAAATGTTATTATTTAAAATAAAAAATTAAAATTAAAAACAAAATTACAAACAAAATCAAATTAAAAAACAAAAACAAATTACAAACACCAAATATGTAATCGAATTTAGGAGCCAATTTTTAATTTATTAATTTTAGCCAAATTAGAATCAATGATTACATCTTTGTCAAAGTCCAATTGATTATTGAGAATACTGAATTTATTCATAAGTGCCAATTTAATTTCAGTTGATTCTAGAAGAAGAAGTCTGGGACCACTTCATTTACATTCGAAAAATCACACTGCTTCTACTTCCAATCCTACCCCAATTCATTTTGAAAGAAGTGGTCCCAGACTTCTTCTTCTAGAATCAACTGAAATTAAATTGGCACTTATGAATAAATTCAGTATTCTCAATAATCAATTGGACTTTGACAAAGATGTAATCATTGATTCTAATTTGGCTAAAATTAATAAATTAAAAATTGGCTCCTAAATTCGATTACATATTTGGTGTTTGTAATTTGTTTTTTGTTTTTAATTTGATTTTGTTTGTAATTTTGTTTTTAATTTTAATTTTTTTATTTTAAATAATAACATTTTGTTTATATTAAAAAAAAAAAAAAATTCTGAACGTACTCTTCTTTCTCAAAATTTTACTTGTTGAATGTTTTTACAAATTTGTATTCAGTTTTCATTTGAACTCCTGATGATGGGCTAATAACCCGAAATATATATCGAGTGAATCAAACTCAAAAAAACATACATTTGTTTTAATATTTCCTTTTGTGAAACCTAACCTAGAAAATTCTCCTCATAAGTTACTTGGTAACCATTGCTGAAGACATGGAGGAATAGGCTTAAAATCAAAAATAACAATCGATTATTATCAAATACTAGAGGAATAAGGTTATTCCTCTAGTATGGGTTCCGTAGACTTTACCTAAAGATCCGTTGAAGTGGCGTTTGCCGCGAAACCGATTACAATACTTTCACCATGGTTCGAATTGGATAAAGTAAAAATTACAAAAATTTAATTTTAGCAAACGAAAATTTTAAATAAAAGAAAATTGATTTTGATGTGTTTTCGGTTCACATCACATATACTATATATATTTATCTAGATTAATTTGTAACAACGCTTAGAGAAATTTCTCTAAAAAAATTACCCTCTTGCCTAGAATCGAACCGACGAACTCTTGAACTATGGTCATCAGCTCTAACCACTAGACCAATGTCACATTAATATTTATATCTTGATTTCTTTACTAAAACTATATATTTTTGATTTAGACTTTGTGTCTAGATAATATTGTATTCATTTGAACTCGAATGAAAATGAAAAAACACCAATAGATTTTAAATTAAGAAACATTAAATATATATTAATTAACGAGGCAAATTTGAAATATAATTCTCAGCTCGGATTTTAAAACTGATGGCTCCAATCGATTTTCATTAACCAGGCAAATTTGAAATATATATATTCGAATTTTGAAATGAAAGACTCCAATTCATTTTAAATTAAGAAACATTAAATATATTGATAATTGTTCCTCCCCCCCCCTCGCCACTCAAAAATTAAAGATGCGAAACTTTTAAGAGACGATGTATTTTCGGTAGTTTACGGGTATACATTTGGAGTGTGGTTTTTTAAGAGGAATAAAATTTTTGGACCGAGACGCTGCCCGCCAGGGCACCAGCCTGGAGGGCCGAGCTTCGAGGCCATGCCGAAGGCACGCACGAAAAGCTCGTTATACTATAAAATAGGATTATTTAATAAAATTTAAATTAATTTTTTGCTTAGAAAATTATATATACAAAAAAAAAAAATCAATCATATTTTAAATAGAAAGATTACCGAGAAAGAGAACGAAGAAGGAGCCCTGCATGTCATCCATATTGACCTTGTGGTTTGTGGCTGCAGTCGAGAGTCTCGAGTCAGCCCAGCAACGGTCCTTCGAGGGAAGAGCTTCGGACAACCATTTAGTCAGGAGGCCTGATTTGTGCATCCACGAAATCCTAGAAAACATAATTATATATCTATTTTGGGAAAGTGCAGTATTTGAATTTAATTTTTGTATAGGATAGCTTCTATTGTTAGCGAGTTATCACTAAAAATATGTTTTCAGAGTCCAAAAAAACATTGGTCTGTCTATCTGTCTGTGGAAGCGATAACACAGAGAAATAAAATTTAATAACTCAGGTTAGTTATCGGCTAAACAAGGTTTGTTTCAAATCACAGTGTACAGGATTCAAGTAAATATTTATTTTAAGTGTTTTTAGGATTCCTGCATTTATCTTAAAAATAACTCTGACAATTTTTTGAAATTTTCTTTTTCACTTTAAATTTGTGTCTTTGGAAAAGTTGTCAGATGTTGAAAAAATAAATAAAAAATAAAAGATTTCACTGTCGATGGTACAGAATTGTTTTTATTTTAGGTTAAAAATAAAATGAGAGAGTCTTCTTGTTTTTTAAATAAAATAATTTTTAATTATTTCTAGAGACTATAGTTTCGAAGGCATTGCCTTCATCATCAGTCTATCACAAATATTTCAAATTAGTTACAAATTAAGATTTATATATTGAAAATTTTGAAATACATAATGTCTTTTTTCATGTTTCCTCTTGGGAGATTAGAATAGTTATATTCTAATGTCCCAAGAGGAAACATGAAGAAAAAGACATTATACATTTTTCAAAATTTTCAATGTATCTATAATAACAAAATGAGAGAGTCTTCTGCTCTTTAAAATAAAAACAATTTTTAATTAATTCTAGATGACTATAGTTTTCGAAGGCATTGTTTTCATCAGTACCTATCACAAATATCTCAAATTAGCTACAAATTCAAGATTTATACATTGAAAATCCTGAAAAATATAATGTCTTTTTCATGTCATCCTCTTGGGAGATTAGAATAGTTATATTCTAATGTCCCAAGAGGAAACATGAAGAAAAAGACATTATATATTTTTCAAAATTTTCAATGTATCTATAAATCTTAATTTGTAACTAATTTGAAATATTTGTGATAGACTGATGATGAAGGCAATGCCTTCGAAACTATAGTCTCTAGAAATAATTAAAAATTATTTTATTTAAAAAACAGAAGACTCTCTCATTTTATTTTTAACCTTAAATAAAAAATAAAAATTAGAATTCATGGTTCGATTTTCGAGCATGAATGTATTATGAATTATTATTATTGTTTTTTTTTAATTTTAATTAATAGCTATAAAAATTTGTTCTAAATAATTTTTGAACAAATAGTATTTTTTTATTAAATTTTAATATATTATTTTATAAATGTTATTTAATCGTTGTGAATGAATGTCATGTGTTGGGCACAGGATGCAGATTCTTTTTTTTTTTTTTTTTTTAATGCAATCGAATGCAAGAACCCGGCGCTCCAGTAAGATGCATGATTTTTTGAGAAAATTTAAATCTCTCACTTACTCTTCATTAATTAATTCCAGATATGGATTCTCTGGATGAACGAACATCGAAATATGATCCATAAGAAATTCTTCTGAAGCTACAAAAAACAACAACAATTATTTGACTGAAGGTTTTCTACATTTGATTCAATCGCGAATCTAATGTAGGGAATTTTTGTCAAATATTGAGTGAAAATAATATTTGAACTTACATATTTCTAAATGGAAATAATGATATTAAATAAATTTTAATTTTCTTATTAATATATCAAAGAATAATTGATACGTCAACAAGAATTATTTTGACCGCGCTGATTTGAAAAAAATATTTTTATCTCGCGAGACTACTGCGGATTACGCTATTGGAGTCTGCGGAGTATTAAGTCTGGACCAAGAGAGAAAAAGATGTGATCCACTTAGCTACAATCCAACGTCATTTCGCGTATAGCCCGCTAGACATTCGGATGGATCACCAAGTGAATTTGAAATCTCAGATGTTATATATTCGATCTCCCAGTCCAGAGCGCTAGATCTATTAGCATGCATGTTAGATGCCTGCCATTAATGGTGATCCATCCGAATGTCTAGCGGGCTATACGCGAAATGACGTTGGATTGTAGCTAAGTGGATCACATCTTTTTCTCTCTTGGTCCAGACTTGATACTCCGCAGACTCCAATAGCGTAATCCGCAGTAGTCTCGCGAGATAAAAATATCTTTTTTCAAATCAGCGCGGTCAAAATAATTCTTGTTGACGTGTCAATTGTTCTTTGATATATTAATGAGAAAATTAAAATTTATTTAACAATTATTTGATTTAAAAATTCATATATTTTTTTCTATGTTTTTGTGTTATATGAAGATGATAGATACCTAATGCAAAATGACAAGCCTGCGTTGTCAGATATTCCCGTTTCATGACATATAAAAGATTTATTCGCCAATCGACAAAAGCATGTCTATTTTCTCGTAGTGCTTTTATGAGATTCTCATCTTGTCCATTATGTTTTTGGGCATAAAAAAATAATTCACGAAGACGCGGTTCCTCTGTTTCCTAAAACAAAAAATAATATTATTAAGTAAAATTGAAATAGAAAATCTTTTAAGGATGTGAGTTTTTTAGGTACAATTCATAAAAATTATGTTGTTACTTATTCGAAAAGTTCACCTCAATCTGAATAAATTTTTTTTCAATATTCTAAGGCAGGGGTGACCAACCTTTTAGCTTACCCGGGCCACATTTGAAGAAGAAAAAATGTCTCGGGCCGCAGATATTTTTTTGATATCGAATCCAAGAAGAGGCCCATGAAGATGCAGCCCCTATGAATCTCGAAAGAGAAGGAGAAATAGATCAAGAGAAAGGGTGGAGGGGCATAGGTTTTGAAGAGTTTTGAAGGTTATAAGTGTCATAAAGTCTATAACTTTTAAGGAGTTCGGTGTTGGTTCTAGGTGAAACATTTTAATATAATAATAAAACTTGAGTAAGATACGAGGTAGGTTTCACAAAAAAAGAAATAAAACAAAATTGAGTTTTGAATTCGATATATTTCGGGGGTTAGCCCATCATCAGGAGTCTAAGAAAACTGATTATATATTGGAAAAATAGTTTTACAAGTAACAATTTTTAAAAAATTTTAACTGTATGTGGTGAGGGGAAAGTAGGGGAAGAGTAGAAGTTGTTCTAAGAATTAATATTTTCTATTGAGATTTGAACTGGCTGAAAGGAATCTATACGTGCTATTATAATAACGAATGGACAAGTATCTGAGAAGGTACAACTTGAAAGGTACATGAGAGTACAATTACCTCTAGTATATTCAATGTGCGAACAATGGAAGGAATGTTTATTTAATTTATTATAACATATAATCAATAATTGTATTTTTATACACTTCCAATTGATTATTTAAAATATTTGAATTATTAGAGAGGGCTTCATTTCGAAAGAAAAGGCCTTAAATTGGATCTCTTGGAATCCACCGAAATAAAAATAGCCCTCTCTAATAATTCAAATATTTTAAATAATCAATTGGAAGTGTATAAAAATACAATTATTGATTATATGTTATAATAAATTAAATAAACATTCCTTCCATTGTTCGCACATTGAATATACTAGGGTAATTGTACTCTCTCATGTACCTTTCAAGTTGTACCTTCTCAGGTACTTGTCCATTCGTTATTATAATAGCACGTATAGATTCCTTTCAGCCAGTTCAAATCTCAATAGAAAATATTAATTCTTAGAACAACTTCTCCTCTTCCCCTACTTTCCCTCACCACATACAGTTAAAAATTTTTTAAAAATTGTTACTTGTAAAACTATTTTTCCAATATATAATCAGTTTTCTTAGACTCCTGATGATGGGCTAACCCCGAAATATATCGAATTCAAAACTCAATTTTGTTTTATTTCTTTTTTTGTGAAACCTACCTCGTATCTTACTCAAGTTTTATTATTATGTCATAAAGTCTGCATGTAAAAAATTTATATATAATGAAAATGGGGTCGAAAATAGACCGAAATGGTGATTATTTTTACGCGAAACTCGAATTTTAGTCCGGGTTCAAAATTTGAAATTAACAGTTATTTTTCGAAAACTTTTCGATAAATTTTCAGATTGCTTATTTTAGAGAAACAATATTATCAGGTCATATTGTTGTCTTTTGCAGGAACTACATATATTGTAAATCTCAATGTTTTAAGAAAGTTTAAATTTGAGTATATTTATGTTGATAAAGATAAGAGTAAATAAATATTAAATAAATATTATATTTAATATTTATTTACTCTTATCTTTATTAAAGATGTTTCACCTTGCACCAACACCACAATCTCTACTAATTAATTATATTTATGTTGGCCAGCAGTGCTGGGCCTCGGATTTAGCAGCCCTGTTCTAAGGCTTTGAAATTTCCAAATAAATTTCGAAAATTCCAAAATTTCTAAAGGCCGATTATCTAAGATGGTAACGATATGATTTGTCATATGTCAGTAGTCGAACCCTAGCGTCAATCTAGCTAAGCGAGCAGATGGCCTTTCCATAGAGACGAGATCCCTCCGACATATACCATAGTTAAATGCTAAGTTAAGCATATAAATCTCACTTAGATTTACTAGAAATCAAAAAGTAAAATTTTACTGTGAACTGAATGCAAATTTCAGTATAAGGCCGTATTTAATATAAAGGTTTTAATGGATGTAGGTTTTTAAAATTCAAAAAAAAATGTTACTTATTCGAAAAGTTCACCAAAATTTCGAAATAATATCGTTAACATACTATATATAAGAGCCTAGATTAATTTGTAACAACGCTGAGAGAATGCTCCCGAAAGGAGCGCTGATGGCGTCGTTATATTTGCGGCAAAATTTAAAATATAATTGTAACTTGAAATGAAAGACTCCAATTGATTTTAAATTAAGAAACATTAAATATATTGATAATTATTCCTCCCCCCCCCCCCCCTCGACACTCAAAAATTAAATACTCAATTCGCTTTTCTTTGCGCACAGAAAAATAAATTAATCACATCTTATTTGATTTATATTTTATATATAGTATTTGTTTTGTTTTTTTTTTAAATAATTTGCCACTTTTTTATAATTTTTTAAAAATCTAAATTTTGTTATTCTTATTTTTGGATTTTTACAAAATTGAACGACTTACGAACACGCATGCCCGAGTTTCTCATGGCAATACTGGAGGGAGCAGCCTGTCATATCATACAAACAACACCTGATCTCTTTTAAATATTTGGAGCCTTATATCCATTATCGAATTTTAAAAAAATGATATAATATGATTCTCCTCCTCACACGATCCCACTTATTTAAATAAATCTATTTCCACACAAAAAATATCACAATGCTGTACTTAGATTTAGAAAAAAAAATACTTCCAGATTCATATCTAGAGCCGCATTTCTGTAGCTGTGTCAGGACGAAAATGAGGCAAAACTTTTAAGAGACTATGTATTTTCGGGAGTTTACAGGTATACATTTGGAGTGTGGTGTTTTAAGAGGAATAAAAATTTTGGACCGAGACGCTGCCCGCCAGGGCACTCAGCTCGGAGGGCCGAGCTTCAAGGGCGTGCCGAAGGCGCACACTTAAGCTCGTCTTAGATAATAATCGGCCTTTTGAGATTTTGGAATTTTCGAAAAATTTTGAAAATTTTAAAGTCTTAGAATTTATAAAATAAAAGTTTAAAAAATATCCTTTTGAATTTTAGTATAAGGTAGGTACAAGGATTAAATACATATAAACAATTAAATTTAAATTTAAATAATTACTCGTATATTAATTATGGTATTAAAATTAAAGATATTAAATACGTATAATATATTTTGGTTCTAAAAATAAGTTATAGCCGATAACAGAATCAATCGTCTTCTTTTTTTGAAAATGTACAGAGAGATTTTTCTAATGATTTTCACTATTTTTATTTATTTTATTTTTTTTAAGACTAATGTGATCTAGATATCTAAGTAAATTTTCATTAGAGCACAAGCTTAAATTTCTTTAGAAACTTGAAATTTTTAATTCAAATAATTTAAAAAGAGGATTAAAGACTAACCGACAAAAGTTGCTCGAGAGGAGAATTTCTTAAGATGCCCCAAGTAATTCCATCATCTCTTCGAGTCAACAAATCTCTAATCGTCAATACAGGGGCTTCCATTTTCGGGAATGTTAAGAAAGCAACCAAGTTCCCAGAGTAAGTAGTTACGATGACAAGAACAACTAGCCACCAGGTCCCAACGACCACTCTGCCAGAATCTGCTGTCGGAACGTGCATTCCACCTGAAAGAGGCATTTTAAGTTATAATAAAATAAATATACCATACAATATAAATAAATAAACAGCTAATGAATATACGAATATATTCAGAAACATACAAATCAATGTCAAGTTATATTATGGTAAATAATAATAATAAATAAATCTTTATTCCTCGACCTGCTTAGAGGCACAAGTCCTCGGTGGCTAGGTCCTCCAAACATCAATACAATCTAGCTACAATACATTAATAAACATCAATACAAATTAATTACAACAATTTAAAGTGAAGGAAATTCACTGACTTTTCAAAACCCTGAAGAAGGAGGGAATAGCCTCCGAAACGTCGGTTTTATGAATAAAAAGATAGTGTAAATTATATTCTTCTTTTTTTGGACTGCCTCATCAATATCCACTTAATTCACTTATCAGTCCGTCTCCAAAAATTACTCCAATCTTATATTAAGTGATTTTTAGGGCTCCGTTTAAAATGAAAAACGAAATACTATTAGGGTCGCGACAATATCTATATGTCATAAAGATAAGAGTAAATAAATATTATATTTAATATTGATTTACTATGAGTTAAGGATACTAGGTCACTTATTTCACATTAAAATTAAAAAATTAAAAGATATAATTTTTTTTCTTTTTCAATATATATAAGTGACCTAGTATCCTTAACTCATAGTAAATCAATATTAAATATAATATTTATTTACTCTTATTTTTATTAAAGATATTTCACCTTGCACCAACACCACAATCTCTACTAATTATCTATATGTCAGTCTATGTGTTAGAATTATGATTTTTTACTTTCACATTTATATGCATAGAATATAATGGGGAAGTATTCCGATGGCCTGTCTGGGTCCTGACTCTTTGAGAGATTGTATCCCTGAGATGAAAAAAAGTTAATTTAATTTTGTAACTTCTAGGTGTAAGGAATCGATGCCCTTAATAGTTGAAAATCTGATTTAGAACATAAAACCGGAGATTGTGGTCCGCAGAGGCCAAAAATCCATTGGTCAGTGCGTACGTATGTAGGTATGTACGTATGTACGTATGTACATATGTACCCCCCACAGCGTTTCCCAACCTTAAGTCCCAGAGATAGGAAATTCGAAACTTAAGCTCGATATAGGCTAGAAGGAGTACAGGAAGCTTTTGATTGAAATCGGAAAACTGGAAGTGGACATTTACATGAAAGATTTTTCGTTTTTTTTTGTTATTCTCTCAAAATCATTGTAAGAGATGTACATTATGTATTTAAAGTTTATTATTTATTCATAGGGTGGCTCTCATTTAAGAGTCTTGATATTCGGTATTTCCAAAGGTAGAAATCTTGGTTTTTCCATTTCCAAATAATGTACAAACATTTTGGAAACAGAATGAACATTTTACGACTATCCGTTCTTGAGCTAATGTGGGGTATCCGAATTCAGACATAAAGACAGAAAAAAATCAGTATTGAAAATGATCTTTTAGTCATTTTTAAACAAAATAAGGTAAAAAAATTTGCCGTCTCTCTGACTAACCGACTAAAATAAATTATTATATTACTATACCTACAGGTAATATATTTTGTCGACACTGAGAGGCTAAAAGGATTTTATATTATTAACTTTTAGGGTGCATTTTAAATTCTAACATAAAACATATTCTATTCAGTCTTAACATTGCTTGAATATACTATTAAAATACAATTCTTAGCTCTTTTGATCAGTTTAGAATTAGGAGTCAAATTGATCAAATTGTCTAATAAATAAAAAATATATATTTTTTTTAATTAGTATGAAAAAAATCATTTTTTTTTACCAAGTGGCAGATAAAGCCTAGTATTGAATTCATTTCATTTTTTTTTTGCTCATTGTGTTAGAAATGTGAAGAAAAATTATTTCCAAAAACATTTTTTACTGCCTGACTGTGTCTGAATTACGATATCGACTATAACTCAAGAGCAAAAAGTCGTGGAAAGTTCGTTCTTGCACCAAAATATGCCTTGATTCGATTTTAGGTTTTCTAGCTTTCAAGCTTTCAGTTCAAAAACGCATAAAACAACATTTTTTTTTTTAATTTTATTATTATTTCTTTCAAGCCATGTCATAATATAAATATAAAAGAGCGTACCGAGTGTTAGAAAAAGTTTTTGTTTTTTTACTGCATTTCTTAATTATATCAATTAAAAATTATTTTTCAATGCAATTCTCTTTCATTCCTACTTGAGGAACCGAATTCAATATTATAATTCCCTTAATTCGATAAGACACTATCTTTTGATACGGTGTGTTTTATCTTCATTCTTTTGCAAATTTTCATTAAAAATATATCTCAAGCGGGTTCTCTTTTAATATATAGAAATTAACAAAATAAATATTAAAATTCATAAGAAATTGATTTGGTGAACTTTTCTTAATAATTTTTCAGACTCGAGCGGGATGATAAGATAGACCAGCTAACGGGGTTTTATTGAGAAAATATTTTTATTCTTAAGGGAGACATTGGAGAAGCCGGATGTGCATTGGGAACCTATTGACACCAACCTCTGCTTCAGCCGAGATTCACAGCAGCCTCATTGGTAAGTTTATCTTCAAATTATTTTCTCTTTTTAACCGACTTCAAAAAAGGAGGAGGTTCTCTATTCGACTGATTTTTTTTTTTTTTTTTTTTTTTTGTGCCTATGTTACCTCATATCTCCGCCAATTGTCAACCGATTTTGAAAAATTTTTTTGCATTGGGTCCAGTCTAGCTTCCGATTGGTCCCATTTTTTTTCGTTTTTTTTCATAGGTATTAGACCTTTTTTATTAGGTTTGTTTAGACCTAACCTCTTTGTTTATGAACCGATTTCGATGGTTCTTTTTTTATCCGAAAGGGGGTGTCTTAGGGATGGTGTCATATTAATTTGGCCAAGTTCTGATGATATGATCACTATTAATAACATCACTAAAAAAGAGAAAAATAAAAATAATTTTTAAGAAAAAAATAAAAACCGACTTCAAAAAATTAAATGCAACAAATAAAATACCCTAAAAGGTATAAAATAATTATTATCTTATTTAGTTACAACTAAACGACGAAATATTATACATGAAATTACTGTTTGAAGTTGGTGCCAAACATATACCTTTTATGAATCGCACTCGACGGATCATACTTAGTACGTTTGGTGGGTACGCTCGCACCGACTTCAAAAAGTAATTTCATGTTAATATTTCGTCGTTTAGTTGTAACTAAATAATCTAGTATTAAAAGATAAGCTAAATGAAAATTGCTATTTTTAATTTAAATGTGGATTTAGATTTCGCCTATATGCAATTTAGAAAGTTATTTTCTATATAAATTTAAAAATATCGTTTTTTTTTTAAGAATATTCACAAACTGATTTTTCGATTTTTCAAACATTCATTTTGGAATACAATTTTTAGGATGGCTAAATTAATTAAGAAGATTTTTCCACTAAACACGGGCAGATAATTTCCAATAATTATAACTAATAATAATTTTTTTCTATCTCCTCAAAAAAGTATAATACAGATAATATATAATAACTAATCTACTTTTGAAATTCTAATATTAATTTATTCTTAATGTCTAACTAATATTAAAAGTATTAGTTATTTATTATATACACGTTTCTTAATATTTTATTGAAAAGTGAAAATCTTAATTTCAAATTTGTCATCTACAAATTTTTAGAAGAGCTCATTTTTCACAAAGTTTGTTAGGTGATATACACATTTTTAGGCGTATTATTAGTGTATTTTTTCGAAGATCGTAGATCATTGTCAGTATTCAAAATCATAGGTAATTTTTACTATTTGCGCAACCAGGATTTTGCCCTGAGGGGCTAATGGACACACATAGGGGACCAACCACTGGGGGCTAAGGGGGATGAAGCCTCCCCCCCAAGACAAGGGAAAAATGAGAGTAAAAGCAAAAATGAAAAAATTAACAAATGAAAATGAAAAAAATATTTGGTGAATTTTAATCAATATTTCAAATACAATATATATTATAATTATACATGGTATAATATAAGTGGCGGAGGGTGACTTTTCAACCAAGGGATGGTGTCCAAAAAAAGTATTCTTCGTTTTTATTTTTTTGCAAATTTCATCGAATACGACTTTATTGTCGTTATTTTGTAAATTTAACATTAGATTTGCCCGATGTGCATTTACTGCAACCTAGATGAAGGATCTGCCAACCATCTAATTTTTAATTATACTAAATTTAAAAGAGAATCGAACAAGTTATTAAATTATTTATTTGCGCCTTTTATTGCTGGCTTTAGAAGAGGAAGAAATTTTACGTAAAGTAGCCTTTTTTTCATCAGCTGCAAAATTGAGTTATAAATTAGATACATATTTAACAGTTTTTTACTTTATCCAATGCGAAGCATGGGGGAAAGTATTGTAATCGCTCTCGAGGCAAGCGCGACTTCAAAGGGTCCTCAGGTAAAGACTACGGAACCCATGGACTCAATTAAGGTCACAAATTGAAGTATTCAATTAGAGTGAATTTTAGCACGTGACGGTTTTGCCAAAAATTACCTGGGATCTCGTCGAGAGGCCAAAAAGTGCCATTTTTTTTGGAAGTGCGTGGGGATGGATGGATGTATGTGTGTTATCGTTTTTTTCGTCCACGAATTTTTCCACACCGTTGCACCGATTGAATTGAAATTGAAAACCTCCAAGTATTTTAACAAAATGAAGCGCTGATTAGTTTTTGGTACATATCGGTCCACAAACATTAGTACTTTATTTCAGTACTTTTTTAGCTTTTCTAAATATCTTGAAAATGACTTAACCAATTTTGATGAAATTTAATATCCTAATTAAGTACCTTGAGGACCACAAAAAAGGTTAAATAAAGTTTTTAGTAAAATTATATTTTAAAGTACTTTACTCTAGAACATATTAATATTTCAAATGAATTTGGATAAAGTTTAGCAACGATCCGTTGCAGTTTATTCTTTCTTCAATTGTACCATCATTTTTCACTTTAAATTATAGAATCATTAATTGCGTGGCTGTATGGGCATAGTTCTCTAAAGCCAAAAAAAAAAAATATCTAATTAAGAAAAGGAGGAAAAAAAATTTTTTTTTCTATGCCTTTGTTAAAAATGAAGAAAGTTTTTGAACTGTGGAGAGAAGAAGGAAACATTTTATTTGTTTCATTCATTGACCCTTTGAAACCCTGAAGAAGGAGGGAAAATTCTCCGAAACGTCGGTTTGAAAGAGAAAGGTGGAAGGTTTCCAATAAATTACACCTTATTTGATATGTGATAATTTTTCTTTCCTCACTACCTCTGGGCTGCATTCCATTACATTCAATTAAAAAACATTAGATTTTTTAAAAATAAATTTTGGGACCTTTCCACCCAAACGGATACTGATTTGTGTGATTGAGGGTAGGAATCAGAAATTAAATATTGTGAGTTAAACTTAACAGTCCCTGAGATAGAAATCGACCATCTTCCACAATGAATTAGCCTGTCCTATAATAAAATCTTAAATTTTTCCTAATTCTATTGCTATAAGCAAGCTATGACTTGTCTATAGTACACTTAGTTATTTCCGATCTTATATATTGAGAGTTCTTTGAAATAGATTAGTCCAGACATTTTCGAATCATCTTTATTTAATCCTTTTTTGTATTATTTCTATTTTAATAGTTCCTCAGCGAGAACAATTTTTATTCGACTAAAACTTGTCTGAACTTGTCTTTGACATGCTTGAGCTGGAAGATATATCTACCAGACAGGGACTTTAAACCTTCTATCCGGACGCTTTTCGGAAAAATCTTTTATTTTAATTGCCCCTTCATACTATGCAACAATTTTATTTCATTTCGAGAACTAATATAATTTTCAAAACAAAAAATGTTTTTTATAGAAATAACGGATAATACTAGGTGTACCGGAAAGACATTACCGGTTTTTTCGAAAAAAAAACTACGTAATTTTTAAGAAAATGGAAAATTTATTTATTCAAAGTATTGGCCATTTGATTCTATACATCTTGCCCATCTTTCTGGCAATTTATGGATGCCATCCCAAAAAAACTGTTTGTCCTTTGAGCAAAACCATTCATCGAGCCATTTTCTAACTTCTTCGAAATTGGCGAAGTGCTGCTCTGCAAGCGCGTGTCCCATCGATGCGAAAAGTTGATAGTCGGACGGGGCAAGGTCTGGAGAGTACGGCGGGTGCGATAATATGTCCCACCCAAGTGCTTTCAACGCTTCCTTGACCGGTTTTGCTTTATGAGACGGCGCGTTATCGTGTTGTAAAATCACTTTACCGTGTCTTCGGGCCCATTCTGGACGTTTTTCGATCAATGCGTGGTTCAAATTGATCATTTGTTGTCGGTAGCGATCACTATTAACTGTTTCACCAGGTTTCAACAGTTCGTAATACACCACGCCACTCTGGTCCCACCAAACACAGAGCATTGTCTTGCGACCGAAACGATTTGGCCTTGGAGTCGATGGGCCGGCTTCGCCAGGTGATAACCATGATTTTTCGCGCTTAGGGTTTTCAAAGTAAATCCACTTTTCATCACCCGTCACTATTCGATGCAGAAATGACTTCCGATCATACTTTTGAAGCAGCATTTCACAGACGATTTTTCGATTTTCCATTTGCCTGTCATTCAATTGATGTGGCACCCATCTTCCCACTTTTTGGATTTTCCCCATTGCTCGTAATCGGTCACTAATCGTTTCTTGAGCCACATTTAACGCTTCTGCCAATTGTTTTTGAGTTTGGGTTGGGTCTTCATCCAATAACTCCTGTAGTTTCGCATCTTCAAACTTTTTTGGTCTACCAGAACGTTCTTTATCTTGCACATCGAAATCACCACTTTTGAATTTTCGAAACCACACCTCACATGTTTTTAAGGTTAAAGCATGCTCACCGTAAGTTTCTACCAGCAAACGATGACTTTCAGCGGCTTTTTTCTTTTGATTAAATAAGAAAAGTAATGCGTGCCGCAAATGCACGTTTTCAGGCATGAAACTTGACATTTTCAAAGAGGTATAAATCTATGAAGGTGTTACTTTCGCAAAATATAACATGTATAGCTTTGAAGCTTGATGTCAGTAGAATAAAATGCATATGTGTCAAATCATAACATTGCATACTTAAGCCTAGCGACATCTGTTAGAAAAACCGGTAATGACTTTCCGGTACACGTGGTAACTAAATGAGAAAATGAATACGTACAATTATATCAAAGATTTTAGTAGATTATTATGTACATATTATATGTCAGAAAGTTTCCCCTCCCTCAGGAGTCAAATCCGAGCGCTAACTTTCTGACGGATAATAATTCGAAAATTTGAAAATCCTCCTGAAATTTTGAAGTCAACCTTATATCTATATTTATGAAAATACTCTAAATGTTTGAAATTTTAGGGATGCGCTGCATCCACATCATCCATGGACTTATATATAATAAACAAACAATAAGACTAGGCACATAGAATCCATTTTTTGTCTTAATTTATAGTAAAATAAATTCGATTAAAATTTACCAATATATTTTTTTAATTTGTTCATTTTTTTCATTTTTTACTTTACCATACAGGGTATGGTTAAGTATTGTAATCGTGCATGAAAAAAGTGGTTTTTTCCTTTTTTTTTTTAAATATCTCAAAAACGGCTGAAACTATTTCGATCAAAAAATTGAGCGAAACCATCGTATTTTGCTCTACAAAAAAGCTTATTAGAACATTGAAAAAATTATATTTTTCCAGATAATAATTGTTTTGTCAAAATGTCTGTTAGTCTGTTAGTTAGTCTGTGCGTTACCTAATTTTTGTGGACGAGCTAGCTCAAAAACTAGTTTGAATATCAAAACCAAATTTCACACGTAGTTTTGGTCCATTGAGATTAAGAGCTGATTAGATTTTGGTGCATATCGACCTAAAATTAAGGGGGGTGGAGGGGGTTAAATATTAAAAATCTAGGTCGTTTGAGCAAACACAACCAAATTTTGTATAAATAATCAGTGGACCCCCAGAAGTCTAAAAATGCAAAAACTAACCGCCCAAAATGGGGGGCGTGGGGGTCAAAAAATGAAAATCTTGGCCATTTATCAAACTCAACCCAATTTTGTATACATAATCAGTGTGCCCCTAGAAGTCTAAAAATGCAAAAACTAACCCCCCTCCCTACATGATTATAAATAATTTTATTAAATATTAATGAAAGTGAGGGGCCAGGTTGTATTGTAAATTCAAGTGGATGGCCACATCCTTCCTTATCTTGGAGGTGGCGATGGACCACCCCCGTAGTCGCGCCACTTCTTTTTGCATATTACAAAGTTTGTTTTTCAAAACCTGTATGATCAAATCTCCACCCCAGCTATTTAATACTGTACTATACTCTTTAAAAATGCGACCATACAATGACTCGTTTTGGATTAAGGCCGGATATCATAAATAAATAATCAATCGCATACATCCATTCTAATCTTAAATGAAAACAGTTGTTAAACAGGTTCGAGGAATAAAGATTTATTTATTTATTTATTATCCCTACCTTGTTGTAAAAGCGCTCCATAGCAGTACCAAACGCAGTTGCTCAAAATATTCAATCCTCCACGGCCGCGATTATTCATATATTCGTAATGCGGACTTTTGAGGTGGAATAAATGTAAAATAGGGCCAATTAGAGCCACTGCAACTCCAATGCAGATCCATGTCTAACGAATTAAAAAAAACAAAAACACACAAATTAAAAGAGCTCTTTAGAAGATTTATATTAAGAGATATGGATGTATCGAAGAGAAATAGTTATTTAATTGAAAAGTTTTTGTTTTGCCGAGAGTAGCAGAGTTGTTGATTCACAAAGAGAAACAAAGAGGTTGTCTTCTGCTTGATGCAAATAAACATACACAACTTATGAGGAGAATTTTCTAGGTTGGGTTTCACAAAAGGAAATATTAAAACAAATGTATGTTTTTTTGAGTTTGATTCACTCGATATATATTTCGGGTTATTAGCCCATCATCAGGAGTTCAAATGAAAACTGAATACAAATTTGTAAAAACATTCAACAGGTAAAATTTTGAGAAAGAAGAGTACGTTCAGAAATTTTTTTTTTTTTTTAATATAAACAAAATGTTATTATTTAAAATAAAAAAATTAAAATTAAAAACAAAATTACAAACAAAATCAAATTAAAAACAGGAAACAAATTACAAACACCAAATATGTAATCGAATTTAGGAGCCAATTTTTAATTTATTAATTTTAGCCAAATTAGAATCAATGATTACATCTTTGTCAAAGTCCAATTGATTATTGAGAATACTGAATTTATTCATAAGTGCCAATTTAATTTCAGTTGATTCTAGAAGAAGAAGTCTGGGACCACTTCTTTCATAAATGAATTGGGGTAGGATTGGAAGTAGAAGCAGTGTGATTTTTCGAATGTAAAAAAAAAAAAATTCTGAACGTACTCTTCTTTCTCAAAATTTTACCTGTTAATGTTTTTACAAATTTGTATTCAGTTTTCATTTGAACTCCTGATGATGGGCTAATAACCCGAAATATATATCGAGTGAATCAAACTCAAAAAAACATACATTTGTTTTAATATTTCCTTTTGTGAAACCTAACCTAGAGAATTCTCCTCATAAGTTACTTATAATGTTTCACCTAGAACCGACACCTAAATCCTTAAAAATTATTAAACATACACACATATATATCGAGATGATATATCTGTATATATATTATTTATTTGTTTGAGACTATAGTTTCGAAGACTTGGTCTTCATCAACAGACTTTCTTCAATTATAAATGTTTTTCATGGAGTCAATATCATATGGATGTTGAAAACTTGGTGTTCCTTCGTCACTGGTGGTCGGCTAGGAACTAATAAAGACATTCTTTTCGGTTCACATTCAAATATAACAATATGTTTCCCTTTCTCCTTGTTTTACAACGAGAAAGGCTGACAATAGAAGGGTTTTTCTTTTTTCTTTTATCTTTTGTTAGCAAACATCTTAAGCAGATTACTATTTGATAACTCTATTTGATTGTTCAAACAAATTATTATTAGTTATTTTTATTAGTTCCTAGCCGACCACCAGTGACGAAGGAACACCAAGTTTTCAATATCCATATGATATTGACTCCATGAAATAACATTTATAATTGAAGAAAGACTGATGATGAAGACCAAGTCTTCGAAACTATAGTCTCAAACAAATAAATAATATATATACAGATATATCATCTCGATATATATGTGTGTATGTTTATTTGCACCAAGCAGAGGACAATCTCTTTGTTTCTCTTTGAGAAATAGTTATTTTAAAAACATTAGTTTCTACTAGAATGCTGAGCTAATAGCTTTAAGTTATGCCCCTATTTCATAAACTTCTTTCCACAAATTAAGTTTATTACATGAAAGTGTTGTTTGGTTCGATTGAGTTCAATGAGGTCCAGGGGCAATCAAACTAAAAGTTAAAAGCTGATCTGAACATAGCCTAGCCAAACTGAATCGGACTTATAAATATAACAAATAATTGCCGATAGTAGTAGAACTAAGACTTACTATACATTGTGTCAATTTGAAAACTTCCCACCCCTAGTATCGCTTTCAAAAATCGCTGAGACACGTCAAATTTGTATTTGAGTGGGAAGAATTTTGACGTATAAATTAGATCGCCTCATTCACTCCCTGCCCCCCCCAGAGCCTGCCCCCCCCCCCCCCCCCAAAAAGAAAATCTTAAATAAGAAAAGGGGTCAAGTGAGAGATCATTTTGAAGTGCTTTTTATTCTCTACATTTTGGTGTGTCATTTTTAAATTTAAGTTCTACGTTGCCAAGTTAGACGTCTTTGAATATTGCAAAATTGAAATTTTCTAATTATTTGTGTGATACATTAAACTTATAAATTCTCATTAAAATAGGTTTTGACGGTGGTACGTTGTTTTAATAAATCGAATTTTTACAGATAAAGTAGCACCATACCTATTAGATTAACGTAAACCACAAACAAATTAGAATGGGTTTTTATTATTGTACATTTTTTTGCAAATGATTAACAAAACAAAATTGAAAACACCAAAACTAAAAAAACTTGTTGTTTATTATTAGTTGAATAAAAGATTTCACTGTCGATGGTAACAGAATTGTTTTTATTTTAGGTTAAAAATAAAATAAAATGAGAGAGTCTTCTGTTTTTTAAATAAAATAATTTTTTAATTATTTCTAGAGACTATAGTTTCGAAGGCATAGCCTTCATCATCAGTCTATCACAAATATTTCAAATTAGTTACAAATTAAGATTTATACATAGAAAATTTGAAAAATATATAATGTCTTTTTCTTCATGTTTCTTCTTGGGAGTTTAGAATATACCTGGATCAATATCTGGGTTACTCTTTTGTTTAGGTATTTTCTAAAGAGTTTTACCTGAATGAATGGAATGTTTTTTAAAAAGGGTCATTGATAATTTCTAGTTTTTCATTTAAAGATTCAATTGGGCTTTTTTCCAAGGATTTTAATATTTCAATGGATTCTTTTGAAGAGGGAATTAAGGGGTCATTGACTTCTTTGATCAATTTAATTTTGGATTGATCTGGAAAACTATGATTGTTGGCATTTAAATGCCCTGCAAATGCATAATTTTCATATTTTAATTTGTAGGCTCTCTTGTGTTCATTGATCCTAATAGATAAATTTCTTTCCGTTTTTCCTATTAACAGAACTAGAGATAATCAAAGAAATAGCTATAAATATGGTTATGAAAGCAATTTAATAGATCAAATATTAAAAGGTAAAATTCAAAAATCAAATTTAAATTTAATCTATTCACAAAATTCCCAAATTAAAGATCTGCCAAAACTAATATTACCATATTATGGTAAGATGTCCGAAAGAATAAAGCATAAATTAAAATCTTTAGGGTACGCAACAATCTTTAGATCACCATATACATTAGGAAGTGAATTAAGTCAAATTAAAGATAAAATTCCGGAAAATGAAAAATCCGGTGTATATAAATTGACATGCCAAGATTGCAATGCAACTTATATAGGAAAAACGGAAAGAAATTTATCTATTAGGATCAATGAACACAAGAGAGCCTACAAATTAAAATATGAAAATTATGCATTTGCAGGGCATTTAAATGCTAACAATCATAGTTTTCAGATCAATCCAAAATTAAATTGATCAAAGAAGTCAATGACCCCTTAATTCTTTCTTTAAAAGAATCCATTGAAATATTAAAATCCTTGGAAAAAAGCCCAATTGAATCTTTAAATGAAAAACTAGAAATTATCAATGACCCTTTTTTAAAAACATTCCATTCATTCAGGTAAAACTCTTTAGAGAATACCTAAACAAGGGAGTAACCCAGATATTGATCCAGGTATATTCTAGACTCCCAAGAGGAAGCATGAAGAAGGAGACATTATATATTTTTCAAATTTTCTGTGTATAAATCTTAATTTGTAACTAATTTGAAATATTTGTGATAGACTGATGATGAAGGCTATGCCTTCGAAACTATAGTCTCTAGAAATAATTAAAAATTATTTTATTTAAAAAACAGAAGACTCTCTCATTTTATTTTATTTTTAACTTGTTGTTTACTTTAGTTGAAATAACTATATTCCTTCTGCATAATCTGTACATGTGCACATAGCTCACTCGACTCCCTGGCTCACCGAAGAACCGTTTCTGCCCTTTCCCTGTACTACAGACACTATCACGGTGTCTGTTCAGTCGAGCTTCGAAATCAATTATCCCCCCTAATGCCCTCTTTACGAGAAACGCGCGGTTTTCAAACGCTCAGCACCCCTTCACTGTCAAATTGGATAAAAGTCGAACAAAGGCTTTCGCCAACTCTTTTATCCCTATGACCTCCAGAGACTTCAGCTATTTAAGACCCGTATCCACAGATACGCCTTCGCCCCCCGCCCAACCCATAAAATTCTTTCTTCTTCTTTTCACGATGGGGGGCCAACCCAGGCCTTTAGGGGTTGCACCTTTTTGGTGTAACTCCTTCTCTCATCATTATCATAAAAAAAAATCTTGATTTGAAAAGTGAAAATGAACCTACATCAGCGGTGAATGGTGACATGAAGAGAAGCGCCCTTGTGAGTGGTCTTGGCCTGGCCAGAAGGAAGCTGTGTCCCTGGACAGTCAACCAATCTGTGAAGTTGACCATCCGCTTCCGGGACTCGGACTCCCTCACTCCGACTCCACCCAGGAACAAATGACGATCGTTTACTGTCTTAAGCAGCCGATCCCACGGGATGTCCACTCGCGATGGATCATCATAGAGATTCTACACAGACAATTAAGAAATTATATTCTTTAACTGATTTTGAAGTGGGAATAATTAAAACATAAAATCTAGCATGTTCTATGAGGAAATATAAAAATGTTTAAAAGGCTTCATTTTATGCATAAAATTTAATATATATGGTTCAGAAGCAAATAATAAAAAAATACTAGATCATCGCCTTAGAGTAAGTGATTCTCAACCTTTTTTTGTTGCGGCACACTTTTAACAATTTCAAAATTTGGAGGCACACTAACAATAAAATTTTAAAAATAAAAATAATTTTGTCAAAAAAATTATTATTAAAAAAGACGAATCATACCTTTGAATATGATTTATTTAAGTTTGAGAACACAATACTGAATAGCAAATATATAAATTTATAAATTCAACCACACAGCAAGCAATTAAATAGCAAACTGAACAACATTTGCGTGCAGCAAAATCGACCCAACCCTTAAACGCGCATACAAAGTATATATTTTTAAAGCTTATTTATTTAGTAACTTATGAAGAGAATTTTCTATGTTAGGTTTCAGAAAAAGGAAATATTAAAACAAATGTATGTTTATTTGAGTTTGATTCACTCGATATATACTTCGGGTTATTAGCCCATCTTCAGGAGTTCAAATAAAAACTGAATACAAATTTGTAAAAACATTTAACAAGTATAATTTTGAGAAAGAAGAGTACGTTCAGAAAGTTTCATCAACAATCAGATGTGAACGTACTTTAACTTCTGGTTGTTGATGAAACTTTCTGAACGTACTCTTCTCTCTCAAAATTTTACTTGTTAAATGTTTTTACAAATTTGTATTCAGTTTTTATTTGAACTCCTGAAGATGGGCTAATAACCCGAAATATATATCGAGTGAATCAAACTCAAATAAACATACATTTGTTTTAATATTTCCTTTTTTGTGAAACCTAACCTAGAAAATTCTCCTCATAAGTTACTTATAATGTTTCACCTAGAACCGACACCTAAATCCTTAAAAATTATTATTTATTTAGCTTTACATTAAATTATGTGAATTGAATTGCTGAACTGGAAAAAATAAAAACTCATTAGATAAAAGTACAAAACAATTTTTATTGTTTGCATTTCTAAAATTTGGCGGCACACTTCAAGAATTTCGCGGAGCACAAAAGTGCCGCGGCACAGTGGTTGAGAATCACTGCCTTAGAGTGTAAACCTGCTAAATCCATTTTTTATCATATATGACATATTAATACCGTTCCAAAGAAAAAGAGATGCAGCATCGTTCAAGTAAAACTGCTATTTAAAATTACGATCGTAAGTTGTAGAAAAAATGTGAAAAATAGTTTCTTTCCATAAAAACAATATTAAATTTTGTTGTTTTTTTCTGCCCTGTAAAATTTCCTTGTTGGGAGTTAGCAGGTTTACACTCTAAGGCGACGATATTCCATTATACCTCTTCAATTAATTTTTATCCTTTGAGTCCGTAGCATTTACACTTTTATTTATTACGATTTAGAGTTGTCACAATAAAGTTCGCCGCATTGAAAATCTGTCTTAATTATTTATACTATATAATCTGAATGATTTTAATTCCGTAGTTCAGTATTTCGCCAATAATTCGACGAATGTTGTGTTCCAAGTATTCAATTGTCTCTGTTTTATCGGCATAGAGTGAAGATAAACTACAAGACATTACCGAAAAACCAAAAGACGACTGAACACTTGGAACACAAATTCGGCGAATTATTAGCGAAATACGGTCGCAATTGCTGCGAAAAGTGTGTGAAAATTGGAATTCTAGATTGCGCTAGATGGCCGAAATCATAATCAAACATTAATGGCATAAAATTATCTTTCGAATAAAGCCAATTTCTTTGACATTAAAAATATTATTCTTTGTTTTATTTTAATTTAAAGTTGTTAAAAACCCTTTAGTTACTTTATAATTAGTGCCTGGAGCACCGATCGATGCTCGGTAACTTTTTGCCTCTAAATAGCTTAAGTTTCAAATTTCAAGGCTCTGCCACTTACCGAAAACGATATATGAATGATTAAAATATTTATTTTACGACATGACTAATTTACACCCCCTTCCTTTATTTCAATCGGATTAAAATTTATACACGACCAATAACTCATGATACTTGATAAGTACACCAATTTAAAAAAATCGTTACTACCGTTTTTGAGATAATAAAAAAAAAAGAACGCAAAATCTTTCATGTAAATTCATTCATTCCACTTACGATGTTCCGATTTCAACCAAAAGCTTGCCCTACCCTCTAGCATATATCAAGCTTAAGTTTCGAAATTCGTAGCTCTGAGATTTATGCTTGCGTTGGAGGTACATTCTTACGTATGTTAACATCAACTTCCAGTACTTTTATTTTAGCCAAAATCTTGTGGTACTTCTTATAGCCTCTAGATAGCTTAAGTTTCGAATTTCAAGACACTGTGACTTACTGAAGACGAGAAATGAACGATTAAAATATTTACTTTACATGACTAATTTACACACCCTTCCTTTATTTCAATCGGATTAAAATTTATACACGACTAATAACTCATGAGACTTGATAAGTACACCAATTTTTATCGAAACCGTTAGCCCGTTTTTGAGAAATCTATTCTATATAATATATATAAATATATATAAGAATTGCTCATTTAATAATTTAAGATAGGTAATATCTTCATCTTCTCAAATTAGCCTCTTTTGAAAATTTATCAAAAGCAAAGAATAATACCAATGAACAAACAAGTGTCTATCTAACACGTTCTTCTGGTCAAAATCCTTATTAAAAAAAATGTAGTCTTCACACCTTTAAGACCGTTTTTTTTTACTCATTTTCAAATATTGACAATTACTATAGAGAGATTTCTTTCTAAAGAAATCGTATCCCAATATTTGTCACTAATATGATTGTTTTCTTCTGTATTTAATGCGATGCTTTTTGGTAGAAGATCTGCGATTAAAATTTGAGGACCGAATGTTCATTCTTAGGGCCGGTTGCATGACGCAAAGTAAATGCTAACCAAGGTAGATGGTAAATGGAGGGGCTGGGATGGCCAATCAGATGACAGGCACTGAATGTTCCTGTCATCTGATTGGCCATCCCAGCCCCTCCATTTACCATCTACCTTGGTTAGCATTTACTTTGCGTCATGCAACCGGCCCTAAAAAGACCTGGCTGGCTCTTTGCTTCTGAAAGATAGGCAACCATTAATACGCATTTTTCATATCTTTAGAAAATACTCACTACTTCTAATTTAAGGACTAATTTGAATGTAAATGATAATCATAAAGATCTACCACTCTACCTTTTGGTATAAATTTTGATGCCAAAAGATAATTGAAGAAACATTTGTAAAATATGATCTTTCAATAATTATACAAATAATTTCCATTACCTTTCGAATATATTCATTATCCGTGTTATTGGAGATCTCATCTTCGTTTCCCGTTAAAAAATAAATGGTGTAACTGAAAAAAGAATATTATATTAGTTTAAAAAAAAACTACTATAGGAAATGATTAAGATGATGGATGATTTTTATTATTTTTAGCTCGTAGGGTTAGTTAGAAAGATATTTGCCGGGCTTGGATGGAAGATGATCTTCAGAGATTAGAATCTCTCTTGGCGGCGTAAAGCCAGAAAATCCTTTTCTAAAATACGAATTTGCACAAGGCAGTTGAAAATATGTTTTAAATAAAATATTGGCACAAAGCCCGCAGAAACATGCTTTAAATTAAATATTGGCACAAAGCCCGTAGAAACATGATTTAAATAAAATATTAGCACAAAGCCCGCAATTATTGCCTTTTCATTACAGAACGTGTATACAATTACTTCCTCGCTTCCTGACATAGACACATCATTTTACCAAATCGTTCCCAGGTAATCAATCGCCTCGGAGAGTTGTCCCATTCAATGAGCTTCAACAATTGAACAACAACTGACTTAGCGTCGAGGGGCTAGCTGCCTTTATAAATCTGGCGGCCCTAATTAGCAATTAAGCTGATTGGTTAATTGATGGTGGTTTGCTGGTGAACTAAGCATAAATGTTCGCGCGCTGCCTGTGATTATAAAAGGGGTGTGTCCTCGCTGCTCACCTAGTTGATCGGAAGATTCTGACCGGTGAGCATCAAGCAAGCAAGGCGCTTTCTCAAGGCGAAAATGAATGTTTATTTTTCAAAGCATTTTACAGTGAAAGGAGTAGAGAATAAAATCCTACACTACTTTATATATATGTCGCAGCTCGATTGACGATCTAGCTCCAAAGCCACGAATAAAGCCATAAATTATTCAAAATGTTTTTATATGCGATTTTTGAGTTTGAAAATTTTAATCTTGTTTTTGAAACTCTATATGCTCTTCGATTTTTTTGATAATTTTTACCTTCTACATATTTTAAGAGCGGATTGATAGTGGTCATATGATAATTACTATTTTTTTTTTTATTTTGATGTTCTTTCAACAAACTAAAATACTAATTATTTATTTTAAACACCTATTAACGATAAAAATTAATTCAAAATAACTAAAAAAAGAGAACTCAATACCAAAAATTGCTTTTAATAATGATTAATAGAGAATAAATTTTTTTCGAAAAATGTCAAAAATTTAAGGAAATCAAAAATTAAAATTTTTCAAACCGTCCGATTTGGCGTGGAATATCTCAATTATATTTTTAAATTTTTGTTTTTTTTTCTTTTTTTTTACTGAGCTTTGCGACCCCCGAGGAGTGAACCGCGACCTAATATGCTGTACACCAACTTCCAAATATTTCCAAGTACTTTCAAATATTTCCAAGTAATTACAAATATTTCCAAGTACTTCCAAATATTTCCAAGTACTTCCAAATATTTCCAAGTAATTCCAAATATTTCCAAGTACTTCCAAATATTTCCAAGTACTTTCAAATATTTCCAAATATTTCCAAGTAATTCCAAATATTTCCAAGTACTTCCAAATATTTCCAGGTACTTCCAAATATTTCCAAGTAATTCCAAATATTTCCAAGTACTTCCAAATATTTCCAGGTACTTCCAAATATTTCCAAGTAATTCCAAATATTTCCTAGGAATTCCAAATATTTCCACGTACTTCCAAATATTTCCAAGTACTTCAAAAATACTTCTAAAGAGGTGTACACCTACTTCCAATCGCGGATCACCCCTCGGCGACCCCCTTATACGAGATGCTAAGCGACCCCCAGGGGTTTGCGACCCACAGGTTGAAAAACACTGTTTTATATATTTTGGAAATACGAGTGGAAAAAAAACACTTTTTCAACGGCGAATACAATATTATACCATACCATACATTTCGCGAGCTATTTATTTAAAGATTTTTTTGGCCTCAGGAAGAGCTTTTAATGGTCTTCTATTTTTATTAACCTGGGGGGAAACACAGACAGACATACAGAAAAATCATTCTGGAAAATGATTTTTCTTTGCGTTTTTAAACATAAATAAAGGAAAATCCGACCAGAATGCAAAACTTGCCCAGTCTGCCATTTATTAACTCTTCTATATTGGGGTGCGTTTACATTCTAAAAAAAATATTGAAAAATTAGAATTACTTAATTGTCGAATTATTGTCGGCCCGGGATAATTTACCCTTAATTATCCTATTTTATTAGAAATACATTTATGTTTTTTCATCCTCATGTTTTATTTATTAATAATCTTGTTGGATTGAATTACCTTACTACTAAAATATTAATAACAACAATAACATTCATTTTGATATATTTAATGTAGAAATAATTATTCTCAAGCAATATTTTTTTCTAGATTATGTCAAAAACAAGAAAATTACAGAGAAATAAAATTTAATTTGAATCAATGGCCAACTCGCCCTTTAGAAATTGTATTTTATTATTTATTTATTATGATAATTATATTATAATTATCACATAAGTTAGAAAAAGAATATATTATTATTATCATTGAATATGAATTCGATTTAACAAGAAAGTGAATAAAGAATTAATCATTCCGATATGGAATATAAAACCACCGAAAATGAGTCCTAAGTGATAGTTTCGAAGATGACTCCGCTCTGGCTTGGATTGATTCTATCTCTAAACGTGTCGGAAAACTTTGATAATTTCATCGACCATGGCTTAAAACATTTTAGTCTAGAAAAAGAGACAGTGATCTTGGGAAACTTGAAATTTGTCAGATACAGCAATGAAATTTCAAAAATTATCAATGAGCGATTTAGTGGAGTAAAAATTAGCGATGAAAATGGAACCATGTTGGAGAAACCCCGTCGGGAATCCTATAATATTATAATTTTCGATTATCCCAAAAATCTTATGATCATCGATCCAGACGATAATGTGATAATCTACATCAGAGAAAAAGAGAAATGTCAGGAAATTCGCAAGTTGTATTATGAACATATAGAAAAATGGATCTTGTTCAGAATGATCATGTTTTGTGATCTGAAGGAAGATTATGAGATCTGGATTCAAGAGCAATGGCAGGATCCAGGCTGGAGGAAGATTCAAGATATTCGGTTTGCATATTTCAACCACCGGCCAAATTTTCATGGTTGGACTATTTCGGTGATGAGAGATATTGGTGGTCTGGATAGGACAATGCGGGGCGAGCAGGTTTACATTGAACATCTGGAACAGTTCTGGAATACAACACAATCTTGGATTGGTGATGTGTTCAGATTGTTTGTTTTTACTGATCCATCATTGAGAATCAACAACCATGAAGCCTATAGGGCATGCTCGATGATTTCTTTGTGTGTGGTCGTTCACAAAGAAGAACATTTTCCTCCATGGCAAGCTCTGCCTCGTGCATTTCACTTGTATGTTTGGATCGCCCTAATATTAACCTGGATTAGCGCCTCGATTATTTGGCATTTCGTTTCCAAGGACTCTTTCCACAATAGTTCTATCCGAATGCTGTGTATTTTCTCAGCATATTCAATTACTTGGATGGAAAGAATCAACACCACTCATTTGAGAATTTTCTCGATTACGATAATGCTCATCTCAATAATAATTATCAATGGACTCCAATCTGTGTTCTATAGCAATCTTCAGGAGCCAGGCAGCTACCCATCTCCAGATACGCTTGAAGATCTTCTAGAACGAGATATTGATCTTTTTTGTGATCTAGAGAATTGTGTAAACATTTCTGATACGAAAATTGGAAAAAGGTTAATGCAGAAATTCAACCAAGTTGGTTTTAGGTCGTCAAATCGTTATCGTTTTGTTCAACCACAGCCTCCAATTACTTTGGATGATGTTTCGAAGAACTCCTCTTTAGGTATTTTCTATCCATGTGAATCGGCACAAGAAAACATCAAAAAAATAAAGAAATATTCAAAAACGCTCCATCTTGTGAAAGAAACGCTTATCACCACGCCGGTACTGTATGCGTCAGACATTCAAAAATTACCATATGAGGAGAAAATTCCAAAAATTTTCATTAGTTACGAGGAAAATGGAATTGCCAGATGGAGGCGAGAGTTATATGATTGGAAAGAAATGCTACCCATCTTGATGAAGGAAAGACAGACACCAAGTTTGAAAAATCTTCTCCATGGAAGATCTGCAAATTGCATTTATGATTTTATTCATTGGGAAGTAATCGCCATAGTGGTATTTCTTCTTGAAACTCTACATATTATTTAAATTTTTATATGCGCAAATTAATAGGGTGTTTTTACTTGATAAAAATAAATACATATGGGGCATTCCAGACCTAATCGGAAGGTTTGAAAAATTTTAATTTTGGATTTTCTTCATTTTTTGACATTTTTTTGTACCTATCAAAAAACTCTTTGTGGTAAATTTTGGAAATTTTTTTGATCACCGGTTTAAAAGATATCGAATTTCGGGTTTTCGCTCATAAATTCTTCAAAAATGGTCCAAATTAATTTTTTTTTTTTGTTTTTTTACATTACTTACTTTTTAGAAAAAAATAGAAAAAATTATTTCAAGTGTTTTTGAGTTTGAAAAATTTAATCTTGTTTTTGAAATTGTATGTAGTTTTCGATTTTTTTGATAATTTTTTGGAGTTTTTTCCGTAAGAATCGATTTGCATATAAGGAGCCCGGTATGGAAAATTATGGGTAGTAAAATTCAGTCAACGAATGACAGCGTTACGTTTTTAGTACGCACACTTTTCTGGTGGTGAAAAAGGGCAACATCATTCAAACATTTTTTAGGAGCGAATTTTAAAATTGACATTGAAAAATTAATCGAAAAAATATTATTATTATAATATATATGTATATATATATATAAATGCAACATGACAGGTTCCATCCCTGTCGAGTGCTTATTTATTTTTTAAAACATTTGAAACTTTATTACTTGACATTTAGAAATTTTCATTTAATTAATCTCAAAAATTAAATGATGATTTTATTTATATATATCATATACAATTCAACCCTATAATTTGATACGTCTTTCTCTAACGTATTATGGTTAAACTTAGATAATTAGACAATCACTATAACTATTCATTTTTTATATTATATACTTATGTTATATTTATACTTTATTGTTAATATTTTAGATATATCATACATATTATATTATATATAATTCTTATTTTAAATTTAATTATAATATTCATTTAAAGTTTATATAACATTTATATTATAGATTTTATTTATAATTCGTGGGTATTGATTTGTGAACCACATATCTACCAACGTTCATGTGTCTTATTTCAGTTACCATAAGCCTCTAGTCACAGTAATTAATAACGACGGCGCTATTGATCTAATTAATATTTGAAATTTTATTTAGGTATTTTCACTGATTCGTTTATTTATCATTTGATATAGTATTAATATTTTTCTTAGACTAGTAAGCCTTTTTTGTGCCTATTTAGACAGTCGATCTGAATGAGTAAACTCCAGTCGTGCGTCGGAGCTGACACACACATTTTATTTTAAACTTCAATTCATCTAGAAATTTTAAGACCGGGTTGATAATGATCTACGATGATATTTACTATTTTTTTTTGATTTTTGAAAATTTCGAAAACATTTTATTCGCTATTAACCATTATTAATACCACTTTTTGGTATTGAGTTCTCTTTTTTTAGTTTTTTTTGAAATGATTCTTATACATTTCTATCGTTAACAGGTGTTTGAAATATATAATTATTATTTTAGTTTGTTGAAAGAACGTAATAACAAACGCTTTTATTTATTTAAGATCACTATCAACCCGGTCTTAAAATTTGCGGAATGAATAGAAGTTGAAAAATCGCATATGAAAACCCTTTAAATAATTTTTTGTATTTTTTTATAAAAAGTAAGTAATGTAAAAAAACAAAAAAAATTTTAATTTCGACCATTTTTGAAGAAGTTATGAGCGAAAAAGCGAAATTTGATATCTTTTAAAACGGTGATCAAAAAAATTTCAAAATTTACCAGAAAGAGTTTTTTGATGGGTACTAAAAAATGAAGGAAATCAAAAATTAAAATTTTTCAAACCGTTCGATTTGGCGGAGATTGCCCCATATACACATAGATATAAATTAATGCACATAAAATTATATATTTAATATTATTTTAATTATCAAACAAACAAGGATTATACCTTCTTTAATATTGAAACTAGCTGCAAGGCCCGCCTTCGGTGGCCCTCTTGCTAGCTAGGGGCACGCCCCCTGGATCCCCAACCCAAGAACCCCCTCACACCCCAATTTTCATTTTTTGACCCTCCCCCCATTTTGGGTGGTTAGTTTTTGCATTTCTAGCATTCTAGTGACCCACAGATTATGTACACAAAATTTGGATGAGTTTGGTCCAAGAGCAAGAACTTTCTTTTTTGACCCCCCCCCCTCCATTTTCTGCACCCCCACTCTACTCCTCCTCACTCCTCACCCCACCCCCATTCCACCCCCGCACCCACTTTTTGCATTTCTAGCCTTCTAGTGACCCACAGATTATGTATACAAAATTTGGTTGAGTTTGGCCCAGGAGAAAGAATTTTAATTTTTAGACCCCCCCATTTTGGGTGGTTAGTTTTTGCATTTCTAGCTCTCTAGAGGCCCAGAGATTATGTATACAAAATTTGGTTGAGTTTGCTCCAAGGGCAAGAATTTACATTTTTTCACCCTCCCCCCCTTTTTGGGTGGGTTTTTGGGGGGAATTTTTTTAAACAAAAGTTGTCAGAAATCACATCCCCTACAACTTTGGTTATCATAAAATTTGCCGTAGGGTTAATAGTTTAGGAGTTATTTGATAATTTTCATTCGTGCACCCCCCAAACCCCCTTTTGGGGTCAAAATATCAAAACGTTGTATAGCTATAAACGTAAGTTAGAAGACGTCTGATGTAAATATGAAATTTCATACTATAATAATCCCTTTAGCCGTTTTGACGTGAATCGTGAGCAACTTTTCGCGGAAACCACGGAAACATACAGACAGACAGGAATTTTGTTGAGGGTGTTTTCGTTCATAACTTTGCTTGAAACGTGTGCAACCAAAATTTGGGGTGATTTGGACCAATGTACAGACAAAACCTTAATTTTATATATAGGTATATAGATTAGGAATTGTCATTCCATTATCATTTGATGCCATTTGAATTTCAAAAATTGAAGCCCTCAAAATATACAAATCAAAATATATGGTTTGAATTTATGTTTCGATTTAGAATCAAGTGACCACGAAATTTTTCAATAATCAAGATTGAATCGTTAAAATTGTTACTCGTGCTATTTATCAGATGTGCTTATACCTCGGAGGGTCAAGTGAACGATTGCATTTTTGCCATTCGGCTTCAATTCTCAATGGTGTAGATTGTAGAATATAGCCCTTCTGATATAATTATTCATAACACTTCGGATTTATAAGAGAGCCACCACTTTTGATTTTCTAAAAGCCCCGTCTTTGATTTCCTTCTGAAAATGTTTTTTTTGCTAATTTTTAAACGTCTCATCTCCGTAAATAATGGTCTGAGAGCCTTAAAACAATCAAATTGATAAGATTTTTTAAAAATTTCTGAATTTTTTATTTTAAAATTTTTAAACGTCTCATCTCCGTAAATAATGGTCTGAGAGCCTTAAAACAATCAAATTGATAAGATTTTTTAAAAATTTCTGAATTTTTTATTTTAAAAATTTTTAAACGTCTCATCTCCGTAAATAATGGTCTGAGAGCCTTAAAACAATCAAATTGATAAGATTTTTTAAAAATTTCTGAATTTTTTATTTTAAAATTTTTAAACGTCTCATCTCCGTAAATAATGGTCTGAGAGCCTTAAAACAATCAAATTGATAAGATTTTTTAAAAATTTCTGAATTTTTTATTTTAAAATTTTTAAACGTCTCATCTCCGTAAATAATGGTCTGAGAGCCTTAAAACAATCAAATTGATAAGATTTTTTAAAAATTTCTGAATTTTTTATTTTAAAATTTTTAAACGTCTCATCTCCGTAAATAATGGTCTGAGAGCCTTAAAACAATCAAATTGATAAGATTTTTTAAAAATTTCTGAATTTTTTATTTTAAAATTTTTAAACGTCTCATCTCCGTAAATAATGGTCTGAGAGCCTTAAAACAATCAAATTGATAAGATTTTTTAAAAATTTCTGAATTTTTTATTTTAAAATTTTTAAACGTCTCATCTCCGTAAATAATGGTCTGAGAGCCTTAAAACAATCAAATTGATAAGATTTTTTAAAAATTTCTGAATTTTTTATTTTAAAATTTTTAAACGTCTCATCTCCGTAAATAATGGTCTGAGAGCCTTAAAACAATCAAATTGATAAGATTTTTTAAAAATTTCTGAATTTTTTATTTTAAAATTTTTAAACGTCTCATCTCCGTAAATAATGGTCTGAGAGCCTTAAAACAATCAAATTGATAAGATTTTTTAAAAATTTCTGAATTTTTTATTTTAAAATTTTTAAACGTCTCATCTCCGTAAATAATGGTCTGAGAGCCTTAAAACAATCAAATTGATAAGATTTTTAAAAATTTCTGAATTTTTTATTTTAAAATTTTTAAACGTCTCATCTCCGTAAATAATGGTCTGAGAGCCTTAAAACAATCAAATTGATAAGATTTTTTAAAAATTTCTGAATTTTTTATTTTAAAATTTTTAAACGTCTCATCTCCGTAAATAATGGTCTGAGAGCCTTAAAACAATCAAATTGATAAGATTTTTTAAAAATTTCTGAATTTTTTATTTTAAAATTTTTAAACGTCTCATCTCCGTAAATAATGGTCTGAGAGCCTTAAAACAATCAAATTGATAAGATTTTTAAAAATTTCTGAATTTTTTATTTTAAAATTTTTAAACGTCTCATCTCCGTAAATAATGGTCTGAGAGCCTTAAAACAATCAAATTGATAAGATTTTTAAAAATTTCTGAATTTTTTATTTTAAAATTTTTAAACGTCTCATCTCCGTAAATAATGGTCTGAGAGCCTTAAAACAATCAAATTGATAAGATTTTTTAAAAATTTCTGAATTTTTTATTTTAAAATTTTTAAACGTCTCATCTCCGTAAATAATGGTCTGAGAGCCTTAAAACAATCAAATTGATAAGATTTTTAAAAATTTCTGAATTTTTTATTTTAAAATTTTTAAACGTCTCATCTCCGTAAATAATGGTCTGAGAGCCTTAAAACAATCAAATTGATAAGATTTTTAAAAATTTCTGAATTTTTTATTTTAAAATTTTTAAACGTCTCATCTCCGTAAATAATGGTCTGAGAGCCTTAAAACAATCAAATTGATAAGATTTTTTAAAAATTTCTGAATTTTTTATTTTAAAATTTTTAAACGTCTCATCTCCGTAAATAATGGTCTGAGAGCCTTAAAACAATCAAATTGATAAGATTTTTTAAAAATTTCTGAATTTTTTATTTTAAAATTTTTAAACGTCTCATCTCCGTAAATAATGGTCTGAGAGCCTTAAAACAATCAAATTGATAAGATTTTTTAAAAATTTCTGAATTTTTTATTTTAAAATTTTTAAACGTCTCATCTCCGTAAATAATGGTCTGAGAGCCTTAAAACAATCAAATTGATAAGATTTTTTAAAAATTTCTGAATTTTTTATTTTAAAATTTTTAAACGTCTCATCTCCGTAAATAATGGTCTGAGAGCCTTAAAACAATCAAATTGATAAGATTTTTTAAAAATTTCTGAATTTTTTATTTTAAAATTTTTAAACGTCTCATCTCCGTAAATAATGGTCTGAGAGCCTTAAAACAATCAAATTGATAAGATTTTTTAAAAATTTCTGAATTTTTTATTTTAAAATTTTTAAACGTCTCATCTCCGTAAATAATGGTCTGAGAGCCTTAAAACAATCAAATTGATAAGATTTTTTAAAAATTTCTGAATTTTTTATTTTAAAATTTTTAAACGTCTCATCTCCGTAAATAATGGTCTGAGAGCCTTAAAACAATCAAATTGATAAGATTTTTTAAAAATTTCTGAATTTTTTATTTTAAAATTTTTAAACGTCTCATCTCCGTAAATAATGGTCTGAGAGCCTTAAAACAATCAAATTGATAAGATTTTTTTAAAAATTTCTGAATTTTTTATTTTAAAATTTTTAAACGTCTCATCTCCGTAAATAATGGTCTGAGAGCCTTAAAACAATCAAATTGATAAGATTTTTTAAAAAATTTCTGAATTTTTTATTTTAAAATTTTTAAACGTCTCATCTCCGTAAATAATGGTCTGAGAGCTTTAAAACAATAGAATTGATAAGATTTTTTAAAAATTTCTGAATTTTTTATTTTAAAATCTTTAAACGTCTCTATCTCCGTAAATAATGGTCTGAGAGCCTTAAAGCAATCAAATTAATAAGATTTTTAAAAATTTCTGAATTTTTTTTGTCTTTAAAATCTTTAAACGTTTTTACTCCGTAAATAATGGTCTGAGTGCCTTAAAATCTTTAAATGTCTCTATCTCTAATCGATAGATAAATTTTTTAATTCACCTCAAATCCCTTTAAAGAAATTTTTTAATTTTTTTGAGCACATTATTATTAAATTAAGTCCTTTTCAAAAATTTTCAAATAAGCCTGTTTGAGATTTAGGTAAATATCTTCAATGTATTTCAATTGTAATTCAAATAAAATGTTTTAAAACTAATGAAATAACGAATAATTTAATTAATATATGAATATGTTAGTTAATTGTTAAAGACGTCGAGTGTGTTACCTAAGAAAATCGTTTTATGTGTTTAATTAATTTAATTCAGAGGCGTAACAGCCAGGCCCGCATTGTGGGGGGCCCACAAACCTAGGGGGCCCGTGAGACTATCGTAAGCAAAAGAAAATTTACCTAAAGGATAAAAAAAAATTATTCCTATTTTTTTAATTCAAAATAGTTATTATATAAGTTAAAGGAGACAATAAAAGATTGTGTCTTATCCTGAAAAAATAAATGTTTTAATTTATTTATAACGAGACTATAATTTCGAGGGCTTTGCCCTCCTTCATTAGTGTATTATAATTGATTCACAGGAATTGATGTATGAATGTCTTTTACAGGAATTGTGTGTGAGTCTTTACACTTTCATATCAATTCCTGTGAATCAATTGTAATCGACTGATGAAGGAGGCAAAGCCTTCAAAATTATAGTCTCGTTATATAGTAAATAAATTAAAAAAAATATTTTTCAGCAGAAGACACACTCATTTATTGTCTCCTTTAATTTATAAAAATTCTGCTACTCTCGGCAAAAAAGAAACTTTAAATTTAATTATAATTATATAAGTATTTATTATGTACATTTAATATAGATATTATTTGAATGGGTACTGAGGAGGTTTATCTTAAAAAATGTAATAGCATAATAATATTATGTTTTTTATAATTAAATGCTTCTTAAAAAATATTGCGGGGGGATAGAATAAACTGTTACGCTTCTGATATAATTTAGTATAAAATTGTATTTTTATATTTATAATTACAAATATCATACAATATGAAAAAAACATCTTACATAAATATCAGAAAAAATGTACATTTTTATTGTAATGTCAATATTGTGTGTGATAAATTTCTTGATGATATAAGACTATGGTATATAAGTTGTAGAAAAATTTTTTATACTTGATAAATATCAATTTTAAATTTTTATATCATCAAGAAATTTATCAACGCAGTATGTTGATACTAATATAATAATAAGTAATTTCTTAGTAGAGTAAAAAAAGTTATTTTTATTTTATAATTACTAAATTTGACAAGGTATTAAATTTATAATCGTGTGTAGATTCCACTGAATGATACTCCTAAGTTAGTGGATATATATGCATACGAGCTGATCCAGGCACGCCCTCTACAGTACGGCGGAGGGCCGCTCCGGGCAGGTGGCCCTGGCGGGAAGCGTCTCGGTATGCGATTATTAGGTCTGTAATATATATTTGTAATATTTTGGCCCCTCTTTCGCCCCCACGCACTCATTTTGGCTATTCATTTTTACAGCATACATTTTATATAGTCTTAAAAATTAACATTACAAAATTTGATCTATATCGGAGAGAGTATTAATTTTTTACCCCCACTCACATTTTGGGAGGTTGAAATGATTTCTTAGATATTTGCAAATATATAACTCTCAGTTTTCTAAAGAGCAAATGTACAAAAAAGCTAAAAATTTCTATGTTTTGCCTCCCCCCCCCCCTCCCCCCCCTCCTTCGCCCACATACAGTCAATTTTGATAGTTGATTTTTACAGGAAGAGTTTCTTAAAGTAATAAAGAATAATTCTACAAAATTTGATCAAGATCGGAGAGAGTTTTAATTTTTGCCCCCACTCACATTTTGGATAGTTGAGGGGGGTCGGATTACAAAAAATTTTGAAATTATTTTTTAGAAATTTTCAAATAAATAATTCACAGTTTTCTAAAGAGTAAATGTACTAAAAAGCTAAAAATTTCTATAATTTGGGCCCCCTTCGCCCCCGTACAGTCAATTTTGATAGTTGATTTTTACATGAATAGTTTCTTAAAGTAATAAAGAATAAGTCTACAAAATTTGATCAAGATAGGAGAGAGTTTTAATTTTTGCCCCCACTCACATTTTGAATAGTTGAGAGTTGAATTTCGAAAAATCCTGAAATTACTTTTTAGATATTTGTATTTAGAATTTTATTAAGTAAAAATCAAGTAGATATCTTATCGTTCTTAATTGAAAATGCATAATTAGTGTAAACACATTGGAAATATATTTTTGCCCCTTTTGACCCCTTTAGGGGTCGAATTTCAAATAATCCTGAAATTTTTTTTCAGATATTTTAATTTAGTATTTTTATAAGTAAAAAGCAAGTAGATATTTTATCGACCTTAAAAGATATCGCATCATCAGTGAAAACACACTTTGCCCCCTTTGACCCCCTTAGAGGTCGAATTTCGAAAAATCCTTTCTTAGTGAGCCCCTATGTCATAGATGTAATATCCTCTCCAAATTTCATGTTTCTATGTCCAGTGGTTCTGGCTGTTTTGATGAGTGAGTGAATGAGTGTATCGGGCACAGAATTTTATATATATAGATGGTATACATCAGTGGCGGTTGAGGACTTTTCAACCAGAGGATGATATCCAAAAAAATAAACCCTAATTTTTTGAAATTTTATTTTAATCTTGGCTTTTTTTTTGCAAATTTCATCGAATACGGCACCATTTTCGTTATTTTAAAAATTTAACATTCGATTTTCAAAAAATATATTTTGGGACCTTCGCCCCAAACGGATACTGTGCTTTGTGTGAATTTTAATAGTTCTTCGGCTAGAACAATTATTATTCGACTAAAACTCGTCTGAACTTGTCTTTGACATGCTTGAACTGGAAGATATACCAGGCAGGGACTTCATATCATCTATCCGGACCCTTTTCGGTAAAATCATTCATTTTAATTTGCCCTTGAAACTATGCAACAATTTTATTTCATTTTGAGAACCAATATACATACTTTTTAAAACGAAAAATGTTTTTTATAGATATATTTGAAATAACGAATAATAATAATTTGAAAATTTAAGGATCCTGAAATTTTGAAGTCGATATTTATGAAAATACTGTAAATGTTTAAAATTTTAGGGATGTGGCGTATCCACAGCATCCATGGACAGCACACCACTGTTATATATTCTTGTCTAGTTTGCCATTATTAATTATTTATATCTAAATATTTTTTCAATTTTTAACCGACTTCTTAAAAGGAGGAGGTTCTCAATTCGACTGAATTTTTTTTTGTGTCTATTTTACTCGATTTCTTCGCGAATTTTGATGATTTTTTTGCATTGTGTTCAGTATAGTTTCCGATTGGTAAAAAACTAAATTTCATTGGTAATGGACCTTTTTTTAACCGACTTCAAAAAAGGAGGAGGTTCTCTATTCGACTGAATTTTTTTTTTTTTTTTTTGTGCCTATGTTACCTCATATCTCCGCCAATTCTCAACCGATTTTGAAAAATTTTTTTTTGCATTGGGTCCAGTCTAGCTTCCGATTGGTCCCATTTTTTTCGTATTTTTTTCATAGGTATTAGACCTTTTTTATTAGGTTTGTTTAGACCTAACCTCTTTGTTTATGAACCGATTTCGATGGTTCTTTTTTTATCCGAAAGGAGGTGTCTTAGGGATGGTGTCATATTAATTTGGTCAAGTTCTGATGATATGATCACTATTAATGACATCACTAAAAAGAGAAAAATAAAAATAATTTTTAAGAAAAAAATAAAAACCGACTTCAAAAATTAAATGCAACAAATAAAATACACTAAAAGGTATAAAATAATTATTATCTCATTTAGTTACAACTAAACGACGAAATATTAACATGAAATTACTTTTTGAAGTCGGTGCCAAACATATACCTTTTATGAATCGCACTCGACGGAACTTACTTAGTACGTTTGGAGGGTATGCTCGCTTATAGGTATAGTTAGTTTGGCACCGACTTCAAAAAGTAATTTCATGTTAATATTTCGTCGTTTAGTTGTAACTAAATAAGATAATAATTATTTTATACCTTTTAGTGTATTTTATTTGTTGCATTTAATTTTTTGAAGTCGGTTTTTATTTTTTTCTTAAAAATTATTTTGTTATGTATGTTCACCCATAACTTCTTTGTTTATGAACCTGTTTATTTCTTTGTTTATGTTTATTTGTTTTGTTTATATAATTTTAAAGTCGGTTTTATTTTAATTAAAAAATACTACTATAGAAGATATTATGTTTCGATATTTGTCATAATGTGAAGTGTCCATTACAAAGTCAGAGCATAATATGAATCAGTGTTTAATGAAATTCAATTACCTGAAATTTAAATTTCTTGCTAATTGCTTTATAACTTGAAATATCATTCCGGAAACTTCAAGCGACTTTGTTTTATTATCAAATTTGATAATTTGCCATGGAGGAAGCTGAAAAAATGAGTCGAAATTAATAAAAATACATTAAAAATAAAATCTTAAATTAATTCAAAATTTTAAATTGATTTCTCAAAAGTTTAATAAAAATCACAAATCCACTTTTTATTATTATTTCGAGTATTTAATCCTAAACTGCATGTTTTGTAGCCCGATCTGATTCTATTCCTTTAAGGTAGTTGTACTAGCAAACTTGCAAAAAGTTAATGCTAGAGTATATAGAACAGACAATAATGAGCCCAAAAGTTTTGGATGTTTATGTACCACTACTAGCCAATCTCGTGCTCGTTTGGCAAATCTGGTAACACTGTCCGAGCTTGTATCTACTCTTATTAAACGAGCAAAAATTGTATATTTATTTATATATTTGTATCTAGGTTCTATTTTGAAAACGACTCTACCGATTTTGATGAAATTCACGGGTTAGGGGTTTTTGGGTTGACAATTCGATCTGTCACGATCTCATCTTCGACAAAATTGTTTTTGATGTTTTTTTTTCGTAATCAAATTAATTATTCTCAGGTAGACAAATGCCAATCTTATCTTAGGGATTTAAAAAGGGTTCCTCTTTTCTTTTGTACCCAGGTTTAAAACTTAGTTCAAAGGCCTTGAACAAGTATTGTGATTGTGGTGTGTCATTGTCAAGCATTAGCTAAACCCGAACAAAGCTCGGTCTTCCTGGTATATATATATAAGTATTTGTATTTTTTTTTTTTTTTATTTTAAAAACGGCTCTCAAATAAAAATCGACCTTTTTATCAGAATTTTAAATCAAAAATAATATTAAAATAAAGATTTTAACTGAAGGAAGAAGTTACCGAGCATCGCTCGGTGCCTCCAGGTACTATATTTTATCATAGAAATGTCAGATAAAGTACATTATAAAGGGAGATTTATAAAATAAAATGTTCTTACAATGCGTTGTTGCCAGCTTGTTTTTTGGGTAAATTTTTCATTATATATTTTTAATTATTTATTCATTATTATCTCAGAAACTGTGTTCTAAATAAATAAATAAATAAATAAATATGAATTAAAATTTTCTTAAAAATGTATAAGTTATTGTTTAATGTTGGTTTAGTATTTTATAACAATGGTAAGAAGAGTTTCTTAATTATATTTAAATATGTATGTAAACTTTCCGATATTCCGTATAGTGCAATGTATAAGAGTCTGAAAAACTCTATCGTTGGAATTTAATATCTTCGGAACGAAATTGTTCATAAATTTCGTTTTTCCACCAATCGATGTAGAAGTATTTAAATAATAATTTATCTAAATTTCAAAAAATCCTAAGAAAACCCATATGGTGAAACAACTACCTTAAAATTTAAATTTTTACACATCCTAGATCAAATTGTTATAACAACAATTCCCAATTGACTTTGAACTTTTGATTTTTTTTAGATATTTGCAACATTTTATTTTACTATAATATCTAATTGACTTTCAAATTTTAATTTTTGAAACTCGCAATTAACATTAAAACCATCGTTCATGAATTTATTCCACAATTGATTATTAAACTGGTTATTCTTAAGAAGAATCAAATGCAGATCTAGAAAACTACGAGTATGTGCGATTGAACTCTCTATATTATATATCTAATCTCTAATTATTAAAAGTACCTGGAGGCACCGAGCGATGCTCGGTAACTTCTTCCTTCAGTTAAAACCTTTATTTTAATATTATTTTTAATTTAAAATTCTGATAAAAAGGTCGATTTTTATTTGAGAGCCGTTTTCAAATTAAAATAAACTGCAACGGATCGTTGCTAAACTTTATCCAAATTCATTTGAAATATTAATATGTTTGTTCCTTTATTATTAATCACATTTCACTTGCAATTTGTAGTTCATATTGACATTAATTCAAAAATAATTCTCATTTAATAGTTGAGGAATAACCATTCTACGTTTGATTTTTGACATTTCGGTTTTATTGGTAACCATTGCTGAAGGCATGGAGGAATCGACTTAAAATCAAAAATAACGATCGATTCTTATCTAATACTAGAGGAATAACCTTATTGCATTCCATTTTTGATGTTTTGACTATTAATGGCAACTCTACTGAAAACGTGGAAGAATAGACTTAAAATCAAAAAGACTAAATTCTTTTATGGCAAACAACTCAAGCATGAGTTGTTTACCAAAAAAGATTTTAGTCTTTTTGATTTTAAGTCTATTCTTCCACGTTTTCAGTAGAGGTTGCCATTAATAGTCAAAACATCAAAAATGGAATGCAATAAGGTTATTCCTCTAGTATTAGATATGAATCGATCGTTATTTTTGATTTTAAGTCGATTCCTCCATGTCTTCAGCACTGGTTACCAATAATAATCGAAACGTCAAAAACCTAATGTAAAATTGTTATTCCTCAAGTATTAGATGAGAATCGATGGCTATTTTTGATTTTAAGTCGATTCCTCCATGTCTTCAGCAATGGTTATCAATAAAAACCGAAACCTCAAAAATCCAATATAAAATGGTTATTCCTCAAGTACTAGATGAGAATCAATCGCTATTTTTGGTTTAAAGTCGATTCCTCTATGTCTTCAGAAATGGTGACCAATAAAAACCGAAACGTCAAAAATCCAATATAGAATGGTTATTCCTCAAGTACTATATGAGAATCAATCGCTATTTTTGGATTAAAGTCGATTCCTCTATGTCTTCAGCAATGGTTACCAATAAAAACCGAAACGTCAAAAATCCAATATAGAATGGTTATTCCTCAAGTATTTGATGAGAATCAATCGCTATTTTTGGTTTAAAGTCGATTCATCTATGTCTTCAGCAATGGTCACCAATAAAAACCGAAACGTCAAAAATCCAATATAGAATGGTTATTCCTCAAGTATTTGATGAGAATCAATCGCTATTTTTGGTTTAAAGTCGATTCCTCTATGTCTTCAGCAATGGTCACCAATAAAAACCGAAACGTCAAAAATCCAATATAGAATGGTTATTCCTCAAGTATTTGATGAGAATCAATCGCTATTTTTGGTTTAAAGTCGATTTCTCTATGTCTTCAGCAATGGTCACCAATAAAAACCGAAACGTCAAAAATCCAATATAGAATGGTTATTCCTCAAGTATTTGATGAGAATCAATCGCTATTTTTGGTTTAAAGTCGATTTCTCTATGTCTTCAGCAATGGTCACCAATAAAAACCGAAACGTCAAAAATCCAATATAGAATGGTTATTCCTCAAGTATTTGATGAGAATCAATCGCTATTTTTGGTTTAAAGTCGATTTCTCTATGTCTTCAGCAATGGTCACCAATAAATACCGAAACGTCAAAAATCCAATATAGAATGGTTATTCCTCAAGTATTTGATGAGAATCAATCGCTATTTTTGGTTTAAAGTCGGTTCCTCTATGTCTTCTGCAAAGGTAAGGGATAAGAAAACAACGCAGTTGCTATGGTTACTTATAAAATTTCCTCCCAAATTTTTAGCATTTCACAGAGAGAAGCCTATCCATTCTTATTTAAGCAAGGCTAAATGAGCTATATTAAAAGGTTCAAATGAATAAATTTTAAAGAATTAAAAAAATTAAAAAAGTACTCTCTTACTCTAGAGTAAAGTACTTTAAAATATAATTTTACTAAAAACTTTATTTATCCTTTTTGTGGTCCCCAAGGTACTTAATTAGGATATTAAATTTCATCAAAATTGGTTAAGTCATTTTCAAGATATTTAGAAAAAACTAAAAAAGTACTGAAATAAAGTACTAATGTTTGTGGGTCGATATGTACCAAAATCTAATCAGCGCTTCATTTTGTTCAAAGAATGCTAGGTTTTCAATTTCATTTCAATCGGTGCAACGGTGTGGAAAAAATCGTGGGCCAAAAAAACGATAACATACATCCATCCATACATACATACATACATCCGCACGCACTAAATGAAAAAATGGCACTTTTTGGCCTCTCGACGAGACCCCATGTAATTTTTGGCAAAACCGTCACGTGCTAAAATTCAACCTAATTGAATACTACAATTTGTGACTTTAATTTAGTCCATGGGTTCCGTAGTCTTTACCTGAGGACCCTTTGAAGCCACGCTTGCCCCGAGAGCGATTGCAATACTTTACCCATGCTTTGCATTGGATAAAGTAAAAATGGCACTTTTTGGCCTCTCGACGAGACCCCATGTAATTTTTGGCAAAACCGTCACGTGCTAAAATTCAACCTAATTGAATACTACAATTTGTGACTTTAATTTAGTCCATGGGTTCCGTAGTCTTTACCTGAGGACCCTTTGAAGCCACGCTTGCCCCGAGAGCGATTGCAATACTTTACCCATGCTTTGCATTGGATAAAGTAAAAATGGCACTTTTTGGCCTCTCGACGAGACCCCATGTAATTTTTGGCAAAACCGTCACGTGCTAAAATTCAACCTAATTGAATACTACAATTTGTGACTTTAATTTAGTCCATGGGTTCCGTAGTCTTTACCTGAGGACCCTTTGAAGCCACGCTTGCCCCGAGAGCGATTGCAATACTTTACCCATGCTTTGCATTGGATAAAGTAAAAATACAAATATATATAGTATACGCCCACTGTACCCGCCCCCCCCCCCCCGGTTGACCCCAACCCCGAAACCTCGCCCTACCCCCGGATCCCCCACCACTGCACCCCACCTCCTGCACCTGTTTTGATTCAACCATATGATTAATTTTTATTCATCCAATTGTTAATAAATAAAACCTATCAAAATGTGTTGTTTTTTCAGAAAATTGAGACCTGCTTATGCGAAATATATTTTTAAATAAATTCTTGATTATTTTTTATTCTATTAAATAAATAAAATTCTTTATAAAAACAATTATAAAACGTTTATTAATATTTCTAACGTTTAGGTTGAACAAAATATGTTAAAAACCACAATCACAATACTTCTTCAAGGCCTTTGAGAATAAAGGATTTACCCGACCCATTGTCTGCCTGAGCACAAAAGGAAAATGGAAACCTTTTTTTAAAACCCTAAGAATGGGATTTGTCTACCTGAGAATAATTAATTTGATTACGAAAAACCCATCAAAAACAATTTTGTCGAAGATGAGACCGTGACAGATCGAATTGTCACCCCCAAAACCCCCTAACTCGTGAATTTCATCAAAATCAGTAGAGTCGTTTTCAAAATATAACCAAGATACAAATATACAAACAAATAAATATATATACAAACAAATATATATACAAATAAATATACAATTTTTGCTCGTTTAATAAGAGTAGATTAAATTCATATTCTTTTTAAGATTCAAGACTTAAAATTTTCAAAAAATTTCGAAATTTCCAAAATCTCAAAAGGCCGATTATATAAGATGTTAACGATAATATTTTTTATATGTCAGACGGATCACATTCTCTTCTTATAGTCTAAGAGTTACTGACCATTTTGGAAGCTGATTTCAGAACCCAAATAACATATCCCGTACTGTAGTGTGATCAGAACACACCCCGAAAGTAAAATTCTTACTTGCCAAATCGAGTTGTTTTTAGGGGTAATCTACTCCTGAAGATGTCAAAAAATACCGTAAAATCACCTGATTGATTTCATATAACTCCTAAACTGTTTACTCTACGGCAAATTCCATTGAAAGCAAAATTATAGAGGATGTAATTTTTAACATTTTTGTTTAAAAAAAATTAAAAATAACCACCCAAAATGGGAGCAGAGGGTCAATAATGAAAATTCTTGCCTTTTCGACCAACTTAACTAAAATTTTGCATTTCTAGCCTTCCTGGGGGTCCACAGAATATGTATTAGGAAATTTGGTTGAGTTTGGTCGAAAGAGCTAGAATTTTTATTTTTGACCCTCTACCCCATTTTGGGTGGTTAGTTTTTGCATTTCTAGCCTTCTGGGGGGTCCCCAGAAAATGTATACAATGTTTAGTTGAGTTTGGTACAAGGGCCTAGATTTTCATTTTTTCACCTCCTTCCCCTCAATTTTGGGTAGTAACTAAATTTTTGCATTTCTAGATCTTCTGGGTGTCCACAGAATATGTATACAAAATTTGGTTGAGTTTGACTTATGGCAAATGCCGGGATGGCTAATGCGTCGCTTGCTCCTGGTATCGGGTTTTTGCGCGGAATTTTTAAATTACTTTTGTTTTTTGATGGAAATCTATGGTCATGTTATTTATTAATGAGCATACATTTCTATTTTTTTTAATTTTTTTTTTTTACTTGTTTATTATTTTTTAAATTGTTGTAATTAATTTGTATTGATGTTTATTAATGTATTGTAGCTAGATTGTATTGATGTTTGGAGGACCTAGCCACACGAGGACTTGTGCCTCTAAGCAGGTCGAGGAATAAAGATTTATTTATTTATTTATTTATTTATTTATTTGGTCGAAAAGGCTAGAATTTCCATTTTTGACCCTCCCCCCTATTTTGGGGTGGTTATTTTCAAATATGTTTTAAACAAAAATGTCAAAAATTGTTTTTGCAATTTCTAGCCTTCTGGGGGGGGGGGGGGTCCAAAGAATATGTATACAAAATTTGATTGAGTTTGGTCGAAAGGGCTAGAATTTTCATTTTTGACCCTCACCCGGATTCTGGGTGGTTATTTTCAAATTATTTTTAAATAAAAATGTCAAAAATTTCATCTTCTACAATTTTGCTTCTAATGGAATTTGTCGTAGAGTAAACAGTTTAGGAGTTGTATATAATCATTGAGGTGATTTTACGGTATTTTTTGACATCTTCAGGGGTCGATTACCCCTAAAAACGACTCGATTTGGCGAGTAAGAATTTTACTTTCAGGGTGTGTGCTGATCACACTACAATATGGGATATGTTATTTTGGGTTCTGAAATCAGCTTCCAAAATGGTTAGTAGCTCTCGGTTTATTAGATAGATCTTAGATTTTTGATTTTGGAATTTTCCAAAATTTTAAACCTTTAGAATCTTGAAAAAAATTTATTCAGAGTGAGGTGAACTCTTCGAATAACAACATCATTTTTTTAAATTGTAAAAAACTCACATTCTTAAAACCTTTAAATTTATATGATTAAAATTGAGATGAGAACATACATGAACTGATAAGATGGTAAGCTGTCGTCCTCGGAACCCTTGGCCCGCATGAGGGAAAAGCAGATCGCTTAATTGAATGCCAGCATCAGGAGTCCAATTTCCTACGTCTTTCATTTCAAATTCATTTCTGAAAAGAGAATCGAAAACATAATATAAACGAATTTATTTCAACGTTAAATATAAGAGTTAAGTACAGTGGCGTAGCTAGGTAACCAAGGGCCCTGGGGCAAATCAAAAAACGGGGCCCCTCTGTTATCTAAACTGGTTGGGTTTTATCAATTAAAAATATTAAATATACAAATACTTTAAAAATGCTAAGCTACTTTATCATCAGCTCTTTTTTCTTCTGTAAAGTCCCCATATCAAGAATTTGACGTTTTTCATTATCACTTAATATTTTATATATATAATATTTATATAATACAACGATAAATTTTATGAACAAAAAAATGGCTTAGCAATCGGAAAACCCTCTGTCACCATTATTTGCCGAAATTTTTCTAAAACATTTCGAAAAACAATTTTTAAATATAAAGTGCGAATTCTCTCAATATATCAAATATTATTATAGATATGTTGACGATGTGATTGTCTTATGGACAGGGACGGAAAGAATTCTCAATAAATTCATAAAACATATAAATTCATTACATGAAAAAATCAAATTTACCGTAGAAAAAAAGAAAAAACATTAAATTATTTAGACCTTAAAATTAAAATTGAAGAAAATAAACACACATTCGAAATTTAAAGGAAAGATACATCTACAGATACCGTAATTCACAACATGGCTTGGTCGACCAATGTCACATAAATTGGCAGCATTCCATTCAATGATCCACCGTTTAAATAGTATCCCATTAAAGAAAGAGCACTTTTTAACAGAACTAGAGATAATCAAAGAAATAGCTACAAATAACGGTTATGAAAGCAATTTAATAGATCAAATATTAAAAGGTAAAATTCAAAAATCAAATTTAAATTTAATCTATTCACAAAATTCCCAAATTAAAGATCTGCCAAAAACTAATATTACCATATTATGGTAAGATGTCCGAAAAAATAAAGCATAAATTAAAATCTTTAGGGTACGCGACAATCTTTAGATCACCATATACATTAGGAAGTGAATTAAGTCAAATTAAAGATAAAATTCCGGAAAATGAAAAATCCGGTGTATATAAATTGACATGCCAAGATTGCAATGCAACTTATATAGGAAAAACGGAAAGAAATTTATCCATTAGGATCAATGAACACAAGAGAGCCTACAAATTAAAATATGAAAATTATGCATTTGCAGAGCATTTAAATGCTAATAATCATAGTTTTCCAGATCAATCCAAAATTAAATTGATCAAAGAAGTCAATGACCCTTTAATTCTTTCTTTAAAAAAATCCATTGAATTAATTTAAATTAATCTTTAAGAAATTCAAAGATGTTTTTATAAAGCGAAATTTTAGAGAATACTTAGCCAGACTACCGTTTTATAAGAACCTTTGAGGTCCAGCTGATTCTCCATCCTGAACCAAGAGAGTGAAAAAAGATATGGTCCATCTAGATGTTACTTGGTATCAATCCGCACTAGCCCGCATGATACCCCACCACGGACCACCCCAGGGTGGTCCGTGGTGGGGTATCATGCGGGCTATGCGCGGATTGATACCGGGCAACATCTAGATGGACCATATCTTTACTCTCTCTGGTTCAGGATGGAGAATCAGCTGGACCTCAAAGGTTCTTATAAAACGGTAGTCTGGCTAAGTATTCTCTAAAATTTCGCTTTATAAAAACATCTTTGAATTTCTTAAAGATTAATTTAATTAATTTGATAATTTCTATATTTGTATAAATATACTAGAAAAACAAATTTACTTATAATTTGTTAAAAATTCCGTTGAGTGGATTTGCTCGCGAATTTACTCCGCGGAATTCTAAATTAAATCCATTGAAATTTTAAAATCCTTGGAAAAAAGCCCAATTGAATCTTTAAATGAAAAACTAGAAATTATCAATGACCCTTTTTTAAAAACATTCCATTCATTCAGGTAAAACTCTTTAGAAAATGCCTAAACAAAAGAGTAACCCAGATATTGCTCCAGTTATATTCTAATGTCCCAAGAGGAAACATGAAGAAAAAGACATTATATATTTTTCAAAATTTTCAATGTATAAATCTTAATTTGTAACTAATTTGAAATATTTGTGATAGACTGATGATGAAGGCAATGCCTTCGAAACTATAGTCTCTAGAAATAATTAAAAATTATTTTATTTAAAAAACAGAAGACTCTCTCATTTTATTTTTAACCTAAAACTTAATATTTTGTTCGTGAAGTTTCCCAAGTCATAAGAAGATTTATCGTACACATTTTCGAAAAATGTAGAGGTCTGTGGTTCCTCCAAATCCTCCGCTCTTATGTGTGCCATGCAAACATCATCCACGTTCACATGATCGGCGGTGGAGGTATCTCCAACTGCAATAATTGTCGAATCTTCTTCAGTAGGCTTCTCAACCAACACTGCAGTTACCACATTATTTGAGTCACTATCAATAGAAATATTTTGTCCAGAAGTACTTGCAGAAGGCTGACTAAAAATTTTGGGCAATTTTTGTTTACTATCTTCTCTTTCTTGGCGTTGTTTGCGTTTAAATGCACCACTGGGTTTCTTCTTTTTGTCCATAATTTTAGTTTTCTAATTTATTTATGCAATATTTATATTAGATTGTGCTCGAGTAGGTACTCACTGTTCACTGATGATGTTAAAAGTAAAAGGAAGGAGAAACGTAATGATACGCTACAAGACGTCATTGGGGAATCCCCGGCAAACATTTTATCGCCGCTAGTGTTACCACATTTACCGGTGGAGACCAAGAACGATCTCCTCGCGCGCGGGCCTGAATTAATGCACCTACTGCAGGTGACCTGCATTTTTTTCACGATATTTCGCGTTATACAATGAGTAGCCGAAATCTATAGATTTGACATGATTTATTGACGTAACGGACATCGATATGAGTGGTACTAAAATAAAATAAAATTGAACCACTATATTGACCAGTACTAAAAAGTTTATTGACATTAGCTTACTTACTCCTGATACAGCATTAATTTTTTAACCGTTCTCGAAAAAAAATCTTGACTCGAATTCACAATAAAATGCACATCGTCGTCGTCGCTATCCGTCAAATTGACAACACTGCCAACCCACAGAAAGAATTTAGGGGAATTCCCTAGGTATAACTTTCGAATTTCTCTCAACTGAGTTGCCATGATAAAAGTCGGGTTGCAACCTGTCATATTTATTTTGAAAATGGGAGAAATTTTCAAAAGTTCAGTTCAATCGAGATTTTCTGGTAATGATTCGAGGGCCCCCTGAGCTTGAGGGCCCCGGGGCACTGCTCCGCCTAGCCCCTAGGTAGCTACGCCACTGGTTAAGTATATCATTGGATTTGGGATAAGTTTTTCGATTGAATTCCCATTTTTTGTGTCAATTTTGTCACTGTAACTAGTATTATTATGTGTGTAAATGATAATTAATCCAATAAAATTTTATCATACAAATTCTTTGAGTAAATCCTATTATAAGTTCTTTCCTAGAAGCCTAACCAAATCGAACTTTATTTCCTAAATGAAAGAGAAGGATTTATAGAGCCTAAGTACCTAATTATGAATTGGATTTGTTTTGAAAAAGATTTGGTAGCTCTTGGGCTAGTCTCAAAAAGGCTGTTAGCTAACAGATTAATTTAATAAGAATAAGCCTATATATGAGTAAATTATATAAATTTGATTAATTATCACAAAAATATGATTTATTTAAATTTAGATATAAGTTATAATATACAGGGTGGGGCATAAAGATCTACCTACCATATTTTGAAGAGGTATAAAAAATGAAATTAAATTTAAATAGAAAAAAACTGAATATATTATTGAAAAGAATATAAATAATTTTTAAAAATGTGTTTTAAAAATTATATCAGACAAAAAAATCGGGGGGGGGGGGGGGTCAAAAATGTAAATTCTAGTCCTTTCAACTAAACTCAACCAAATATTGTATACATATTCTGTTGGTCCCCAAAAGACTAGAAATAGAAAAACTAACCACCCGAAATGTGTTAGGCGTGGGTCAAAAATGAAAATTTTAGCCCTTTCGACCAAACTCAACCAAATTTTGTATACTTATTCTGTGGACCCCTCTAGGCTAGAAAACTCAACCAAATTTTCTAACATAGTTTGGTCCTAATGGTGGTTAATTTTTCCATTTCTATCCTTTTGGGGGCCCACAGAATATTTGTACAAAATTTGGTCGAGTTTGGTACAAGGGCGCCTAGAATTTTCATTTTTGACCCCTCCTCCCCATTTTTGGGTCGTTTAGTTTTGCATTTCTAACCTCTCTGGGGGTCCACAGAATAAGTATACAAAATTTGGTTGAGTTTGGTCGAAAGGGCTAGAAATTTTCATTTTTGACCCCCCTCCACCCCCTGTCTGATATAATGTTTAAAACACATTAAAAAAAAATATTTTATGTTCTTTTCAAAAATATATTCAGTTTTTTTCTGGTTAAATTTTTTCATTTTTTTATACCTCTTCAAAATGTGGTAGATCTTTATGCCGCACTCTCTATAAATAAAGTTAATTTTTTTTAGCTAAAATTATTATATTTATTGGTCCAACAGCGGCCAAAATACCAAATACAAATAACAGTCAGATATGTATGCACACCTAAAGTAAAATATAAAAATGGCTATTCTAACTTTGAGGTTAATTTAATCCCCAGCTAAGGTAAACCAGATGTGGGCAAATCGTTCCTAAGAGAGATATTAGAGTTTTAAATTATACCTAGGTTAAGGTGGCCCTTATTTTGAGTATTTTCGAATTTTTATTCTTCCAGGGGCTCATATGGTTCGAAATGAATAAAAAAAATATCGCCCCAGTTGTTCAAGTCTCTATCTCAATTTTAACCTTTACCGAACAGCGATATAAGTTCCCCATCTAAATAAATAACATGGAATTTTTGGCATTGAACGATCAATTTTTTATTCCGGCCAAAGTAATGGGTCAAAAATTTGAAACTCTGTATACTTTATCCTTATAATAGTAGCTATCTTAAAGAAATTTTACAGATTTTTATCTATTATAATTTTGGAGTTTATAACTTACGAACATAAAGATATAGCAGGATTTTATCTACCTGTAACTCCAAAATTATAATAGATAAAAATCTGTAAAAAATTCTGAAGGATAGCTAGTATTATAATGGATAAAGTCTACAAAGTTTCAAATTTTTTGAACCATTACTTTGGCCAGAATAAAAAATTGATCGTTCAATGCCAAAAACCTCATGTTATTTAGATGAGAAAACTTTTCGGCACAGGTTAAAATTGAGATAGAGACTTGAAACTTTGGGGATATTTTTTTTTATTTATTTCGAACCATATGAGCCTTTAGGAGCACAAAAATTCAAAAATACCCAAAATAAGGGGCACCCTAGTCTAGGTATATTGACCAAAAGATGAAAGAAATTCAGTTAGGTTAATTTTAACTTTTGGGCAGTGGCCTGTAGTAATCTAGTGATAAAAAAATAATTTTTATAAAAAAAAATAAAACCGACTTCAAAAAAATTAAATGCAACAAATAAAATAATAAAACTCAAAAATTAATTAAAATACACTAAAAGGTATAAAATAATAATCTAATTTAGTTACAACTAAACAACGAAATATACATGAAATCACTTTTTGAAGTCGGTGAGAAACATATACATTTTATGAATCAAACTCGACGGATTTTACTTAGTACGATTGGTGGGTACGCTCGCTTATATAGTTTGTTTAGCACCGACTGCAAAAAGTGATTTCATGTAAATATTTTGTCGTTTAGTTGTAACTAAATTCGATTATTATTTTACCATATACCTTTTAGTATATTTTATTTTATTTTTGAGTTTTATTATTTTATTTTTTGCATTTAATTTTTTTGTAATCGGTTTTATTTTTCTCTTTTTAGTGATGTTTTTAATAGTGACTTAATATAATACCTTGCATGCATCTCGTAAGAGAAAGGGTTTGGCAAATGAATCAGAAAATGATAGTAAAATTAAATTCATAAATATAGAAATTCTCTAGAAACGTTTGCGGGTTTTAAATGAATGTTTTAAAATTGAATTTTTTTATAAAAGATTTTATTTATTATAATTTCGATTATTTGCTCATAAGAATTGGATATTTACGTTATTTCGTCATTGATAATATCTTCAGAACTTGACTAAATTAATATGGGACCACCTCTAAGGCATCCCCTTTCCAATATAAAAAGAATCATCGAAATCGGTTCATAAACAAAGAAGTTATTCCTGAACAAACATAGCAAAAAAGATCCAATTCCAATGAAAATAAAACGGGACCAATCGGAAACTAGACAAAACCCAATGCAAAATAACAATCATCAAAATCGATTCACAATTGGCGAAGATATCAGGTAACATAGACAAAAAAAAAAAAAAAAAATCAGTCGAATTGAGAACGTCCTCCTTTTTTGAAGTCGGTTAAAAATACAAGAAATTTCAATTTAAAACATACTCTGCACTAGGATTATCTGATTGAGGTGGTCCTTGATGATCACTCTTTCTTTGACTGGGCTGTTGATAAGACAGTCCCCAAAAATTTCCAGCTTTGAAAATCCACAAACTGCACCCACCGCAGTGAATTTTTTTTAAATAGAGACTCTGAAAATGAAACAAAAACAATCATATCAATTTTCTTGCAACGAAATTTTCTCTGGAGAGAGACGGACTGGTAGATATTTTAATTGAATGTAATGGAAGGCAGCCCAAGGGGTAGTGAGGAAAGAAAAAATTAACACATATAAAATAAGGTGCAATTTATTGGAATCCTTCCTCCTTTCCTTTCATACCGACGTTTCGGAGGATTTTTCCCTCCTTCTTCAGGGTTTCAAAGGGTCAATGAATGAAACAAATAAAATGTTTCCTTCTTCTCTCCACAGTAGTGTTCAAAAACTTTCTTCATTTTTAACAAAGGCATAGAAAAGCAAATTTTTTTTCCTTCTTTTCTTAATTAGAAGGAAAAAAAATTGCTATTCTATGCCTTTGTTAAAAATGAAGAAAGTTTTTGAACACTACTGTGGAGAGAAGAAGGAAACATTTTATTTGTTTCATTCATTGACCCTTTGAAACCCTGAAGAAGGAGGGAAAAATCCTCCGAAACGTCAGTTTGAAAGGAAAGGAGGAAGGATTCCAATAAATTGCACCTTATTTTATATGTGTTAATTTTTTCTTTCCTCACTACCCCTGGGCTGCCTTCCGTTACATTCAATTAATCATATCAATATTTGAACTTGGATGTATGAATAAATATGGCCGCTGCTAAAGTTTGTTGAACCACCCGTAAGTGTTAGTAATTGTTCAATGAATAATTTCCTACCCTTCTCCTTCCACTAATTTTAAATATTTACCCTTTTCTTATCTTAAAAATAAATTTTACCATTGAGTTGTATTCAAATTCGAAATCCTCATTTCTCAGAAGGCCATTCAAAATTAAACAAAAGTAGACTCCCTACCTTTTCTCCCTCCAATAATTTTAAATATTTACCCTTTTGTTATCTTAAAAATAAATTTTACCATTGACTTGTATTCAATTTCGACTTATCCAGGTCAGTTACCTTCTGTTTCACCTGAAGATGGGTTAGTCACCCGAAATATATATATCGAGATTAAAGATTCTTCAAAAATAAATTCGTTTTATTTTTTTATATCTTAATGTGAAACTTACCAAGTATTTTTATCTAATAATTTTAAGAATAATGACTTTATGATAAATAACTTACCTAGTTTGCTTACCCTTTACTTATTCAATGTTTCAATTAGGAAGATGCTAAGGAAGGAAACCGAGTTTCCCACAACTTTTCGGCGAAGTGAATTAATGAATGTTTTAAAATCTATTTAAAACTTGAATAGTTTTACACCTTTCACAACAGTAAGAAAAAGAACTCCAAAGAAAGTAACATCCCGTATGGAACTAAATAGATTTTCCAAATATCTTTTTTATATATTTTTGAAAATATATATAATAAAAATTTTTAAGAAAAAAATAAAACCGACTTCAAAAAAATTAAATGCAACAAATAAAATACACTAAAAGGTATAAAATAATTATTATCTTATTTAGTTACAGCTAAACGACGAAATATTAACATTAAATTACTTTTTGAAGTCGGTACCAAACAAAATATACCATAAGCGAGCATACCCTCCAAAAGTACTAAGTAAGATCCGTCGAGTGCGATTCATAAAAGGTATATGTTTGGCACCGACTTCAAAAAGTAATTTCGTGTTAATATTTCGTCGTTTATTTGTAACTAAATAAGATAATAATTATTTTATACCTTTTAGTGTATTTTATTTGTTGCATTTAATTATTTTGAAGTCGGTTTTAATTTTTTCTTAAAATTTTTTATTTTTCTCTTTTTAGTGATGTTATTAATAGTGATCATATCATCAGAACTTGACCAAATTAATATTGCACCATCCCTAAGATACCCCCTTTCCAATAAAAAAAGAATCATCGAAATCGGTTCATAAACAAAGAAATTAGTCCTGAACAAACCTAACAAAAAAGGTCTAATACCTACGAAAAAAATGGGATCAATCGGAACGTAGACTGGACCGAATGCAAAAAGAATTTTCAAAATCGGTTCACAATTGGCGGAGATATGAGGTAACATAGGCACAAAAAAAATAATAAAATAAAAATAAAAAAAAAATTTAGTCGAATAGAGAACCTCCTCCTTTTTTGAAGTCGGTTAAAAATATAAAAATTTTGTGTAAAATTTATTTAAAGTTTATGTTTTCTATATATTCTTAAAATATAAACTATTTTTTATGTCGCTTTAGTATAAATTTTATATAAATTGAACACAAAAATTTTATATTTTTAATATATTTTCAAAAAATATATAAAAAATATTTCGAAAATCTATTTATTTCCATACGGGATAATTATTATAAAACCGATTTTATTAATTGATTAAAGCTGTGGTTGAAATTTTTTATTAAAACTTTTTATTAAAAAGAACATATTTTCATAATTAAATATACATATTATATAGAGAAATGAGTATCTATTTGAGAAAGAAAGATTGAATTTTTCTCAAAATCAAATTGCAAACATGTTGTTTTGTTATATTGGTACTTAAGATTAGATGTTAAAAATTGTGATCACTCGTTCAATTATTATTAGTTTTAACTTGCAAACTCCTGATGATGGACTAATAATCCGAAATATATTGAGTTTGTATAAACCTCTTTGAGTTTTATTTCATTCACTGTGAAACTACACACCCTTTACTTTATTAACGAAAATGAATTTAGGTCGTATCAAAGATTTTAATAGATATGTTTATATTGCAAGTAAGAGGGTCTTATCCCCTCGGGAGTCGAACCCAAGCACTAGTATGATTTCCAGAGGTGATGGTCTCAAGTTGCCTGAAAGCTTACTAGTGCTTGGGTTCGACTCCCGAGGGACAAGACCCTCCTACATGCAATATAAACATATCTATTAAAATCTTTGATACGACCTAAATTCATTTTCGTTAATAAAGTAAAGGGTGTATAGTTTCACAGTGAATGAAATAAAACTCAAAGAGGTTTATACAAACTCAATATATTTCGGATTATTAGTCCATCATCAAGAGTTTGCAAGTTAAAACTAATAATAATTGAACGAGTGATCACAATTTTTAACATCTAATCATAAGTACCAATAAAACAAAACAACATGTTTTGTTATATTGGTACTTATGATTAGATGTTAAAAATTGTGATCACTCGTTCAATTATTATTAGTTTTAACGAGAAAGAATTTAATTTATAGGACAGAATCTAAGATTTTAATAGAAATATTATTAAATTGCGATATCAGAGGGATTCATCCACACAGGAGTCGAACCTGAGAACTAACATGCTTTCCGGGCTGTCAGCTCACACCCTCGAGACAAAAAAACTCCCTCTGAATCGTAATATTTGATATAAGCATAGAAATCTTCACTCCATTAATATATAACGGAAATTAAAAAATTTAGATTAAAATGAAAAAAAAGTTTTTCATACAAGTCCTCCTATTTTAATATAAAAGTAAAGATTTGAGCATCTTATTTTTGAAAAGAGTTGGAATGTTTCTCAAAAATGAGCTCGGGTTCAGATTAACAAATCAATTATAAACGAGAAAGAATTTAATTTATAGGACAGAATCTAAGATTTTAATAGAAATATTATTAAATTGCAATATCAGAGGGGATTCATTCTGACAGCCCGGAAAGGATGTTAGTTCTCAGGTTCGACTCCTGGGGGGATGAATCCCCTCTGATATCGCAATTTAATAATATTTCTATCAAAATCTTAGATTCTGTCCTATAAATTAAATTCTTTCTCGTTTATATTGATTTGTTAATCTGAACCCGAGCTCATTTTTGAGAAACATTCCAACTCTTTTCAAAAATAAGATGCTCAAATCATTAGTTTTAACTTGTAAACTCCTGATGATGGACTAATAATCCGAAATATATTGAGTTTGTATAAACCTCTTTTGAGTTTTATTTCATTCACTGTGAAACTACACACCCTTTACTTTATTAATTAATATCATGTTTCACCTAAAACCTACAGCACTTTCCCTAAGTAAAATTCATTTTCGTTAATAAATATAATATAAATATTTATTAATCAAAAAATCAACATATATATGGTAAAGACATAAAACACGACGTTTTGATTATTATAGTGGTCTGTTGACCGTTGCCCAGGTATCTCATACTTGAAAACGATCACAGATATAGTGATCGAAACGTCTTGTTTTATATTTTTATATGTTCTTATTTGTTTGTTAATAAATTATATTTTTAATTTTGAAAAAAAATTTGATTTTTAATAAAAAGTTTTAATATTAAAAAACAATAATAATTAAAATTAAAGATACATTAGAATATATTCATGTAATATGAAAATCTATTATTTTTATGAATCATACTCCAAGTGAAAGACAAACTACGAGATTTTTGGGATTTAGCGCCTATGGATAGGTAACCAGCCGACTTGGCGAACTAGTAGGATATACCTTTTTTGAAATTAATCTCTAAATTAGAAGTTCCTCTACCGAGACGGGCTGGAAGATTTATACTCCCTCTCGTCCGAAAATATGGTATACATTTGAAAGAAAATCTTAGATTATCTCGAGTTTCGAAAGCAACTGGCAATACTCATTATATTGTTATTGTTCACATTGATAACTAAATATCTTAACATATTTGACAGGCGTTGGTTTTGAGTTAACCAGGGAATTTGAAGACCAAAGTTTAGTATTTTTAAGAAAAATAAAATAATCACCGCTGTAATTTCAAAATGGAAAATTTTAACTCAAATAACGTGAATTTACAAAGAAGAGATGTCAAATTAAAGCAGTTGACTTATGAACAACGTTATGGTATCTTGCAACAGCTATTACAGTATTTGAAGAACAAAGAAAAATTTGAACACGGTGGTATTAATAAAAATTGATGGAATGTCTTCAAAATGCATTTTAATAAACTAGAGAGAAATGTCTACTCTTGGTAAAGTTTTTATAACATTACAAACGCGTATGGAATCAATTATGTTGAAAGGAGGGGGAAATCCCTCATATAGGTAAATATGGTAAAACTTCATCGTGAAGGTCGATTAGCTGAAAAGTAGGTATACAGGGTATTTCAGGAGGAATAGTAAATATTTTAAGAGGTGGGAGTATAGACGAATTGTAATAAAAAATGCCAAATAACATGTGTCCAATTTTTATTGAGTACAGAGATACAGCTGAGTTCAATGTATTTTCGTTTCTTGTATTGGTCCACCGGTTGCAATTGGAGTATTTATCGAATGTCCGCAGTAGAGTGTTGATGTTCCAGTTGTGAAGTTGTACTTTAGTTTTTGATGTTTTCATTGTGATTTGTTGGCCAAGTCTTCTGTATTGTAGTGTTTAAACATTTACGTTTAAATTATTTACACATGCTGAGTGTGCCAATATTGGGTTACATACTAACAGCTGTATTCTCTGTACTCAATAAAAATTGGACACATGTTATATGGCATTTTTTATTGCAATTCGTCTATACTACCACCTCCTAAAATATTTACTATTCCAGTACACCCTGTATATATGTTCTGAAGAAGCGTTCAACAAGGCGCTAAATCTCGCTTTAACTAAATTTGGATTACACTAAAATTATTTGTATTTAGTTATTTGTGATTTAATATTTTTTCTATATTTAATTTTAGTTTTATTTGATTATTTTCGCAAATGTATACCATATTCTCAGACAAAAAAAATATTAAAATGTATACCATATTTTCGGACGGAGGAGTAATTATTATAAATATTCCAGCCCGTCTCGGAAGAAAAACTTCTAATTTAGAGATTAATTTCAAAAAGGGTTTCAATTATTGAAGATTGAATAAAGTAACGACGGGGGACAAGACCCGCCTACATGTAATATAAACATATCTATTAAAATCTTTGATAAATGACCTAAATTCATGTTCGTAAAAAAATATTTCTTATCAAAAAATACCAAATTCAATTCTCTCCCACCTACGCATGGGGTATATCGAAACGAACTAGAGAGAAGAGAGTTTTGAATTGGTTCAACGATTAAATAAAATTACGATGGGACACCGATTATTTACAACAAGGTATATCTAGTCGTTTGAAAAACAACGTAAGTTTCAAGGTTCACTGTGTGTATGCTGAAAAAAAGAAACCCTATCGAACAAACATTTGTACCTAAGCGAAACCCTACCAACCTGCTTTCCAAGAATCTCACCCGTTTCTTAACCGACTATGATCATATGATCGGTTTCCAAATGAACGACTTTTCTAATATAGTCTTTCGACAAATATCGAAATCACACACACTCACTCAGATAGAGGATATGACATATCTCTCGGGTAACTGATGCACAGTCAAGAGATCCTCTCGAATGCTGGAGATCCCTAATATGCCTGTCGTCCGGGCAACCCTTCAACCTGGCACATTCGCGCTACACAGTGATAGATGAAGATATCAATTATATTTGAATTTAGTAGTAGGGGCTCTGCACCATTTAGAAAATTCGCTAAAAGCTTAACGAGTTTTGAAAAAGTTTTCACTTTTTCTCTTATATATCCATTTGGGGAGAAGGTCCCAAAATATATATATATTTTTTTTTACATCAAATTTGAAAAATAACCAAAATGATATTGTATTCAATGAAATTTGCAAAATTAAAATAAAATTTCAAAAAATGAAGGTAGTTTTTTGGGCAGCATCCCCTGGTTGAAAAGTCACCGACCGGGCAATAAATAGTAAGACTATGTTCTTAATTTTAAAATTCTTTATTTATTCTTCCAAATCACCTTCGTCCCCCTCAAAGTAATCCCCCGGCCTCAATACACTTGCGCCAACGTTTTTTCCAATCCTCGAAACAGTTGTTAAAGCCAATTTCCGGAATAGCCTTCAATGCGCGTAGCGATTCGCGTTTAATATCTTCAATTGACTCAAAACGGTATCCCCGGAGCGGTCGTTTGAGTTTGCTGAACAGCCAAAAGTCACAAGGAGCTAAATCAGGCGAATACGGTGATTGTGGAACGATATTGATTGAATTTTTGGCGAAAAACTCACGAATAATCAATGCAGTATGCGAAGGTGCATTATCGTGGTGCAAATACCAAGAGTTGTCGGCCCATAATTCCGGCCTCTTTTTACGAATAGCTTCGCGCAAACGACACATAACACTCAAATAGTATTCCTTGTTGACAGTTTGGCCAGTCGGAAGGAATTCGGAGTGCACCACACCTAGATAATCGAAGAAAACTGTCAACAGGACCTTGATTTTTGACTTGTTCGTCGTCAACGCGTTCTCGACCCTCTTTGAACAGTTTTTACCAATCAAAAACACTTGCTCGCGACATACAATTATCACCGAAGGCCTTTTGCAACATTCTGAGCGTTTCGGCACCAGAAATTTGATTCCGCACACAAAATTTAATGGAACTTATTTAATAGAGTAAAGGTGTGTAGTTTCACAGTGAATGAAATAAAACTCAAAGAGGTTTATACAAACTCAATATATTTCGGATTATTAGTACTATTAGTATTAACTTGTAAACTCCTGATGATGGTCTAATAATCCGAAATATATTGAGTTTGTATAAACCTCTTTGAGTTTTATTTCATTCACTGTGAAACTACACACCCTTTACTCTATTAAATAACATCATGTTTCACCTAAAACCTACACCACTTTCCATAAGTAAAATTAATGGAACTTCTTTGTTAAATAATTTCACTCATTGTAAAAATCGCCGAATGCACTTTTTGTACTTCAGAAAGCGTATACTAAACACCAATGATTATTTTGATGTGACATTTGGCACAAATGTCACCGACAGTCATACCAACCTAGAAAAAATATATTTCGACGAATGGGTTTCCGCGCGAAATTTAAATTAAAAAGTCTTACTATTTATTGCCCACAGTATATATTTGATATATATTTGTATCAAGCAGAGGACAACCTCTTTGTTTCTATTTATGATTCTCCAAATTGTTTGCTACTAATTGCTATATAATAAAAGGAATAACATATGATACTTATATTCCTAGAGAAGGTCGAATAAATGAACTAATAACAGTTTGACTTAATATAAAACAATTATTTATTTGATCACAACCCTGATATCTTATCATATCTTCCCTTATAATTAACATATTCCACTTTTGTCCAATGTCTGCTCACCCTGGTCCTTTGAAGCAAGGTCTGCGAGCGCAGTGCTCTACTCGGCCTGAGTAGCTCCCACTCCTCTTCGCTGGACTGGCTCTGGAGAAGCGTCTCCTCAGTGATGCTCGTGTTCAGTGCTAGAAAGAACGCTCCAGCCACTGCCTGAGTCAGGCAGATTGTGCTGGTCTTCAGGGCAAACATCGATCAATCAATCTCACCAACCTAACATACAATATACAATTCAACTTACAGGGCAACGCTCTTTATCCATGAATTGTTCCGTAATATTCCAAATAAAAGAAACGTGCAATCCTTCCGATAAACCAATTTGAAAATTTCTCATATCTCCTTCAGGAATTAAAAATAAAAATTGAAATTTTGGCTTGGCTAGGCCTAAGGAAATAATCTAGTAAAAAGGAAGATTATTAATATTATTTATTTAATTTAATAACATTAAAAATATATTTTAAAAAAATAGCTGGTATCTGCTTTTACAAGAATGCTATTACAGAAAATATTCTTACCACATCGTTGATTATTTCTACAAGATCTCGTTTAACGTATAATAAAAAATTTCTTCCTAATTTATTCGGATCAATTCTATTAAAAATCCTGAAGATCTCTTCTCGGCTGGAATATAAAGAAATATTATATTGTATGACAAGAGCATAAAGTGCTGGATACTCAACAATCGAGAGCTGCGGCAAAATTTTCGCTAAAAATTTGTGAACTTAATCAAATCTCATGAGTTATTAGTCGTGTAAAATTTTTAATCCAATTGAAATAAAGGAAGGGCGGGTAAATTAGTCATGTCACAAAATAAATATTTTAATCGTTCATATCTCGTCTTCGGAAAGTCTCAGAGCCTTGAAATTTGAAACTTAAGCTATCTAGAAGTTACAAGAAGTATCTTTAACTAAAATAGAAGTCCCGTAAGTTGATGTTTACCTACGTAAGAATATACCCCCCCCTGCGTTTCGCAACCATAAATCTCAGAGCTACGAAATTCTAAACTTAGCCTCGATTTAGGCTAGAAGGAGTACAGGAAGCTTTTAAGGGGGTTTGGGGGTTCCTTCCTTTAGTTGGCACCCCTGACACATGCTCGTATAAGCCGAATGGCATCTTCGAGCTTTGATGCAGCGAGAGCTGCATCTGAGACGCATCATGTGATCAGGAGGATTAATTGGGCCACCGATGCCCTCCGAAAATTTGACGGCGTGGAGGAGGAGGATATGCTCGCTTATTTATTTATTTATTTATTAAAACATTGTATCTATAGGGCCATCTGGCCCCTTTAATGTACAATTTTAGACCAAAATATTTACAAAAAAAAATTAATTAAACAATACAAGAAAAAACAAAAAATCAAAAAGAAGAAAAATACATACTAAATATATGAAACAAAAATAAAAAAGATACAAAATATATAGAATGAGAGGAGGAGAAAAAGAAAAAAAATTACAATATATAGGATATAAAAAAAAAAAAAATTACAATATGTTTGATATAAAAACAAAAATTACAATAAACAGGATATAAAAACAAAAAAAATAACAATATATAGGATATAAAAACAACAAAATAACAATATATAGGATATAAAAACAAACATATATATATATTAGGCTAGGTGCCTCCGTAGCTCTGCTTCTTCAGGGCGAAGTGTACTGGTTGGTTGCTAGTTTAAACCTCGCTGAATGCATCGGAATTGCTAGGCTAAATGCCGGTGGAGTTCTGTCTCAAAACGATCAGGGCGCACTATCCTCCTCAATTCAACCGGCAACGCGTTCCACACTTTCGTCGCCGTCACTTTGAAAGAATCTGCCACCATCTTGCTCCTGTGGGGTGGACAGACCAGTGCACGCGCCCGCTCCGAGGGCCCACAGACTAGCGCACGACCGAGGTAGTCGGGCGCACGTCCCGAGAGGACCCCATGCACAAACTTCGCATATCTATACATACGATATGCACCAAGGCTCATCCCCACAATCCTGGCCGCGAACCTGGACACACTAGCTCTAGGCTCAAGATTGTATATGTACCTTGCACAGGCATTGAAGGCAACCGACAAACGTCGACTGCTTATACTGTCCAGGTTATAATGCACTGTATCACAATAAAGGAAGTGGGGAAGAACAACGGCTACAATTATCTTCCGCCGGATCTCGATTGGCGTGAATGCCGCCAGTCGACGCAGGGGAACCAGGGCCCCATACACTCTACGGCAGACCTGCGTCACGTGGTCGCCCCAGGTGAGCCGCCCGTTCAAATAGACTCCCAGATCTCTTACAGTGTCAGAATATGGGATGGCCGATCCACAAACCCTAATCTGAGGAGGTGTCATCGATCTTCTATTCGCAATCCACAGTGCTTGGGTCTTGAGGGGATTTAGCTGAAGCACATTCAAACCTGTCCATCTCGCAATAGCCTCAATATCATTATTGATCTTCAATAGTTTTTAAGGAATTTGGTGTTGGTACTTGGTGAAACATTTTTTAAAATTATTGATCTTATCTACTGTTTGATTTAAATCGCCCCTAGCAGCTCCCATGTAGATTTGTAGATCGTCTGCAAACAAGTGGTATTTGCAGTACGTCAAGACCTCGGGGAGATCATTAATAAAAAGAGCAAACAGAATCGGAGACAGCACCCCACCCTGTAGGTATAGTTTGTTTGGTACCGAATTCAAAAAGTAATTTCGTGTTAATATTTCGTCGTTTAGTTGTAACTAAATAAGATAATAATTATTTTATACCTTTTAGTGTATTTTATTTGTTGCATTTAATTTTTTGAAGTCGGTTTTTATTTTTTCTTAAAAATTTTTATTTTTCTCTGTTTAGTGATGTTATTAATAGTGATCATATCATCAGAACTTGACCAAATTAATATGACACCATCCCTAAGACACCCCCTTTCGGATGAAAAAAGAACCATCGAAATCGGTTCATAAACAAAGAGGTTAGGTCTAAACAAACCTAATAAAAAAGGTCTAATACCTATGAAAAAAAAACGAAAAAAATGGGACCAATCGGAAGCTAGACTGGACCCAATGCAAAAAAAATTTTCAAAATCGGTTGACAATTGGCGGAGATATGAGGTAACATAGGCACAAAAAAAAAAAAAATTCAGTCGAATAGAGAACCTCCTCCTTTTTTGAAGTCGGTTAAAAATAATAATTCTTAGTTCTTGTAAATCACTTACCTTGAACTATTGTATTCGGGTGGCGGTACTTTAAATAGTGTCATTGAAACGTTTCGAACATCTAATTCTTTCGGTAAAACGTTACGAAATGATTCTACTAAACTTTCTAAATTCAGATTACCTTAAAAAATTTCATTAGTAGTAAAATATTAAATACAGTATTTAAAATAATATCTGGCTTAAAATATTACCTATTGATGAGTCAAACAGTATAATTAAATTGTCCCAAACTAGAATTTTCGATGTTCTGATATCTAGAATAAGTTGGGCGATTTGACGAGGGGCGGTTTGCGTTAATGCGACCGTCATCCCCTTTTCGGATGAAAGTCGCGGGCACTCTGTTTCTGGAAATTTACAAAGTGTTAAAATACTAGTAATAATACTAGGTGGGAATTAAAATTAATATTTTTATTATTATTAAATTTGGTATTGGGAAATAAGGACTATATTTTTATGGAAATAATGTTTATTTTGTTGCCAACGTTTCATCAACTTTGTTGACTTCTTCAGGTCTCAAATAGTTATCTTCCTTGCATATTTGTCATTTTTATCATTCTCTCTTAGAATTAGAGAAAAAAATAGCAAGGTAAGTCAAATAGATTGAAAGTTTTAAAACATGAAGAAGTCAACAAAGTTGATGAAAGCTTGGCAAAAAAATAAAAATTATTTGAATCAAAATATATTCCTTATTTCCCGATACAAACTTTAATAATTTAATCGATGGACATAGTAACTAATCAACATTTTTATTATTGGCCTATTATTCTGCCTATACTAGCAATGCACTTAAGCCAGTGTTTCTCAACCTGTGTACCGAAAGAGATTGTCAAATGTGCCGCGAGGCTTTTTGTCAAATAATTAAAATTGCATGGGTTTTGAAACTTTGAAATAGTATTTGTAATTACTTTAATTTTTTTTTTGTATCATACTTAAAACTTCCGCAAATGATTCCAGATATTTTAAGTGTATCGTCAATCAAAAAAGGTTGAGAAGCTTTAAAATTTTCGGTTCAAAAAAAAACTTTTATTGATATTTTAAGGCAAAGTCATAATATAGGCATAAATAAACAATTTATATTTATGTTTATTATTAATTACTACGGCATATCTAGAGACCCGAGTCTTGGAAAATGTTTCACTTTTTCTAGTGACCCTCAGATTATGTATATGAAATTTGGTTAAGTTGGCTCTAAGGATAAGAATTTTCATTTTTTGCCCCCCCCCCCCCCGCTTTTGGGTCTTTAGTTTTTCCATTTCTATCCTTCTAGTGACCCACAGATTATGTACACAAAATTTAGTTGAGTTTGGTCCAAGAGCAAGAATTTTCATATTTTGATCCCCCCCCCCTTTTTTGGGTGGTTTTTGGGGGAAATTTTTTTAAACAAAAGTTGTCAGAAATCACATCCCCTACAACTTTGCTCATATTAAAATTTGCCGTAGAGTTAATAGTTTAAGAGTTATTTGATAATTTTCATTCGTGCGCCACCCCAAACCCCCTTTTCAAAATATCAAAACGTTATATAGCTAAAAACGTAAGTTAGAAGACATCTGATGCAAATATGAAATTTCATAATAATCCCTTCAGCCGTTTTTAAGTGAATCGTGAACAACTTTTCGCGGAACCCACGGAAACATACAGACAGACAGACCGGAATTTTGTTCATAACTTTGCTTGAAACGTGTGCAACCAAAATTTGGCGTGATTTGGATCAATGTAGGCACAGACAAAATCTTAATTTTATATATATAGATATATAAAAAAATTCTTTGTTCAATTTGATTATTTTAATGATTTTGACAGGAAACAATTACATTGTTTCAAAAGGTTATGTTTTATATTACATATTTGATAAAATTGAGTGATTTGTAAGGATACTGTTTTAAAATGGTTTTTCTCTTAGTCAAAACTCCAGACAAATAAATTTAATAAATGAGCCACTGAAGAAGTTGAGAAACAGCAACAAAACGTTTGGCCTATTTAAATCAAAAACTTTGTATTTAATTTAGAGTCATGTCCAACTCGCTAGGAATCCTTTAATTATTAATCATGGACACGAATAATGAAATATTAGAATGATGTTATATTTTTCTTTCCTATCTTCTTTTTATTTTAAATTTAAGTTAGCTTTTATTGAAAATAATCTTTTTATTTATTCCTGGACTGCTTTCCAATAAATCTTCACTTTTTCCTCAATAATTTTTAAGTGTTCAAATGTATCTTTGAATAAACAAATTTAAGAAAAAATTACATAATTAAAACAAAATATATGTTTTATATATGTATACTACTTTATTTTTTTTTTTTTTTTTAATGATATTGATGTGAGAAGGAGATACACCAGAAGGTGGATCCCCTAAAGGCCTGTATGGGCTGGCCCCTCCATCGTGAAAAGAACAGAGTAGAAGGAAAAGAAGCCGGGATCACGAGCCAATCTCAGAAACTTAGATACAATTCAATATCCAATTTACTAAAGTTTTAGGGGCTTCGAGCAGTGGTAAATTCTCCGCGCGATAAATTCGGTTAAATTTATCTCCCACTTATATATGTTATCTGTTTTTATTCATAGTATACTTACTCATATATGTTTATTAATAAAGACAATGTACCTGTAATTGCAAGATGAAGCAAAGAAGGATCATCTGTTAGTGTTTGAATTTTCCACAAGTCCTCGCATGTTCCAACACTTATAAGTGCACTTAGCTCTGTAAATAGAATTAAATTCATATTTATTATTTTATTTAGGAGTTTTGTATTTAATCGTTTAAAAAATATGTATTATGAATTTAGTTAGCACATTACAAAACACTTTATCTCTCACATGGTAGCTAAAAATTCCAAGCCTCACTTTATTATTAAATTCAAAGTATTTATAGCAAGTAGACGTTGGTCAAGTCACTGACATCCTTAAAATCCATCAAAGTTCCTCATGACAGAAGACTCTGAACCCCTCCTCCCCACTGACCCCTGGCACAAATACCACAAATAACACCACATTTGGCTTTAAGAACAAAAACGAAATTGAAAAATAAGCATTCCGTCAATTATAAACCTATGGATATTATAAAGATAAGAGTATATAAATATTTTATTTAATATGGATTTACTATGAGTTAAGGATAGTGGGTCACTTATTTCACATTAAAATTAAAAAATTAAAAGATATACATTTTTTTCTTTTCAATATATATATATTTCGGGCTATCAACCCATCTTCAGGAAATACAGAAAGTAACTCAGTTACTACTGAAGATGGGTTGATAGCTCGAAATATATATATATTGAAAAAGAAAAAAATTTATATCTTTTAATTTTTTAATTTTAATGTGAAATAAGTACAGTATCCTAACTCATAGTAAATCTATATTAAATAAAATATTTATTTACTCTTATCTTTATTAAAGATGTTTCACCTTGCACCAACACCACAATCTCTACTGATTACTATGGATATTACATTAAACCTAAAAATTCGCAAATTTCGCATTATACACCCTATACAAAAGAAAATTATGATATCGATAGTGATCCAAAAGAGAGAGGGGAGGGGTGTTAAAAATAATTTAAAATAATAAAATTTTCAAATAAAAATCGAAGAAAGCTGATTTTTACAGTAGATAGTATCATATTTAAAAGAAGATATTATTAAATTTGCCGAGTGTAGCAGAATTTTTATAAATTAAAGGAGACAATAAAAGAGAGTGTCTTCTGCTGGAGAAATAAATTTTTTAATTTATTTATGGTATAACGAGACTATAGTTTCGAGGGCTTTGCCCTCTTCATCAGTCATACATCAATTCCTGAGAATCAATTGTAATAGACTGATGAAGGGGGCAAAGACCTCGAAACTATAAATAAATAAATAAATTAAAAAATTTATTTTTCCAGCAGATGACACACTCTTTTATTGTCTCATTTGAAGATATTATTAATTATTAATGGACCAAAAATTTTCAATCTAAAAAAACAAACTAGCTGAAACTTAATATCAACAGGTCGAATATTTAAAAAGGGATATAATTATTTCTTTCGGGGACTGAAATGGGGGTATTAAATATTAAATATATGACATGGTAAAGTTTTCTGGATAGCTACATCAGTTTATTTTGAAATTGACGTAGTCAAAATATAACTTGGTTTTTGGAAGGACAATCGAATATTTTTAATAACTCGGTATATCTATTTGTTGTAAAATAGTCTGATTTCTTGTCACAAAGAGAAACAAAGAGGTTGTCCTCTGCTTGAAGCAAATAAACATACACACACATATATATATATATATATATATATATCGAGATGATATATCTGTATATATATTATTTATTTGTTTGAGACTATAGTTTCGAAGACTTGGTCTTCATCATCAGTCCTTCTTTAATTATAAATGTTTTTCATGGAGTCAATATCCATATGATATTGACTCTATGAAAAACATTTATAATTGAAGAAAGACTGATGATGAAGACCAAGTCTTCGAAACTATAGTCTCAAACAAATAAATAATATATATACAGATATATCATCTCGATATATATATGTGTGTATGTTTATTTGCATCAAGCAGAGGACAACCTCTTTGTTTCTCTTTGTGAATCAACAACTCTGCTACTCTCGGAAAAACAAAAACTTTTCAATTGATTTCTTGTCCCTGTTTGGAATTTCACAATTATGGAAAACCTACCATACCGGTCAATTTTATTCATGAGCTCGAGTTAGGATAGGTAGCAATAAAAAATGCCCCATGGAGAATATATTTGAAACTATTCTAGAAATCTCAGGTAGTCTATTTATAGAATTGTTTGTGGAGAATTGTAAATAGATCTTGAAACAAAAAGGGATATTACCTAACAACTGTTTTATAAAACAAAAACAGAGATCCATACATGCTATTTATCATCATTTATCATAAGAAATTCTGTCATTGCAAGTGATTTCATTTTGAAAATAATTTTAATATGATAATCTGCATAAAAATACTGTTTTAATTTGATTTATAATTACCTTCTGTAGAGAAATTTGTCCCAGAATAATACTTTACTGTCCATTTAAGAGGCCGATGAAACAAATGAAAAAGTTCATAAATTTCACGTTTTATATCTGGTAAAAAATCGGGATTGGAGACAGTAACACCTGCAATATAAAATGATGATCTCAATTGATATTATCTTTAATCAATTGAAAATACGTTATTTTATTAATTTGATATGTTTCGAAACAATGGTTTGAAACATAAAATGTGTGAGTCTCATCAGAGATCCACATGGCTATTTATTAGCACGGGGGAAATGAAACACTTCAATAGCCGTAGATGCTATTTGTAAATAACAGCCAAAAAGTGTAGGTATCCACCTTAAAAATCACACTCCAGAGACATATGACGGGTTGAAATAGTTTCTGGTTCAGTGATAAATGTTTTTATAAATTGTTGCTATACAGGGTGGTGACTTGGCCGACGCAGCATAGCGATTACAATGTTAATTTTTGAATGTGCATTTATTTGCTCCCCTAATTATTTTAGAGTTAAAGTTCTTATAGGTTTTTTGTAGAGAAAAAATACTGAATCCGAACATATTTTTGTTTTCAAATTTTGAAATTTCAGAACCTTAATAATCAACATTATAAATAATTGTATTTTTACAAAAATCACTGAGGCCATGGAATTATTAAAACAAACAAGGCATTTTCATTGTGTTGTTTCTATTTGACGTTTGTTATATTTGAACTTTTTAAAATCAGTTCTTATTAGAATTTATGGATTACCATAATGAGAAACTCGTTAAATTTGAATGGGCTGAGTTTTGTATTCGTCATTGATAAATAAAAATAGTAGATTCACGTAGATGAAGTTTAGAACGAGCTTTTAAATTTTCACAAGAAATAAGTAATATTTTAAAATTTAAAATTTAAAATTTTTTTTATTTTAAAATATCTACATTTTTAAAATCGTTTTTTTGGACTTTTAAATTATGAATTTGACAAAATCTGATGTAATTATCTTTTAGAATTTTAATTCTGCTCAGTTTTTTGTATTCTAATTATGGTCAAAAATAATCACTAAATACATCACTATTAAACGTCACTTAGAAACAACAAATGAAAATGCCTTGTTTGTTTTAATAATTCTATGGCCTCAGTGATTTTTGTAAAAATACAATTATTTATAATGTTGATTATTACGGTTCTGAAATTTCAAAATTTGAAAACAAAAATATGTTCAGATTCAGTATTTTTTTCTCTACAAAAAACCTATAAGAACTTTAACTCTAAAATAATTAGGGGAGCAAATAAATGCACATTCAAAAATTAACATTGTAATCGCTATGCTGCGTCGGCCAAGTCACCACCCGGTATATATAAGCTTAAAAATTTCTAAGCTTAATATTATTATATTAGGTTGGTGCATAATTATCCGCCGCTTATATTGGCACGTTTTTCGTTAGTGATAATTGTTATTGTTGATTATTTTTTTTAATAAAAATAATCTTCTCTATTTCTTTAAGAAAATGCGTGTCAAAAATCATATTCATATTCGTCATATTATGCTGTACCACTACGGGAAATGATGGAAGGCAACACAGTCATTTAGAAATCTCAACAAACTTTTTGACGAAGGAACAATTAGCGAAATCCAAGTTGAAAAATGGTTCAAGAAGTTCAAATCGGGCGATACAAACCTCGAAGATGAACTAGGAAGAGGTCGACCATCAAATTTCAACGACCAGACTTTTAGCATGAACGAAATCTTGACCGAAGACTTCAATGTCGACAATTCGAGCATCGTTCTTCGTCTCAAAAAGCTCAGAAAAGTATGGAGATTGACTGTATGGGCTCCCCACGAACTCTCCGACAACAACAAAACCGAACGTATCTGAATTTATACCGATTTGCTGCAGAGAAACGATCAAACTCCGTTTCTGAAGAATCTAGTCAATGGCGATGAATCGCGGCTTCTCTTCAAAAACGTCAAATGAAAGAAGGTTTAAGTTTTGACAGGTGTTTTATTAAAAAAAATAATCAACAACAACAATTATCACTAACGAAAAACGTGCCAATATAAACGGCGGATAATTATGCACCAAATTAATATATTTTAAGCAACAAAATTTTAATATCTGCTTGGTCCATTGGTTAAAATGAAACTATATTAATAAATAAACAATTTATTTATTATATATTTAAGTTTATTAATAATTCCTAGAGCAGCTCTAATGTACCGAGTCTTAAAAAAGTTTTCACTTTTTTATTATCTAATGTGCGGGTGAGCGATTCTTTCATCGATGAAAATAATAAAATAAATAACCTAGATCACAGATATTATCATTTCTCTTTCTTTAGAGCTTAGATGTATTACAAGGTTGCCAAATCTGTCTAAATACAAGTTCAGACCTGTATCGGTTCACGATTGGTGAAGATATCAGGTAACATAGACACAAAAAAAATTCAGTCGAATTGAGAACCTCCTCCTTTTTTGAAGTCAGTTAAAAATTATTATTATTATTTTTATAATAAAAAAATTTTAAGAAAAAAATAAAAACCGACTTCAAAAAATTAAATGCAACAAATATAAAAATACACTAAAAGGCATAAAATAATTATTATCTTATTTAGTTACAACTAAACGACGAAATATTAACACGAAATTACTTTTTAAAGTCGGTGCCAAACAAACTATACCTATAAGCGAGCGTACCCGCCAAACGTACTAAGTAAGATCCGTCGAGTGCGATTCATAAAAGGTATATGTTTGGCACCAACTTCAAAAAGTAATTTCGTGTTAATATTTCGTCGTTTAGTTGTAACTAAATAAGATAATAATTATTTTATACCTTTTAGTGTATTTTTATATTTGTTGCATTTAATTTTTTGAAGTCGGTTTTTATTTTTTCTTAAAAATTTTTATTTTTCTCTTTTTAGTGATGTTATTAATAGTGATCATATCATCAGAACTTGACCAAATTAATATGACACCATCCCTAAGACACCCCCTATCGGATAAAAAAAGAACCATCGAAATCGGTTCATAAACAAAGAGGTTAGGTCTAAACAAACCTAATAAAAAAGGTCTAATACCTATGAAAAAAAATCGAAAAAAATGGGACCAATCGGAAGCTAGACTGGACCCAATGCAAAAAAAATTTTCAAAATCGGTTGACAATTGGCGGAGATATGAGGTAACATAGGCACAAAAAAAAAAAAAAAAAAAAAAAAATTCAATCGAATAGAGAACCTCCTCCTTTTTTGAAGTCGGTTAAAAACAAATATTAATAATAATAATAAAATAAAAATATAGAAGGTCGTACAATTCTGAAATGTAAATTATTGTCGAAATAAATATCTGTTCGAGTTTGTACTTTCTAGTTGATAATGTAAAAAAAACCCAATTTGTTTTTTAACTGGTATAGACAATGAGCTGAAATTTGGTACATAAGTTGGTGCTAATATAGTTCATCTTTGTACTTAGTTTCATGTTTCTAACTCAAACCATTTGGGGAGAATGTTTGGATAACAAGTTGCCCCTTCCATTTTTCCTCCTCTTGTCCCTATCTATATAAGTGAAGCCTGTTGACCAGGCGCGTCATTCCACGTTGACCTCTCTTCGAGTCAATATCGAGACCATTCCAAAAGTTATTCAAATTCTTACCGTCAATTCATTACAAATCAACCCCTATCCATTCTTTAGGGCTAATATACACTTTTAAAAAAAAATATATATTTTTTTAATCAAAAATTTGTCCACCCCTATTTCTTCAAATTTTATTATTTCTTACAACGTTTCGAGTCAAAATAAATTATTATTTTATCAATCATTTTTCCACCCCTATTTTGAACATGCTATTTTTATTCAAATTTTACTATTTTTTTTATTAACTTTTACAACGTTTCGGGTAAAAATAATTTTTTTTATCAATCATTTTTCCACCCCTATTTTGAACTTGATAGAATTTATTCAAATTTTACTATTTTTTTTTATTAACTTTTACAACGTTTCGGGTAAAAATAATTTTTTTTATCAATCATTTTTCCACCCCTATTTTCAACTTGATAGAATTTATTCAAATTTTACTATTTTTTTATCATTTTTACAACGTTTCGAGCCAAAATAAAATAATTTTTTATCAATCATTTTTTCATCCCTATTTTGAACATGCTAGAATTTATTCAAATTTTATTATTTTTTTCATTATTTTTTACAACGTTTCGAGTAAAAATAAAAAAAAATTTATGAATCATTTTTCCACCCCTATTTTGAACTTGCTAGAATTTATTCAAATTTTACTATTTTTTTATGAATTTTTACAACGTTTCGGGTAAAATTTTTTTTTATCAATTATTTTTCCAACCCTATTTTCTACTTGATAGAATTTATTCAAATTTTCTATTTTTTATCATTTTTACAACGTTTCGAGCCAAAATAAAATAATTTTTTTTATCAATCATTTTTTCATCCCTATTTTGAACATGCTAGAATTTATTCAAATTTTATTATTTTTTTCATTATTTTTTACAACGTTTCGAGTAAAAATAAAAAAAAATTTATGAATCATTTTTCCACCCCTATTTTGAACTTGCTAGAATTTATTCAAATTTTACTATTTATTTATTAATTCTTATAACGTTTCGAGTCAAAATAAATTATTTTTTTATCAATCATTTTTCCACCCCTATTTTCAACTTTCTAGAATTTATTCAAATTTTACTATTTTTTTATGAATTTTTACAACGTTTCGAGCCAAAATAAAATTTATTTTATGAATCATTTTTCTACCCCTATTTTCAACTTGATACGGTTTATTCAAATTTTACTATTTTTTTTATTAATTTTTACAACGTTTCGAGACAAAATATTTTTTTTACCAGTCATTTTTACACCCCTATTTTCAACTTGATAGAATTTATTCAAATTTTACTATTTTTTTATGAATTTTTACAACGTTTCGAGCCAAAATAATTTTTTTTTTATCAATCATTTTTCCACCCCTATTTTGAACTTGATAGAATTTATTCAAATTTTACTATTTATTTATTATTTCTTACAACGTTTCGAGTCAAAATAAATTATTTTTTTATCAATCATTTTTCCACCCCTATTTTGAACTTGATAGAATTTATTCAAATTTTACTATTTTTTTATTAACTTTTACAACGTTTCTGGTAATTTTTTTTTATCAATCATTTTTCCAACCCTATTTTCTACTTGATAGAATTTATTCAAATTTTCTATTTTTTATCATTTTTACAACGTTTCGAGCCAAAATAAAATAATTTTTTTATCAATCATTTTTTCATCCCTATTTTGAACATGCTAGAATTTATTCAAATTTTATTATTTTTTTCATTATTTTTTACAACGTTTCGAGTAAAAATAAAAAAAAATTTATGAATCATTTTTCCACCCCTATTTTGAACTTGCTAGAATTTATTCAAATTTTACTATTTTTTTATGAATTTTTACAACGTTTCGGGTAAAATTTTTTTTTATCAATTATTTTTCCAACCCTATTTTCTACTTGATAGAATTTATTCAAATTTTCTATTTTTTTATCATTTTTACAACGTTTCGAGCCAAAATAAAATAATTTTTTTATCAATCATTTTTTCATCCCTATTTTGAACATGCTAGAATTTATTCAAATTTTATTATTTTTTTCATTATTTTTTACAACGTTTCGAGTAAAAATAAAAAAAAATTTATGAATCATTTTTCCACCCCTATTTTGAACTTGCTAGAATTTATTCAAATTTTACTATTTATTTATTAATTCTTATAACGTTTCGAGTCAAAATAAATTATTTTTTTATCAATCATTTTTCCACCCCTATTTTCAACTTTCTAGAATTTATTCAAATTTTACTATTTTTTTATGAATTTTTACAACGTTTCGAGCCAAAATAAAATTTATTTTATGAATCATTTTTCCACCCATATTTTCAACTTTATACGATTTATTCAAATTTTACTATTTTTTTTATTAATTTTTACAACGTTTCGAGACAAAATATTTTTTTTTACCAGTCATTTTTACACCCCTATTTTCAACTTGATAGAATTTATTCAAATTTTACTATTTTTTTATGAATTTTTACAACGTTTCGAGCCAAAATAATTTTTTTTTATCAATCATTTTTCCACCACTATTTTGAACATGCTAGAATTTATTAAAATTTTACTATTTTTTTTATTAATTGTTACAACGTTTCGAGCCAAAATAAATATTTTTTTTTACTAATCATTTTTTCACGTTTTGAGTCAATATAAATTATTTTTTTACCATTCATTTTTCCACCCCTATTTTGCACTTGATATAGAATTTGTTCAAATTTTATAATTTTTATATTCTTTACAATGTTTCGTATAAAATAAATTATTATTATTTCTTTTTTAATCACCCCTTTATATGAAAACTTATTCAGGACTTTTTCCTATGAACCATTCAAATAAAATCACGGGATATTTAAAGAAAAAAGTAATAATTATTTCACGACTCGCTATGCTCTTTTTTTTAATGCAATCGAATGCAAGAAGGGGCACACCAATAAAGATGCAGCCCCTATAGATATCGAAAGACCCTTGCATTACCGAAGAGAAGGAAAAGTTGATTAAGCGAGAGGGTGTAGACGTAGATGTTTATGCACTTGGGTTTTGAAGGTTTGAAGATTATAAGTGCTGGGGAAGATGGAGGCTGGGCTCTCCTCCAATTTTTCATTTAGTGAGGTGAAACTATCGCAGCCAAAGTAAGTTTAGACTCGACCTACTAATAATTTCGTATAATAAACTAAAAACTATTAAAAAGTTTATTTTTTATCTAAATAATTACTAACTTCGCTAATTCTATACTAATTTAAGTACAGCTGGTAGAAACTAGAAAATAAGTATTTTTCATTATTATTTAAAATATTTAATTATATATGAAAAAATTTCAATCATTAATTTTCGCGTCATCTGCCTATATGGATGGAGCCATGGGCTATTTAGGCTTCTCTATAAGTTAATTATCATTATTCATTGAACAAACCCCAATACTCAGGAACAGTGCCGTAGCTACTGCTCTAAACGTCTATGGCTCAATATATATTTGTAGGGAATAATAAAAGATATAAGGTTGGCAACTAAGTAATTGCGGATTTCACTCATAGATGGCTTCAGTTGAATTTTTAGGTTTGCTGTCGTAGTCCAAATGTAAAACACATTTTGTTATTTGATAGTTGGCAATTCAGCTGTCAATCAGTAAAAAAAGTTTTTTGATCGGTTGCGTAGTTTTCGTTTGGCGTTCGTTGAAAAATGGAAAATCAAAAGGGATATTTTCGTCATATTTTGCTTTTTTATTTCCGCAAAGGGAAAAACGCATCGCAAGCTCACAAAAAGTTATGTGCTGTTTATGGCGACGAAGCCTTTAAAGAACGGCAGTGTCAAAATTGGTTTGCCAAATTTCATTCTGGTGATTTTTCACTCAAAGATGAATAAACTGCAACGGATCGTTGCTAAACTTTATCCAAATTCATTTGAAATATTAATATGTTTGTTCCTTTATTATTAATCAGATATCACTTGCAATTTGTAGTTCATGTTGACATTAATTAAAAATAATTCTCATTTAATAGTCGAGGAATAACCATTCTACATTGGATTTTTGACATTTCGGTTATTATTGTAACCATTGCTGAAGACATGGAGGAATCGACTTAAAATCAAAAATAACGATCGATTCTTATCTAATACTAGAGGAATAACCTTATTGCATTCCATTTTTGATGTTTTGACCATTAATGGAAACCTCTACTGAAAACGTGAAAGAATCGACTTAAAATCAAAAAGACTAAATTCTTTTATGGCAAACAACTCAAGTTTGAAAAAAATGAGCTATATTAAAACTTTCAAATGAATAAACTTTAAAGAATTTAAAAAATTAAAAAAAGTACCATCTTACTCTAGAGTAAAGTACTTTAAAATATAATTTTACTAAAAACTTTATTTAATCTTTTTTGTGGTCCCCAAGGTACTTAATTAGGATATTAAATTTCATTAAAATTGGTTAAGTCATTTTCAAGATATTTAGAAAAAACTAAAAAAGTACTGAAATAAAGTACTAATGTTTGTGGGCCGATATGTACCAAAAACTAATCAGCGCTTCATTTTGTTAAACTAATGGTAGGTTTTCAATTTCATTTCAATCAGCGCAAAGGTGTGGAAAAAATCGTGGGCCAAAAAAACGATAACATACATACATCCATCCATCCGCACGCACTAAATGAAAAAATCGCACTTTTTGGCCTCTCGACGAGACCCCATGTAATTTTTAGCAAAACCGTCACGTACTAAAATTCAACCTAATTGAATACTACAATTTGTGACTTTAATTGAGACCATGGGTTCCGTAGTCTTTACCTGAGGACCCTTTGAAGCCAAGCTTGCCCCGAGAGCGATTACAATACTTTACCCATGCTTTGCATTGGATAAAGTAAAAACGCTCTGGTCGTCCAGTTGAAGTTGATGACGACCTAATCAAAGCAATAATCGATTCGGATCGTCACAGTACAACACGTGAGATTGCAGAGAAGCTTCATGTATGACATACATGCATTGAAAATCACTTAAAACAACTTGGCTATGTTCAAAAACTCGATACATGGCTTCCTCACGAACTGAAAGAAACGCATTTAACGCAACGCATTAACATCTGCGATTTGCTAAAGAAACATAATGAAAATGATCCATTTTTAAAACGATTGATAACTGGCGATGAAAAACGGGTTGTTTACAACAATATCAAGCAGATAAGATCGTGGAGCAGGCCAGGTGAACCAGCTCAAACAACATCAAAAGCTGGTATTCATCAAAATAAGGTTTTGTTTGGTGGGATTACAAAGGAATTGTCTACTTTGAACTCTTACCACCCAACCGAACGATCAATTCTGTTGTCTACATTGAACAACTAACGAAATTAAACAATGCAGTTGAAGAAAAGCGAGCCGAATTGACAAATCGAAAAGGTGTTGTATTACATCATGACAATGCAAAGCCACACACATCTTTGGTCACTCGGCAAAAATTATTGGAGCTTGGTTGGGATGTTTTGCCACATCCACCATATAGTCCTGACCTTGCACCATCTGATTACTTTTTATTTTGATCTTTACAAAACTCCTTGAATGGTAAAAATTTCAATAATGATGATGATGTCAAATCGTACCTGATTCAGTTTTTTGCTAATAAAAACCAGAAGTTTTATGAACGTGGGATTATGATGCTGCCTGAAAGATGGCAAAAGGTCATTGATCAAAATGGGCAATACATTACAGAATAAAGTTATTTAGTTCCATGAAAAAATTGTCTTTGATTTTCTAAAAAAATCCTCAATTACTTAGTTGCCAATCCAATATATCACAAAATTTTTTATATATTTTGTCTTTATTAATTATCTATTTAATATTTATGAGGGAGAAATCGGGATATAACATAACTATAAATCATAAAAATTACAGAGCTAGCAAATATTAATTTATCCAGATTATAAAATTTTACAAAACGAGCTATTACAGAATCTTCAAATTTCATGTTTTGATTTCTGGAAAATTATTTGTTAGTTTTTCAAAATTGGTTTCTAAAAAAACATCGTTTTCAATTTACACTACGTATTACTAAATTGGTGAATCGATTTTAATTCATCGATAACGTTAAATAATTTTTGATAATTTTTAATTAACTGAAGCTTCGTAGCGAGTAACGTGGACATGATATGATTAAATACGGAGATGATTGACATAGGCAGACACCTAGGTATAGATTTTTTATGGGAGGATGGCTTCTGATTTCTTCAGATATTTGAAGATATATATTCATAGGGTGTGTTTCGAAAAGAAAGAAAAAGAAAATTTAGCTGATACATGTTTTGGGGGGAGGGGGTTGAACCCTTTGAACCCTCTTTACCTACGTGCCTGAAAATAGGTCCCATTTTAAAATTGTTTTTAAAATTTCGCTGATGTTAAATTTGGGATAATCACTTGGTCCTGTGATTTAAAAGCATTATAATTTTTTGAAAAATTGAAATTTTTTCAATTATATATATATTGAGATGATTTTTTATTCGGAAAAAATATTGAAGCATTTTCAATTGACGATATAAAAACAGCGTAAGTGGTCTTTGCCAAAGGGGATTGCCAAGTATTGTTATCGTGCATGAAATAAGTGTTTTTTTTACTTCGTTTTTTCGAAATATCTAAAAAATCGCTGAAACTATTCTGATTAAAAAAATTGAGCGAAACCAGGACATTTTGATCTACAAAAAAGCCCTTATGAGTAAACATCGAAACAATTATATTTTTTGAGATATTAATTGTTTTGTCAAAATGTCTGTTAGTGCGTTCGTTACTATATTTTTGTGGACGCTCTAGCTCAAAAACTAGTGTGAATATCAAAAGGAAATTTCACCTGTAGTTTTGGTGTATTGAGATTAAGAGCTGATTAGATTTTGGTTGAAATTGGATCCGAAATTAAGAGGGGGATCTATAAGAGGCTCTTAATTTTGGGCCCATTAGCAATTAATAATATTTCCTTTTAATTATGAAACTATTCAATTAGAAATATCAGCTTTCTTCGGTATTTATTTTAAAATATTTTTACCTCCCCCCCCCCCCTTCTCTTCATAAGGTTGTATAGGGCCCGTGTGGTAAATTTCGTTCAAATTGATCAAAGAGTCTAGGACTTATATTGATATTTTGTAAACCGCCCAATTTCGGCCCCCGATAAAACGAAACCCCTCTCTTTTTATAATAGGCTCATTTTACAGTAAATTTTATTTTTCTTGTTTTTTTTAGTTTGAAAATATTATAATTTTAATTTTTAACCCCCCCCCCCCCTCCCTCCTTAGTTTCGTAAATAATTAAAAATTATTTTTAACCAACTTCAAAAAAAGGAGGTTCTCAATTCGACTGAATTTTTTTTTGTGCCTATGTTACCTCATATCTCCGCCAATTGTCAACCGATTTTCAAATTTTTTTTTGCATTGGGTCCAGTCTAGCTTCCGATTGGTCCCATTTTTTTTTCGTTTTTTTTTTCAAAGGTATTAGACCTTTTTTATTAGGTTTGTTTAGACCTAACCTCCTTAGTTTATGAACCGATTTCGATGGTTCTTTTTTTATCCGAGGGTGTCTTAGGGATGGTGTCATATTAATTTGGTCAAGTTCTGATGATATGATCACTATTAATAACATCACTAAAAAGAGGAAAATAAAAATAATTTTTAAGAAAAAATAAAAACCGACTTCAAAAAATTAAATGCAACAAATAAAATACACTAAAAGGTATAAAATAATTATTATCTTATTTAGTTACAACTAAACGACGAAATATTAACATGAAATTACTTATTGAAGTCGGTGCCAAACATATACCTTTTATGAATCGCACTCGACGGATCTTACTTAGTACGTTTGGCGGGTACGCTCGCTTATAGGTATAGTTTGTTTGGTACCGACTTCAAAAAGTAATTTCATGTTAATATTTCGTCGTTTAGTTGTAACTAAATAAGATAATAATTATTTTATACCTTTTAGTGTATTTTATTTGTTGCATTTAATTTTTTGAAATCGGTTTTTATTTTTTTCTTAAAAATTATTTTTTATTAAATATAAGAAAAGGACCAGGAGTATGGTAAAGTTATGTCGATGGCCACATCAGTTTATTTAATTTTAATATTTAATTGTTTTTAAAACAAGTTAATCAAAAGTTATGCTGTGTGCATAAATCATGCCAGAATATATTTTTGAAATTCTCGTTGATTCGCTCTTTAAACTAGGCTAGACGAGGCTTAGCTGTTTATCTGTTAGAATATTTAAAGGTTTTGGCTATCCTTGACCGGGTGTCCTAATTTCCCCAACAAAGAAACAAACAAACCTATTAGAATATTTAAACTTTCTTAGGGGTGGAGTGGAGAGCTTACCGATGATTGCATGAAAATTGTCTGGATTGATGAAATCCTCGTCTTGTGCTTGCACGGGCGTCTTGGCCGTCCAGAGGACAATCATGAGCAATAACCAGCAGGGCATGCTACCCTCCAAGACATGCTTCCTCGTCTTTACTGAAGACGGTTCCTGTCCATGTCCAGAGAGCGACTGAATGAAAGGGAATGGACATGCACACACCTGCACACCCTTCAAGGCCTTTAGGGGTGGAAAATCACGCAACTATCAATCAAAGAGAAACAAATCCAATTTATAAGGAAATGTCATCCAATTAATGAAAAATATGATTTGTAATAATAAAAAAGGTCAGGTGGATGGATGAGCACAGGTGGATTATCCACAAATTATCTGGAAATCTTTTTTATACGAATTATTAATAAAAGTTATTGAAATTGAAAAAAGAAAGGGATGATTTCGTTTCGAAGGTGAATCATTTCAAAGCGTTTTCCGATTAGTTATTTAATATTTATAGTAAGCCTATAAGGATTCACTTTCACAAATCTTAATAATTTCTTGAAAATACACATTGATTTTTAAATTCAAAAAAATTTCTTACCCTGAGTAGCGGAGTCAGTGGCGTAACGAGGAGGAGGCAGGGGGCACATGCCCCGGACGGCACGATAGGGGCGTCAGATTTTAGAAAAATTAAAATTGAAGTTTATCAAAAATTATAAGGTTGGCAACTAAGTAATTGCGGATTTCACTCATAGATGGCTTCAGTTGAAATTTTAGGTTTGCTGGCGTAGTCCAAATGTAAAACACATTTTGTTATTTGATAGTTGGCAATTCAGCTGTCAATCAGTAAAAAAAGTTTTTTGATCGGTAGTTTTCGTTTGGCGTTCGTTGAAAAATAGAAAATCAAAAGGAACATTTTCGTCATATTTTGCTTTTTTTATTTCCGCAAAGGGAAAAACGCATCGCAAGCTCACAAAAGTTATGTGCCGTTCATGGCGACGAAGCCTTAAAAGAACCGCAGTGTCAAAATTTATTTGCCAAATTTCGTTCTGGTGATTTTTCACTCAAAGATGAAAAACGCTCTGGTCGTCCAGTTGAAGTTGATGACGACCTAATCAAAGCAATATTCGATTCGGATCGTCACAGTACAACACATGAGATTGCAGAGAAGCTTCATGTATCACATACATGCATTGAAAATCACTTAAAACAACTTGGCTATGTTCAAAAACTCGGTACATGGGTTCCTCACTAACTGAAAGAAACGCATTTAACGCAACGCATTATTAACATCTGCGATTTGCTAAAGTAACGTAATGAAAATGATACATTTTTAAAACGACTGATAACTGGCGATGAAAAATGGGTTGTTTACAACAATATCAAGCGGAAAATATCGTGGAGCAGGTCAGGTGAGCCAGCACAAACAACATCAAAAGCTGGTATTCATCAAAAGAAGGTTTTGTTATCAGTTTGGTGGGATTACAAAGGAATTGTCTACTTTGAACTCTTACCACCCAACCGAACGATCAATTCTGTTGTCTACATTGAACAACTAACGAAATTAAACAATGCAGTTGAAGAAAAGCGGGCCGTATTGACAAATCGAAAAGGTGTTGTATTCCATCATGACAATGAAAGGCCACACACATCTTTGGTCACTCGGCAAAAATTATTGGAGCTTGGTTGGGATGTTTTGCCACATCCACCATATAGTCCTGACCTTGCACCATCTGATTACTTTTTATTTCGATCTTTACAAAACTCCTTGAATGGTAAAAATTTCAATAATGATGATGATGTCAAATCGTACCTGATTCAGTTTTTTGCTAATAAAAACCAGAAGTTTTATGAACGTGGGATTATGATGCTGCCTGAAAGATGGCAAAAGGTCATTGATCAAAATGGGCAATACATTACAGAATAAAGTTATTTAGTTCTATGAAAGAATTGTCTTTGATTTTCTAAACAAAATCCGCAATTACTTAGTTGCCAATCCAAATTTAAGATCTACAATGAGTACACTAAGGTTAAGTAATCTGGCTATCTTGACTATTGAGCAAGAAATGACTGATGCAATAGATGTTGATAATCCTATAAAAAATTTGCTGTGGGTAAGACTAGGAAAATTAAATTTTACTTTTGAAAATGTATTTCACTTTTATTTCTAATATATTATAGGAGCCTGTAAAATGTGATTTATATCTAATCAAAAGTATTGCAATTATTATATCTACTCACTATTACTTTTTAATTAAATAAATAAATCCTTATTATTATTTTATTTATCTATATATATAAAATTAAGGTTTTGTCTGTACATTGATCCAAATCACGCCAAATTTTGGTTTCACACGTTTCAAGCAAAGTTACCGTAGCATGGGGGTGGTGCGCGGTGGTGGGGGTCCAGGGGGCGTAACGGAGGTGGTGCGTGGGGGGGGGGGGGGTTCAGTATAAGACTTGACGGCATTTATTTTTAGAATAATATTATAATGCCCACCCTTCAGAAATTTCAATGACGCACTCTGGGTCTTAACCCCCTAGCCCAAGAGCCCGCGACGGCCAGACCTTCGTTATTTTATAAAAGCTGAAAGTTTTTCTGTGCATGTCCCCTATACAGGTAAGAACGACCAGCGACTATAGAGTTTGGGTTGTGGTTACTTTGGCAGGTAACAGGTAATAAAGGTGTATAAAATAGTACTTTAAATTCGTCAAAGTATAAAGCTCAATTTTTTTATATTTTCTTCGGGATAACTTTAGAAATCTCGTCATCCATTGCCGGACACTTATGACAGTTGCACTACCCCTTGCCAGACACCCCTAAACTTTAAGAAACTCAAGCTTGAGTGGTTTGACATAAAAGAATTTAGTCTTTTTGATTTTAAGTCGATTCTTTCACGTTTTCAGTAGAGGTTGTCATTAATAGTCAAAACAACAAAAATGGAATGCAATAAGGTTATTCCTCTAGTATTAGATAAGAATCGATCGTTATTTTTGTTTTTAAGTCGATTCCTCCATGTCTTCACCAATGGTTACCAATAATAATCGAAGGGTCAAAAATCTATGTAAAACCATTAAAACTGTCCGCCTATTGAGGTAACATTTTTTTATAGGTCGCCAAGTAAAATATATAAAATTTATCTTTTATATTATAACGAAAGTATAATTATAATTTATTAAAGTTTAGGGGTGTCTGGCAGGGGGTAGCAACTGTCATAAGTGTCCGGCAATGGATGACGAGATTTCTAGAAGTTATCTCGAAGAAAATATAAAAAAATTGAGCTTTATACTTTAACGAATTTAAAGTACTATTTTATACACCTTTATTACCTGTTACCTGCCAAAGTAACCACAACCCAAATTCTATAGTCGCTGGTCGTTCTTACCTGTATAGGGGACATGCACAGAAAACTTTCAGCTTTTATAAAATAACGAAGGTCTGGCCGTCGTGGGACTCTTGATTTACCCCTCCTGTTGCACACCTGCAAAACATATTTTTTAAATTAATGGTTAATTGATTTTTAACAATTTTTTTCGCCGAAAGCTGGCTCATATTTTTTGAGGCGGACATCCCCTTTGTTATAAAATTATGATTAATTTCTTAATAATTTATGGGTGTATAATGTATAGGTACCTACACTGTAAAAGTGTACAGTGTACAAGTATATAATAGCTATTGTAAATTCACTTATACAAATACAAAGCCAATCACCTTTCACGATAATTCATGCCAAGTCATTGCGAACCTAGCTTAACAAGTTATGGTGAGTTAAGATATTTGCACTATTTATTAATGATTTGGCTTGATATTTGAAGAGTCCAATGGCAGGCAAATCTTTTTTATATTTCTATGCCAAATCAGCTGAAGATTTTTTAAATTTACTTCAATTTAATGGGGAACATCTTGTTAAAATCTAAAATCATAAGCTACGCTAGAAAGTCTTTGGAAGCTGACTTGATTGCAGTCTTCGAGGCTTGTGCCTTGCGCGTCCGCTGTCCCCATTTGCCAGATGCTAGAGCAGAATATATCAAACTTTCCACATAAATTTCACCATTACTGCCTAACCCTTTGAGGTACAGAAATTTATATAATGAAAAAAGATTTAATTTCCAGCAGAAAAGTTAACAAGAGTGAAATGTCAAAAATCAATAGTTTATGAGTTAAAAGATATTCCAGAGTGAATGGACTTTTTTTTCTTTTTTTGGCTTTTCGGCCATGGTAGCCATAAGCCATTTACGATACTATTTATTTTTATTTTTAAATTTGTCTCTACCTCGGGGTCAGATTTTAGCCGGATGCCTCGAGCCGGATTCGAACTCGAGTCCTCTTGGTTAGCTGGCTGACATGCTACCGCCTAGCCTACCCGACCCCCGAGTGAATGGACTTGAATCAATAAGAAATCATACGTCTCTGATCGAGACGCTTGCCTCTCAATATGACAGTCCAAAATAATTATATATGAGAAAGAAATTGATCTTATTTTATCGATTTCATCTATCTGGAGGTTCTTAGTACCTTTTTAATATAAGAAAATAGCATTTTGATTAAGAATTTTGTAGTTTAAAAGAAATTTTATGAAAAGATTCAATTTCTTCTCGCCGAGAGTGAATCAACTAGAAATGTCCAAAAGTTTTATTTTTTTTCTCATTAGATACTTATTTTTCAAATCTATTGAAATTTCATATCTGTATGTTATTTTTATTTATCTTTTATATCAAATTATTATTATTAATAAATTTTAATTTTAAAGGGTAGTTTATTTGAAGCCTTATTTGAAAAAATACTAATAACTAATTTTAAACAATATTTAAAAATATGAAATTAATAGATATTATAAAACATATTTCATTATTCGTGTCCATGATTAATAATTAAAGGAATCGTAGGGAGTTGGACAAGACTTTAAATTAAATTAAATACAAGTTTTGATTAAATATGCCATACGTTTCGTTGCTATTTTGCAACTTCTTCAGTGGCTCATTTATTAAACTTATTTGTCAGGATTTTTACTACGAGAAAAAACATTTCAAACAATATTGTTTTTCTATCACAATTCATTCAATTCATCAAATAACATAAAATATAAACCTTTTAAACAAATTAATTGTTTTTTATTTTTTTATAATAAAAAAAAAAATTTCTTTGTTCAATTTGATTCTTTTAGTTTTTTGACAAAAAACAATTACTTTGCTTAAAAGGTTTATATTTTATGTTATTTGATGAATTGAATGAATTGTGATAGAAAAAGAATATTGGTTTGAAATGTTTTTTCTCGTAGTAAAAATTCTGACAAATAAGTTTAATAAATGAGCCACTGAAGAAGTTGCAAAACGCCAAACGTATGGCATATTTAATCAAAACTTGTATTTAATTTAATTTAAAGTCTTGTCCAACTCCCTACGATTCCTTTAAATATTATAAAACAATTAATTATTAGTGATTTAATTTAATTTTGAATAAAATCGATTCAGTAATTTTTGAGAAAATGGTCAAAAACCATCTAAACCGTCAAAAATGATGTTTTTTGAAAGCTACGAGATGCCTTTGAAAAAAGTTAAAAAAGTCATATGAAACGAAACATGTGACATGGAGGTGAATTTTAAAATGTTTCTAAAACGGCTTTTCATAGAGGGTTTTCGTTGTTTTTGACGATTTTCTCAAAAAGTACTAAATCGATTTCATTCAAAATTGAATTAAATTATTAATAATTAATTGTTTTATAATATCTATTAATTTCATATTTTTAAAAATTGTTTAAAATTAGTTATTAGCGTTTTTTCAAATAATAACTTGGAATGTTCTAAGTTTTTACAGACCCAGAGCATTCCAAGAATTACAAGATATCTGTTTAACTATTCCCAAAGACCACTGGAGTCGGTAGAGCCAAGTAAAGATGAATTTACATAATAGTGAAGAGATATATTCCTTAATTGAAAAAACAAACCAAAGGTATGTTTTTTTTTAATGATATTGATGTGAGAAGGAGATACACCAGAAGGTGCATCCCCTAAAGGCCTGTATGGGATGGCCACTCCATCGTGAAAAGAACAGAGTAAGTAGAAGGAAAGAAGCCGGGATCACGAGCCAAATCTCAGAAAGTTAGATACAATCCAATTTACTAAGTTTTTTAGGGGCTTCGAGCAGTGGTAAATTCTCCGCGCGATAAATTAGGTTAAATTTATCACCCACTTAATTTTTATTACCAGATCCTATACTTACAGAAAAAATGTCTGGGTATAGCCGGGAATCGAACCCGAGACCTCCGGGTTGCCAGCCAGACTTGCTGACCATTACACCAGGGAGTTGAATTGGATCAAAAGTTTACTATACCGTTGCTTACTGATTCCTAGATTAAGTTTGAAATTTCGTTGCTCTGTCACTTACTTATATGGATATTATAGCAGAACACACACACACACACTTGACATTAAATTTGTGTGTATTTATTTATTTATTTCAACGGCTAATGCCTGATAATACATACATACATTATAATAGCTTATAAATAAGGTAATAACAATAACAAAAACAAAATATCACATTAAAATAACTCATAAAATCTAACAATACTAATATTAGGTCATAATAACAATATACAATATAATGTTCACTCATAGATTAATGTTAGCTTTTTGAGAAAAATTGCAGCTCTGTTAATACTTAATGAGAAATCCAGAGGATTATCCAGCCGTTGTGCCAAATTATTGTAACATTGAGATAGTCTGAATACAGGATTTGCTTCAGAGTGCCCACTGCAAGGCATCTCTGGATAAAATGGTAATCTGTTTCTTAATATATAATTTGAACTGTGTATAGGAAAGAGGTTTTGAAGTTCTGAACATTTCACCTGGTTGGACTTAATCTTATACAAAAACAAATGTATGTATGTTTTGAACCCTTTTTATTTTTAACCGACTTCAAAAAAGGAGGAGCTTCTCAATTCGACTGAATTTTTTTGTCTATGTTACTCGATTTCTTCGCCAATTGTAAACCGATTTTGATGAATTTTTTTGAATTGTGTTCAGTATAGTTTCCGATTGGTAAAAAACTAAATTTCATTGGTATTGGGCCTTTTTTGTTATGTATGTTCATTGTTCACCCATAACTTCTTTGTTTAAGAACCGATTTTTCCTTTTAAAACTTTGAATACACATATTTATGTGTTCTTTATGCGTATAATTTTTTTTCAATAGTCCTTGCGGTACTAAATTTGTAAATATTGACCTTTGAAATTTGCATATTTAACACGCGAACCCTATCCCGATTGCTGTTAAAGCGACTGTTTCATTAAATAACAATCGTAATTTTCTTGAAATTATTTTGAAAAACTGAGAATCATTAACTGAAGATATAACAAATATTTTTCTTAAAATGAAAGTTTTTGCCGAGAGTAGCAGAATTTTTATATATTGAAGGAGACAATAAAAGAGTGTGTCTTCTGCTGGAATTATAAATTTTATTTATTTATAACGAGACTATAGTTTCGAGGGCTTTGCCCTCTTCATCAGTCTATTACAATGTATTCACAGGAATTAATTTATGAATGAAAGGTTAAAATCTTTCATGTGGTTAGGTAAAGAAATTATACAGAGTGGGCAAGTTAAGAATTGAAATTTATACTTGTTTTATTATTTTGGCTGTAGGTGGCGTTCGTGAAGTTTATATTTTAGCGCCTATTTTTAAAATAAAGCTTTCGGGAATTACTTTTTTCCGATTTAAGAATTTTTTGTATGTGAATTGTATGATTTTAAAATTTATAACGATTCGAAAATACTAATTTTTAAGGGATCTAATTCTGATCTAATTAATTTAATATTTGATTCATCTGAAAAACAATGTTTCTCGGAGATTAAATGTTACTATGCCCCGAACCCCCTTTAAAAACTCAGTTGTGTTCCGAAATGCGTGTGTTTAAATTTCGTTCTGTTTTTCCTATTTAGGTCTAATCACATTCTCCACATGTTATGGAATAGACACCTTTTTTTGTCCATTTTTTGAATTTTGTCTTTCTTATTATTGCTAATATCAGATCCCAAAGTTCTAGAGGATTTGAAAATAGTTTGATATCCTAAAGTTTTGAATTTTAATTTTAAAGTTTCCGAAATTTTTCCATAGTATGGGATTATTAATTTTGGTTTTGATTCTGGCTCGGACATTTAGGAATAAATCAAATTCTTAACTTGCCCACTCTGTATAATTTCTTTACCTAGCCACATGAAAGATTTTAACCTTTCATTCATAAATTAATTCCTGTGAATCCATTGTAATAGACTGATGAAGAGGGCAAAGCCCTCGAAACTATAGTCTCGTTATAAATAAATAAAATTTATAATTCCAGCAGAAGACACACTCTTTTATTGTCTCCTTCAAAATATCTTTCTGTTAAAATAAATGTATCAAGTGGTATTCGTTTTGTATGAAAAATGTTAAAAGTTAGGTACTTTTGATGGGTTTTCGTTTTTTTCTCTCATGGCATAGGAAGTGAGAGATGGCGACTTGGCAACGTTGCACTAAAATCACTTAATTTTTCCGTATCTAAAAACCTTCGCAGCTGGTGCATTTGAGATTTTTAACTAATTCTCTCAACCTTACTATACTGTTTTCAATTTAGTCCAGTCAACGAATGGGTTATAGAAAACATTTTAGAGGAGATAATTTTTTTCTTATGGAATGTGTTTGGTCTAGTTAGGAGGTAAAAATACTAAAAGTCCCCAGTCCTAGCTACCGGGCTTAGGGTGGAAATATCCCATTTTTTTTTTTTTTTGCTTATATCTCAAAAACGGTGGGTCGTAGGGAATAAGTTACTCTTAGTAAATAAAAGCTTTTAATATTTACTACAAGATTGCTTCTATTTAATTTTTCTTTATGGTATTTGAGATATTCGCCCACGAATATCGTTTATGTATGAAAAAAATAAAATTTCCTATATTTTTAGTCAAACTTTTGTGTCTATCACCTCAGCCTTTCGTTTTACAGTAAAAGTTCTCAGAAAAGAAGTTGTAGAGCATTCAATTTCCTTTAAAATGATATATATATATATTTATGATTTTATTTTCAAATCGCCTGGAGTTATAGAAATTTAAAAATTTCAGGTCGATTTATACATGTTGTTAGAAAACCCCACAATAAACCCCCACAATAGCCCAGTATATAGGGGGGTTTCAGCCTACATTAATTGCGGGAAAAGATTTTTTTCTATGAACGTTTGGTATAGTGTCGGTATGCCAAATCTAGGTTTGCGACCTCGAAAGTGTGAGGGACAACTTTTGGTGGCCGAAAAACCTCGAAATTTTCGAACCTAAAAACACTCACTTTTTTCGATTTTTTCCCCATTTCAACCATGATGGAACACGTCGATTAAATTTGCTACAATTTAAACAAAGTTTCATCTTAATTGGATAATGGTAACCCGTGCCGCAATTAGGTTGAAGTTTTGAAAAACTGCAATTTTTTGCAAAAAATCTCAGTTTTCCTTTGATAAAATGAAAAGCACTGATCTTAAAAACTTTATTTTTATCTCATTCTCTAGGAAATTTTATTGACTTGAACGTTTACTAGGACCACTTTTTTGATCAAACTCTTAGATTTATAGATATCCAGAATTTTCCTGACAGGAAATGATCCATATAATACTCCTATAATATAAATAGCTTTGAAAGTAATTGAATTGAAATGCGTAAATGCAAAATTTATAATAAATAAACGCAACGAGATTGAAAAAAGTTTTCCATTAAATGGTGGATTTTGAGCGGATTTATCATCTAATATTTTTCATCTTATATAAAATTTTTGGCTAAATGGGCATTAGTTCCCGAGGGCAAGGGGGTAGAAAAAAAAATTAAGGCAAATTGATTTATCACATTAAATTAAATTAAATTTTTAAAAGTCAAAAACAAAAGTGTTTCGTGATGAGGGTGTCTGGATTATAAATTTCCCTGACTAAATCGTTGGTCAAATTTTTGAGCAATATTTTAAATTAAATGTATATTGATGAAGCATTCCAAAATTCAAAAAAAGAGAGATAATTTAAACTATAATTTTTATTCAAAAACCTAGGTTTCGGTGGCATATTCCCTCCTTCTTCAAAACCCTGAATGCTTCATCAATATCCACCAGGCGCGGATCCAGACCTCTGTTTTGGGGGGGGGGGGGGGGGGGCGGTCGCCGGTATATAAGATCTACTTTTGATCTCGGAAGTGTGTCGCGATCGAATTGTCCAAGCGGGGGGGGGGGGGGTCAGAGACGACGCCCCCCCCCCACATAGAACTTTATTTTCTTCAATTTTAAAATTTAATGTTATTAAAAAAAAAATTAAATAAACATATAAAAAATGTTGATCTCCAATGCTTTGGGGGGGGCGACCGCCCCCATCGCCCCCCCTGGATCCGCGCATGATATCCACTCAATTCACTTATCAGCCCGTCTCCAAAAACTACTTCAATCTTATTTTTAAATTAATATTATGTCACCTGATTTTTAAATTTGTACTTTTTTAAGACTAGCTAATAAATTTTGAAGTTTAATCAAAATTAAATGAAACAATTTTAATTAGTATATTATTAAAATGAATATAAGGCTTATTTTATTTAATACTTATAATGCTTAAAAGCGACAAATAACAGGGTATAACAAAAAAAGCGTTCTTTGCAATTAATTTTCAAATTTGCGGATTAAAATTAATAAAAAATGTCGAACTTTCCTTGTTTCTTCCATCTGATGTGTACATCCCAAAATCTTTTTCAGTAATTTTAAGTAGGCACATCTTCACTTGTCGCTAATAAAGGAAAAATTACAGGGAATAAAGGCTTAAATTTTTAAAATGGAGTCCCTGTCAATTTTTAATTCTTTTTTATCAATAATTGCTACTTTTTAAAATTATCTTATATTTAATAAAATTTTAATAATTTATTTATAAACAAAATGACACCTTATTTTTGCAAATTGGTTAATTATTTACAGAGTTATGGTGGTTTTAGTTATGGTTAGTTATTCTTAAGTAAATAAAAAAAAGATGGAGTGCTAGATTCCAAACACCGATTGTTTGAATTTTCATAATTAAATAGGACAAGCGAGTTGAACAAATCGATGTAAGATGGCAACATTGGTAGCATAAAGTTTAAATTCAAATATTCAAAATTCTATGATGGCCGATTTCATCTCATCCAGTTAACTTTGACTAACCTATAATAATGACAATTAAAAAACATCATAACTCGATTAATTGTAAACCGATTTTCAAAATTAAGGTGTCATTTTATTCAGAATAAAATGCTTAATATTTTATTACATAAAAGATAATTTGATAAAACTAACTATTGAGACATAAAGGATTGAATAATTGAGATGTACCCAACATACTCAATTTTGAGATTCTATATTCACTATAATTTTTAACTACTTTATCTATAGCGAAGCATGGATTTTAAAACGACTAAAGATAAAGTCTAGCAAGTAAGCTGAAACCCCCTATATACTGGGCTATTGCGGGGTTTTCTAACAAAATATATAAATCGACCTGAAATTTTTAAATTGCTATAACTCCAGACGATTTAAAAAATAAAATATAAATGTATAAAGCATTTTAAAGGAAATTGTGTGAAGTGTTGGTGCAAGGTGAAACATCTTTAATAAAGATAAGAGTAAATAAATATTATATTTAATATTCATTTACTATGAGTTAAGGATTCTTGGTCACCTGTTTCACATTAAAATTAAAAAAATTAAAAGATGTAAAAAAATTTTTCTTTTTCAATATATATATTTCGGGCCATCAACCCATCTTCAGGAAGTACAGAAAATAACTAATTCAACTTATCGTAGCTTCCCTCAGACAATTAATAAGAAATCAACCCACAAATCCAGATTCCACTTGCGCATTTGCTAATCATCTATATTCTTTAGATCACTCATCTTCACCTACTAATCCCACCCCTATTCATTTCGAAAGAAAAGGATTAAGATTGGATCTTCTTGAATCCATGGAAATAAAATATGCCCTGTCAAACGATGAAAATATTATCAATAATCAACTTTGCAGTGGTTAATTAGTATTTTGGATGTTGGTTTTTGATTGAAAATGGTGGCGGGTGTTTCTCAGGGTATTCTCTCTTAGTGCTTTCTTTCTGAATTTGATTGTATTTTACTGTGCAGTTACGTTACTGATTTTAGTGTGAAAATTAATAAAAAAATTGATTAAGAATAATAAAAATAAACTGCAACGGATCGTTGATAAACTTTATCCAAAGTCTTTTTGATTTTAAGTTGATTCTTCCACATTTTCAGTAGAAGTTTCCATTAATAGTCAAAACATCAAAAATGGAATGCAATAAGGTTATTCCTCTAGTATTAGATAAGAATCGATCGTTATTTTTGATTTTAAGTCGATTCCTCCATGTCTTCAGCAATGGTTACCAATAATAATCGAAACGTAAAATACCTAATGTAGAATTGTTATTCCTCAAGTATTAGATGAGAATCAATCGCTATTTTTGATTTTAAGTCGATTCCTCCATGTCTTCAGCAATGGTTACTAATAAACACCGAAACGTCAAAAATCCAATATAGAATGATTATTCCTCAAGTACTAGATGAGAATCATTCGCTATTTTTGGTTTAAAATCGATTTCTCCATGTCTTCAGCAATGGTTACCAATAAAAACCGAAACGTCAAAAATCCAATATAGAATGGATTATTTCTCAAGTACTAGATGAGAATCAATCGCTATTTTTGATTTTAAAGTCGATTCTCTCCATGTCTTCAGCAATGGTTACTAATAAAACACCGAAACGTCAAAAATCCAATATAGAATGATTATTCCTCAAGTACTAGATGAGAATCAATCGCTATTTTTGGTTTAAAATCGATTTCTCTATGTCTTCACCAATGGTTACTAATAAAAACCGAAACGTCAAAAATCCAATATAGAATGATTATTCCTCAAGTACTAGATGAGAATCAATCGCTATTTTTGGTCTTAAAATCGATTTCTCTATGTCTTCAGCAATGGTTACTAATAAAAACCGAAACGTCAAAAATCCAATATAGAATGATTATTCCTTAAGTACTAGATGAGAATCAATCGCTATTTTTGGTTTAAAATCGATTTCTCTATGTCTTCAGCAAAGGTAACGGATAAGAAAACAACGCAGTTGCTATGGTTACTTATAAAAATTCCTCCCAAATTTTTACCATTTCACAGAGAGAAGCCTATCCATTCTTACTTAAGCAAGGCTAAATGAGCTATATTAAAACTTTCAAATGAATATATTTTAAAGAATTTAAAAAATTAAAAAAAGTACTCTCTTACTCTAGAGTAAAGTACTTTAAAATATAATTTTACTAAAAACTTTATTTAACCTTTTTTGTGGTCTCCAAGGTACTTAATTAGGATATTAAATTTCATCAAAATTGGTTAAGTCATTTTCAAGATATTTAGAAAAAACTAAAAAAGTACTGAAATAAAGTACTAATGTTTGTGGGCCGATATGTACCAAAAACTAATCAGCGCTTCATTTTGTTAAACTAATGGTAGGTTTTCAATTTCATTTCAATCAGTGCAACGGTGTGGAAAAAATCGTGGGCCAAAAAAACGATAACATACATCCATCCATACATACATACATACATACATCCGCACGCACTAAATGAAAAAATCGCACTTTTTGGCCTCTCGACGAGACCCCATGTAATTTTTGGCAAAACTGTCACGTGCTAAAATTCAACCTAATTGAATACTACAATTTGTGACTTTAATTGAGTCCATGGGTTCCGTAGTCTTTACCTGAAGACCCTTTGAAGCCACGCTTGCCCCGAGAGCGATTACAATACTTTACCCATGCTTTGCATTGGATAAAGTAAAAACAAATAAAATAATATGAAAAGGAGGGATGTGAAGTTTTCAATGATAATAAAGATTTTGATTAGAGTTATTTAATATTTAATAATATGAATTTATTTTTATCATTACTTGATTTTAACAGAACTAGAAATGGTTATTATAGAATTTAAATATTAATGTAAGATTTCTTTATACTTCTTCGGTGGACTGAGCCGTTAGAATCGCTTCTTAATCTCCTCACTATAGTAATTTCTTCTTTTGGTAATAATTCCCTCTTCTTGGAATGGTCCTATCTTCCTGCTGTCTTCTTTGAGACCGAATTTTAGCTTCGGCACCGATTATTTGATATGTAGGTGCGCTTTGAAAGAAGAATTCTAGGTGTCTCGTAGAAATAGCCGGTGTTTAATGGACTCCAATTCAGATATATTTATATATCGAGTGGAATATATGAAATATTGTGAGAGAAGTATGTGCGAAGTAGTAGGATAGATAGATTGAGAAAAATGGTGTGGATCAGTTTGGAAGGTGGAAGCTCTGTCTAGAACGATCTCTCTAGAATGATGTGTGGAAAGTGAGATCGGTAGACAGAATCTCTTGCTTCGAATGTTAACTATAGAAGATTTTGCATAGGATGTTTTGCGTTCCTTGCTATAGTATGAATGTTTTGCGTTGTCTTGCTATAGTATGAATCTTCTCTCCTCGTCTTCTTCAGACTCTCCCCCACTTTCTTCTTCTATTCCCTTTTGTGGTTCTATTTCTCCAATTCCTTCTGTTCTTTTTCGTTCCTTGTTAGTTTCAAGTAATGATTTTTAAGTAAAATTTTATATTATTATTTATTTTTCCACTGAAACAGAGATATTATTAAACAATTCTTAAAGGTTCACCCAAAGTAACGCATTATACTCAATTTCTATGTAAATTCAAATTTTAATTTATTTTTACTATTAAAATTTGCTGAATAATTTATATTTAGACTAATCTATTTGAAAAAGAAATTATTATTAAGTTATTTTTTTAATAAATTATATTTAAATAAAATTTTTATATAAAAACTAAAAATGAATAAATATTATTTTTACCCTTATTCTCCAATTCGTCTCTTTTTGCAATTTCATTATACAATATACCGCTGGGTATATTGTAACTTGTTGTAAAGCAAAACATAATAATTGACCTATTAATAACAAATCCCAAAAATATTTATTTCCAGCTTAGAGACACAAGTCAATGAACTTCTAACTTTCCTTTATTTATCCACACCTATGTCAATAAACCCTACCCAACCCGAAATTTTCACTTAACAATAGCCTAAGAGAAATTGTCCTTTAAAATAATTTAAACAATTTTTCCCTCTGTTCACTAAACATATATATAACCTAGCATTCAATAATTTGAATTAGTTATTTTTTGTACTTCCTGAAGATGGGTTGATAGCCCGAAATATATATATATTGAAAAACAAATTTTTTACATCTTTTAATTTTTTAATTTTAATGTGAATCAAGTGACCAAGAATCCTTAACTCATAGTAAATGAATATTAAATATAATATTTATTTACTCTTATCTTCCTTTAAAATGTTTTCTATACCCCTTTTTTGAGAGTTCGTTGACTAGACTATCTGGAATTTCGCATTGAGCTGTTTCATGAAGTGTTTTTACTTTATGCAATGCGAAGCATGGGTAAAGTATTGTAATTGGTCTGGCAGCAAGTGCGACTTCAATTCAAAGGGTCCTCAGGTAAAGACTACGGAACCCATGGACTCAATTAAGGTCACAAATTGTAGTATTCAATTAGATTGAATTTTAGCACGTGACGATTTTGACAAAAATTACCTGGGGTCTCGTCGAGAGGCCAAAAAGTGCCATTTTTTTTTGGAAGTGCGTGCGGATTGATGGATGTATGTTATCGTTTTTTTCGTCCACGATTTTTCCCACACCGTTGCACCAATTGAAATGAAAATGAAAACCTAACATTATTTTAACAAAATGAAGCGCTGATTAGTTTTTGGTACATATCGGCCCACAAACATTAGTACTTTATTTCGATACTTTTTTAGTTTTTTCTAAATATCTTGAAAATGACTTAACTAATTTTGATGAAATTTAATATTGTAATTGAGTACCTTGAGGACCACAAAAATGGTTATATAAAATTTTTTGTAAAATTATATTTTAAAGTACTTTACCATAGACTACGATAGTTCATTGGATAGAGTTTAGCAACGATCCGTTGCAGTTTATTTATTCTTTGTCTTTTAGCGTCGGTAAGAATGCAATGTTGTCAGATTAGAGAAACGGCGCAGTGAAAATATTTTTGCCTTTCTGCGCATGTGAGAGTAGGGGAAAGAGCGAACTGCATCTGAGCTCTATTAGGGAACGTCCTTAAGGGGCTCAATTACTATCGCCCAAATCAGAAGAAAACTTCTAGTGAATTCTTCCTCACATTGACTATTGTTGTCTTGTATATATAATGGTTTGAATCAGGATTTAAACACTAAACTTGAAAGGCTATTGATCAGCTTTATTAGGTTCATCTATGTATGATTCCCATTGATGAAAACATCACACTTAAAGCTTCCTAAAAAGAGAGATTATATTCTTGGAGCCTTTCTTTTCAATCCATTTAAAAACAAATCCCCTGAATACTTAAATAATAAATTCTTATTCCGGACATGTAGCTTAGACCTTCAAATTTCCATTCATAGGTCATTATCCTATGGCAGGTTATTCTCAGCAAGCACGGCGGAACGATCTTAGGCCAGGGGGGTCAAAACTTGGAAAGTGATGTAGGCCTAGCGGGAGTCTGGGGCTATGGAATTCCCCAGCAAACGGGGGGACTGCCCCCCCCCAGAAAATTGGTAACAATTTAACCCATTTTTATCTGTGGTTTTATTGAAAACTGAAAGAAATAAAGAGTTCAAATTTTTGTTTGTAGTTATAACTTAGACGTAGACGACAGCCTCAGTGGCGTAGCGAGCTTAACTCGCGCCCGGGGCACAATACCTTTTTAGCGCGCCCCCCCCCCCCATTCGAAAACCATATAATATTATATGTAAAATATACTCGCAAATTAATAAATAAATAAAGTCATAGGCTCAAGCTAGGCTTTTAATTTGAGACAAAAAATGTAGTTGAGAAAACAAGACTAGATTTTGAAATGTATATGATCATCTAGAATTAGTTCAAAAGATACCTATTATTTATTTTACATATTTATTAAGAAATATTTTAAAAACATTCAGTTTTAAAACAATAAAGGGGGGTCAGATAGGCTAGGCGGTAGCGTGACAGCGAGGTAACCAGGGGACCCGGGTTCGAATCCGACTCGAGGCATCCAGCTGGAATATGGCCCCCGGGAGTAGAGACAAATTTAAAAAAAAAAGAATATAACTAGTATCGTAATTAGGCTTATGGCTAGAAAGGCCGAAAACAAAAAAAAAAAAAAAAAACAATAAAAAAGTAAATATTTATTATCTCTAAGGAGATATACATACAGGGTGTCCCAAAAGTCAAGGATCAAACGTGAACACGAGATAGGTGAGTTCAGGATTGTCCAAAATAAAAAAAAATTTAAATAAAACTCTCTTAGTTTTCGAGTTATGGGCATTTTTTTGAAAACCGCGAAAATCGCTACCCTGCTCTAAATATTTGAATGCTGGGGCTACAAATTTTCATATTTTATAATTCTAATTTTTGTTACGGAATCCTGAATAATACTGCTATCGATCACAAAACAGAAAATAACTAAGAGTATTATACTTTATGAGAAAAAAAATATTTTTGTCAGATTCATGTGTCAAAAAATTTTAATCAGCTAACTTTGACTCTTGATATCTTAAAAAAAACTGTATCAAACAATAATGGCAAATTATCTAAAAAATTAACGCATTTAATCAAGATTTCAAAATGGCATAAAACATTCCACTTTTTTAAAAAACAAAAAATAATATTTGCATTTTTATGCGAAAGAAACTAATTTCAAAACACAATTCTTAATTATCTAAAGGGTAGAATTTAACATGAAAAGATATATCAAAAAATTTTAATTTTAATTTGTAATTTTAAATATTATTAGATATTGAATATAAAAACAATTATTATTTTGAACATTTACTTTAATTGAATAAAAATATTTTAATAAATTAAATTAGTTTTCATGTTAAATTCTACCCTTTAGATAATTAAGAATTGTGTTTTGAAATTAGTTTCTTTCGCATAAAAATGCAAATATTATTTTTTGTTTTTTAAAAAAGTGGAATGTTTTATGCCATTTTTGAAATCTTGATTAAATGCGTTAATTTTTTAGATAATTTGCCATTATTGTTTGACACAGTTTTTTTTTAAGATATCAAGAGTCAAAGTTAGCTGATTAAAATTTTTTGACACATGAATCTGACAAAAAAATTTTTTTCTCAAAAAGTATAATACTCTTAGTTATTTTCTGTTTTGTGATCGATAGCAGTATTATTCAGGATTCCGTAACAAAAATTAGAATTATAAAATATGAAAATTTGTAGCCCCAGCATTCAAATATTTAGAGCAGGGTAGCGATTTTCACGGTTTTCAAAAAAATGCCCATAACTCGAAAACTAAGAGAGTTTTATTAAAATTTTTTTATATTTTGGACAGTCCTGAACTCACCTATCTCGTGTTCACGTTTGATCCTTGACTTTTGGGACACCCTGTATATTTAATAATAATATGATTATAATACATTAATAAAACTAATTACTATGTATAAATTTTCCTTACTTTTGATGAAGCAAATTTATCAATAATATCATCAAAGTTGATCATTTCAAATTTTTCTATTTCCACACTTAAAAATGCGGCCCTTTGTGAGTAGCGCCCCGAGCATGATGACCCCCTTGCCCCCCTCCCCCTCGCTACGCCACTGAACAGCCTGTTCTTCACCTACCTATTGAAGTAAAATGAGTAATTATTAGGCTATCGTTACGACGCAAGGTTTTTAGGTTTAATTAGTAGAGATTGTGGTGTTGGTGCAAGGTGAAACATCTTTAATAAAGATAAGAGTAAATAAATATTATATTTAATATTGATTTACTATGAGTTAAGGATACTAGGTCACTTATTTCACATTAAAATTAAAAATTAAAAGAAATAAAATTTTTTTTCTTTTTCACTATATATATTTCCGGCTATTTTTTATTTCTTTTAATTTTTTAATTTTAATGTGAAATAAGTGACCTAGTATCCTTAACTCATAGTAAATCAATATTAAATATAATATTTATTTACTCTTATCGTTTTTAGGTTTTGTTAACGTAACAGATAATAGTATAACATTAATTTTACAACCAACAATTTGGCAACAAAGTTGTTTTTGGGTAAAGTAACGGTACAATGTCTTTCTTTAGGTCTGCTGACCCCTTGTCAAATTTCCAGGGGGCCAGCTGAGCCCCATGACCCCACGGTTTAGCCGTCCCTGATTCTTAGTGCATTCCGCGAAGGTCTGGAATACAATTCCTGTCAATATAAGAGCGCGAGATCGCTTGGCGCTTTTAAAGCTAAGTATTTCAATTGGTAATTGAGTCAGCAGAAGGCTGGCTGATGGATGGAGTGAGGATGAGATATTTGTACTTATTTCAGTAAGTAATTTAAATTTTGATTTCGTTGGTTGCTTTGTTTTTATTTTATTAATTTGTATATTGTAATTAGTCTCTTTTACTTTTACTGAGTGCAGATATTATATAATAAATTTATTTTTTGAAGTAAAACTTCTTTAGCGAGGTATCTGTTTGAATTGTGTTGTTACAATAAAGGGAAATGACCCAATAGAAGGGAAATAAGAGACAAGCCTTGAGGGGGCATCTTATTGACCAGGATACCCTCTGGACTTTGTAGTGATTTAAAATTATAATTTAAATTTAATAAATTTTATTTGTCAAGAACTATTAGTGGATTTTAAAATAATAATTTAAATTTACTAATTTTAAAAAATGAGCTCTTAGTGGGTTTTAAAATTAAAGTTTCACTTCCCTCAGGAGCTTATGTGGATGAGGCTCACATATTTTTCTTTTATACTCCAGGAGATTATTATTCTCAGAGCAAGAATAAAAATCTAAATCTAAAAAATGTTAAAGTTGTCGGAGTGAAATTAATTAAACTTTGGAAATTGAACCTCCCGAATGTGAATGGAACTTCATCTTGCATGCTTCGCTATGTAAGTGAAAGTAGAAAAATTATCTTCTACTTTGTTAAGATTAAAAAATTAATACAGTCGACTCTCGATTACTCGAACTCTTTAGCTGTTAACTTCGGTAAATCGAAAAAATGCTGTATTTTGATACGCTCGATAACTCGAAATCTTTTGATTGAGGATGAGAGAACGTTCTATAATTCGAACTAGGCCCCTTCCCATCTTTATAATTCAAATAATTCTTAATTTTTTTAATTAGGTATGTTATTATTAGAGACAGGATTTCTATGCAATTGCATATTTTGTTTGCCGACACATACGACCCAGGGGATCAATTATCTATCCGAATCATGCATCTAGGATACTGTGGGTTAAATTTTATACTGCATATTTTTGCATATTTGAAGAATATTGCATTAAATTGCATATTTAAAGGATTTTTTGGGCAAAATACAGATTTTTTAAAAGTAAATTTTCGAAGAAAGAATGAAAAAAATGAAGAAATAAAACAGGGGGACATTATTTTTTTTTAAGGTCTTCGGCAGCTATAAGCCAATTTTGGCCATTGAGTGTTCGTGTGCACCCCCCCCCCACCCTCCCCGTATTTTTTCGTTCACATTTTTGAAACATTATTATATTTATGTTGATTTATGACGATGTTCAACAGGGAGGCCCGGGTTCGAGCCTTGCTAGCATATAAAATTTCGACCAGCTAAATCTCGGCTCCTCACTAACACTACTAACACTTTACTGATGTGCTGTGTGACCCGCTGACAATAAATAAAAAAAATATATACCTAATACAATTTTTTACGGAATAAAATTACATATTTGACACATGGATTTATTTTTTCATAGGACTCTTTCAATTATATAGTCTTTTTGTCTTCAATTTTAATTTTTTAGTGCATAAAAAAATTTATTTTGCCATCTTTTACTGCATTATATTTTCATATTTCAACCTATTCTGCATATTAGTTGCATATTTCAGCAATTTTAACTGCATATTTTGGCAGTCTCTAGTTATTTTTTTTTTTTTATAAATTTTTTATTAAACCAATTATTTTACATGAATTTATGCATACATTGTTTTTGAGCTTCGACTCGGAGATTACTTCTCCACCATCGAGTGTCCTTGATCATCTTTTAGTCCTTGTTTTTAATAGAGGAAAAATCTAATTAAATTAAAAAACCTCTTTTCCGATAATTATTTCAATTCCATCATTTCTCCATTCCCACTCTCACAGTTATTATCTATTGCAATGTTAATACATATATAATTTTTTGTTCTAATAAAAACTTAATTATTCAAATTTTTTTTCTTTCCTCTTGATAATTCAAACTTCTTGATATTTCGAAGTCTCGATAATTTGAATTTTCCTTGTATTCCCTTGGATTTTGAATTATCAAGAGTCGACTAAGGTCAGGTGGGGTAACTGGGGCCGGGGGCAACTGGGCCAGGGGTCCTGTAACCCCAGAGCTTTTTAATTTTACCGCGTTTTTTTTAGCGCAATTCACTTTTTCATATTGGTGGGAAATTTTCAGTGTTCCTGAATTAGAGAAATTTCTTTAAGTTTATTTTATACTTAAGTACTTAGTTAAGTTAATTACTTATTTACTTATTTACCTAGTTATGTTCTTACCTAGTTGCCTTACCCAGTTCCTTGAAAATATTGAGACTTGAGTAAGTACTTAATTAAGGCTTTCTTAAGCATAAGGAACTTATTTAACTTTATTTCAATGGGTAAAATGAAATTATTTTGTTTAGTTGTTTGATTTATGATACTTTTTTTGTATTTTCTGTAATAAAAATCGATTTTAAAAATTATACTTGGCGTTTAAACTTATCTACCTTAAAAAATTCAATAGAATAAAAAAATAGAGGTCTTGGTGCAACTGGGCCAGCCTAGTCAGGGCCCAATTACCCCGAATCGCTTACATCTTTGATTATTTTTAATCCATATACAAATGAGACTAATTCTACCTACGGCCAGGGCCTTGAGGGATAGGGGAACATGTCCAACTGCTCAAAAGATGTTAAAAATTAAAAAAACAGCAAATAGGCTGGGCTGGTCCAATTACCCCACAACGCGTTTAACTGGGCCAACCGCAAAACTTTACATTCAACTTAAGATAATTCCAAAATTTTGAATAATCAAAAGTTGAAAGTATCATGATTATTTGAAGAAAATTTCATCTTTCAATTAATATAGTCACGAGATCTATAAATTGTGAGGAAGCTTAGTTATAGCCAAAAATATGGAGTACTATCCTTGGGAAAACAAAAGAAGCTGGGCCAGTTACCCCACCTGACCTTTATATATACTTTATGGATTAAATAAAAGGTCAAACAAGAAAAGAAAACAAATTTTTTTTTTATATATATTTTAAAATTTATTATAATCTTAATATTTATTTCTCTAACGTTTTTCTCCAGCCCTTACAGTTGAAAAGTTAAAACAATATAATATTCAATCATCTATAGAATTGGTTCCTATTATATATTTATATAATTTGTTAAATATTATAATAAAGAAATTAAGTACTAAAATTATTTTTACAAATTGTTCATATGTTTGTTTTTAAATATGAATGAATTGTGATGAAAAATGAAAAAAAGAATATTTTTTATGATGGATAAATAATTTGAATTCAAATTAAATGTTTAATTCATGCCTATGTCTATATAAGTTGTTTTTTTTTTATTAAAAAAATAATATAAAAACAAAAAATGTTCAAAGTTTGGACTTGGATGCTCCTGATGGTTTTGGTTGTATTTTGATAAACGGTTGAACCAATGGATACATCCCTTGAGCACTTTTGAACTCGGTTATGTTGAGGATCTTGGTCGGTTGAAACGAGAAATAGAAAAATCAAATTTAATTATTTAGTATCGCCCCTGTTGAACTGTCGTTCTGAATGTATAATTAGATTAAATATTAGCTAAGAAATTTCTTGTATAATAGTCAGATGCGGATATTTAGCAAGGATGGGAAAGATATTTTCTTTTACAAATTTCCATTGAAAAGGGTGAAATTTTCCCGAAACGTTTGGTTTCGAATAAACGTGATTTTTGATTATTTTTTAAAGATTTGTATTTTTTAATACTTAGAGGATATGTAGGTTCTAATAAAATAATAAGATCCTGAAGGTTTCCGATCCCTAAGTCAATTGGTTTTTGAGAAAAAGCAAAATATGTAAAATAGAGGAAAAAAATTCTCAGCATTGACTGAACCGATTGATCTAAATTTTTAATGTTTTGGAGAGTGATAATAGCTTCTAGGAATAAAAGTATGAGCTTTATTGGTTAATTCGATCCTTGAAAAAAAAAAATTGTTTTTCTTTTAATTCAATTTTTAACCATGATACAATTTTATCACATTTATGAAACCATTTTTTTTTTAAACCTTATCTATTTTCCTATAATACTATGAGCTTTTCAAATTTTTAAAGAAGTTACGTCATAGTAGAAAAAAATTAAAACCACTTTTTGGCCCAAATAATGAATTTATTTATACGTACGTTTTAAGCTTTCATTTTATTATTTTAACGCATATTCATAGCATTTGTATTTATTAAATTCAATATTTCACTTGCAAAACAACAACAATTATTTTTTTGCCAAAGTGGGGCCGATTCAGTATATTTATATGGCCTTTATAATATATATTTTTTTATAATATTTATAATATTTTCAGCCAACTGGCCTTGACATGTTCTAAGCACAGTAACCAAAGATTCACTCAAGTAGAGAAACATTATGTAGCATGGTTTTATTCTAATCTTCTAATAGTCTGTGCCAGGGGTGGCCACTAACCTTAACTCTGGGAGCCGCAAATTTAAAAAACTGTTTCAAAGGGAGCCACATTTTTTGGAGATTAATTAATGTTTTATTAAAAAAAGATACATTTTTTTATTTTATAAAATATAAATCAAGTAACATAAATATTTTTGCTCTACTTATAACATTACAAATTAATTTACTTTTTGTATTATTATTTTTTAATTTAATTATTATACAGGGTGGGGCATAAAGATCTACCACATTTTGAAGAGATATAAAAAAATTAAAAAATTAATCTAGAAAAAAACTAAATATATTTTTGAAAAGAAAATAAATGAATTTTTTTTTAATGTACAATATTTTAAATATTATCAGACAAAAAGGGAGGGGGGGTCAAAAAAATTCTAGCCCTTTTGACCAAACTCAACCAAATTTTGTATACATATTCTGTGGATCCCCAGAAGGCTAGAAATGCAAAAACTAACCAAATTTTGTATACATAGTTAGGTCGAAAGGGCTAGAATTTTCATTTTTGACCCTCCCCTATTTTTTGGTGGTTAGTTTTTGAATTTCTAGCCTTCTGGGGGCCCACAGAATATGTATATAAAATTTGGTTGATTTTGGTCGAAAGGGCTAGAATTTTCATTTTTGACCCTCCGCCCATTTTGGGTGGTTAGTTTTTGCATTTCTAGTCTTTTTGGGGCCCACAGAATATGTATACAATATTTGGTTGAGTTTGGTCGAAAGGGCTAGAATTTTCATTTTTGGACCCCCCCCCCCTTTTTTTTTGTTTGATAATGTTTAAAATACATTGAAAAATATATATTTTATGTTCTTTTCAAAAATATATTCACTTTCTTTCTAGTTAAATTTTTTCATTTTTTTATACCTCTTCAAAATGTGGTAGATCTTTATGCACCATCCTGTACTTATTAAAATCAGTATTATTCAAGAGGGTTCAAGAGCCGCATGAGATTGACTGAAGAGCCGCATGTGGCTCGCGAGCCACGTTGTGGCCACCTCTGGTCTGGGGAATTTTTACAGCCTTCTAATTTCAGTCGTATTGCGTGCATCCGCAATCTAATGGAATTGTTGGGAAGGTCTAGAACCCTGCACCCAGTATCCTCGCTAGAAACTCAAAGTTTATACGCCCTAAGAGTATATGGAAATCTCGTATGGCCAATATACTAATATTCATGTTATAAAAAGGGTGTCTGTGGTGAATTGTTCGTAAGTATTTTTATAATTATTATAAATCACAAAAAAGAATAACATTTTTTCTTCACCATCCTTGCAAAACATCTGAATTTGACTGTAATATCGAAAAATCATTGAATAAACTGCATTTGTTTGAGTTTACTTACTTGATTTTCTGCTTTTGGCGGGGGTGGGACATTATTATCAGTGTCCTTTTTAATATTATTATCAGATTGATGTCCCGCTCCCCCTTCTACCGTCGAAACCACATGTACGGACAATTTATGCCTCCGTGGAGCATCGTTCTTTATCAATTCCTAATCAAAAATAATGTAAAATTATTAAATAAATATTCATATAATAATTGATATTTATTTATTTATGTATATTATCTTACATTGTAGAACTCGATCAGTTGTTTTTTGGTGACTGTCCGCAGAAAAGAGACTTCAATGTCAGCTCGGTCGAAATTGTACTGCTGCGAGGTGATTTCGGCCCAGTATCTCGATCCTCTTGCCGCCATCGTTTTAGGCTTTTCAAGACGTTGTGCTGCCAATGCATCTCGATGTCGCTCAAATTCTTCGTCGGTCATTTCGGCCAAATGGTTCTGATAAACAAATGAAAAATCTATTAAAATGGGATTTCGACGTAAGTAGCATAATTTATAATTTACAAGGAATAAATTAAAGGCTATGTCTTCTGCATAATTTAAATGATAATATTTTATTGTCCACCGAAACAAAAATTGTTTTTAAAATTATAGAAATAAATGTACAAAATATTTTCTCTCCTAGTGGTGTGTGAAATGATGTTCGACTGAATTATATTTTTAAGGTTTAGTTTAAAAAGTAAAACGGGACTTAATAGAGATGCTACAATTGCTGTCAGAGCACTGTAGGTCATTAATTAAAAAAAAAGATAAACATGAAATTTACGTTATATGTAGGGTACCTATTCAGTGTGGCCACTCAAACACGATTTTCAAATTCCCGGTTATTTTCCGGTCGAAAAGTCAAGTTTCTCGGTCGGCAGTAGCAAGGACCGTCGAGAGAGAGAGGGGGGGGGGGGTCACAACAATAAATTCTATACTTTTGATGTTTTAATGGTTAATGCTAAGGTGTCATGAAACATCCGATATAATGAAAATTAATAAATAAATACAAAGATAAGATTTAGCAACTATATAAACATTTTTGAATTGAAATTAATTATTTAGTTTAATTTACAAATTTTGTATCATGGAAAAGGGCGATAAATTTCTTTTGGCAAGGTACTTACTGTCACTAATTAAGTATCAATTCTCAAGATATTTTTATCGATTCTAATACAAGAGTATTTAGAGAGACCAAATACGTTATTTGATTTGATAAAAAGCGAAAAAATTTAAATATAAATCTCATATTTGATTTAGGTTTTAATTATTTCACACGTCTCTCTGGTCATTACAACAAATACATCTTTGTATTTATGTAAAATTTAGTCTCTATTATTTATTTATTTAGCGTATGGCATACTCACAAGACAAGATGAGTCGTTACAATTAAAAAAAAAAAAAATCCATTTTCCCGGTTTTATATCGAAATTCCCGGCTTTTTCCCGGTTGTTGGAATTTCCAGTTTATTCCCGGAGAGTGGCCACCGAGGGGTGATCCGCGATTGGAAGTAGGTGTACACCTCTTTGGAAGTATTTTGGAAGTACTTGGAAATATTTGGAAGTACTTGGAAATATTTGGAAGTGCTTGGAAACATTTGAAAGTACTTGGAAATATTTGGAAGTACTTGAGAATATTTGAAAGTACTTGGAAATATTTAGAAAGGCTTGGAAATATTTAGAAATATTTGGAATTACTTGGAAATATTTGGAAGTACTTGGGAATATTTGAAAGTACTTGGAAATATTTGGAAGTACTTGGGAATATTTGGAAGTACTTGGAAATATTTGGAAATACTTGGAAATATTTGGAAGTGCTTGGAAATATTTGGAAGTACTTGGAAATATTTGAAGAAGCTGCTTGGAAATATTTGGAAGTACTTGAAATATTTGAAGTACTTGAAATATTTGGAAGTCGCTTGGAAATATTTGGAAGTGCTTGGAAATATTTGGAAGTACTTGGAAATATTTGGAAGTGCTTGGAAATATTTGAAGTACTTGGAAATATTTGGAAGTGCTTGAAATATTTGGAAGTACTTGGAAATATTTGGAAGTGCTTGGAAATGATTTGGAAGTGCTTGGAAATATTTGGAAATACTTGGAAATATTTGGAAGTGCTTGGAAATATTTGGAAGTACTTGGAAATATTTGGAAGTACTTGGAAATATTTGGAAGTGCTTGGAAATATTTGAAAGTACTTGGAGATATTTGGAAGTCCAAGTGGAAGTAGATGTAGAGCATATTAGGTCGCGGTTCACCCCTCGGTGGCCACCCTGCTATTGATTTACCCCAAAATCAAAAATCAAATTAAAATTGTTTTCGAATAATTATTATGGGGAGAGTCGAATTTTTTTCGTGGGGTTCAAAATAAAAAAATATATATATTTTTTTATAATGTAGCATGAGGTATCCCTGTAAGGATATTTTATTTATTTATTTATTTTTTTGTGTGAATTCAATACTAGCTGCCTCCCGAGTGTACTAAGTAAAACATATAAGGAGGGTAGAGATGGAAAATATTAGAATAAAGAATTTAAAGGAAGAAGCAGTGTGACATTCAAGTCAAGATTCCGCTATTTCTTAATAAAGAGAAACTTACATCCATTGAATCAAGGAAGGCTTCAACTCGTTGATCTAAATATTGAGGATGACGGTCGGATTGGACGATGATTCTAAGACCCTGAACTCCATTGGATCTTCGAATCCCGCAGAAAACAATATATCCCAATTGCTCCTAAAAGTTCATTAAGAAAATTAAATTCTGAAAAATAGAATAAATTAGGATTGTGTAGCCAGCTACCTTTGTTCGTAGTACATTATAACATGGTTCCCCTATGATTTGAACCAATAGTTCGAGTAAAATATTGCATTGGGTTGATTGGAGATTACATTGAAAATATGTCTCAGTGCTAGAGCTTCGATGTAAACTATTTTCAATTTCATAAATATAATGACATCCTGAAAATAAAGTTGAATTTATTATGATAATTTATAAAAAAAAAAGAATGTTGTGGGAGATGTAAAAAAATATTACCATCCACCAGCTGGAGTTCTCTGTTGCGCAGAAGCTGGCGGGGAAGTAATGGTCATAAGGACACACTCGTACTTAGCCTCTCCTCTACAAGGGAGACCATCTGGAGTGCTTTCTAAATCAAATAAAAACAAAATCATTAACATCTAAAGGTTCTTCGTTAGATTTAGAACAGAAACTTTATTCAACTTAAACTCATTTCAATATACGAACGATATAGTTTTTATTAATTTATGAGAATTTTTTTTGGTTTTTATCAAATTCTAGGACTCAAGACCTCATTTCTTTACAAAGATGGAAGCTTCGGCTACATCTAGTTTTCAAAATAATTATAGCTAATCGAATGTTTTCTACATTTGATTCAATCGCGAATCAAATGTAGGGAATTTTTGTCAAATATTGAGTGAAAATAATATTTGAACTTATATATTTCTAACTTGAAATAATGATCTTAAATAAATTTTTATAATTTTTCTAATTAATATAACAAAGAATAATTGCATATCAATGAGAATTGTTTTTGACCGCGCTTATTTGAAAAAGATATTTATCGCGAGACTACTGCGGATTACGCTATTGGAGTCTGCGGAGCCTTATAGTCTGACCAAGAGAAAAAGATGTGATCCACTTAGCTACAATCCAACCATTTCGCGTAGGCTCATTCGGATGGATCACCAAGTGAATTTGAAATCTCAGATGTTATATATTGATCTCCCAGTCCAGAGCGGTAGATCTATATAGCATGGATACAATGTTAATGCTACGCTAATTAATTAATCGAACGTATTTCGAAATTTGATTCAATGAGCTATTATTTCAACTGTTATGAGAATATTTATCATAATGTTTCAAATATTATTTTCATCTCACTATTTGAAATTCCCTACATTTGATTCGCGATTGAATCAAATGTAGAAAACATTCGATTAATTTATGGCAAGCATCTAACATACATGCTAATAGACCGAGCGCTCTGGACTGGGAGATTAAATATATAACATCTGAGATTTCAAATTCACTTGGTGATCCATCCGAATGTCTAGCGGGCTATACGCGAAATGACGTTGGATTGTAGCTAAGTGGATCACATCTTTTTCTCTCTTGGTCCAGACTTAAGACTCCGCAGACTTCAATAGCGTAATCCGCAGTAGTCTCGCGATAAATATCTTTTTCAAATAAGCGCGGTCAAAAACAATTCTCATTGTTATAGCAATTATTCTTTGTTATATTAATTATAAAAATTATAAAAATTATAAATTAAAAAACACCTCCTAGCAAAAATCACCCTAAGGAATAAAATTTACAGAGCTTATGGAATAAAATCAAAGAGATCATCGTCTGCTTAATTTGAGATTTTTATAGATAAATCACGTTTTCAGGACAGACCCCGCATGGAGTTTCTTTCAGGCACCTATTCGGGGGAGGGCAATGCCCCCCGGAGACGAATTTCTTGAAAAAGTTATAGATTAGTACTCGAAGAAGAAAACCTCGTCGTCTAAGAATCACTTTAAAAAGTTTTAAAAATGTTGTATTCTAGTGTTTTTTATTTTTAACTTATAAACCGTTTTTTATAGCTAAATAAAATATTTTTTTGAGAAAAAAAATATAATTTCTTTTTATTTCGAAGTGCTTTATAAACTCACCTACCTATCAAGCAATCACACCATCCCCTGACCCCGAATCTTTAAAATGCTCCCCCCCCCCCGTAGAAAATTGTCTGAAAATACTGTCCGGATGGGAAAATTCCACACCAAGCAAGAACCTGTACTGCCTGCTCCTATCTAATCTAAATATATAATTAGCCTCAGTCAAAGATCTCGACATCTTCATAATAGAATTTCGCAAATGAATGATTTGAAATTACAACATAGAGTTAGTATGGTCCATAGGCACGTGCGAGATGGACAACTAACCTCCAGGCCCCCGCGATTAATAGCTGTTTTATATAAGTAATTTAATTTTAGAAAATATTTGTCCATGCTTATTATTAAGCCTAAAAATAAATGCTTGAAATAAAAATAAGCTATAGAAAATTATGTTTGAAAAACTTCTAATCTATATTTCGTGTGGGAACCGACATTTTAGTTTTACTCCGCTAATGCTAATGCATACAGTCATACATTATATATAAGTTTAAATAGAAGCTGAGATGTTTCAAATTTAGAAAATGTCCGTGGGTATGTATTCTACCAATATATCGACTCAGGGCCGGATTGTATGTCCAAAAGTAAATGCTTTTTACCACTAACAAATGGGGGGGGGGGGGGGGGGGGGGGGGGGGGGGTCAATCCACAAAGCAAAAATATTTGAGGTGGGAATTCCTTTTAATAAAACAAATAAGAACTTCAGAGAAATTAAAAAAGCAACATAATTCTTGGTTAAACATATAAAAATATTTTTAATTAGGGTAAGTTTGCCATAAGAAACGGTTTGTTGTTGTAGTTACTTATCCCATGAGCCCTGCCCTTGGGGGGGGGGGGTTCCTGAGACCCCCCCGTCGGCAAGCGCCCAATGTATCCGACTAGCCCAGTTCAGGGTGTCCAACCTTTTAGCTTTCCTGGGCCACATTGGAAGAATATGAGGTGTTTAAGGCCCCACATAAAATACACAACGGTAATAATAGCTAATGAGCAAAAAACAAAGAATATGTACTTAATATACTTAAGAAATTAAGCTTTGTTACTTTATAAATTTTTTATTATAAAAGTAAGAGACAAATCAGCAACATAAAATTATAGTGAGAAGTTTGTCATTGGTTTTGAGATATTAATCCGTCGATATTTGGCTCAAAGGAATTCTCAGTGAATTCTCAAAATGCTCATCAAATATTTTGGATCTAGCTTCATTCTTTGTGTGCTTCATACTTGAAAATAGATGCTTGAATAAATAAAATTATTTAAGAATCACTTTATGAATATCTCATTGCAAAATAACGTGTTAAATTCAAAAATTCATTACTCATAAATTAATAGCAAGTTAAAAATATTGTATTTTTAGTAATATCACTGAGATTTTTAGTCACAATCTCATAAAGTTTGTAAGTTTGCGATTTTTTGTCGGGCCACATTGATAGCCATCTTGGGCCGTATGAGGGCCACGAGGTTGGACAAGCCTGGACTAGACAATTGAATCAATAATTATGAAATCTTGAGTTTAGAGTTTTTATCTAATAAGTATGGGATTGAAGTTTTAAATTTATTTTTCTATAGTTGAAAATAATAAGTTTAATTATTAAAGAATACCTGTTTATCTGCATTTCCATGTACAAGACATTCAATATGCATTTTTGATAAAATCTGAGGAATGAATTCTTCAACCTGTTGCATTGTGAGATCTGGAAATAGTTTTCGTTTGATTAATATAGACATTTTTTTTTTACAGATGAAATTCAAGCAACTGACTCTGCGCTGTTTGGAGGAGTTCATCTTTCGTCCAGGCGTGTTCGGTAAGTAAAACCGCTAAATAATAAACGGCATGCTGATAAGGTTGTTCGGCTTCGAAATTTTTCAAACCACGAATATACTAAAAACATTATATAAAATAATAAATTGATTTATAACTTTTATTACTTTCATAAAAAACAATTTCAAAACTTACATTTTTCTTTTAGAATTTCGAAACGTTTTGGATCAATTTTAAAGGTTGTTAATTTCTCCATAATTTTGCCTAAGAGTACATGCTGTTTGCTTGTATAGCCACTGATGCCCAACTGGAAAAGTGAATATAGATTTAAATCATTAAAAATTATGTGTTAAAAATAATCTATATAAAATAAAAAGATTAAGTATATGAAAAATTAAGGATTGAATGGAAGGCAGTTCAAGGATAAATAAAAGATTCCCAATAAATTAATGATGGCAAGACAAAAAATATCTTCATTACTGATAAATAACAAGAAGCAAAATTGTTACATGCTTCCTTCATTGAACCTTTAATCCTGAGGACCAGGGAAGATCCTCCGAAACCGTCGGTTCAAAAGTGTAAAGAAGGTTTCCAATAAATCCTTTATTGAGAATCATCTCTTTTATTTGATCTTCAGACTTCTTCCATTCAAATGTCGTGTTTTTGAGTATTCCTATCAGTGTCAATGTCTGAGAAACACTCATAATATAGTGAATCTTAGCAGGTGCTGTAGTAAAAATTCATACGACACATGTGTTCCTTACTGCTTCCACCACTTTTACCACTTAGGCCAGTTGTATGTCGGTTTTACAAACTTTTTTAAACTTTGACAGAGCAATCTTTGAATTCTACCTTGTAGCTATTGTGATAGCGGCAATCCAGATGAAGAATTTTCATCTGATTAGTCATCGTCACGCATAAGGTATTAATGATTTTGTTTACTCCTATTCAAAGAAATTGAGCTCTGAAGCTATTGAGGATAAAGGGTTTTACAGCTGCAGATATGCTAGTAGAAGTTTCTTGCAATACTCATTGTAAAGTTTGAGAATTTGGTGAGCTGGATTTTAATACACGCGTAGACACAGCGGAACCCAAAAGACACCGTGAGAGATGCCTTGAGATGTGGTGAGTTTTCTGTTCCATATGGCATCCGAGTTCCTGGAATTCTTCTGAGCAGTGAGATAGGGTTTGGAACGCGTAGAACCTTAAAGTAGCATATAAGTATATTAAATACATGAATTTTTTCATTGATTTCTCATTTTATATCGTTTCTTTTTATAGATAATGTATTTTTTGGTTTTAGACGTTTCCATTATGGCTCGTAGGCCAACACAAAAAGCAGCTAGAAGAAATATTTAGTGTTGTTTCGTTTTTTGTTTAAGAAAGTCAAATATATTTTTTTTTAATTACTGTCATTTATCATTTTTCATAACCTTACAGCAATTCTCTAGCATTAATATAAAGAAAACACAATTCACATGGAGAAAACTTGATGATGTAAAATTTACTACAAGCGCCCGCTCAAGGGAAATTACACAGCGCGCCCGCTGGAAGGTAAATGCAAATTTATATTTATATTATATAAGTATAGGTATATATTTGTTGAGGCATTGGTATTTAAGTTATTGATATGCAACATTTTTCAGAGTTAAATCACCCATGCATGTTTCATTTAGAAAATTTTAACCAAGCAACTTCCAAATAATTAATAATTTTATTTACATTTTTAAACAAATTGACTCTTTTAATTGTTCATATTTTTGCCAATGAAAGTCGCACGAATAACGCTATTATTATTTACACATTGTCTCGTGATATTGAAATATTCACGAATTTATTGTTAATAATTTAGAAAGAAAAAACACTTGTCAGAATAATATTAAATAAATAGTGTAGATACTTACAATCATTCCATATTTTGTATTGGTAAGTTCCCATTTTAAGCCTGCGAGTTCTGCTGCATAAGCGTATTCGTTTAAAGCGTCTTTAAATAAATGAACAAACATATAAGTCATGTTGCAGCAATGTGGGTCAAGATAAGCGAGAGGAGAAACGAATTCAAATGAAATGTTCGCTTTGGGGAGAAGAAATTCGTCATCTTGCTTATGCCACACTCTGGTCATCGGAGTATCTTGAATAATAGATGGATGAGGAGCACCCTAAACATATGGTACATGAATTAATTATTTTATTAGGTTAACTTTGCAAAGCTATTTGTGCTAATTTAATAAACAAAGGATGAGTGGCTTGATAAATAATAACAAATAAATATCATAAGAGAGTGTTTATCTATTAAATTCAAAGGAATAGATTATTTTTATGTCAGAAGGGTTGTTTTTCACCCCCCTCGGGAATCGAACCCGAGTGCCAGTAACAGCATTCCATCGGATCTAATAGAATACACGCTAACTTGTTATAGGATGAATATTATGAATAGATTATGTAATTAAGTACCTGAAAAAGTCCTGATAGGGACGAAACGTTGTATGAAAATTGATATTTAACATTAATAAAAAAAATTGTCCAAAAACTTTTGAATCTTTTATTTATTATTAAAATGGACATGAACCAACTAAAGTTGATTGAAATGTTTGAGAAAAATATTAACTATGCTAGCAGAAGTCTTTATTAAATGTCATTGGGCCAAACTAATTTTTTTTTTAATCTTCATGAACAAGAAAGAGCCAGAATGTATTTTTTTAACCAGTTTCAATTTTTGTAAGAAAGCCGAAACAAACTCCGTACCTGAAATTTTTAAATTAAAGTGATTGGAATTATGAACTAAGTGGCTGGTGTTTGTAAAATGGATGAGTTTATTCAATCAAATTAGAAAATGAAGAGTAAAATTTTATTTTAAAGGACCAGGGGCTCGAACCAGGGTTCTCACGTTTAAGTTCTAATCAGCTGAGCTAGTCCACGAACACTAACTAATCCTAGATGTCTATAACATATGAAGGTGGTATTTCATTACATTTTAATTCTTTCTTTATTTTCAAGGCTCTTCTTCTTTTAAGTGCCATATCAGGTCTCCCTGACGGTTTGGCGCCTCTCCACATATACCTGTGCTGAGTGTGTTTAGTTGTTTTACACAGATATACGGGGTCTACTTTTTAACGCCGGTTCCGAACGGCTAGTTTGGAGAGGTTGCTAGGCAATTATACTCTTGGTAGGTTGCCATTGCTTTCCAAGAGGAGGCGGCTGCACATTTCTGATCTGCCGAGGCCAGCTTACTTCGAGTCAGAGACCCGACACTAACCACTGATCCACAGTCGCCTCAAGGCTCGATTAATATTAAGCTATAGTTATCAAATAAGGACAGTATCTTAAGGTTGAAAACAATTTTATTATCAAGTCTTGGGTGTAATCACGAGGCAGTGTAGAAAGACAATTTTTAGATCAAATTAGAAAAATAAAGAAAGAAATTATATAGACAAAAGGACCAGCCAGGGAACAATCTCAAGATCACAGGTACGGGGCGTGAAGCTCTAACCAAATGAGTTACAAGTATAAATCGAGTTTTTTAACAATTAATTTTTATGAAAGATTTAAATTTGCCGATGGCAATAGATTTAAATTTTCTTAGAAAATCATAAGATGGTGTCATCTATTAAATCCGATGGAATTAATTTTTGATTATTCCGAATTTTAGTCCTAATTTTTTCCGACTCTCTTTGGTGGTTAGATAAATAAACATTTGTATTTATTATTTATTCCAAAATCTTATCATAATTTTTTATTAATTTAATATTTACTTAAAATATTTGAATATTACTAAATATTGAATTTTCACCTAAAATATTTATTATAGCGAGCAAAGATTCAAGTCCAACTTTAAAATCTATCTTATATTTAAATATTTTTCCAATTAAATAATAATTAATATATCAAAGAGAGTTATTTTTGACCGCGTTTTTAAACAAGATATATATATATAGCTAGACTACTGCTGATTGAGGCTATTGGAGTCAGCTGAATCATAAATATTTAAAAATTCATTATTTCTTACACAGAAATATATAAATTCAGATATTATAATTACTTAATATTTGACAAAAATCATCTGCATTCAATTTGCGAATGAATCAAATATAGGAAACTCATAATTGATCTTATATTTGATGAATAAGCGATGTTATTATTATGATTAACGCTTCTCTTACTAATAAAAATATCTTTTTAATTTATTAAAAAAATGAATTAAATTTACTTAATCATAAATAATTTTACATAATCATTTAAATTATAAATAAATATTATCTTCCCTCAACATATTTAAGTTCATTAATCAACTTACATTTTCCTCAAGGGGTAATAAATCAAAATCACTGGGTAAAAATTCATTTTTCGGCGGCAATTTGAGATCGGGACATAAATCGACATTTTCCCATTTCTAAAAAAAGGGGTCAATAAAAAGATATATATTAAAAAACAATACAAAGGGGTTGATAATTAATTCAATTACAAGAATAAAAAAATCTTATATACCTTAAGAGTAGCATCTGGAATTGGTTCAAGGCGGTACTGCGTGCCGTACCAAGGTTCTACATTTTTAGCTATATCTTGAAATTTTTTGCCTACAACTGCGACACGTATATTATCAGGACGTAAATAATTCAGGACATTTTCAATTAAATCAGGTCGCCACTGATCTAACGTATAATAACCACTTAGGACTTCTTCAAGAGGAAGTTTCTAAAACGAAAAGATTTATCAAAATATAAATAATAAAGCATATGTAAAGTAAAGCATACCGGTGACAGATCGAGATAAATACCTGTAAATTGTGAACAAGATTAGATGCATACGATCTTGGATTTTCTTTATCTTTGAATCGGAAATGCATATTGAGTATATCATGGAATTCATCGAAAATCCATTTTTGTGGTCCGATGTCGCGTAACATTTTGATGTATTGAAACAGAAGCTCCACGACATCATCGACATGTTCAATACCTTCTTCTGTCAGGTCAACCTAAAGTTATTTTCAATTATTTTAATTCGTTTTTGGACTATACTATATTATATATTAAACTAGACTAAAAAAAAGAGTGGACTTGAATAATTCGAGTCCCACTCCATTTAGTGATTTTTAACAATTTCCAAATAAAATACTGAAAAATACAATTTAATTTCTAATATTCATTTGAATAATAGTCCTTTCAAAAATTAAGTCTCATCATCAATTTTAATAGAGGGTGGGGCATAAATAGATCTACCACACTTTGAAGAGGTATTAAAAATGAAAACATTTAACTAGAAAAAACTGAATATATTTTTGAAAAGAACATAAAATAATTTTTTTTTAAATGTATTTTAAACATTAACAGACAAAAAAAAAAGGGGGGGGGGGGGGGTCAAAAATGAAAATTCTAGCCCTTTTGACCAAACTCAACCAAATTTTGTATACATATTCTGTGGGCCCTCAAAAAGGTTAGGAATGCCAAACTAACCACCCAAAATGGGGGAGAGGGTCAAAATGAAAATTCTAGCCCTTTTGACCAAAACTCAACCAAATTTTGTATACATATTCTGTGGACCCCCAGAAGGCTAGAAATGTAAAAACTAACCAAATTTTGTATACATATGTTTGGTTGAAGGGCTATATTTTCATTTTTGACCCTCTACATTTTGATGGTTAGTTTGTTGCATTTCTAGCCATATCTGAGTGCCCATAGGATATGTATACAAAATTTGGTTGAGTTACTGGTCGAAAGGACTGAATTGTCATCCCTCCCCCCTTTTTTTTTCGTACTGATATAATGTTTGAAAGACATTTAAAAAATATATATATTTTATGTTCTTTTCAAAAATATATTCAGTTTTTTTCTAGTTAAATTTTTTCATTTTTTATACCTCTTCAAAATGTGGTAGATTTTTATGGCCCATCCTGTATATTCTTCAGTATCTACCTAGTAAAAGCAATACTTTTTGTTTATATTAGAAAGGAAAAATAATTTATTGATCTCTAAACTATATATAAAGAGTTTATGGGCGTCCACATATAGCCGAGAGGGCCCGAAAACTAGCGAATGTTCAAAGACATTTTGACAAGCTCCCGCAGGGCCAGGCGCCGCGAGGCCCCATGTCTGAAAGGTAGCTAGTTTTTATAGTAATAAAAAACACAAAATGCATAATAAAATTACTATTTTGTCAAGACAACTTTGTTTGGTCTTGATTAAAGCTGCAATTCCACGAGGTATGCTTTCAATTGCACTGCAAGTAAGGACAAATTTTCAAATATTTCTTTTTTTTGCTAAGAAATATGATTCAATCATTTGCATTTTGGTGGTTATGATTTCTTTGTCTAGCTTCTCCTTAAAGTTACAATCTTTTCTGTCAGCTGACCACTTTAGTTTCAGTACAGGGAAGACGAGCGCTGGAGGGATTTCTGAAGGGTCAGTACTTCACAACCACTCAATGTTAAGTAGAAATTTACCATAAAATTAAATAAAAGAATATTTTTTGAAAAAATTATTATTTACTATGAGTTACCACAGTTTACCTGTGAAACCAATAACCTAGTGAATAACTCATAATAATCATTGGAAGTAATCAAAAATTTCTTATACATATAATATACTCGCAATAAACATGGTAAATTTCTAATTTTAAGAGAGTCTGGTGTCGGTGCTAGGAGAAAAGTAAAATATGTTTTGAAAAAATTATTATTTACCTATACCTACTATGAGTTATTCACTAGGTCATTGGTTTCTCAGGTAAACTTGTTTATATTAGAAAGGAAAAATAATGTATTTATCTCTCTATACTGGGAAACTAATGACCTAGTAAATAACTCATAGTAGGTAAATAATAATTTTTTCAAAAAAATATTTTTACTTTTCTTTTATTTTAAATATGTTTCACCTAGCACCGACACCAGCTCTCTTAAAATTAGAAATTTACCATGTTTATTACGAGTATATTATATAAGAAATTTTGATTTTTGAGTGGATATTGATGAGGCAGTCTAAAAAAAAGAAGATAATTTATACTATCTTTTTATTCATAAAACAAAGTTTCGGAGGCTATTCCCTCCTTCTTCAATCTCACTTATCCGTCTCCAAAAGTTATTTCAATCTTATTTTGATTACTTCCAAGTGCAACTTAAGAGGCAGCTGAAAATTTAGCTATTTATAACTTTATTTGGGAAGATGGTCAAAAATACTACGTGGCCTATAGTTTGGAAATCTCTGTCTTAAGGTATTCCGGAATTATCTGATTAAGAAAATAATACTGTTCTTTTATGGGATTTAAATTGTGATATAATTCTCCATCGTATATTGATAGTTTTAGATCGTCTTGAAATCACTCATTGGATGATTTAACTAAAGGTAAACTAAGGAAAATATTAAAATTTGTGATGAGACAAATAATTTGGCCAGGAACTATAAATTTGGGGAATCACCTTAATAATATTTAAAATAACTATATATAATTTTTTAGATGTTTTCTGAAGTCACCTGAATTCCGAAGAAACCGAAACCTCGAGAGCAAGTCCTTGCACCACCAACCAGACTGTTACACCAGCCCTTGGATCTAAGGACACTAAGCAAACTACCAGGGCCTTCATGTCCGATCAAATGACTGAGGTAATGATCAGGCTGAAATGAACGAAACATTAATAACATGTTTTTATAATAAAAAAATGAAAGATACAATGATTTTTGAAAGTTAATGAATTATTTATATAAAAGTTCATTTTGCCGAAAGAATTAAATTTATTTAGAAAATCCCGAGGATGTCTTCTATTTAATCAGAGTTGATATTAATAATTTTTTTACATGTAATGGTCTGTATTTATCCTATAAGAAGTGTCAAAAGGCAATCGGGCCCAATGGCTGCCCTTCGAAGTGAAATTCATTCAATAATTGAGTGATTCTTTAAACATTTAGGGGTGAACCGCGACCTAAAATCGTGTACACCTACTTCCACTTCCATTTCCAAGTAGAAGACAATAGATTATTTAATGAATTCCAAAGTAATTCCAAAGACGGTGTTCACCTAATTCGAATCGCGGTTCATCCCTCCTCGGTTTAAATTGGTATTAGTGAGCGTTTAGAATTTTTAAAATTTACACAACTGGAGGGACGATTGATGAAAATTGGCTCTTTAACGGGGAACAAAACATTTTTCTCATAAGAATATGTTTGTATATTTTTTTTATTCCCTATTAATGCGTCGTTTTCTTCTGGTATAGGTTTTTTGGGCGAAATTTTTAAATTACTTTTTGTCTTTCTAAAAAATCTATGGTCATGTTATTTGTTAATGAGCATATATTTCTATTTATTTTTTATTATTATTTGTTAAATTATTGTAGTTAATTTGTATTGATATATGTTGTAGTTAGATTGTATTGTTGTTTGGAGGACCCAAGGGCAGATCCAGGAATTTTTTATGGGGGGGGGGGGGGGGAGAGAACGTATATAAGGTGCCTCGATGTATATAAGATTCTACTTTTCTATCTCGAAAGTGTGGTCGCGATCGAACTGTCCAAGCGGGGCAGGGGGGTCGCCCCTCCGCCCCCCCGGATCCGCCCTTGGGAGGACCTAGCCACCGAGGACTTGTGCCTCTAAGCAGGTCGAGGAATAAATATTCATTTATTTATTAATGAGAGCCCCAAGCCATTGTCAATAGATATTAGAGGATAATTTTACGTGTAATCATTATAAATTCCATATATCTCGAAGAGATGTCACTCGAATAAAATAACTACTCTCAAAAAGAATAGAAAAGTTAATTTTTTCGATAATCCATAACAACTCAGATTCAGTAAAAGACACCATCATGACTTTCCAAACAATCGATCATTTGGCAGAAATTTACACTTACCCCGGCACGATAATACTCATGAAGATCAGGAATTGGAAAAGTAATATTTAGGTTCCGTAAATCTTTGACTGGAACAATAAATCCTTTGACTTTTAGTTGTTCGGGTCCCATTGGATGATCGGGCCAAACGGGAGCTTCCACTTCCTTATTTCTAACAGAGCTAAACAATTCCACGGCCATCTTTTCAAGTTCATCAAGACCTCTATTAAGAAAAAATAATATTGATAAGTCAGATAATAAATTGAATAAAATAATAAATAAAAGTACCTTTTCCAAGAATTACAAGGCACATGATATTGGAAGAATACCATTTTTCATGGAAATTTAAAAGTTCTTTTCTAACATCGATTCCTTTTTCTTTTGGGATTGTATCCAGTGTTTTTTTATTTCCTGAAATTATAAATTTTCTGATAAATGTTTAGTTTTTACAGTTAGTACACCCTATTTTGCCCTATAAAAGGAAAAATTAAAATTTGTGATAAATAATTTGACCAGGAACTATAAATTTGGGAATTTAAGTTAGTTGCAGAACTGCTGGAATCGCTTACAAGGCAGTAAAACTTAGAATAGAATGAGTCATGGGATGGCCAATCAGATGACAGGCACTTTCATCTGATTGGCCATCCCACCGGGCACAAGGTGAATTCTAAGGTTTTACCCTTTTGCCAACGGTTAAAAAGAGTTTAGCAACTCGACATACAGCTGGACTTTAGTAATATTTAAAATATTAAATAACTATATATAAATTTTGAGATGTTTTCTGAAGTCCCTGAATTCCGAAGAAACCAAAACCTCGAAAGCAAGTCCTCTATATGTTTTTGTTTTTTTAATCTAATTATCGGCTCATTGAAGAATAAAAAAAAGAAAATCTTAATTTTTGAATAAGTTATGGAGTATTGAAATGAATGAAAATGGGAGAAAAAATTGAAAATTTCAACTTGTTCGAAAAAATAGTGATGTGATAGAATTTTTAAATAATAATTTCTACTGTAATAAGGTGTAGAAATCGGAATATTAGTCAATATTACCAATAACAATTCAAAAGTTGAATTTCGCAGATCTGTGTCATAAAATTAATAATATAAGTGTTTGTTTTATTTATATTTATTTAAAAAATAAGGAGCTCAAATTTAACACCTAGGATCCTTAGAGTAATATAAAGTGGAAGGATACCATATATCGAAAAAGCGCTCTCTAGCGACTGAAGGTCGAAAACTCTTAGTTCATAAGAGCTATCCAAAGATCATAGAACATTCAAAGCCTTTGTCATAGATAAAAGTTATATACCCTTTATGTTATATATATATATATAAGCGCATTTTTTACTCTTGATAATGTCACCAAAATTTGCCCCGAAGAGAGCCGTTTCCGCCATTTTATTGCCCAATGGTTTCGCCCTGGTGTCGCCAGAGAGCTCTGTAACTCGTATACGCTAAAATACATTGGCTCCTTATGGAGCCTTCCACTCTATATTACTCTATGATAGAATCCTTCAAAGGATAATTACGACAATGTTTGTAACAGTCATATAGTTTTTAAGCCCGCGGGTTAGTGATGTGAATTATCTCTTGAGAAAATTGGGTCCAGTGATTAACAATTGTGATTGTGAGATTTTGGAAAATTTTCAAATTTTATTTATTCACCTGTTCCAAATTTATTATAAGGATGATTCTCGATCGATGTGTGTTTTTCTAATTGATCTAAACGCCATGCGTCACTCGGTATATTCTTTTCGTGTTCCGAATTGACGGAATTCACTTCTCGTTCGGTGGCACTTTCAGTAAAAAGTGGTCCCAGAAAAAATTGAGCAAATCTAGAATTCAAAAATTAATAATTTTATTAATTGTAAAATAAATATTAGGGTTCATTTCAATAAGTTGAACAAAAATTGAGCAAATCTATCAAGAGCCCCGTTTAAATGTTCTGGCACGACGTCAAAAAAATAACAAGTATGATCAGAAAATGTGCAAGCATTACTCGATCCGCCATGTTCAGCCAAGAATTTACTGTATTCATTTTCTTCGGGATATTTGACGGTTCCCAGAAAGAGCATATGTTCACAAAAATGGGCTAAACCAGGCAAATGAGGCGGATCACTCATATGACCTAAAAAAATAAAGTAAGAAAAATCAATTGTTAATGTAGTTAATAAACAGAAAAGCCTTTTCTATCAAAAAATTTCAAAAATCTCTGAAAAATCTAATTTATTACAAAATCCTCACATAAATAAATAAAATACTCTGGCATGGTTTGTTCTAAATATATTTATAGTACTTCTAATATCTTTGATAAGAGATATATGTACTGCGAAACAGTCATCATGAGTTACTAGTGTGTAATATTTATGAAATCTTGAATTTAGAGGCTTTGACTAATATTGGAGCTGCAAGATTTAAATTTTTGATTTCGTCTACTTTTTTCGTAGCAGTCATGGGATTACATTGGTAGTTTATTCGTGACCCCAAAACTTACACCCCTGCCCTGGTGTGAACCCCGCTCTAGATTCTAAGGTAATAATCATAATAAATCTACTCTAAAAAATTTAAATTTAAAATTGCTGGTATTTATATTTACAGGAGCGGTGGGATATCTGTGCCATGGTATCTTTTTCTGCTACACTGTTTGGTATTTCACGCATTTTAGAGCTAGCAATTTTAGTACACTCGGGAGCAGCTAAATCGACTCAACCTCTAAGCGCGCATACAAAGTCGTTTTTCTTTTAAATGGCCAAGCCGATATTTATAAAATAAATATATCTTTAAAGCTTGTTTATTTAGCTTTATATTGATATCAATTTCAAGCAAATCGGCTCATTACTTTTTAAATTATGTGATCTGAATGACAATGAAAGGAAAAAAGGGTGTAAAGGAAAGGAAAAGTAGGGATGTTTAAAATTAAAATAAAATTGACATTTTAAACATAACAAAGAAAATTTATTTTCTTAATAATTTGTGTTGCCCCCCTAGCTTTTATAACAGCCCGCATGCGATCCTGCATCGGCCTGATGAGTTTTTTTATAAAATCTTGAGGGATGCCTTCCCATTCATCTAACAAAGCTGTCTTAAGCTCATCAATGGTCGAAGGTACCGAATTTCTGGCTCGAACCCTTTGTTTGAGGTGGTCCCACATATGTTCGATGGGATTCATGTCTGGTCTGAGCGCTGGCCACTCTATGGTGTGGATAGCGACTTCGGTCATGTATTGCCGAGTGACCATCGCAGTGTGGCACCGGGCATTATCATGCATCAGTAAAAAATTTTCCCCAATAAATCCTTTATAAGGAACAACATGATGCAGGAGAATGTCAGCAATGTAACGGTCAGCTGTTAGACCCCTCCCCGGCCTCCACCAGGCACAAAAACAATATCTGTTGTTCCTCCAGAGAAATGCCACCCCAAATCATGCAGGAACCACCACCATGTGACACTGTTTGAGAGAAACAGCATTGAGAAAATCGCTCTCCCTGACGCCTGTAGACCCGACTTCTCCTGTCACTTCCATGAATGCACACTCTACACTCATCTGTGAAAAGGACAGCCCGCCATTGGTCGATACTCCAATTGAGATGCTCCGAGCAAATTGAAGTCGAGCTTGACGGTGACGCGAGGTTAATTTTGGTCCAGAGGCAGGTCTTCTGCAAGTGAGGTTGGCTTCCTTCAAGCGTCTTCTGACTGTCCACCGACTGACAGCCAGACCTCGAACTTCTCTCAGCTGCTGCTGGACATCGACACCAGTGAGGTGGCGGTTTCGGAGAGACGTCGTGACGATAAAACGGTCATCCTCTCAGACGTGCACCGGCGGCGGCGGGTATTCGGTCTCCGAGTGAAGGCACCAGTCTCCTGAAACCTTCTGTAGACCCTTGAGACAGTAGACTGACTTAAGTCCAATTGACGAGCGACTTCTTTGGCTAAGGCTCTGTTCCAACAGAGCAACAACTTGAGTGGCAACTTCTGGCTTAGTATCCACGATTTTCTAAAAACAATTGTGTCAATTTGCATAGATGTGTTCAGGTCAATTGCTGAAAATCGATTAATAAGAATAATTGGTTACATTGGTTTTCATAAGGAAATTGTAACTAACAAGTAGCGGCAGCTAGGAACAGCAATTTTTCCAGTTCAGCCATTCGGATCACATAATTTAAAAAGTAATGAGCTCGATTTGCTTGAAATTCGATATCAATATAAAGCTAAATAAACAAGTTTTAAAGATATATTTATTTTATAAATATCGGCTTGGCCATTTAAAAGAAAAACAACTTTGTATGCGCGCTTAGAGGTTGAGTCGATTTAGCTGCTCCCGAGTGTACTTGCCAACAACAACCGTATGTTTTTTACCTGCTAGTGTGCAAAGTGTGAGGAATGTGTCAAAATGTTTGCCTATATTTTTTTTTTAAACATGTTATCACACTTGGGCTTTGATTGGAGACGATCAAATTTATAAAGTGATTGTGACGGCCCATGCTTTTGTAATGATTTTTTTATGGTCATGCCTATCATAATTGGGGGGTTTGGTAATTGACTGGTTTCTTTAATATTGAGAGCTCCAGGCGAGGCTTTCCCCCGGATGAACAACAATATGAGTTTTTGATTACTCCCCCCTTCATTGATACTTTTACTTTCAGGAAGCATGGTCGATAGAGGGGCAGGGATGGGTTAAACGGTGTACCCAACAGGGATAACGAAAGGTATTAACCCATACTCGTCTATCTTTAGAAGTACCCCTGCTAAAATCATTGAGCCAGCTACAGCAGCTTCCAAGTGTGCTTTAGGTAATCACAAATGGGTGAGAAACATGGGTATCTTTACTATAAACGCCATTACCAAACTTAAGTATAAATACAAACTCCCACTTTGTCATTTCCAACTCATCACAAATTGGTAGGTTATGGCCCCCCCCCTACCCTACGCCAAAATCCCCAAGGAAGTTGAGTAGAATATTATGTGCTACTGTTTTTTCTTATCTTTCATAAATAAATTATTCTATTCGCGGAGGTTAAAATATTTTCTAAATACAAATTTTGGAAGGCTTACTGTGACCAACTTTAATTAGCATAATAACAAAATCTGAATTGGTTTAGGTGAGTGTGGGTCCGCTGCTGAAATGTGCACGCATCTTGGATAAAATGGTTTCGGGCTTTCCCGAGAAGTGGTTTTAGATATGAAATAAATAAATTTACTTGCATTGGCAGCTTCAAAATAGAATAAATGAAGATCGTGGAGCATTAAAGGGGATCAGGCGCGGATCCAGACCTATGGTTGGGGGGGGGGGGCTGCAAGGACCAAGTTTTACCTAATGTTTAAATTAATGTAATTTGAAGGAAATACTATTCTAAAAACTTCATATTTTTTATTTCATTGAGAAAGAAAGATTGAATTTTTTCTCAAAATCAAATTGTGATTTTAATCAATTTATTTTTTTAAAATGAATTTAGGTCAAATCAAAGATTTTAATAAATATGTTTAATGCATAGAAGTTTTATCCCCTCGAGAGTCGAACCCAAGCACTTTTAAGCTTTCCTCACTAGTTGCCCAGAAAGGTTACTAGTGCTTGGGCTCGACTCCCGAGGGGATAAGACCCTCCCTATATGTAATATATAAACATTTCCATTAAAATCTTTGATACGACCTAAATTCATGTTAGAAAAATAAATAAGCTGACGTGTTCTGATGTGACCATCCACTTGACTTTACCATACAACCTGGCCCCTAAAATTATTTATAATCATGTAGGGGGGTTAGTTTTTGCATTTTTGGACTTCTGGGGGTCCACTGATTATGTATACAAAATTTGGTTGAGTTTTCTCAAACGGCCTAGATTTTTAATTTTTAACCCCCCCTCCGTCGATATGCACCAAAATCTAATCAGCTCTTAATCTCAATGGACCAAAACTACGTGTGAAATACTAACAGACATTTTGACAAAACAATTATTATCTGGAAAAATATAATTTTTTCGATGTTCACTTATTAGGGCTTTTTTGTAGAGCGAAATTCCATGGTTTCGTTCAATTTTTTTAATCAAAATAGTTTCAGCCGTTTGTGAGATATTTCAAAAAAAGAAGGAAAAAAAACCACTTTTTTCATGCACGATTACAATACTTGACCATATCCTGTATGGTAAAGTAAAAATTAGTTCTCCAATGCTTTAGGGAGGGGGGGGGGGGAGCTGCCCCATCGCCCCTCTACCCTGGATCCGCGCATGAAGGAAATGGGGCTAGTTACCTCAGTCAACCGAGGGAATTGATACCACTAGCTAGCCAAAAATAAAACAAATAAAAATTACTAAGTGAATGCAAAAGTAAATCTTATAAAAGTAAGGGCTCAGGTGCGGAACTAAGATAGAATATCAGTATAATTTATTAAAGACTAGCCAGGATTTCATCGTTAAAATGACAATAATAAAATGCAAAATCATGGCCAATAAACCTTACTTCTTAAAAAAAACCTTAAAATTTAAAACTATCCTGTAATTAATTGTGTTGTTGAATTGTTCTCACCAATGTTTACATCCAGAGCAGCTGCAGACTTATCAGTTGTCTTGTCACTAATGAGAATCACTTTCATTCCATTATTCAGTTGTAAACCTCGATATTCTCGTTTGTCTTCAGCCGATTTGATGATGTTCTCGACCCTCATCTTGACGTGAGTGTGATGGGTCATCTTGGAGCCTTCACACATCCGAGGCTTAGGCGGATTCGAAAAGAAAGAAAAAGATCTGCAAACAAAGGACAGCAATCATCAACTAATCAATAGTATCAAGATAAAATAAATATGACAATTTATATCTATAGGGATATAAATAAAAATATAATAAGAAAAATAAATAAATAAAAAATAAAATACCTTTGAAGTCTTCCAGGATTTAATACTATCCCAGATGGTTTTCTCGTATAAAATTGAATTATCCTGAGAGTAATCATTAACTTTTATATCTTAATTTATCTTATCATTTTATAAATAAAAAGATGAATAATAATATTTTGGTAAAGATAAATTGGACTTGGATCTAAACAGGGAAAGCTAACATAGCTAATAATTTATAAAAATATATTTATTTATTTATTTGTGTTTGGCAGTAAAAATGGGAACATTAAAAAATTTATTATCTATATATTAAAAAAATCTATAAAATCAATTTCGATAGATTTGTATAAAAGAATGGAGAATGAAGTCGAAGAATTCCCAAATCTGGGCTTTTATTTCTGACTTGACAAAACGGAATCCGGGGAATTAAAGATGGCGCTGGCATCGACCCGACAAAGACAGGAAGTCTATTCGAATGATGACCAGGTATCCACGTGCTATTTAACATTTTTTCTGCTCAATTCAAAAATAGATAATTCTTAAAAAATTATATTTCATTACAATTATATTCATATTTAAATTAAAATACCAGGCGCGTTTCCATGGTTACGCTCCCCCCACTCCCCACCATATTTTTATGGTCGACTGTTGTTGAATTAGGATCTTATCCTATACTACTAAAGCGCATTTGTGCCTACCTCTGTATGTACCTATCTATCTATCTATGTCCGTTCCCCAACAAAAACAGTCGTCATGGTTACCAATTTAAATGAATTTATCTATCTATATATATAAAATTAAGGTGACTTAGCTTCTAGCCTCCGCACGGAACGGTCGCACCTAGCATAAGCTCTCGATTACAACTGTCTTACATATAGTTTTTAAGGAATTTGGTGTTGGTACTTGGTGAAACATTTTTTAAAATTATTGGATAAAAATACTTGGTAGGTTTCACATTAAGATATAAAAAAATAAAACGAATTTATTTTTAGAGAATCTTTAATCTCGATATATATATTTCGGGTGACTAACCCATCTTCAGGAGATACAGGAAGTAACTGTTAAAATATTTAAAAGACTCCCCTTCATTTCGAACCATGTTACAAACCCTATAGCTTCAAATCTTAGAACGTCTGGTATAACTCCTGCTTTATATAATAAAAACACTTTAGGTTCACAGCTAATTAATAATAAATTAGACAAAATTCATAAATTAGATAAATCAGGGGTATATAAATTGACTTGTGATAATTGCGACGCAATCTACATAGGACAAACTGGACGCTCTTTTAGAACTCGCTACTCGGAACATGAAAGAGCCTTTAATAGTCTCAGCAGATCAGATGATATTAATATGGAATCAACTTCTACCTTCGCCAATCATCTACATTTGAATAAACACACCTCTTCTATTAGCCACCTAGTTCCGTTACATTTCGAAAGAAAGGGCTTACGTTTAGATTTTTTAGAGTCAACTGAAATAAAATTAGCTCTCTCAAATAAAACGAATATACTAAATAATCAATTAGAAGTTAAAAAAAGTACAATCATTGATTACATTCTTTAAATATTTGCAAATTTGTTTTGTGTGTAAATTCTCATTTCTCAGAAGACCATTCAAAATTAAACACAATAGACTTCTCCCTCCAGTAATTTTAAATATTTACCCCTTTGTTATCTTAAAAATAAATTTTACCATTGAGTTGTATTCAAATTTGAAATCCTCTTTTCTCAAAAGGCCATTCAAAATTAATCCAAAGTAGACCTCATACCTTTTCTCCCTCCACTAATTTTAAATATTTACTCTTTTGTTATCTTAAAAAAATAAATTTTACCATTGACTTGTATTCAATTTCGACTTATTCAGATCAGTTACTTCCTGTATCTCCTGAAGATGGGTTAGTCACCCGAAATATATATATCGAGATCAAAGATTCTCCAAAAATAAATTCGTTTTATTTTTTTATATCTTAATGTGAAACCTACCAAGTATTTTTATCCAATAATTTTAATTTGTCTTACATATATATAATACATATTAATTAAACATATTTTTCAACTTAATTAATTCTCTTCCTTGTAATGAGTGAGTAAAATGTCAAATCCAAAAACTGTGAATGAGGGGTTCGATCCAGTACCCTCAATTGAAGAGGAAAAAATGGATCTAGAAACAACAACTACAAATTTGGATACTTCAGGATCTGAATCAGAGAAAGATGACACGCCCAAAGTGATACGTTTTGTCTGTACATTGGGGTGGGTGTGCTGGATGGGTTTCGGGGGGAGGAGTGGGATTCGAGGGGGGGTCCAGGGGGCGAGCCCCGTGACTAGCAAGAAGGGCGCCGAAGCAGCTAGTAGTCACGTTAAGAGCTGTGACGTTATGTATTTAAAGAAGTGAGTGAATTTAAGTATCTGGGTACTTTGTTCTCAGCACAGAGGGTACTGCATCAGATGATGTGATGGGGTCCAGGGGGCGTTAAGTAAATTTTTAATTTATTTGCATAATAAAAAAAAGTATAACGACTAATTTTATTTAAGTTAAACTAAATTGTTAACTTTGATGTGAATTATTATAGCTGGACTGGGATAATTATTATTAAGATTGGACTTTAAAAAAACAACCATTGAGATATTGGAAGGGTTCCATATTTTCTTAAAGCAAGTGCATTTGTAATATTGGGGTTATTTTTATAATACAATTCTGCAATCGTAAAGCCCTCTAGATTAATGAATTAAAGATGACAATTGTGTCGTTCATTGTAAAAGTGATGTAACTCCATATTTTTAAAATACATATTTTTTTGATTAATCATATCACATTTAGTCATATCTTGCATTATAAAAGTGAAGCATCTCTAATAATTGCACTAAATCAATCAAATAAAAAATACTGAATGAATACTTGTATAATTTTTCCTACACATTAATTTGTATAAAGCTTGTTATTTCAAAATTATATTACAAGGAGATAATTCACTTTTACAATGAACGACACAATTGTAAATTATGGCTACTGTAAGTGTAACAGTTTCGGAAATGGAGTGCAATTTAAAATTGCATTTGTTATTAGTGAAGAAATTTAATTAGTGAGGAGTAAAAATCTTCCAAGATATTTTTCTAGGTGATAAGAATGACAATAATTTATTATGAGCGAGTATTTATTAAGGATATAAAAATATCAACAATAAGAATAGGCAATAAAATCCATAAAGGTATCATAACATAATATGAGGGTATTAATAGAAATGGATAATCCAATTTTAGACATAATATGATTTGTGCAGTTATTTTTAGTAAAATAGCTGCGACATACCATACTTTTCTATGTAAAGAATGTAATAAACGTCCTAAACCATTTTTACAATGCGATATCATATTAAATAAGATATAAAAAAGCATTATGCTATCGTAGATCCATAATGGGATAAAAACAATGAACCAATTCCATTGAGTTCTTCCATCTAAACGTAAAACTAGTAATATAAAAAAAACTAAGAGGATAAACCAAGTAAACAATGCCCGATGTAAAACAGCCATAATCTTGATATTGTTTTTACAATGATATAAAAATAATTATTTTAAAAAATAGTACAAAAGTTTTTCTTTTTTAGATAATATATATATATATATATAATCACATTTCATCACAATCACTGTTTTCGTATAGCGAAAGAGCTTGACAGAGTTTTTCAAAGTTTTTGTCCGCAATGGTGTTATTACATTTTTTTAAATCCAGTCTATCGCTGCCAGCTGTTAAAATACTCTAAAAAATATAAAATATTATTTATTTAGGTTTGTTGAAGGAAAAATTGAAGTTTTACAGGATAGTTTAATAAAAAAAAAGATATTTTGATAAAAAAAAAGCAATCTGGGCATCTGGGAGGACATGTCTCCTACTCCTAGGAGTATATTCATACTCCCCTAACTCCTTGGTCGGTAACCCCCTCCCCCGCCGAAAATTTATTCAGGCTACGGCTTTGTCCCAAGGGTTCAATTTTTTGAAAAACTATAAGAGCTAAATTTTTCAATCTATGGCAATATTTGGGTCTTCCCAGGGCGGGATTTAAGCACAGGCTACAGCCAGCAACACAAAGGGTTTACTTTTTTATATAAGGTAAACACTCCAGTAATCAGTCATGCTCCTATAATGGGCAACCCCTTAAAAATGTTAAGAAATGAAGGGCAGTGGAAGGGATACGGGTCATAGACTACTTACTTCCTGCTAGGATACCTTAGCACTGGAATTCATTTCATTCCTTTACTTTGTGTCAAGTGTTTGGATTATTCTGCTAAAGAGACGAATATTTGTGATTGTTTTAGCTTCTGATTAAGAAATCTGTTAAGGAAAGTGATTTTTTTCAACAAATAATATTTATTTACCATAATGCCTGTTTAGTGACTTTAAGGCGTATTTAGTACGATAATATGTATAATTCTAATTGTACAGTGCATAAATGACGAAAAACTTAAGATTTCATTGCCAAAATAGGGTGGCCCATCATGGGATCACGAATTATTTAACTGTCCCAGTAATGGGCCGGCCCATTATAGGACTATCGGCATTTTCTTTAAAGTTTTAGAAAAATATGAACAAAACATAAATTTTGTTTTTACTTACACCTCTTTGTAATTCTATGATGTTATAGACTTGATTATTGTTCCACAATAGATTTAATAAATGGCCCATTACTGGTACGTCGGATAAAATACTGGACCATTATCGGTGCAACAGGTTAGTTATGGTATATATTTTATTTTTATTTTTGTAATTGCAACCAGTGTGCTAAAATTGCGGTTACAGGTGTAGGACAGATAATACATAGAATAACAGGTAAAAATTTGAACGAGTTTGCTGTAGAAGTGGAAACTCGGTTTTACTTCAATTTTTCTCTTAAGGAGGTTCTTTCGCGACAATCCACGCCAAAAGATTTAGCCCGTAACCACTATAAATATGAACGGAACTAAAATTTTAGGGTATTTTTTTTTTTACCTGACTGTCCACTCACACTACGAAATCTCTATATAGATACACACATACTTGCCGGTCGTTTCCAAGCCACTGTGCTTATATCCCCTCTACTAAAAATAGTCGCCCAAATATGTTTTTTTTTGTTTTTTATCAAAACTACGTGGTAAATAATTTCAATTTTTTTTTAAGTTACTCCGAATATATTATTCTAACAAATATTAGTTTTTCATCAAGATGGTGAAAGTACTTCAATGAAAAAAAAATAAAATAATGATCATATCCCCACCCCTTTCCCTATCTACCCTATGTTAAAAATGTCATTTTTAATTGGAATTATTTCATGTTTGGTGTGGTAAATCGTCTTCAAATTTTAACAGTATGTGTATTATGCTTTTAATGACTTATATTCCAAGTTTCAAAAACTTCTTGAATTTTTGCATTTGTGAAAGAACTACTTAACAGGCCCATTACTGGAGCGTTTACCTTATATTTTACAAGTTTTCAATAGAGTCATGCACGTTTATTTTTAAGTTTTTAATTGGATAATTTCTGAAAATGCAGTTTTTCTAGTATAATTTAAAAAAATATTTTCTCCGGTAGAGCCCGCGCCACAGATCCAGCCTAGGGGTCCATAGATCCTAAATCCAGCCCTGGGTCTTCTATTGATTGCCATAGTTTGAACAATGACAGTTTTAGTCATCAATAGGATGGAAGATATATTAGAAAAATACTGTTTTTTGACCATAGTCACCCCAGATGACGGAGAAAAAGCACAAATTTTAATCGTTGCCTTCTGTTCATTATATCAAGCTATTTTAAGTTGCTCCGTGAAAAGGACAGAAGACCTCAGGAATCTCTGCATATTAGGCCAATGATCAAATACTCACTCTAAAAAATAACATGCTTTTATGTGATGCCTTGACGATACAGATTTTTACGAGTATTTAAGGGTGTAAAAAACAAATATGTATATGTCATCCAAAACAAAAAGGCTTTTTAAATTTATATGAATTTTAACATCAGTTTTTTAAGTTAATCACAAGTTATATTCATAAACTGAAAAATAAAGATGTAAAATAAAATTATAGACTTTCAAGATGACAAGTTCCAATAATTAAGTCATAATAATAGTTAAGCTAGGAATAAAACCAATGCAAATGAAATTAGAAATGAAAAGAAAAAGCGGGCAGTTTAAAAGAAAATTTACAAGTTATTTCCAGAGATGTACAAGATACCTCATAAAAAGTATCTGGAACTTGGACGGCGGAACCGTGGGGTCAGGGGGTCAGCTTGCCCCTCTGGGAATTTGTCTACGGGGTCAAGGTGGTCAGCGGAATGTTTTTCTAGTTACATAAATTTATTACTCATATTTACTAAGAATAATACAAGTATATATTGCTAATTAATTTCGTTTTATTTTATTACCTTTTGAACCTAAACTCAAGCATTATAACTACAAACAAACATTTGAACTCTTTTTTTCTCTTTCAGTTTTCAATAAAACCACAGCTACAAATTGCTTAAAAATAGGTTAAATTCCACCAATTTGATTCAAAATTTTCTGGGGGGGTCCCCAGACCCCCCCCCCTTAGGCCTACATCACTTTCCAAGTTTTGACCCCCCTGGTTTAAGATAGTTCCGCTGTGCTTGATCTGGAATACAAGTTACAAGATACTTTTAAGTAATTGAAAAGTTTTTGTTTTGCCGAGAGTAGCAGAGTTGTTGATTCATAAAGAGAAACAAAGAGGTTGTCCTCTTCTTGATGCAAATAAACATACACACATATATATCGAGATGATATATCTGTATATGTATTATTTATTTGTTTGAGACTATAGTTCGAAGACTTGGTCTTCATCATCAGTCTTTCTTCAATTATAAATGTTTTTCATGGAGTCAATATCATATGGATATTGAAACTTGAATGTTCCTTCGTCACTGGTGGTCGGCTAGGAACTAATTAGTGATCACCACCAGTGACGAAGGAACACCAAGTTTTCAATATCCATATGATATTGACTCCATGAAAACATTTATAATTGAAGAAAGACTGATGATGAAGACCAAGTCTTCGAAACTATAGTCTCAAACAAATAAATAATACATATATACAGATATATCATCTCGATATATATGTGTGTATGTTTATTTGCATCAAGCAGAGGACAACCTCTTTGTTTCTCTTTGTGATACTTTTAAGTAAAGTATTTGAGATATCAGATACAAGGTTCTTTTGTAAATGGTACAATTTGTTGTTTGTACTAGGTACAAAATACGTATTTTCTAAATACTTTTTTAAAATAAAATACTTTTTGAAAGAAAACATATTTTTATTAATCTTAACTTAAGGTTTATTTAGCTTATTACATTAATTATGAACAGTGATCGCGTTAATCGCGTAAATGTGAGAAAATATTATATTTTTAAGGTTTTAGTTGAGACTTAAGTATAAGCAGTTCTTCAAACATTTTATTTTTCTTCGATGGGGTCTCATTATCATCTCCACAAAAAGAGAAGAGTCGCTCCATTTTCTTAAAAAATCCGAATATGAAAGGTATCACTTGACCATTTTTGGGTTGAAAAATTTAATTTTTAGGAGAGATATAAAATTAAATATTATATTCGAGCTCTTTATATAATATACTATTAGAATAAATTAAAATTTATTTAAAAGTAAAACTTTATTTTCTTAAAAAATCCAAAAATGAGATGCAAGGGAGGACAATTTGCATCACTTCAGCATTTTTGGGCTGGTTGAAAAATTTAATTTTTAGGAGAGATATAAAAATAAATATTATATTCGAGCTCTGTATATAATATACTATTAGAATATATTAAAATTAAACCTTTATTTTCTTAAAAAAATCCGATAATGAGAGGTAAGGGGGGACCCTCGGCATCAATTGACCATTTATGGGGAGGTTAAAAATTTAATTTTTCACAGAGATATAGAAATAGATATTACACTCTTTACTCAGGGCAGGGTAGCGATTGTCACCATTTTCAAAAAATGCCTATAACAGGAAAACTACCAGACTTTTATTAAAAATTTTGTTTCGGTTCTCGACCGTTATAAACTGGCCTATCCCCCATGTTCACGGTTGATCGTTATTATAAGGGACAGCCTATAGAAGCAGGAAGGAAGTTCCAGTCTTAGAGTTAGGGAATCGCCGAATTCTTTTATTCCATTTATTTCTAATAAGACCACGAGGAATCAGAGTTGAATGATTGGAAATCGATTATTTTTACTGTCGTAGTATCTAGAGAAAGTCGAAAATGTTTCTGCAATAGGCGAACTAATCAAGATATAACTTTTTTTTTGTTTTTTTTTAATGCAATCGAATGCAAGAAGGGTGCACCCGTAAAGATGCATCCACTATGGATCTCGAAAGACCCTTGCATTACTGAAGAGAAGGGAAAGTTGGTTAAGTGAGAGGGTGTAGACGTAGGTGTCTATGCACTCGGGTTTTGAAGGTTTGAAGATTATAAGTGCTGGGAAAGATGGAGGCTGGGAGAGAGTTCCAGTTCCTTGAAGTCATGGGGATATACGTATTGGCGAATGAAGTGGTTACTTGAACTTAGCCATAACAAAATTATAACAAAAGTTACAAGCTACTTTTAAGTAAATTATTTTAAGATATCAGATACAAAGTACTTTTTTAAATGGTATTTGAAATACTAGATAAAAATACGTATTTTCTAGACACTTTTTTGAAAGAAAACATATTTTTATTAATCTTAACTTAAGGTTTATTTAGCTTATTACATTAATTATGAACAGTGATCATGTTAATCGCGTAAATGTGAGAAAATATTATATTTTTAAGGTTTTAATTGAGACTTAAGTAAAACCAGTTCTTCAAACATTTTATCACTCATTTTTCTTCGATGAGGTCTCATTATCATCCCCCCAAAAGAGAAGAGTCGCCCCAAAGGGAAGGAACTCGGCAAACAACTGTTATATTTTAAAAATATTTTTTTCTTTAGGCTGGTGTCTTTATTATTTATAGGCATTGAAGTGTTTTTAAGTCAGCGGTGCTGCCAGTAGACCCTGTGTTCTCGCTACTTGCAATAGAGGAATCAGAGCCCTCTAAAAACATGTAATAAGTTTCGTCTTTTATCTTTTTTTTATCTCATCTCCATTGGTGAATAAAGCCCCGGATTTTTGTTTTTCAGATCGATTAATTTTACATGTTTTAGTCAGGATAAAAAATGCATAGGTAATTAGTAAAAGTATTTTAGCAAACTTAGTATTTACAAAATACTAAGATACCAAAAGAATGTATCTAAATACAAGATACAAAATGAAAATTAAAAAAAGTATTTCAGATATAAGATGAAAATACGTATTTTGTATCTTGTATCTGTATTTCAAATACTTGTCTCTAAAATAAGTCACATCTCTGGTTATTTCGGAGAAAGAGTAGATGGCAGGAGCCATTCTAAAAATGCTTAATAAGAATTCAATTTAGTTTCTAACTTGAGAAATTCAAAGATAAAAATTTAGAAGTATTTTCTAATTAACCATCGCAGAATCGTTATTAGTTAGGTTTTGTTTGTATTAGCTGTGTCCATAAAACTTAGGAACAGACGCGTAATTACGAGCCAGTGTAGATTTAGCTCAAGCTAGAATACTTGGAAATTCTAAAATAATTCGAACTGAAAATTGATTGGAAGCCAGTTCAATAATAAATAATAAGCTGATGTGTTCTCAGAATGTGGCCATCCACTTGACTTTAACATACAACCTGGACCCTAAAATTATTTATAATCATGTAGGGGGGGGGCTAGTTTTTGCATTTTTATACTTCTGGGGTCCCACTGATTATGTATACAAAATTTGGTTGAGTTTGCTCAAATAACCTAGATTTTTAATTTTTAACCCCCCCCCTCCACCCCCTTAATTTTGGGGTCGATATGAACCAAAATCGAATCAGCTCTTAATCTCAATGGACCAAAACTACCTGTGAAATTTGGTTTCGATATTCAAACTAGTTTTTGAGCTAGCTCGTCCACAAAAATTTGGTAACGCACAGACTAACGGACAACCAGACTAACTAACAGACATTTTGACAAAACAATTATTATCTCGAAAAATATAATTTTTTCGATGTTCACTTATAAGGGCTTTTTTGTAGACCGATATGCCATGGTTTCGCTCAATTTTTTTAATCAATAGATTTCAGCCGTTTTGGAGATATTTCGAAAAAAAGAAGGAAAAAACCACTTTTTTCATGCACGATTACAATACTTGACCATACCCTGTATGGTAAAGTAAAAAGATGATTCCCAAAAAAAGTAGATTTATTTGAAACATTTCTTTTTTACAATTTGGAACCGATTTAATATAATTCGAACTATTCATATTTTGGCAAAGTAAAATGGAGAATGGGATCTGAGCCCCCCCCCTCACCCCTCTAGAAAATAATCCTATAGTTACGCCGATTCTTGAGAGTCGATATAATCATTTCTATACGAGATAGATAATCTCAGCTTCTAATTAAAGCACTTTAGGCATCAATTATGGTATGAAACCAATACGAGAAGAATAACAATCTTTTTAAGTCAATAACAAAATAAATTTCAAGAGTCAATGCAATCACTTGCTGGGCAAATGCTCGCTTAGCTGGTGCCCTGAAGAAAGGTGTCCCAAAAGGGTAAAAACCAAGAATACTTAAAGGAAAACCATTTAACAGAGCTAGTTCCGTTGTGAAGTTATTTTCTATACGCGACTATTTTTATAATTTTAAAAGTAGCATACCGATTTGTTCTTTTATATTATATCGCACTTGAGTCCCAAATAAGAAGCAAGAATACTTACTTACTTACTTCTTACTTCCTGTGGCCGAACAACATTTCCAATATTTTAGCCTCCTCTATAATGCCTCGCCACTTTGTCCTATCCCGTGCCATAGAGTTCCAATTTCCTTGAGCACCCAACTCTTCAAGATCTCTGGCTATATTGTCCATCCGGCTTTGCCGTGGTCTTCCTGGTGGTCTTCTTCCTATCGGTTTTGCTTCGTGGAAGTGTAGAACAGATTTGAAATCTTTGGAAATTCCGATTTAGAGGCCGAAGATATGTATCAGACTTGGATGAAAATAAAGAATAGTATAAAGACTGCTGCCATGAATATTTTTTTGTAATTTTAAAATAAAATTACAAATGAAGAAGTTCTTGGAAGAATCGGAGAAAGAAGAACCTTGTGGAAGAGTCTGAAGAAGAGAAGAGGTCAGATGATGGGGCACACACTGAGACATGGGGGACTGCTTAGGGATATCTTGGGGGGAGGTGGGAAAGAAAGGGGAAGGGAAGACCCAGATTAGAATATTTCAACCAAATAATTGGGGATATGGGATGCCAGACATTTAGAGAGGTTAAACAGCTGGCGGGGGACAGAGTCGAGTGGAGACGGATTGTTGCATCAAACCAGTCTTAGGACTGTATACTCAATGATGATGATGATGCCATGAATATACTTGGCAAGCTGGCTAAAAGAAAGAAAAAGCCTTGGTTTGACGAGTCGTGTAAAATACAAATGGAAAAGAAGCATAGAGCAAGACAAAGGTATTTGTCTAATCCTCAGTACAAGGAAGAGTATGAAGAAGTAAGAAGACAAGCCAATCGATTCATTAAACAAACAAAAAAGAAGATAGAAAATCTAGCAGAATCATACGACCAAGGAAGGGGTAAGAAACTTCTATGCGGAAATAAGGCAAAAAGCAAGATTACTGAAAAAATACATTTAACAGACCAAATACAGTTGTCATCAAGAAGTTCTCTATATATGACCGACGGTAAATCTGTATTTATTAACAAATACGATTTATAATTTCTGTGCTCCCTGTGTCGCTCTTTTAAGCAATAATTTATTTTTCTTTCTCTGCCAGGCCCGATTAGCCATTAAGCACCATAAGCACGTGCTTAGGGTATCAGGAGAAAAGGGGTAGCACAAAAATGATCTCAGAAAAGAAATAATTAAAAAAAAAAAAAAAAAAAAAAAATGGCGACCTTGTATCTGTACATATAAAAGAAGTGAAGTTTGGGTTGAAAAACCACCTAGATTAGACATTTTGGATGAGATTATCTCACTGACTAATATTTTTTCATATACCCTGCCGATGGGTGAACCGCGACCTAAAATCGTGTACACCTACTTCCACTTCCACTTTCATTTTCAAGTAGAAGACAATAGATTATTATCTAATGAATTCAAAGTAATTCCAAATAATTCCAAAGACGGTTTACATCTAATTCCAATCGCGGTTCACCTCTCGCCCGCTGCAGAACTACATTATTTAATTCTACTAATCCTAAAAACGAATCACATAAAATCTTAACAATAAAGTTAAACATTTTTTAGTAGAGACGTCCATTGTTTCGTCTATGATTATTGAGAAAAATGTTGTGTTGTCAAGAAATGTAATTTTTTTCTTAATTATATGATCAATTTTTTCACATTTTATTTTTTAGACTGTATTAATTGTGTATTCTTGAACTTTATCAAAGTTGAAACGCTGCATTCTGTTATAGGGATTTTGAATAATAATAATAATAAGAGAACATTTAGAACGTCATTTATTCTTACTTTATATTGATATTTTGAATCTTATATTTTTTAGGACTTTAATATATCATCAATGTACAACCTTTGAGATATTTTATGAAATGTACTAGAAACTAAATTATTTTAATGTTAATGTACTATTGTACATTTCAAGCAAAAATTTTCTGTAAATAATACATTTATACCAGGAGCGTATCGGGCCGCCGGGATACCGGGAAATCTCCCGGTAGACCGCAAAGGCAAGGGGTCGGTGGGCTTCGTTATTATAGGTTCATTTTATATTATATGTAATTTTTCTTGTTTTTTTAGTTTGGAATTTTTTAATTTTTAACCCCCTGCTCCCCCCTAATTTTGGTTCGATTTCAACCAAATAAATATGTATATATATTACCACTAAAGACGTCTAAAATAAGCTGACGTGTTCTGATGTGGCCATCCACTTGACTTTACCATATAACCTGGCCCCTCACTTATATTTAATAAAATTATTTATAATCATGTAGAGGGGGGGGGTTAGTTTTTGCATTTTTAGACCTCTGGCGTCCCACTGATTATGTATACAAAATTTGGTTGAGTTTGCTCAAATGGCCTAGATTTTTTATTTTTAACCCCTCTCTCCAACCCCCTTAATTTTGGGTCGATATGCACCAAAATCTAATCAGCTCTTAATCTCAATGCACCAAAACTACGTGTGAAATTTGGTTTCGATATTCACACTAGTTTTTGAACTAGATAGTCCACAAAAATTTGATAACGCACAGACTAACAGACATTTTGACAAAACAATTATTATCTCGAAAAATATAATTTTTTCGATGTTCACTTATTAGGGCTTTTGTGTAGAGCGAAATGCTATGGTTTCGTCCAATTTTTTTAATCAAAATAGTTTCAGCCGTTTTTGAGAAATTTCGAAAAAAAAGAAGGAAAAAACACTTTTTTCATGTACGACTACAATACTTGACCATCCTCTGTTTGGTAAAGTAATTTTCACTAACTCTTAGATTATTTAGAGAAGTTACTCGTCTTAAACCTATTTTTTGTCTATTCTAAATTATACAGGGTAGATAGAAGACAAAATTTAAAAATAATATAGTATCGTAAATAAAATATTAATTTGATATAGTTGTCCTCAACAGGAAAAAAATATTTTTAATTCTTGAGTTTGTTTTAGAAATTCATTTAAATTTGATTGATTCCATGATGTCATACTGTTTTTATCTTTCCTATTCTCTTATTTTATTTTATTTTTTGTCATTATTTGAAATTCAGAATAAGGCATGCAGATGGGATTAAATTCCTTCGTTGTTTAATGTCCAGTTGATGCTGTTCGCTGTTCTACTGTTTGTTCTGAGCAAAGAACTGATGTTTGGCGTCGCATCCGAAGGCTACTGGGTATTACAAAATCTTTATATATCGTGTTTTCACTCAAATCATATCGTCAGCAGGTGAGATGTTCCAAGAATTTGCTGCATCATCAGCATCAGGGTCATCCCTGGTGGGATTCAGAGATACAGGGCACAGGGGGGGGGGGGGGACCGACCACGAAGGAGGGAACAAGAAAGAGAGAATTCTTCTTTCGAGATCGAAACCAAAACTTTTAATTGAAATTAAAAGATATAATACGTTTTTTTTATTTTAATTTGCTCTCGCAAAATGAAATTATATTATAGTTGGATGTGAAATAAAATCTGAAGAAAGGGAAAGGTGAGTAGAGGAGGGGATAATTAAAATAACACGACTTGGCAATTAGTAAATGAATTTTGAATCCGGATTTATGCAAATATTGCGAACTTTTAATTCCGTTTCATTTGTTTCATTCGAAAATCAGACATTCATTAAAATATTTCTCATAATAAATAAATAAATAAATAAATTACAAATCAGAAGGATCCAGCCAGTGGCTTAGGTATCTACTCTTATTAAACGAGCAAAAATTGTATACTTATTTATATATATATTTGTATCTTGGTTCTATTTTGAAAACGGCCCTACCGATTTTGATGAAACGAAATCTATTAACAAGTTTTGAGGATGAAAAAACGATCTGGCTAGGTCTGGACATCATTAAAATTCAACTTAATTGATTTTTTCTTAATTAAAGTAATTATTGATAGATGAAACTCTCAATAAAAAAATGACACGACGGATGTCAGATTATTATTGAGACCTCATGCATCAGAGGCATAGATAGACTTTACCACTGGGCCATAGAACTATTTTAAAAATCTCTGCTTTTTACTTTTACTAAAATGAATATTTTTGAATTAGACTTTATTATAAGTGTGGAAATAATTGATTATATTATATATTGCTCTCTATTTAATAAATAGAATTCATTGAATAAATTGCGGCGAGGCAAATTTGAAATATGTATAATTGAATTAAGCTGAAAGAAAGACAACAATTAATTTTAAATCCAGAAACATTAAATATATTAATAATTATTCCTTGCACACCCCCCCCCCCTCCACTCTTCTAATTAAAATTAAATATTCAATTCTCTTTTCTCCGGGCAATTAATAATAATAAATAATTAATAATTTTCCTATTTATTTTTTTATAATGTTTATCAATATGAACGAATCTAGTCAAATTGGTGTACGAGTAGACAAATATACACATAATATGTGGAGCACTAGAAAGATAGAAGTGCAGTGGGTGGGGGTGGGGATGGATGTGGGGGTGCAGTTGTGGGGGATCCGGGGGTGGGAGGCGCAGTTGGGTTTGGGTGGGGAGGAGTATGGGTGCAGTGGTGGGGGCGAGGTGTGTGGTTTGGGGGGGGGTCAGGGGTTACCGTGCATCGCTCGGTGCCTCCAGGTACTAGATTTTTATGTGAGGTTTTGGTGACTGAGCAACTGATTTGTTCAGGCATCTTCTTCTGCCGCTTCATTCCGGCACAGGTAAAACAGTTTTTCTAATATAAATTATTCAGACACAGCTATTATAATATATAGTAATAATGTGGTTCGAAAAGAAAATCAAAAGAAAAATTTTGGGTATCAGTATCAATAAACAGTCAAAAAAATGTAACCAAAGATTAGTTTGATGAGGAAATATAGAAAGCAATCGTTGTATGCTGCTGAAAAAAAGAAACCCTATCGATGTTTGACGTAGCAAGCCCTACAATATAAGATTCAGCTCAAAAGAGGATTAAATTGTAAGTTTATTTTTGACGAGAGTAGCAGAATTTTTATAAATTGAAGGAAACTATAAAAGAGTGTGGCTTCTCTTATTAAAAATTTATAATTCCAGCAGAAGATACTCTTTTATTGTCTCCTTCAAAAGAGGATTTTTTTTAATTTTTATTCTAGCGTTCAAAAGTAAAATGGAATCCTATTATTATCGGTACAATATCTGTGTCTGTCCGTCTGTCAGAGCAATGTAGCGCGTACAAATTGATCAAAGGGTCTAGGACTAATATTGATAGTTTTATTTTTTTAACCCCCCTCTCCCCAAACACAGAATTTTGCCCTCTCTCCCCTCAAATAAACAATTAAGAAATAATAAATAATAATATTGTCTATTTTAGGTTAAAAATAAAATGAGAGAGTCTTCTGTTTTTTAAATAAAATAATTTTTAATTATTTCTAGAGACTATAGTTTCGAAGGCATTGCCTTCATCATCAGTCTATCACAAATATTTCAGTATTTAGTTACAAATTAGTTACAAATTAAGATTTATACATTGAAAATTTTGAAAAATATATAATGTCTTTTCTTCATGTTTCCTCTTGGGAGATTAGAATGTAAATAGAGCAATATCTGGTTACTCGTCTTCTGTTTAGTCTTTTTGTAAAGAGTTAAAAATAGGTTTACAAAAGCCTAAACAAAAGAAGACGAGTAACCTAGATATTGCTCTATTTACATTCTAATCTCCCAAGAGGAAACATGAAGAAAAAGACATTATATATTTTTCAAAATTTTCAATGTATAAATCTTAATTTGTAACTAATTTGTAACTAAATACTGAAATATTTGTGATAGACCGATGATGAAGGCAATGCCTTCGAAACTATAGTCTCTAGAAACAATTAAAAATTATTTTATTTAAAAAACAGAAGACTCTCTCATTTTATTTTTAACCTAAAATAAAAACAATTCTGTTACCATCGACAGTGAAATCTTTTATTCAACTAATAATAATGTCTTTATTTTTATTATAGGTGTCTTCAGTGGCGGTTGGTGACTTTTCAACCAGGGATGCTGTCCAAAAAAGTAGGTACCTTTAATTTTTTTATTTTAATCTGCCCTTTTTTTGCAAGTTTCATCGACTACGGAATCATTTTCGTTATTTTACCATTAGATTTTTAAAAAATATATTTTGGGACCTTCGCCTCAAACGTTTATTTACTGCTTTATGAGAGTGTGGGTAGGAGACAGAAATTAAATCTTGTGAATTAAACTTCTCATGGGCACTGAGATCAGTGGCGTAGCGAGAAAATTTTCATGGGGGTGGGGGTCAATCCACAAAGCAAAATATTTAGTGGGAATTTTTTTTTATTAAAACAAATAATCCAGTTAAATTGTGTTTTTACCCGGAAAGTTTCGGGGTAGTTGTAATTTCTTCGACACTTTATGTTTTTGGGTGTGCTGAATCTGAATGTGTGGTTTGCTAAGAAAATTTCGTGAGGGAATATTGTCAAAAATGCAAAAAAATGTAAAAAAAATCTCATTTTTTGGCGGTTTTTTGCTTATAACTCGAAAACTATCAACTTTTCGTAAATAACTTTTCTAATCAAAATGAGATTTCTTAAAATTTCATAGAAATTTCATCATTTAGGCTTTTTCTCCGACGAACCGTTCGGGCTCAAGCGCTAGTTGAAAATTGGGGTATTTTTTCTGTTTCCCCAAAAACTCTCACTTTTTTCGATTTTTTCCCATTTTGACCATGAAAGAGCATGTTTTCGAGAAAAACCACTCTATACATTTTTAAAGTAGATTAAATTTGATACGATTCAAACAAAGCTTCATCTTAATTGGATAGTGGTAACCCGTGCCGCAATGGAGTTGAATTTTTGAAAAACTGCAATTTTTGCAAAAAATCGCATCCCATGAGCCCTGCCTTGGGAGGATTCTTGTCCCCAAAGCTTTGGATAAAAGTCAGTGTGTAGATGCAGTATTTTTGGACTTTGCCAAGGCTTTCGATAAAGTCAGTCATAAAATTATTTTAGAAAAATTAAACTCGTCAGGGTTGTCTGTTAAGTTAATTAAATTTATTCGGTGTTTTCTTAGGGATAGAACTCAAATTGTAAAAGTGGGTAATGGTCTGTCTGATAGAGTAGATGTCACGTCTGGGGTGATTCAAGGTAGTGTTCTGGGTCCTCTTCTTTTTCTTATATATGTAAATGATTTGCCTTCTATCGTGCAATCATCTATTAGGCTTTTCGCGGATGATTGTGTCGTATATAGAGTAATTGATAATGATTGTGATAGCCTTACTTTACAGAATGACCTGGATCAAATTGAAGGATGGTGTAGATCCAATTCAATGGAACTAAACCATTCCAAGTCAAATTTGGTTAGATTTAGTACTAGAAATTTGGTTAGTCCTCAAAATTATTACATTGGTGGAAATATTATCAATGAATCTAAATTTTATAAATATTTAGGCATACATATTCAGGCAAATTTAAAGTGGGACATGCATATTAGTTATATAGTCAATAAGGCTTATAGGAAATTGGGGATGTTTGGTAGAATTTTGAAGGGTACATCTAGAGAAGTTAAGTCAAAAGTTTATTTAACTTATGTAAGACCTAATTTAGAGTATTGTTCTGTGGTTTGGGACAAACATCCACAACGATTAGAGAGAAAATTGATATGGTACAAAGGAGGGCGGCTAGATTTGTTTTTGGTAAATTTGATAGGTTTAGTAGTGTCACTTCAATGATTAATGAATTAGGATGGTCTAGCTTATTGGAGAGAAGGGAATGGGCTAAATTGAAAGTGATTTTCAAAGCCTATAAGGGTTTTAGGAGTTGGGAGGAAATAACGAATAGATTTCAGGAACCAAATTATTTAGGTAGAGCTGATCATAGAAAAAAGATTCGTAAGCCAAGATTCTTGAAAAATATCGGTTTACATTCATTTGTAGGATCTGGCATTGATTTGTGGAACAGTCTGTCTGTTACTACTTGGGATTATAGTCCTCTGCCCCCTATGATTAAATCAATTATAAATTTTGTCAAGTCCTAATGTCCTAGAGTTGTGCAAAATTTTATTTAGTTCTCGCAAGCAGAGATTAGGTGAGGCAGAGAGAGGTCATACCATCCTTGTTAAGGTTTTGACCAGGTTTCCTTAACAACTTATGGCAAATGCCGGGATGGCTAATGCGTCGCTTGCTCCTGGTATCGGGTTTTTGCGCGGAATTTTTAAATTACTTTTTGTCTTTTGATAGAAATATATGGTCATGTTATTTGTTAATGAGCATACATTTCTAAATTTTTTTTTCTTTTCTTTTTTTTTTTTTACTTGTTTATTATTTGTTAAATTGTTGTAATTAATTTGTATTGATGTTTATTAATGTATTGTTGTAGCTAAAGATAGATTGTATTGATGTTTGGAGGACCTAGCCACCGAGGACTTGTGCCTCTAAGCAGGTCGAGAAATAAAGATTTATTTATTTATTTATTTATAAAAAATCGACCATCTTTCACAATGAATCAGTCTGTATTATAAGAAAATCTTAAATTTCTCTTAATTCTATTGCTATAAACAAGTTATGGCTTGTCTATAGAGCTCTTAGTTATTTCCGATCTTATATATTGAGAGTTCTTTGAAATGGATTATTCCTGAGATTCCCAAATCATCTTTATTTATTACATTTTTGTATTATTACTATTTTAATAGTTCCTCACGAGAACAATTTTTATTCGACTAAAACTTGTCTGGACTTGTCTTTGACATGCTTGAACAGGTAGATATATCTACCAGGCAGGGACTTCAAACCTTCTATCTGTACCCTTTTCAGAAAAATCATTCATTTTAATTGCCCTTTGAAACTATGCAAAAATTTAATTTAATTTCGAGAACCAATAAATATCTATACTTTTCAAAATACATTTTTTTTTATAGAAATATTTGAAATTACGGATAATAATTTGAAATTTTAAAAATCCTGAAATTTTGAAATCGACCTTATATATTTAAGAAAATACACTAAATGTTTGAAATTTTAGGACGCGCCGCATCCACAGCATCCATTGGTGTCTTCTATAGTAAATTTCATTTTTCATTTGAACCAAAATACAATCAGCTCTTAATCTAAAGTACCTGGAGGCACCGAACGATGCTCGGAAACTTCTTCCTTCAGTTAAAAGCTTTATTTTAATATTATTTTTAATTTAAAATTTCGATAAAAAGGTCGATTTTTATTTGAGAGCCGTTTTCAAATTAAAAAAATATAAATATATATAATGTATTCGACCACTGTACCCCCCCCCCCCCCACCTCCACCCCGCTCGACCTCATCCCCAGATCCCCCAACTCCTGCACCTGTTTTGATTCAACCACATGATTCATTTTTATTCATCCAATTGTTAATAAATAAAACCTATCAAAATGTGTTTGTTATTTTTCTGAAAATTGAGACCTGGTTATGCAAAAGATATTTTTAAATAAATTCTTGATTATTTTTTATTCTATTAAATAAATAAGGTTCTTTATAAAAACAATTATAAAACGTTTGTTAATAATTCTAACGTTTAATCACAATCGAGGGGTGAACCGCGACCTAAAATCGTGTACACCTACTTCCACTTCCACTTTCATTTCCAAGTAGAAGGCAATAGATAACAATAGATTATCTAATGAATTCCAAAGTAATTCCAAAGAAGGTGTACACCTAATTCCAATCGCGGTTCACCCTCGATCACAATAGTTCTTCAAGGCCTTTGAGAACAATGAATTAAGCCAACCCATTGTCTGCCTGGGTACAAAAGTAAAAGAGTAACCTTTTTTAAAACCCTAAGAATGGGATTTGTCTAGCTGAGAATAATTAATTTGATTACGATAAACCCATCAAAAACAATTTTGTCGAAGATGAGACCGTGACAGATCGAATTGTCACCCCAAAAACCCCCTAACCCGTGAATTTCATCAAAATCGTTAGAGCCGTTTTCAAAATAGAACTAAGATACAAATTTATATATAAACAAATATACAATTTTTGCTCGTTTAATAAGAGTAGATATAAAGAATCTACATGTGAAATTCCGTTTTAATATTCACACTAGTTTTTGAGCTAGAGCGTACACAAAATTTGGTAACACACCAAGAGACATTTTGACAAAATAATTAATATCTCGAATGGTATAATTTTTTCGATGTTCACTCATTAGGCAAAATCCTATGGTTTTCGCTCATTTTATTTTACAAATTTATGCGTTTTATTACTTTTTAAAAATATAATTTCCGATAGAAGAAGAAATAAAGACACCTTTCCGCTAATCATATTTTTTTTAACAAAAGTTGACAGTTCCATGTCCTAGTTATATTATATATTATTACATCATTCCATCATTATAAATGTCTAGAAATTACTATAAATATTATTTCTATTATGTAATTGAGATTTTGATGGTTTTCACACAAAATTTATTCAATCAGTAAAGTATTTTACATGAACAACAAAAGTAGGATTTCATTTTAAAACTTAAACTAGAAATAGTTTGCGTAATTATTTCCTATTTATTTCTAATTATTATGTTATTTATTTTGAAAATTCATAAAATCCGCTTCCATAGAATTGAAAGAAAATGAAATAAGAGATATAAGGAAAACAAATAAAAAGGATGTTTGTAAAATAAATGAAATTTTTATACGAACAAATTAATAAGAAACATTTTGTTAAAGGAAAATGGTGTGGGTTCTTGGGGAAACATTTTAAATAAAGTAAGAAAATTTTGAAAATTTTTTTAGAATCTTTTCCTAGTATTTTATATTTTAAATTTTAAAAAGTTTCTAAATTTTTTTTCAAAAATTTCCTTACTTTAATAAGAAAAACAATTTTTGTCAGTGCGTTAAGAAATTGATTGATTAAAAAATAATTTAGGAAAAAACGCCAATTGCGAGTTGAACTCTCATACCGAGGTTTCTGTACCTTATATTTTCCAAAATACTTGAGATATCAAATGCGTTCTTAATTGTCTGTGATAAAAAAATGGTCGTATTTTTAAGGTTTTTTTTTCATAATTTTTAGGTTAAGTAGTTTGTAAATTCCGTTAGGAACAAAAATTGTATAAAAACTACTAAAAGTACTTTATCACTCTGGTACATTATCATTTTAATGTGAATTAAATTTTACTTTATCCAATGAGAAGCATGGGAGAAAGTATTGTAATCGGGCAAGCGCGATTTCAAAGGGTCCTCAGGTAAAGACTACGGAACCCATGGACTCAATTAAGGTCAAAAATTGAAGTATTCAATGAGATTGAATTTTAACACGTGACGGTTTTGCCAAAAATTACCTGGGATCTCGTCGAGAGGCCAAAAAGTGCCATTTTTTTTGGAAGTGCGTGCGGATGGATGGATGGATGTTATCGTTTTTTCGTCCACGATTTTTTCCACACCTTTGCACCGATTGAAATGAAATTGAAAACCTAACATTATTTTAACAAAATGAAGCGCTGATTAGTTTTTGGTACATATCGGCCCACAAACATTAGTATTATACAACATTATTTATTTCAGTACTTTTTTAGTTTTTTATAAATATCTTTAAAATGTCTTAACCAATTTTGATGAAATTTAATATCCTAATTAAGTACCTTGGAGCAGACAAAAAGGGTGAAATAAAGTTTTTAGTAAAATTATATACTTTACTCTAAAGTAAGATTTTTAAATTCTTTAAAATTTATTCATTTTATCTGTTTAATATAGGACTCATTTAACCTAACTAAGTAAGAGTGGATATGCTTTTTTCTGTGAAATGCTAAACATTTGGGAGGAAAGTTTATAAGTAACCATAGCAACTGCGTTCTTTTCTTATCCGTTATCAAGTTTGAGTTGTTTGCCATAAAAGAATTTAGTCTTTTTGATTTTAAGTCGATTCTTCCACGTTTTCAGTAGAGGTTGCCATTAATAGTCAAAACATCAAAAATGGAATGCAATAAGGTTATTCCTCTAGTATTAGATAAGAATTGATCGTTATTTTTGATTTTAAGCCGTTTCCTCCATGTCTTCAGCAATGGTTACCAATAATAATCGAAGCGTCAAAAATCTAATTCAGAATTGTTATTCCTCGAGTATTAGATGAGAATCGATGGCTATTTTTGATTTTAAGTCGATTCCTCCATGTCTTCAGCAATGGTTACCAATAATAACCGAAACGTTTAAAATCCAATGTAGAATGGTTATTCCTCGACTATTAAATGAGAATCGATCATTATTTTTGAATTAAAGTCAACATGAACTGCAAATTGCAAGTGATATCTGATTAATAATAAAGGAATAAACATATTATTTTTTTATTGTTAAAGGATAAATAATTAATATATCCAGTACACACCAAGCCAGCAAAACATATTAATATTTCAAATGAATTTTGGATAAAGTTTAGTAACGATCCGTTGCAGTTTATTTTTTTAATGAGATCTTTACAGGAATACCTCATACTTAAGGATAAAAAAAAAATTCTTTTGTAAATTCTAGCCTCTCCCTAAATAATAATCCGATTTGAATTTTAATACAATTTTGATTAAAAAAAAAAAAATCATTTAATTTGTAAATTCTTAGTATAAATCTTTCTTATAGTTTGCTCTAGCAAACGGACAGATGTACCAATTGACAGACATTGTAGTGACACTAATAGGGTTCTGTTTGACTTTTTGTACAGAACCATAAAATCCGAAAAATACATAAATTTTTCAACTAAGAAAAAAATTCGTAACAAAAAAATAATTCTACGAACAACGAAAAAAAAATTTGGACATACAGGAGAAAACAAATTTAAGCAAAGAAATTTTTGTATTATGGAAAAAATGAGAATTATAGAAAAAAATCTACAAAAATAAATAATTAAATAAAAAATTTCAAATACGACAAACTTATCTTTTATATCTTATGTTATATGCATTCATACCTTATGAAAAATTTAAGAAACTTTTTAAAATTTAAAATACTTTTTTTATATATCGTCGGGTTACTGCCAAAACAAACTTTTACTCAATTCGGAGTTAAGTACTCCATTAGATTAAAAAATGTTTGAAAAACATACTGACAAAAAACGAGATAACTTAGTTACTTTGAATAAATTTTAATTTTCTCATTAATATATCAAAGAATAATTGATACGTCAACAAGAATTATTTTGACCGCGCTGATTTGAAAAAATATATTTTTATCTCGCGAGACTACTGCGGATTCTTGGTCCAGACTTAATACTCCGCAGACTCCAATAGCGTAATCCGCAGTAGTCTCGCGAGATAAAAATATCTTTTTCAAATCAGCGCGGTCAAAATAATTCTTGTTGACGTATCAATTATTCTTTCATATATTAATGAGAAAAATTAAAATTTATTTAATATCATTATTTCAAGTTAGAAATATATAAGTTCAAATATTATTTTCACTCAATATTTGACAAAAATTCCCTACATTAGAGTCGCGATCGAATAAAATGTAGAAAACCTTCAGTTAGTTACTTTGATTTTTTTCAATCAATAAATTATTTTGAAGCTGTGACGATTTTTCATTTCAATTTAAATTTTCAAACGAGGATTTCTCAAAAGTTTAAATTATGGAGTTAGCTTGGTTTGGTAGTAACCCGACGATATATTATTTTATAAAATACTAGGTAGGTTTCACAAAAATAAAAGTTAAGATGCTTGTTTAGCACGACTCATTTAATTTTTGTGAAACCTACCTAGTATTTTAAAATTTAAAAAGTTTCTTGAATTTTCCAATTTTTTTTTACTTTATTTAAAATGTTTCACCAAGAACCCACACCATTTTCCTTTAACAAAATTCTTCTCTTTATTCCCGATTTCCGGTACGAGGTGATACAATTGGTCCATGGATATCGATATCCATACCTCGATGGATCGAGAGTGCGTGTGTTGGGGGTGTTTTCTGGTTTTCACCCCCGTTAATAAGGGGTGAAATCGGACCCGAGTTCCTAGCTCTCCGGTTTCCCAACCAGAAGGCGCGCGTGCCTGTCATCAAGGGGATGCGGATCTTCACCCTCAAGCCACCCTCCTGTTCTTCACACTTTATTCTCTCATGGATTTTTTAAAATATACCCTTCCTTATATTAAAACAACAACAACAACAACATCAAAATAATAAGACATTTTTCTTTATTGTAAAATAATATATCAGAATTTTGAACTGAATTAATACATCGAACATTTGACAGCAAATAATGCTTTTGGAAATTCAAGTGAAATGTTCTCAAATAGAATCGCGTATTAATCTGAAATCCAATTAAAGCTTTCTAAAATATAATTGATAGGTTTTGATTTTGAAATACAATTGTTTACTAAAGTAAATTTTTGAAATTTTTTTAGAAACTTTTTAAAATTTAAAATATAAAATACTAGGTAGGTTTCGCATAAATAAAAGATGTTTTTTTAACAGGACTCTATATCTATCTATCTATCTATCTATCTATCTATCTATCTATCTATCTATATATATAAAATAGAAAAGTATGTGGATATGTATGTGGAAACGATCTGATTAGCCAGTGCATAGCCAATGGCAAAGCGTTAAATTATTAGAACGATTCTGATTGGTCAGATAGTGATCGTGCTTAGCCAATGTGTTAAATAAATCTTTCTTTATTGTTCCTTATTGTTGAATCATTTTAATTCAGCACATTATTTCAATACTTACAGTATCATTTTAAATTTCAATTATTAAATTGGTATGAACGAGACGCTTCCCGCCAGGGAACTAGGTGACGCCGGGCCGAAGGCCCGATCGATCAGCTAGTACTATATATAAAGGAGTGTCCTTTGTGAACTCCTGAAAATGGGCTTATACCCCGAAATATACCGGGTGAGTTTTTTATCTTGAGACAGTCTTATAACTCAAAAACAGTGAATTATATGGAAAAAAGTTTCTAATAAAAGTTTATTTATATCGAGGGAGAAACTAAACTACACTATTGTTTGTTGTCCTAGAACAAGCTTTTATGGGTATTTCAAGGTCAAGTTCTGTTTTTTAAATAGGACACCTATATTTTTCTTTACGTCTACTAAAACTACAAAAAAACCTGAACAACTTTCATAAGAACTATTTTTTTATACGACATCAAATAAACAAAATACATGAATCAATTAGATCTCTTAATAATTATTTTTAATAATTATTTAACTTAATTATCACATAACAATGATTAAATTATTAATTATTAAATAAATTATCATTAAATCGAAAAGTCACAACAATGAAAATAAGTGTTTATAATGATATTAAAACTTCGTTATACTCAGATTTAAGAGATTATTTTCTACTTAATAGAACTAGTTAAAATTCTTGAGTTTGAAAAAGTTTATTTCTCGTGTCAATCCAGTAGATAGTTATATTGTATTACTATAACAAAAATGGAGCATTTTTTGTTGAAGACAGAATTAAAATGGTCTTAATTTATGCGGTGAATATGGAAGAATTGTTATGGGGATCCCATTGAAATGGATGCCGAGCGTTTTCCTGATAGGAATACACCCTCACAAGCTTCATTTTAACCTGTTGTTAATCTGTTTAAAAACAAAAAAACAAGAAATGTAAAGGCTACGAAGAAACTGAAACAGGCCAAAATAACTAAATTGGAACTAGAATTTATCCAGAAGACTTGCGATGTAGTTAAAAAAATAGTTCTTATAAAAGTTGTTCAGTTTTTTTTTTGTAGTTTTAGTAGATGTAAAGAAAAATATAGGGTCCCATTTAAAAAACAGAACTTGACCTCAAAATACCCTTGAAAGCTTGTTCTAGGTCGAGAAACAACAACGTAATTTAATTTCCCTCTTGATATAAATAAACTTTTATTTGAAATTGTTTTCCATATAATGCACTGTTTTTGAGTGATAAAACTGTCTCAAGATAAAAACTCACCCGGTATATAGAGTCGTACTAAACAAGTATCCTATCTTTTATTTATGTGAAATCTACCTAGTATTTTATATTTTAAATTTTCAAAAATTTTCTTTACTTTATTTAATATATTTCACCAAAAACCTACACCATTCTCCTTCAACAAAAAAACAATTGTTTACACTGAAATGCAGTTGATGCTATCTGAAAATACCTCTGATATATTCTTAAATATTTTATCAAATGATAATAATGTATATTAAAAAAAATTCATGAATATGATTTTTGTTCCGAAGAAATGATAGTGAGTCCCCTCACCCATTTTACTGGAGCCCGTTTCAATTCGATGCTGACCCTCCACATTTACATTAAATTATGCTTAAATGAAATAGTTTAATTTGAATATAATTGATATTTATGAGAAACAATTGGTTAATATGAAATAAAATTTTATTGTTTACACTGAAATACGCCAATTGATGCTTTCTGGAATACACTGATATATAATATCTATAGGTACCTATTAGGGTGGTCCTTATTTTGGGTATTTTAGAATTTTTACGCGGACAAGGGCTCATATGGTTCAAAATAAATAAAAAATATCCCAAAAGTTTCAAGTCTCTATCTCAATTATAACCTGTGCCCCCAGCGAAGTAAGTTTCTCATTTAAATAACATGGGGGTTTTGCCATTGAAAGATCAATTTTTTATTCCGATCAAAGTAATGGTTCAAAAAATTTGAAACTCTGTGGACATTATCCTTATAATCCTTATAATACTATTACAGATTTTTAGCTATTATAATTTTGGAGTTACAGCTAGATGAAATACTGCTATATTTTAGGCCCGGTTGTATGCCGCAAAGTAAATGCTTTTACCACTAACAAACGGTAGGTGGTAAATGGAGAGACTGGGATGGCCAATCAGATGACAGCCACTTTCAGTGTAGTGTTACTAAGTTATAAACTCCAAAATTATAATAGTTAAAAATCTGCAAAAATAGCTACTATTATAAGGATAATGTCTACAGAGTTTCAAATTTTTTGAAGCATTACTTTGGCCGAAAAAAAATTGATATTTTAATCCCAAAAACTCCATGTTATTTAGATGAGAAAGTTACATCCCTGGGGGCACAGGTTTTAATTGAGATAGAGACTTGAAACTTGGTGCATATTTTTTTTATTTATTTCAAACCATATGAGTCCTTGTCAGAGTAAAAATTTGAAAATACCCAAATTAACAACCATACTATTACCTAAGCTGAAATTCAATTGAAAATATTGTTTTGCCCAGAGTAGTTGTTGATTTTTTAAGAATGAAATCAAAGAGGCAGGGCCGGATTAACCAATAGGCAATGTAGGCAACCGTCTATGGGCCCCCATCCCGTGAGGAAAAATAAGTCATAATTATTAGGCTAACGAAGCTTTTCAAAATTGAAACTCATAAAAAACTGTCTTCGATCATCAATGATTCAAAAACGTTTAAATACACTTGCAATAATGGCTTTTGAATATGATATCGTGGAGAAAATCTACTTTCACGAAATATTTAAAGAATTCAAATCAAATAAACTGCAACGGATCGTTGCTAAACTTTATCCAAAGTCATTAGAAATATTAAATTTGTTATTAATTGTCTTTACACGGCCTCGTTGTGGTTGCGCCCCGGGTGAAGAGAAAATTATTTTCGATCTTTGGGGTCTGCGATCGATTGGGAGGCGCTGGAATATTTAATTGTTTAATTAATGAATCAAGGCTTAGGCTGCTAAAAATGAACGAGGAGAGGATTAAAAAGAAATTCCATAATTCATATAGACAAAAGGTATTAGTTTGAGTTCAGGGATCAGTAGCTTAGTGGATATAGGAGTTAAAACTCTTATGACAAAGCATTGCAGTACACATGCAAAGATCCCGGGTTCGAGCCCCGGCTGATCCTTTTGTCTGTAATAAAAATAAACTTTTCTTCGTTCCCTAAATTTAAATTTGTTATTAATATGTATATTCCTTTATTATTAATCAGATATCACTTGCTATTTGCAGTCCATGTTGACTTAAATTAAAAAATAGCCATCGATTTACATATAATACTTGAGGGATTTTTGTTGATTTTCCATTATTATTGTTAACCATTGCTGAAGACATGGAGGAATCGGCTTAAAATAAAAAATTACTATCGATTCTTATATAATACTAGATGAATAACCTTATTGCATTCCATTTTTGATGTTTTGACTATTAATGGTAACATATAGTGAAAAGATGGAAGAATTGACTAAAATCAAAAAGTCTAAATTCTTTTTGGTAAACAACTCAACCAAAATGGTATTTTTCAAGTTTAAAATTAGAATGGTTTTTTGAGATCACTTTTAGGGAAAAAGAATTCGTGTTAGCAACACTGGAGTTGTTACAAATATTTCTAGGCTATTATATATAAATCATTTACGAACCGCCCCCCCCCCCCATACCTCCACCTGAATTTTGAACTCATTTATCAATCAATCAAATCACCTTTTAAATATGAGACTCTTCTAATGTAAATATAAGCTTTCTTCGATTTTTCTTTGAATATTTTATTATTTTAAATTATTTTTGAACCACCCTTTCTCCCCTCTTCCGACTCACTGTCAATTTCAGATAGTGAGTTATTTTCATAAGGTCGTATATCGTGCACACGCGAAATTTTGTACAAATTGATCAAAGGGTCTAGGTCTAGGAGTTATATTGATATAATTCTATTTTTATGAAGCCCTCTCGCATAATTTTAGACCCCGAAAAAAATAAATCTTTTTATGATAACCATATCAAGCGAAATATAATCAGCTTTCAAATGAAATATATAAATAATCTAGATGTGAAATTTCTTTATGCTATTCACACTAGTTTTTGAACTAGAGCATACACAAAATTTGGTGACGTACTAACAGACATGTTGAAAAAATAATAAATATCTTGTAAAATATAATCTTTTCGATGTTCAGTCATTAGGGATTTTTTGTAGAGCAAAACGTTTTGGTTTCGCTCAATTTTTTTAAGCAAAATAATTTGAGCTGTTTTTTAGATATTTCGAAAAAACAAAGAAAAAAAGACTTTTTCACGCACGATTACACTAGTTAACATATATTTGTATATACCCCTGTATGGTAAAGCAAAACTCAAACATTTATTATTTTTATAGAACCAAAGGTTTCGGGAGAATTTTATCAATTTTCTAATGAAAGATGAGTGAAAGTCGAGTGACGTGCTTTAAAAAATATTAAATAATTAGTAGTGATCAGTGAAAATCGAATGGTGTGCTTTAAACACCGTAAAATAATTAAAACTGATAAGTGAAAATAGTATGACGTACTTTTCTAAGCCGACTAAGATTATCTCGGAAGATAAGCTAAGAATAGCTTGCACTAATTGCTCTCGAGGGGTATTTAAGGGGGAGAGTAAGGAGCGGTATATGAGGGGAGATAGGGACAGTGGTAGGGGGATAGGACAGTGGTTGGGGGGCAGTGGGGGGGGAGATAAGGACAGTGGGGTGGAGATAGGGATACGAGTGAAAGGTATATAAGGGGAAGAGCGATAGTGAGAGGAACAGTGCTGCTCAGGCAGTGTCGGGTGAAACATCGACACTGAATATTACAATATGGTCTCTCCGCCTTCATCCACCCTCTCAGGTGACTACACCCCTCACTAATAAACAACCCTTCTCCCGTTAGATTATTTTTAATAGTTGGGTAACGAGTAGGTACGTGCTTCATTGTTCTTATAGATAAAAAAGTACAGACCTACTTCAGTGCCTGGCCTACCTGCCCATGTGAGCTCATGATTCTTTGATAAAGAGAATCATGTCATATCCCTAATCCTAACTAACTTCAATTCCTGTTTTCACAAATCCTTATGTCTACGAAATCGAAATGTTTCGCGAGTTTATTTTTAATTGTGTGGGAGTTTAAGTGGTTTCTGTGGGTTCAGAGTATTCCAAGTCCAGGCACGAGACGTTGGTTGTCAAGGTAAGATATCTTTATAATACTCTATTCTTATAATTAACTAAGTAACAAATATTCTAAATTTTTCAATTACACATTTCTAGTTTTTCAAAAAAAAAAATTTTTAAATAAAATAAATAAAATTTTAATTATAATTTCCAACGAATATTTTTATATAAAAAACAATAATTTAAATTCTCTATATTATTTTATTAATATTATTTTTTTCTTTTTTCAGGTAGGTGCTCGTCCTACGGATACTAACATTTAGATTAAGTATTTGATTTTCTTATTTACTGGAAAATCAAATTCTTTATCTATGGGTAACGTGTAGATGTGTACTTCTTTATACGCGTATAGATAAAGATGTACAGACCTACTTCAGGGGCTTGGCGTCCCTGCCCACGTGAGCTCATGATTCTTTTATCAAGAGAATCATGTCCTATCCCTCATCCTAACCAACTTCAATCCCTGTTTTCACAAATCCTCATTCCTTCGAAATCGAAAAGTTTCGCGAGTATATTTTTACTTGTTCGCGAGTTTAAGTGGGTTCCTGTGGGTTCAGAGTATTCCAAGTCCAGACACGAGACGTTGGCTGTCAAGGTAAGATATCTTTATAATACTATATTTTTATAATTAAATAATTAACACATATTCTAAATTTTTCAATTACTCTTTTTGAGTTTTTCAAAAAAAATATCAAATAAAATAAATAATATTTTACATACAATTTCCAATAAATATTTTTATAAAAAAAAGTATTGATACTTTTAAATTCACTTATTATTTTACTGATATTATTATTTTTTTCGTTTTCAGGTAGGTGCTCGTCTTACTAATAATAACATTTAGATTAAATGATTACGTAGAAATAAATAAATTAAAATTAAAAATTATCTTTTGCAATTTTGTAATTTTTTTCTTTTTTCTAAATTTAATTTGAGATATTGGTTTGAAACAATTTCTCCTTTATATTTTCAGTTTAATAAAATTATTTCACATGGATAGATAATACAATATCAAATATTAAAAAAAAAATAACATTCAAGAGTAAATAATAAATAATTTACTTTTAAAAATAATTTCCTTATATTTAAATATTCACCTCCAAACTTCAATCTAATTATTTTCTGTTTCTGATCTTATGCATAAGTCCTTTCTCTCATCATACTCAGATCTACAAATTACTTATATTTGTTTCTTAAATACAAATATATTACAAAATTTTTATACAAATTTTCGACTGTTTAAGACTTTGATTCGAAACAAATTGCAGTATTGGAGACATTGTACTGGTATTTGTTTCGGAAAAGGTCTTTTAACAATTTCTGATCTCAAGTGTAGACGTATTTTGCTACAAATACAATGTCTCCTATTTGTTTCAAAACACGTCTAGACTTTGAAATTTTAATTATTTTCGGGATTCAAATTTCAAATTGTATCTCTGAGTGTTTTATACATTTGAAAAAAAATATATATATTTAAAATTTTAAAACTATTAATTTTGCGATCGAAATTATATTATTGATCTCCCTTTAATTATTATTTATTTATCTATCCATGTGAGGAGGTAACAGCTGTCTTCTCGTGGTGCCCCCTCTTCTCGATTAACAGCTGTCTATATCTCTGTATAAATTAACTATTGAGACATAATCATATAAAATAATTATATTTGCATAATTTTATACATAGACTACACATTCCCATTAATGTAATTATCAATTTCGAAAACGCAAATATTATATATACTATCGCAATTATAATTCACTAATGTATTGGATTTTAAAAAAATTTAATAAAAAATTCTTCTTTTATTTTAATAACTAAAATTCATTCAAAATTTATACATATAATAATTTGTTATATATGAAATTTGAAATTTTTATATTCGAATGAAAATAGAAGGAAATTTTTCGACGTCATTTTCTGTAAGAATTAGTAGTATAATAATTTAATAAGTAATAAATACAATGGATAAGTGCATATTTTTTTCTAAATTAAATGGTTGTTGCTATGAAAATTCGCACAAATTATTATGACAAAATTTTTTAGAAATTTCAAATATGATTCCATTCCAAGATTACACGTTGCATTTTTTAAATTAATTTGAGATCGGGAATAAAATATTAATATCTGGGTAACGGGTAGGTGTGTACTTTTGTGCTATTATAGAGTAAGTACAGACCTACTTCAGGGGTTGCCTCCCTGCCCACGTGAGCTCATGATTCTTTTATCAAGAGAATCATGTCCTATCCCTATTCCTATCCAAATTTAATCCGAGTGTTCGAAATCGAAATGTATCGCGAGTATATTTTTACTTGTGCGCGAAAGTGAGTGTGATCAGAGTAGGTAATTCAGATACAGGCACCAGACGTTAATTGGCTGTTAAGGTAAGATATCTCTATAATACTCTATACTTATAATTTAATAAATAAGAAATACTCTAAACTTTAAAAGTTAATATTTTTTTTTTAATTTTAAACGTAATTTTATTACTAAATTTTATATAAATAATAACTTTAAATTCATAATATAATTTTTGCTAATATCATGTTTTTTTCTATTTCAGGTAGGTGCACGTCCGACTAATAATAACATTTAGATTAAGTATTTGATTTTTTTATTTTCTGGAAAATCAAATCCTTTATCTTTTTCATCCTGTATCCATTTTACCTTTAATCTCCTACTATTTCCTCTTTCCCCTCTCGAATCGAATCGCGAGTATATATTTACTTGTGCGCGAAAGTGAGTGTTTTCCGGGAGATTCAGCATTCCAGGTCCATGCTCGAGACATTGGCTGTTAAGGTAAGCTATCTATTTAATACTCAATTCTTATAATGAAATAAATAAGAAATAGTCAAAAATTTTCATATTAATTTTTTCAAAATTTTCTAAAAAGATCAACTAAAATAGATAATTAAGTTTTGGGCACTTAGATGAGACTTAGATAGACCTAATTCCATCATTAAAGTAAAATAGATAAAATATTAAATTTAATTTCATTGCAAATATTTTTATAAAAAAATAACTTTAAATTCACTATATAATTTTGCTAATATCATGTTTTTTTCTTTTTCAGGTAGGTGCACGTCCTACTAATAATAATATTTAGATTAAGTATTTGATTTTCTTATTTTCTGGAAAATCAAACCCTTTATCTTTTTCATCGTGAATCCATTTTACCTTTAATTTCCTACTCTTTCGTCTTTACCCTCTCGAATCGAATCGCGAGTATATTTTTACTTGTGTGCGAAAGTGAGTGTCCGGTGGTGTCAGCATTCCAGTTCCAGGCACGGGACGTTGGCTGTTAAGGTAAGCTATCCATTTAATACTCTATTCTTATAATGAAATAATTGAAAAATAATCTGAATTTTCCATATTAATTTTTTCAAAATTTTCGAAAAAGATCTACTTAAATATCTAATATATTAAATATAATTTTATTGCAAATATTTGTATAAAAAATAACTTTAAATTTACTATATAATTTTGCTAATATCACGTTTTTTCTTTTTTCAGGTAGGTGCATGTCCTACTAATACTAACATTTAGACCCTTTATCTTTTTCATCGTGAATCCATTTTACCTTTAATTTCCTACTCTTTCGTCTTTATCCTCTCGAATCGAATCGCGAGTATATTTTTACTTGTGCGCAAAAGTGAGTGTGTTCCGGTGGTGTCAGCATTCCAGTTCCAGGCACGGGACATTGGCTGTTAAGGTAAGCTATCTATTTAATACTCTATTCTTATAATGAAATAAATAAGAAATAATCTAAATTTTTCATATTAATTTTTTTTAAATTTTCTAAAAAGATCAACTAAAATAGATAAAATATTAAATATAATTTCATTGTGAATATTTTTATAAAAAAATAACTTTAAATTCACTATATAATTTTGCTAATATCATGTTTTTTTTCTTTCCAGGTAGGTGCACGTCCTACTAATACTAACATTTAGATTAAGTATTTGATTTTCTTATTTTCTGGAAAATCAAACCCTTTATCTTTTTTATCGTGAATCCATTTTACCTTTAATTTCCTACTCTTTCGTCTTTCCTCTCTCGAATCGAATCGCGAGTATATTTTTACTTGTGCGCGAAAGTGAGTGTGTTCCGGTCGAGTCAGCATTCCAGTTCCAGGCACAGGATGTTGGCTGTTAAGGTAAGCTATCTATTTAATACTCTATTCTTATAATGAAATAATTGAAAAATAATCTGAATTTTCCATATTAATTTTTTCAAAATTTTCGAAAAAGATCTACTTAAATATCTAATATATTAAATATAATTTTATTGCAAATATTTGTATAAAAAATAACTTTAAATTTAGTATATAATTTTTCTAATATCACGTTTTTTCTTTTTCAGGTAGGTGCACGTCCTACTAATACTAACATTTAGATTATGTATTTGATTTTCTTATTTTTTGGAAAATCAAACCCTTTATCTTTTTCTTCGTGAATCCATTTTTACCTTTAATTTCTTATTCTTTCGTCTTTCCTCTCTCGAATCGAATCGCGAGTATATTTTCACCTGTGTGCGAAAGTGAGTATGTTCCGGTGGAGTCAGCATTCCAGTTCAATGCACGAGACTTTGCCTGTCAAGGTAAGCCATCTATTTAATACTTTAATCTTATAATGAAATAACTATAAATACTCAAAGTTTTTCAAATTTTTCTAAAATGATCAACTAAATTAAATAATATATTAAAATTATATTCCTAAAATTATTATGATAAATACTTTAAATCCAATATATTATTTTACTAATATGCATTTTTTTCTTTTTTCAGGTAAGTGTTCGTCCTACTAATACTAATATTTTGATTAAATATAAATTAAATATAAATAAAAAAATAATTAAAATTAAAAATTATATATATGCCATTTTGTAACTTTTCCTTTTTTCTAAATTTATTTTTAGATATTGGTTTGAAACAATTTCCCTTTTATATTTTCACTTTAATAAAATATTTCACATGGATAGATATTAATATTTCAATTTTGGTTAAAAAAATAACATTCAGATAAAATAATAAATAATTCACTTTTAAAAATAATCCCCTTATTTCAATATTCCTCTCTAAACTTCAATCTATTTACTGTTTCTGACCTAATGAATAAGTCAATATCGAACTTTTTCTCGTCCTTAACTACTACACTCAGATCTACAAATTATTTATATTTGCTTCTTAAATACAAATATTTGACGAAATTTTTACACAAAATGTCAGATGTTTAAGATTTTAATTCGAAACAAATTGCAGTATTGGGGACATATATTGGTATTTGTTTCGGAAAAGGTCTTTTAACAATTTCTGATCTCAAGTGTAGACGTATTTTGCTACAAATACAATGTCTCCTATTTGTTTCAAAACACGTCTAGACTTTGAAATTTTCATTATTTTCAAATTTAAAATTGTATTTCAGAGTGTTTTATACATTTGAAAAAAATATTTAGAATTTTAAATTATCACTCTTCAGATATATTATGTAATTTTCGATCAAAATTATATTAATGTTCTCCGTTTAATTATTATTTATTTATCTATCCATGTGGGGGGTGGTGACAGCTGCCTTCTCGTGGTGCCCCCTGTTCTCGTCTAAACAGCTGTCTATGTATCTGTATAAATTAACTATCGAGACATAATCATATATAATAATTATATTTGGATAATTTTATACATACCTACACTACACATTCCCATTAATGATAATAATCACTTTAGAAAACTCAAATATACAATTATAATTTCTTTTTTTAAGAAATAGTTAAATGGTATGGATTTTTCAAACATATATTAAAAAATTCTTGTTTAAATTTATAATTAAATTTCATATAAAATTTATGCAAATAATAATATATTATATATGTAATTTGAAATATTTATATTAGACTGAAAATACAAGGGAATCTTACCGATGGTTAATAAATAAAATATTAATATCTGGGTAAGGGGTTGGTGTGGACTTCTTTCTAACTTTAGATAATGAAGTACAGACCGACTTCAGAGTTTTGCCTCCCTGCCCACGTGAGCTCATGACTTTTTTACTATCCAAATTTAATCCGTGTTATCTCAAATCCTTATTCCTTCGAAATCGAAATATATCGCGAGTATATTTTTACTTGTCAGTGTATGATCCTGCTTATTCAGCATCCAGGTCCAAGAATGAGACGTTGGCAGTTAAGGTAAGATATCTATATAATTCTGGATTCTTATAATTAATTTAAATAATAATTAATCTAAATTTCAAAAGAGCTAATGAAAAAATAATCTATTAAATATAATTTTATTTCGAATATTTATATAAAAAATACTTTAAATTCACTATATTATTTTACTAATATACTTATATAGATATTATAATAGGACCGTCTGATCCCAAATATGGGATGATCGTTTCGTCCGTAAAACATATTTTTCCTGTAGAAATAAGCTGACGTGTTTTGATGTGGCCATCCACTTGACTTTACCATTGGCGCCTCACTTACATTAATATTTAATAAAATTATTTATAATCATGTAGGAGAGGGCGGGGTTAGTTTTTGCATTTTTAGACTCCTAGGGGCACACTGATTATGTATACAAAATTTGGTTGAGTTTGGTAAATGGCCAAAATTTTCATTTCTTGACCCCACCTTCTGGGCGGTTAGTTTTTGCATTTTTAGACTTCTGGGGACCCACTGATTATGTATACAAAATTTGGTTGAGTTTGGTAAATGGCCAAGATTTTCATTTTTTTACCCTACACCCCCACCCGTTTTGGGCGGTTAGTTTTTCCATTTTTAGACTTCTTGGTTCCAACTGATTATGTATACAAAATTTGGTTGAGATTGCTCAAATGGCCTAGATTTTTAATTTTTAACCCCCCTCCAGCCCCTTAATTTTGGGTTGATATGCACCAAAATCTAATCAGCTCTTAATCTCAATGGACCAAAACTACGTATGAAATTTGGTTTCGATTATTTTTTTTCTTCTTTTATTGGCCTCGGGAACATAGATGCCCATTTAGCCATTCGTTTCGATTTTCACACTAGTTTTTGAGCTAGCTCGTCCACAAAAATTTGATAACGCACAGACTAACAGATTAACAGACATTTTGACAAAACCATTATTATCCCGAAAAATATAATTTTTTAGGTGTTCACTTATTACGGCTTTTTTATAGACCGAAATATCATGGTTTCGGTTAATTTTTTTAGTTTCAGTCGTTCTTAAGATATTTCTAAAAAAGAAGGAAAAAACCCACTTTTTCCTGCACGATTACAATACTTGACCATAAAGTAAAAATACTTTAATTTCATTAATTTTTTTCAAGTAGGTGCTCCTCCTATTAATACTAACATTAATTTGAATAACACTGCTTAAAAAATCACGGCAACAACCAATGTAACGGACTAAAGTCAACGGAAGTTCAATTGAACGGAAGTTAAGAAAACTGTTAACATTTTTAGTTTAACTTAAAAGTTAAATCGTTAAGCAATTTGTTAACTTCTTTAATTGACGATTAACGGATCAACGATGTTGTGACCAGCTCTGGTGATATGTTCTGTAATCCACGCATATAATAATAGACAAATGATGCTTTTGGAAATTCATTCGATATGTTCAGATATGCAGTTGTTTAATCTGAAATTTAATTAATGTTTTCTGAATTACAAGTGGTATGTTATGAAAAACAATCGTTTAATTTGAAATCCAATTGATGCTTTCTGAAATACAGCTATATATAATGAAGGTGTATATACTAGAAAAGTACAAAGGATAGTGGTGAACAAAACCTAAATTGAAAATTGATGGTGTAATAAAGATGCTGAATGTTCTTTAAAATTCACCCCCTCTTGTGATTTTATCTCTTTCTAAAATACAATCCGCCCCCTCCTGTCTCGAACAGTATTTTTTTCAATCGTGTTTGCCTGTCGACAATTGTGTAGCCCCTAATGCGATGATCATCAGATAAGCGAGAGAGGGTGTGTCCGTCGGGGTGGGGTAGTTTGTGGCTATTTTCCTCTTCGGTAGCTTTTCAGCAGGAAAGGGACGGAAGGACAGTCTGTCCATTAAAGCAAAGGAGCCGGATCGAGTTGGTTACCCTCGGGGTCTACAACCCCCGGGGGTGGTCCGAACGACGCAGCACATTTTCTACTTATTTACACTTGATTTTCTGTTATTACATTAAATTCAGGTCTATTGAGATGGACAGGTCTGCAGTACAATTGTAATTAGTAGCTTATGTAACTGGATACAAGATACAACACATCATGGTTAGGTTAACACCCCCCCCCACTCTCTCTCTCCCCCGAAATGTTGAGGTAAACATCGAAATTTTACAGGATATAAATAAAACGTTCAATAAAAATTTAATTAAATAAATTGACACATTCTGATGTGGCCATCCACTTGACTTTACCATACACTTCTGGTTGAGTTTGGTCCAACGGCCTAGATTTTCATTTTTTGACCCCCCACCCCATTTCGGGCGGTTTGTTTTTGCATTTTTGGTGTTCTGGTAGCCCACTGATTATGTATACAAAATTTGGTTGAGTTTGCTCAAATGACATAGATTTTTATTTTTTAACTCCACCCTCAGCCCATGAAAAAAAAATATTTTCGTTATTACAGGTTCTTTTTATAGTATATTTCATTTTTTCTTGTTTTTTTTTTTTTTAGTTTGAAAATATTATAATTTTAATTTTAACCCCCCCCTTCCTTAATTTTGGGTCGATATGCACCAAAATCTACTCAGCTCTTAATCTCAATGAAGCAATACTACATGAGAAATTTGGTTTTGATATTCACACTAGATTTTTGAGCTAGCACGTCCACAAAATTTGGTAACGCACAGACATCACAGACATTTTGACAAAACATTTATTATCTCGAAAAATATATAATTTTTTCAATGTTTACTTTTTATAGCTTTTTTGTAGACCGAAATGCCATGGTTTCGTCCAATTTTTTAAATCAAAATAGTTTCAGCCGTTTTTGAGATATTTTCGAAAAAAGAAACAAACATAAAAAAAACACTTTTTTCATGCACGATTACAATACTTGACCATACCCTGTATGGTAAAGTAAAAAATACTCAGATAAAAAAATCATTCTGGGTATCAGGGGGTTATACTCCTAGGATACACATAATTTTCTGATTACGGCCTTGCAGCATAAGAAAGGCAATAATTAGTCGGTTACCGGAGAGCAAAGTGTACTGTATATAAATGTGGAGAATATTTTATTGTTGGATACATATTTTTTATGGTTTTTTAACCGACTTCAAAAAAAGAGGATGTTCTCTATTCGACTGAATTTTTTTTCTTTTTTATGCCTATGTTACCTCATATCTCCGCCAATTGTGAACCGATTTTGAAATTTTTTTTGCATTGGGTCCAGTCTACCTTCCGATTGGTCCCATTTTTTTTATAGGTATTAGACCTTTTTTGTTAGGTTTGTTCAGGACTAACTTCTTTGTTTATGAACCGATTTCGATGATTCTTTTTTTATTGAAAAGAGGTTATCTTAGGGATGGTACGATATTAATTTGGTCAAGTTCTGATGATATGATCACTATTAATAACATCACTAAAAAGAGAAAAATAAAAAATTTTAAGAAAAAAATAAAACCGACTTCAAAAAATTAAATGCAACAAATAAAATACACTAAAATGTATAAAATAATTATTATCTTATTTAGTTACAACTAAACTACGAAACATTAACATGAAATTACTTTTTGAAGTCGGTGCCAAACATATACCTCATAAATCAAAAACAAACACATGCAATAACGAGCATCGCTCGGTGTTCCAGGTACTAAATATTAAATAAACATTGGTTTTTTCTTTGGTGTAGCTTTAAAATTTGTTGATTGGTAGGTGTACCTTGAACACAAAAAGTTTGCGGAACACTGCTCTAGGGTACTTCGCTCGACAAGAAAGAAAAAGATAAAAAAAAGATAAAAAAATAAAACCGACTTCAAAAAATTAAATGCAACAAATAAAATACACTAAAAGGTATAAAATAATTATTATCTTATTTAGTTACAACTAAACGACGAAATATTAACATGAAATTACTTTTGAAGTCGGTGCCAAACATACATTTTATGAATCGCACTCGACGGATCTTACTTAGTACGTTTGGAGGATATGCTCGCTTATAGGTATAGTTTGTTTGGCACCGACTTCAAAAAGTAATTTCATGTTAATGTTTCGTAGTTTAGTTGTAACTAAATAAGATAATAATTAATTTATACCTTTTAGTGTATTTTATTTGTTGCATTTAATTTTTGAAGTCGGTTTTATTTTTTCTTAAAATTTTTTATCTATTTAAAGAAATCATTTGAGCTTCAATGACGAATTTCTTAAAAAACATTACGGGCTGCAGTGAACAAATAAAGAATGTACCATATATAGATTTTATAATTTAAGTATATATTTGGTATCTTGTTGATCTCTTAGTTATGGTAATTTAATACAATTATTTATTTGATTTGTTGTTTTAGATATGCTATTAATATTTAGTATCTTTTTAGTAAAAATATTGTAACTTATCAATCTCTGTTGATAATACAATTAGGAAAAAAGTGAAAGGAAAGGGGGACAAAACCATCTAGGTGAGTTTTGATAGAAGATCGATTTTGAAAAAGGTCTCGATAAACGCTACCAAGGGATAATCATTCATAGGTTGTCACCTGGTCTTAAAAAGATCCTGAACAGAAAAGAAAATAGCTCTATTCAGGTCTTTTTGCCCTTAACTAAATACACGGGTCGATGTGGCCAGCATAACAGAGACCCAACTTTTAAATAACTCGGATCGAAGTCTCAGATTGTTATCGGCTAGACGGCTATATAGGGTGTGCCAATTAGGAACATGTTTCGACCCAATTGAAGCTGATTCCATCGGATAGGCTATGATCCAAAGCTTTTATCAAAAATTTAATCAAAACAATTTTTTTTATCTAAAATATATGTGAAATTCAATAAAGTGTAGGTGCCTATTTTTTATTGAGATTTCAGCCAAAATCTAGTCATTTAATAATTTCATAATAGAACAACTAATTATGAAATTTTCTTATTGATAATTTTATTGATTTTTGAGGTAGAGTGGAAACAAAATTTGATTACATATACCCAGGCTTACAAACACCCCAATATCGTAACAAAATAATTAATAGGGAATGGCTATAGGTACGGTAACCATTATTTTGGTAGCGAAATCGTGGACAAAAAAAGAAGATGGGAATCATAACAACATACAAACAGCAAAAAATAACAAAACTCTTGTAACGAGAGTATATATTTTAAACTATTAATAAAATATATTATTTAATATGAGTTTATTTTTTTAAAAATTAATATTTTTTTCCCCTAGAAATTCTCAATCAAGTTGATAAGGGTCCCCCTTTGTATTAACTACACTTCAAAGAGAGGCTTTAAAAAGTAATTTTTTTCTAGTTATTTCAACGAAAGTATATATTTTAAACTCTTAATAAAATATAGGTATATTTTATAAAGACTTGAATTTGAATACTTTCGTTTGAATTACTCGAATAAAATTACTTGTTTAAGCTTCACACTTTGAAGTGAATTTGATACAAAGGGGGGTCCCTTATCAACTTTATTGAAAATTTCAAGGAGAAAAAAATATTAATTTCCAAAAAACTAAACATATTTGAAATAGTACATTTTATAATGAGTAAAAAATATCTGGAAAAATCAATTTTTTAAGATTCACTTTGAATTCATAGGGGTACCCTTATCAACTTTATTTAAAATTTTCAGGGGGAAAAAAATATTAATTTTCAAAAAACTAAACGCATTTTAAATATTTTATAACGAGTAAAAAGAGAATAATTTCGTTTGAATATCTCGAAAAAATTACTTTTTAAGCCTCTATTTTGAAGGGCAGTTTATACAAATGGGGGGACCCTTATCAACTTGATTAAGAATTTCTAGAGAAAATAAAATATTAATTAAACAATTAATTATTCCAGCGCCGCCCAATCGATCGCAGACCCCAAAGATCGAAAATAATTTTCTCTTCACCGCGACCACAACGAGGCCGTGTAAAGACAATTAATAACAAATTCAAATTTAGGGAACGAAGAAAAGATTATTTTTATTACAGACAAAAGGATCAGCCGGGGCTCGAACCCGGGATCTTTGCATATGTACTGCAATGCTTTGTCATAAGAGGTTTAACTCCTATATCCACTAAGCTACTGATCCCCGAACCCAAACTAATACCTTTTGTCTATATGAATTATTGAATTTCTTTTTTAATCCTCTCCTCGTTCATTTTTCGCAGCGTAGGCCTTGATTCATTAATTAAACAATTAATTATTCCAGCGCCTCCCAGCGAAATTCCATAATTCATATAGACAAAAGGTATTAGTTTGGGTTCGGGGATCAGTAGCTTAGTGGATATAGGAGTTAAACCTCTTATGACAAAGCATTGCAGTACATATGCAAAGATCCCGGGTTCGAGCCCCGGCTTATCCTTTTGTCTGTAATAAAAATAATCTTTTCTTCGTTCACTAAATTTGAATTTAAAATATTAATTTTCAAAAAACTAAACATATTTTAAATACTAGATAAAAACCATTTCAAATGTGTTTAATTTTTTGAAAATTAAAATTTTATTTTCTCTAGAAATTCTCAATCAAGTTGATAAGGCCCCCCCCCCCTCTTTTGTATAAACTACCCTACAAAATAGAGCTTTAAAAAGTAATTTTTTTTTCGAGATATTCAACCGAAATTATTCACTTTTTACTCGTTATAAAATATACTATTTAAAATACGTTTAGTTTTTTGAAAATTAATATTTTTCCCCCTTGAATACTTCTCCGTTTTTCGTATGATAACATAAAAACAAAAACAACAAGATTTCTATACTTCATTAAGTATAAATTTCCTTGAGATATCCATTAAGTGATGTTGACATGCCTATTGATTTATGCAAATGGTAGTTGCTAGTTTAAGTATCTTTTTAACAAGTTTCGAGAAAGGAGAAGGGGAGAGATGTTATCAGGACGTTTGCGAATTTGCTATGTATGTGTGTGTGTGTGCGATTCTTCCCCTGGATCATTCATTCTCTGTTCTATTTTGGAACTCGGAGATCGATATCATCTATCAGGGGTGCAACGAAAATCAGGGAGGGTTGCTTGATAACATCGCCAGGTTAAACTATTATTAAAAAAAAAAAGCATTCAATTGAACATAGAGCATAAATAAACGTTTTTCTATCCTTATTGGGTCGGAGTTTTCATTCTACTTTCTAATTAGATGCAACTTTCAAATGTATATAGAGAGAGGGAGAGAACAAATATAAATATTGAACATTTGGAAAGAGTAAACGCTCCCTTGTACGGAACTAACGGCACTCGCTACCCATCCATCCATCCATCCAAACAAAAGAAAACAACATTTGACTTCTGTCTTTTCGGAGTTAATTAACGATGTTATTAATTCTTTTTTTATTAACTAATTTTATATAGTAGGTATGGGCAAGTATTGTTTGATGCTGAAAAACTGGAGTTTTGTTTAATTTTTTTCCGAACTTCAAGGGTTATTTGTAATCCTATTGAAATAAATTTAATAATTTTGATATATTGCAAAGTAAAAGTAGTACCTGTGTTATAATCTAGAACAGTGTTTCTCAATCTTTTTAACCGACTTCAAAAAAGGAGGAGGTCCTCTATTCGACTGAATTTTTTTGTGCCTATGTTACCTCATATCTCCGCCAATTGTGAACCGATTTTGAAAAAAATTCGCATTGGGTTCAGTCTACCTTCCGATTGATCCCATTTTTTTTTCATAGGTATTAGACCTTTTTTGTTAGGTTTGTTCAGGACTAACTTCTTTGTTTATGAACCGATTTCGATGATTCTTTTTTTATTGGAAAGGGGGTATTTTAGGGATGGTGCCATATTAATTTGGTCAAGTTTTGATGATATGATCACTATTAATAACATCACTAAAAAGAGAAAATAAAAATAATTTTTAAGAAAAAATAAAACCGACTTCAAAAAAATTAAATTACACTAAAAGGTATAAAATAACTATTATCTTATTTAGTTACAACTAAACGACGAAATATTAATATGAAATTACTTTTTGATGTCGGTACCAAACAAACTATACCTATAAGCGAGCGTACCCGCCAAACGTACTAAGTAAGATCCGTCGAGTGCGATTCATAAAAGGTATATGTTTGGTACCGACTTCAAAAGTAATTTCGTGTTAATATTTCATCGTTTAGTTGTAACTAAATAAGATAATAATTATTTTATACCTTTTAGTGTATTTTATTTGTTGCATTTAATTTTTTGAAGTCGGTTTTATTTTTTTCTTAAAAATTATTTTGTCGAGCGAAGTACCCTAGAGCAGTGTTCCGCAAACTTTTTGTGTTCAAGGTACACCTACCAAATCAACAAATTTTAAAGCTACACCAAAGAAAAAAACCAATGTTTATTTAATATTTAGTACCTGGAACACCGAGCGATGCTCGTTATTGCATGTGTTTGTTTTTGATTTAATCAACCATTTGTTTTATTTTGATTCAACCACCTGTTAATAATTAGTTTCATTAAAAAACTTATCAAAAAATTTTTCCCCAAAAGTGATTCCTGGTATTAAATCGATTCTTCCATGTCTTCAGCAATTGTTCTGAACGTCAAAAATTCAATACAAATTCAATTGAATGTAATCGGAATTAGTAGTTTTCTTTATCTTTGGGCAGCCTTTCCATCAATTCACCATTAAATTCTACCTCTCCATCTTCAATACCTCTAATAATTTTTTTTTTTTATTTAAATGATAATTTTTTGAACCAGCTATCTAATTAATTAATTAAATCAATTATTTTACATGAATTTATGCATACATTGTTTTTGAGCTTCGACTCCGGAGATTACTTCTCCACCATCGAGTGTCCTTGATCATCTTTTAGTCTTTGTTTTTATTAAGAGGAAAAAACTAATTAAAGAAAAAAAACCTCTTTTCCGATAATTATTCCAATTCCATATTCGATCCAATCAGGACCTCGTCCTTCCATCCTCTAATTAATTAAATTGGCTAATTTTAATTTATAATAATATTTGTAATGATTTATTAGTGGGATTTAAAATATAAAAACTAATTAATTATTAAAAGGAAATTTAATAAAAATGTAATTATACATTTTTATCTAGACAACCACCTGTGAATAATTATATCAATCAACAAAAAACCCATCAAAAACAACTTAGCCGAAGATGGGACTGCGACAGATCGAATTGTCAACCCGAAAACCCCCTAACCCGTGAATTTCATCCAAATCTTTAGAGCCGTTTTCGAGAAACCAATTCTATATAATTTATATAAGAATTGCTCGTTTAATATAATAAGATAATATAAGATAAGATTTAGTATTAAAATCAATATAATATAAAAAGATGTTTAATGAGAAATGTGAGCCTCCTTAATTGAGCACAGGCGATCAAAATTTGGAGCAATTGCTCTCATAACTGTTCTCAGCTATGTTTAGGTGCATTATCTTCATAAAACTTGACATTTTCCCCGGCACACCAACTAATGTCCGCGGCACACACTTTGCCGAACACTGCCCTAAAGTAGTGACTCTTAATAGGGGGACCACTGAAAGTATGCAGGGGGCCGCGAAAATATTAGCATTTTTTAAGTTTTTATATCTTTATAAATAAAAAAATCAAATTTGGTCATTTATTTGAACCACAAAAATTGGATTACAAACTTTCTTACTTGAGACGCATCTTCATCATTCTAAACCAACTAAATTTATCTTATACAAGGAAATCAACACAACATTTTTTCAATGCGAAATAAAATAGAGGCAATGAAAATGAAATTTCGTTCATGTATTCAAAGAATACAATCGAATGTTTTCAAAATGTTTCCAAATTCTTCTCAATTGATTACAGATAATTGTGAATTTGATAAAGAATATAAAAATTATTTAATTCAATGTCATCTCCAAAAATTAATCGAAAAATTTGACAAAAATTTTCCAAATAATGAAATTGATAGCAGAAAATTGTGGATTCGAGATCCCTATAATAACTGGAATAATACCAATTTATCACCAACCCAGGATGTCACTCTCATTGAATTGATAAAGGATTTACGTTTGAATTCACTTTTCAAAAAAAAATTGGTACAATTTTGGATACATATTCAGAAGGAATATCTACACCTGTTCATCATCGCATACAACATTTATTGCCTTTTGCTTCCACATATCAGTGCGAAAAGGGATTTTCCACAATGGTCAAAATTAAAACGAAGCAATGTAATCGACTCCGAATAGACTCTTACATGCGAATCGGTTTAAAAGTAACGCAATTGGAGTGTATTCAACTTCATTAATGAATTATTTTTAAATTTGAGAGTTTTTTACTTTACCATACAGGGTATGGCCAAGTATTGTAACCGTGCATGAAAAAAGTGTTTTTTCCTTCATTTTTCAAAATATCTCAAAATCGGTTGAAACTATTTAGATTAAAAAAATTGAGCGAAACCATGGCATTTCGATCTACAAAAAAGCCCTTATAAGTAAACATCGAAAAAATTATATTTTTCGAGATAATAATTGTTTTGTCAAAATGTCTGTCTGGTTGTTTGGTTGGTTAAATTTCACACGTAGTCTTGCTCCATTGAGATTAAGAGCTGATTAGATTTTGGTGCATATCGACCCAAAATTAAGGGGGTGGAGAGGGGGTGGAGAGGGGGGTTAAAAATGAAAATCTTGGCCATTTACCAAACTAAACCAAATTTTAGGTATATATATATATAATCAATGGGGCCCCAGAAGTCTAAATATGCAAAAACTAACCACCCAAAATGGGGGGGGGGGGGTGTATGGTATAAAAAAATCTAGGTCCTTGTACCAAACTCAACCAAATTTTATATACATAATAATCAGTGGGACCCCAGAAGTCTAAAAATGTAAAAACTAACCCGCCTCCCCTACATGATTATAAATAATTTTATTAAATACTACCCCCGCACCATGAACCCGTGCCTAACTCCCGCCCCCATACCACAGAACCCAAACCTCACTCCCCACACTCCCCGAAACCCACCCAGCACCCCCACCCCCGCCCCCACCCCACCACCCCAACCCTCACCCCACCCACCTCGGCCCCCAACCCACGAACCCCAACCTCACCCCCCACTCCAACCCATCACACTCCACGAAACCCACCCATTTTGGGGACGCCCCCCCCATTTTGGGTGGTTAGTTTTTGCATTTCTAGCTCTCTAGAGGCCCACAGATTATGTATATAAAATTTGGTTGAGTTTGGTCCAAGAGCAAGAATTTTCATTTTTTGACCCCCCACCCCCCATTTTGGGTGGTTAGTTTTTGCATTTCTAGCTCTCTAGAGGCCTACAGATTATGTATACAAAATTTGGTTGAGCTTGCTCCAAGGGCAAGAATTTATATATTTTTCTCCTCCCCCCCTTTTTTGGGTGGTTTTTGGGGGGAATTTTTTAAACAAAAGTTGTCAGAAATCACATCCCCTACAACTTTGCTCATTATAAAATTTCCCTTAGAGTTAATAGTTTAAGAGTTATTTGATAATTTTCATTCGTGCACCCCCCCCCCAAACCCCCTTTTGGGGTCAAAATATCAAAACGTTACATAGCTAAAAACGTAATTTAGAAGACCTCTGATACAAATATGAAATTTCATAATAATCCCTTCAGCCGTTTTGACGTGAATCGTGAGCAACTTTTCGCGGAAACCACTGAAACAGACATACATACAGACATACATACATACAGACAGACATACAGACAGGGGGGGGTGTACTGGCCGCGAAAATATTTTAGGATTTTAAGGGGGCCGCGAATATACTTTTGGATTTTAAGGGGGCCGCGACTAATAAATGGTTAAGAACCACTGATCTAGAAGGGCAATAAAAACTAAGTTTGGACCACTCTGTATATTTATTTTTTTCATAAACCTACTTGATTACACTGATCAACAAAAATTTTTCCCCGTAAACCTAACAATGGATTCTAGTAGAGTTTTATACGCTGATTATCATGCAATTTCCAGAAATCAGAATTTTGAGATATTACCGGACAAAACGACGAAAAATGCCATTTTGACCTATTTTAAAGTCCCATTAGATATTAAACAGCAATATTTGAAATCAAAATATTTTTTGACATCATAGAAAACAGCTTCCTCTTTGATTTTTAAATTACCACTTGTTTTTAGCTCAATTATAACTCGAGTTATAACTAAAAAAACTAATTATATTGTATGCCCAAATAGGATACTATATAGTATGTACCTACTACTGTAATTATGGAATAAATAATAATAATAAAAAAAATAACTTAAAAACTAAAACTTATTATTAGTTGAATAAAAGATTTCACTGTCGATGGTAACAGAATTGTTTTTATTTTAGGTTAAAAATAAAATAAAATGAGAGAGTCTTCTGTTTTTTAAATAAAATAATTTTTAATTATTTCTAGAGACTATAGTTTCGAAGGCATTGCCTTCATCATCAGTCTATCACAAATATTTCAAATTAGTTACAAATTAAGATTTATACATAGAAAATTTTGAAAAATATATAATGTCTGTTTCTTCTTGGGAGATTAGAATATAACTGGCTCAATATCTGGGTTGCTCTTTTGTTTAGGCATTTTCTAATGAGTTTTTACCTGAATGAATGGAATGTTTTTAAAAAAGGGGTCAATATCTGGGTTGCTCTTTTGTTTAGGCATTTTCTAATGAGTTTTTACCTGAATGAATGGAATGTTTTTAAAAAAGGGTCATTGATAATTTCTAGTTTTTCATTTAAAGATTCAATTGGGCTTTTTTCCAAGGATTTTAAAATTTCAATGGATTCTTTTAAAGAAAGAATTAAGGGGTCATTGACTTCTTTGATCAATTTAATTTTGGATTGATCTGGAAAACTATGATTATTAGCATTTAAATGCTCTGCAAATGCATAATTTTCATATTTTAATTTGTAGGCTCTTTTGTGTTCATTGATCCTAATGGATAAATTTCTTTCCGTTTTTCCTATATAAGTTGCATTGCAATCTTGGCATGTCAATTTATATACACCGGATTTTTCATTTTTCGGAATTTTATCTTTAATTTGACTTAATTCACTTCCTAATGTATATGGTGATCTAAAGATTGTTGCGTACCCTAAAGATTTTAATTTATGCTTTATTTTTTCTGACATCTTACCATAATATGGTAATATTAGTTTTGGCAGATCGTTAATTTGGGAATTTTGTGAATAGATTAAATTTAAATTTGATTTTTGAATTTTACCTTTTAATATTTGATCTATTAAATTGCTTTCATAACCATTATTTATAGCTATTTCTTTGATTATCTCTAGTTCTGTTAAAAAATGCTCTTTCTTTAATGGGATACTATTTAAACGGTGGATCATTGAATGGAATGCTGCCAATTTATGTGACATTGGTCGACAAGCCATGTTGTGAATTACGGTATCTGTAGATGTATCTTTCCTATAAATTTCGAATGTGTGTTTATTTTCTTCAATTTTAATTTTAAGGTCTAAATAATTTAATGTTTTTCTTTTTCTTTTTCTACGGTAAATTTGATTTTTTCATGTAATGAATTTATATGTTTTATGAATTTATTGAGAATTCTTTCAGTCCCTGTCCATAAGACAATCACATCGTCAACATATCTATAATAATATTTGATATATTGAGAGAATTCGCACTTTATATTTAAAAATTGTTTTTCGAAATGTTTTAGGAAAATTTCGGCAAATAATGGTGACAGAGGGTTTCCGATTGCTAAACCATTTTTTTGTTCATAAAATTTATCGTTGTATTGGAAAAAATTGTGATTTAGACATAACTCCATTAAATCACTTAGGTCTGTTTTTTCTTTTATGTTCAAATTTGGACATGTATAAATTATCTGGTCAACTAGGTCTTTTGTTTCTGAAGGGGGGACGTTTGTAAATAAACTTATGATATCTAAAGAGATTAATTTTGCGTTATTGGGGATATCTATGTTTTTAATTTTATTTATTAAGTCTAATGAATTTAAAATTGAGTGATCTGGTTGAAAATTAGTTTTTTCTTTGAAGATTTTATTTAGGCTTTTGGCTAATTTTGTTACACACGCTCCTGAGTAGCTTACTACAGGTCTAATTGGTATTTCGTCTAGTTTTTCCGATTTATGAATTTTCGGAAGGGAATACAATCTAGGACACTTTGGGTTCTTTTCTATTAACGACATTTTGGTTTTTTCGTTTAAAATTTTGGAATTTTTAATTTTGTCCCTAACTAATTTGTTATATTTATTTACTGGGTTTTTAATTTGATTGAAATTTTGTGTTTTCAAGAAGGTTTCGGTTTTCTCTTTATAAATTTTTTGATCTAGTATAACTATTGAATTTCCTTTGTCACTTTTTACTACTGTTAAATTGTTTTCCTTAATTTTTGATTTTAGTGATTTTATTGTTTTATTTTCCGAATAATTGATTTTGTTCCTATTTTTTTCTATTTCTTGTCCTAGGATTTTAGCACAAATTGTTTTGTTGGTGTCATTTTCCCTATTTTTTATTAACGATGCTGCCATATTAATAGCGATGTCCTCTATTTCGTTTTGTCTAATTGGTTTTTCTACGCAATGTTTTAGACCTTTATTCAGGACGTTCTTTTCGGTTTCTGTGAAAACGGTGTTTGAATAGTTTTTTATTCTATCGTTGAATTGGAATTTTGGGTTAGTAGGATTATTTTTGAAATTTTTTTCTTTTTGTTGATTCCTATGTTTTTCTAAATTTTGTAACTTTTTATTAATTTTGTCGGTTTTTATTTTCATTATACTATCTATCCTATCTCTTACTTGAGAGTCTACTGTATCAAATTCACAAGGGTGTAATAAATTTGTAAGCCGAGTGTGGGTATTGTATAAATACAGTTTGAGTGTATCCCTGATATTGTACCATTTATTTAATTCTAATCTTACCCAATTTTTTGTTGATTTCTCGATGATTTTTGAAGCGAGCGATGATTTGGTTTTAATCTTGATCTGGACGTATCTTGGAGTCAATTTTTTGGAAAGGCAGGTTTTGTTGAAGAAGATATTTTTGTTGGCAGTCGAATACTTGAGGCGGAGTTTGTAATAGTTGTTTAGAGCTTGTTGTAACGATTCAGTTTGTAGTTCCAAAATGGTATCCTTGTTTAGTACGTAAAATTTACTATTGATATTTGTTTCCATGTTGAATTATTTGTGGTGTTTTTGACAATGGATTGACGATCCTGTTTCTTATTAGTTGAATAAAAGATTTCACTGTCGATGGTAACAGAATTGTTTTTATTTTAGGTTAAAAATAAAATAAAATGAGAGAGTCTTCTGTTTTTTAAATAAAATAATTTTTAATTATTTCTAGAGACTATAGTTTCGAAGGCATTGCCTTCATCATCAGTCTATCACAAATATTTCAAATTAGTTACAAATTAAGATTTATACATAGAAAATTTTGAAAAATATATAATGTCTGTTTCTTCTTGGGAGATTAGAATATAACTGGCTCAATATCTGGGTTGCTCTTTTGTTTAGGCATTTTCTAATGAGTTTTTACCTGAATGAATGGAATGTTTTTAAAAAAGGGTCAATATCTGGGTTGCTCTTTTGTTTAGGCATTTTCTAATGAGTTTTTACCTGAATGAATGGAATGTTTTTAAAAAAGGGTCATTGATAATTTCTAGTTTTTCATTTAAAGATTCAATTGGGCTTTTTTCCAAGGATTTTAAAATTTCAATGGATTCTTTTAAAGAAAGAATTAAGGGGTCATTGACTTCTTTGATCAATTTAATTTTGGATTGATCTGGAAAACTATGATTATTAGCATTTAAATGCTCTGCAAATGCATAATTTTCATATTTTAATTTGTAGGCTCTTTTGTGTTCATTGATCCTAATGGATAAATTTCTTTCCGTTTTTCCTATATAAGTTGCATTGCAATCTTGGCATGTCAATTTATATACACCGGATTTTTCATTTTTCGGAATTTTATCTTTAATTTGACTTAATTCACTTCCTAATGTATATGGTGATCTAAAGATTGTTGCGTACCCTAAAGATTTTAATTTATGCTTTATTTTTTCTGACATCTTACCATAATATGGTAATATTAGTTTTGGCAGATCGTTAATTTGGGAATTTTGTGAATAGATTAAATTTAAATTTGATTTTTGAATTTTACCTTTTAATATTTGATCTATTAAATTGCTTTCATAACCATTATTTATAGCTATTTCTTTGATTATCTCTAGTTCTGTTAAAAAATGCTCTTTCTTTAATGGGATACTATTTAAACGGTGGATCATTGAATGGAATGCTGCCAATTTATGTGACATTGGTCGACAAGCCATGTTGTGAATTACGGTATCTGTAGATGTATCTTTCCTATAAATTTCGAATGTGTGTTTATTTTCTTCAATTTTAATTTTAAGGTCTAAATAATTTAATGTTTTTTCTTTTTCTACGGTAAATTTGATTTTTTCATGTAATGAATTTATATGTTTTATGAATTTATTGAGAATTCTTTCAGTCCCTGTCCATAAGACAATCACATCGTCAACATATCTATAATAATATTTGATATATTGAGAGAATTCGCACTTTATATTTAAAAATTGTTTTTCGAAATGTTTTAGGAAAATTTCGGCAAATAATGGTGACAGAGGGTTTCCGATTGCTAAACCATTTTTTTGTTCATAAAATTTATCGTTGTATTGGAAAAAATTGTGATTTAGACATAACTCCATTAAATCACTTAGGTCTGTTTTTCTTTTATGTTCAAATTTGGACATGTATAAATTATCTGGTCAACTAGGTCTTTTGTTTCTGAAGGGGGACGTTTGTAAATAAACTTATGATATCTAAAGAGATTAATTTTGCGTTATTGGGGATATCTATGTTTTTAATTTTATTTATTAAGTCTAATGAATTTAAAATTGAGTGATCTGGTTGAAAATTAGTTTTTCTTTGAAGATTTGATTTAGGCTTTTGGCTAATTTTGTTACACACGCTCCTGAGTAGCTTACTACAGGTCTAATTGGTATTTCGTCTAGTTTTTCCGATTTATGAATTTTCGGAAGGGAATACAATCTAGGACACTTTGGGTTCTTTTCTATTAACGACATTTTGGTTTTTTCGTTTAAAATTTTGGAATTTTTAATTTTGTCCCTAACTAATTTGTTATATTTATTTACTGGGTTTTTAATTTGATTGAAATTTTGTGTTTTCAAGAAGGTTTCGGTTTTCTCTTTATAAATTTTTTGATCTAGTATAACTATTGAATTTCCTTTGTCACTTTTTACTACTGTTAAATTGTTTTCCTTAATTTTTGATTTTAGTGATTTTATTGTTTTATTTTCCGAATAATTGATTTTGTTCCTATTTTTTTCTATTTCTTGTCCTAGGATTTTAGCACAAATTGTTTTGTTGGTGTCATTTTCCCTATTTTTTATTAACGATGCTGCCATATTAATAGCGATGTCCTCTATTTCGTTTTGTCTAATTGGTTTTTCTACGCAATGTTTTAGACCTTTATTCAGGACGTTCTTTTCGGTTTCTGTGAAAACGGTGTTTGAATAGTTTTTTATTCTATCGTTGAATTGGAATTTTGGGTTAGTAGGATTATTTTTGAAATTTTTTCTTTTTGTTGATTCCTATGTTTTTCTAAATTTTGTAACTTTTTATTAATTTTGTCGGTTTTTATTTTCATTATACTATCTATCCTATCTCTTACTTGAGAGTCTACTGTATCAAATTCACAAGGGTGTAATAAATTTGTAAGCCGAGTGTGGGAATCATCGAGAAATCAACAAAAAATTGGGTAAGATTAGAATTAAATAAATGGTACAATATCAGGGATACACTCAAACTGTATTTATACAATACCCACACTCGGCTTACAAATTTATTACACCCTTGTGAATTTGATACAGTAGACTCTCAAGTAAGAGATAGGATAGATAGTATAATGAAAATAAAAACCGACAAAATTAATAAAAAGTTACAAAATTTAGAAAAACATAGGAATCAACAAAAAGAAAAAAATTTCAAAAATAATCCTACTAACCCAAAATTCCAATTCAACGATAGAATAAAAAACTATTCAAACACCGTTTTCACAGAAACCGAAAAGAACGTCCTGAATAAAGGTCTAAAACATTGCGTAGAAAAACCAATTAGACAAAACGAAATAGAGGACATCGCTATTAATATGGCAGCATCGTTAATAAAAAATAGGGAAAATGACACCAACAAAACAATTTGTGCTAAAATCCTAGGACAAGAAATAGAAAAAAATAGGAACAAAATCAATTATTCGGAAAATAAAACAATAAAATCACTAAAATCAAAAATTAAGGAAAACAATTTAACAGTAGTAAAAAGTGACAAAGGAAATTCAATAGTTATACTAGATCAAAAAATTTATAAAGAGAAAACCGAAACCTTCTTGAAAACACAAAATTTCAATCAAATTAAAAACCCAGTAAATAAATATAACAAATTAGTTAGGGACAAAATTAAAAATTCCAAAATTTTAAACGAAAAAACCAAAATGTCGTTAATAGAAAAGAACCCAAAGTGTCCTAGATTGTATTCCCTTCCGAAAATTCATAAATCGGAAAAACTAGACGAAATACCAATTAGACCTGTAGTAAGCTACTCAGGAGCGTGTGTAACAAAATTAGCCAAAAGCCTAAATAAAATCTTCAAAGAAAAAACTAATTTTCAACCAGATCACTCAATTTTAAATTCATTAGACTTAATAAATAAAATTAAAAACATAGATATCCCCAATAACGCAAAATTAATCTCTTTAGATATCATAAGTTTATTTACAAACGTCCCCCCTTCAGAAACAAAAGACCTAGTTGACCAGATAATTTATACATGTCCAAATTTGAACATAAAAGAAAAAACAGACCTAAGTGATTTAATGGAGTTATGTCTAAATCACAATTTTTTCCAATACAACGATAAATTTTATGAACAAAAAAATGGTTTAGCAATCGGAAACCCTCTGTCACCATTATTTGCCGAAATTTTCCTAAAACATTTCGAAAAACAATTTTTAAATATAAAGTGCGAATTCTCTCAATATATCAAATATTATTATAGATATGTTGACGATGTGATTGTCTTATGGACAGGGACTGAAAGAATTCTCAATAAATTCATAAAACATATAAATTCATTACATGAAAAAATCAAATTTACCGTAGAAAAAGAAAAAGAAAAAACATTAAATTATTTAGACCTTAAAATTAAAATTGAAGAAAATAAACACACATTCGAAATTTATAGGAAAGATACATCTACAGATACCGTAATTCACAACATGGCTTGTCGACCAATGTCACATAAATTGGCAGCATTCCATTCAATGATCCACCGTTTAAATAGTATCCCATTAAAGAAAGAGCATTTTTAACAGAACTAGAGATAATCAAAGAAATAGCTATAAATAATGGTTATGAAAGCAATTTAATAGATCAAATATTAAAAGGTAAAATTCAAAAATCAAATTTAAATTTAATCTATTCACAAAATTCCCAAATTAACGATCTGCCAAAACTAATATTACCATATTATGGTAAGATGTCAGAAAAAATAAAGCATAAATTAAAATCTTTAGGGTACGCAACAATCTTTAGATCACCATATACATTAGGAAGTGAATTAAGTCAAATTAAAGATAAAATTCCGAAAAATGAAAAATCCGGTGTATATAAATTGACATGCCAAGATTGCAATGCAACTTATATAGGAAAAACGGAAAGAAATTTATCCATTAGGATCAATGAACACAAAAGAGCCTACAAATTAAAATATGAAAATTATGCATTTGCAGAGCATTTAAATGCTAATAATCATAGTTTTCCAGATCAATCCAAAATTAAATTGATCAAAGAAGTCAATGACCCCTTAATTCTTTCTTTAAAAGAATCCATTGAAATTTTAAAATCCTTGGAAAAAAGCCCAATTGAATCTTTAAATGAAAAACTAGAAATTATCAATGACCCTTTTTTAAAAACATTCCATTCATTCAGGTAAAAACTCATTAGAAAATGCCTAAACAAAAGAGCAACCCAGATATTGACCCTTTTTTAAAAACATTCCATTCATTCAGGTAAAAACTCATTAGAAAATGCCTAAACAAAAGAGCAACCCAGATATTGAGCCAGTTATATTCTAATCTCCCAAGAAGAAACAGACATTATATATTTTTCAAAATTTTCTATGTATAAATCTTAATTTGTAACTAATTTGAAATATTTGTGATAGACTGATGATGAAGGCAATGCCTTCGAAACTATAGTCTCTAGAAATAATTAAAAATTATTTTATTTAAAAAACAGAAGACTCTCTCATTTTATTTTATTTTTAACCTAAAATAAAAAAAAAAAAAAAAAAAAAAAAAAAAAAACTAAAACTTATTATATAATATTATATTATATACCCTTAAAGGAAAATAAACATAGATAAAAACATAAGGTCTTAGTTCTTTAGTTATAACTCGAGTTCTAATTGAGCTAAAAACAAGTGGTGATTTGAAAATCAAAGAGGAAGCTGTTTTCTATTACGTCAACAAAATATTTTGATTTCAAATATTGCTGTTTAATATTTAATGGGACTCAAATATAGGTCAAATGGCCTCTTTCTTCATTTTGACAGATAATATCTCAAAACTTTGGCGTGTTGTAAAAAATCGTGAAATTGTTAATCACCGTATAAAACTACTGGAATGTAGTTAGGTTTACGGAGGAGAAATTTTTGTTTAATTTTCGTCGAACAGTTTATCAGCGATTTGTGGGATGGTCCACTCTGATTTTGAACGCCTCATATGATGAAAGAATAAGCAGCCCCACTTACCTTACGTTGTTGAAGTTACGATCATTATTTTATCCACCATTGTTGAAGACATAAAAGAATTGACTTAAAATCAAAATTGCATTTCAATTTAATATTGAAGGTCATATTTTGTATTGCATTTTAGTCTGGTAGCCAATGCTTAAGATAAGATAAATCGTCTTATAATCAATCGAACGAAGCCAGTGATTATTATTTCCATTAATACTTAATAGACCTCCCTCTGTGTCACATTCTGTCACATTTTTCAGAGCCCCTATATTGTGACGTCACACTATGACTTTTATACCCTATAATTTTCGAGGTTGAAATAATAATATCCTAAAAAAAATTAAAAAATTTTTAATTTAACTTGTGTGACATCACAATTTTTAAGATACCCGAGCCCGCTGCCACATTTTGTCACAATTCTGAGATCCTCCTCCCCCTTACTGTGTGACGTAATTTCTGGACGACCCCTAAAGACATAGAAGATCGAGTTAAAATCGAAAATCCGGACTAATTCTAACTGAAGGAATACTTTACTACATTGAATTTTAGAACTTCCGAACATTATTGGTAACCATTACTGAAGACTTGTAGAAATGGACTTAAGGTAGTTGTTTCACCAAATGCATTTTCTTAAGATTTTTTTGAAATTTAAACAGATTATTATTTAAATACTTCTGCGTATAATCTGCTAAATCTTGACACGTGTCAATTTATTTACTTTGCTGCTTTTATTTCTTGTTTTATTATCTTTCTGGTTGTCATCCCAATGTGAGCTCGTTGACATTCCGGCAATCGTTTTCGCATTCTGTTTATTGCATTGGCCTGAGGCAGGGTGGTTAAACTCCCCCACGAAACATCCAGGACATCCTCGAATAACAACTGGCTGATTGGTGGAATAAAGATTTTATTGAATCAAAGGCAACTTCGGGGGTGGCTCACTCGGAGGGCCAATTTGAGCCATTTAATTCACCCCCCGTGCAAGAGGGGGTGCGTTCACCTGAGCGGCATCAGATTCGTCAGAGGCCATTCATTATACAACCCTCTACTGATTAAATCACCTCGGATTCCTCCGAGGGATAACTAGATTAATTTCATGAACACCGGCCCTTTGGGCTTGATCTTCAAGGGAGTCAGATTGAATTCATGGAATACGGTTTGACCCTTTTTAAAGGAATAAAAATAATTTTGAAAGTTTCTAACGTCTCTAATCATCGACAAAGGGCTTATTCTCTTGTGAATACCTGCTTAATTTTGGTCGAAGGAACAGTTCGTCATTTCTTTTCTTTTTTATTTAAAAATTAATTCAAAAAATTTAAAACAACGCAAAATTAAAGGATTGCTTCATGATATTCAATTATTATAAAAATTAACCATAAGAAAGAAGGTGTGGATCTTGATAATTAGTAAAATTAAAAAAAAATCACACTAAAGTAATTTTACGGTAAAATAAGAAAAATGTAAAAACATAGATCGGATCCTGTGGTTTCTCGATCCTAAAAAAATTTGTAATTGTCATGTTAGTACAGCGGAAACACTCACAATTAAAAAATTAGTAGGTAATTGACACAATCTGCTAATTACTCCAAGCTTAAATAATTTTATAAGAAAGTAGGCATAAGTATAACTTGAATTTTCGGTCACTATAGAGCTGTGGATGCGGCGCATCCCTAAAATTTCAAACATTTAGAGTATTTTTATAAATATACTAGCTGCAAGGCCCGCCTTCGGCGGCCCACTTACTAGCCAGGGGCACGCCCCCTGAACCCCCAGACCTCGAACCCAACCCTCACCCCCCACTCCCACCCACCACACACCCCGAAACCCACCCAGCATCCCCACCCCCCGCACTATGCCCAACCTCCGCCCCCACACCACCACCCCAACACTCCATTCCGCACCCTAACACACTAACCCCCCTCGCCCTAACGCCCGCCCCCAAAACCTCTCCAGCACTCCCACCCCCGCACCATGCACCCGTTCCCAACCCCCGCCTCCACACTACCACCCGCACCCCATCCACCCTGCGCACCACACCCCCGCCTAGCTCCATGGACCTCAACCCCACTATGCCCCCTAGACTCCACCCCGCACCACCCCCTGCACCCCCACCATACTCCGCTTCACTCCTCACCCCACCCTTATTCCAATCCCGCAACCATCCTTCCCACCCAGTTTTTGCATTTCTAGCCTTCTAGTGACCTACAGATTATGTATACAAAATTTGGTTGAGTTTGGCCCAAGAGAAAGAATTTTCATTTTTTGACACCGCCCCCCTCCCCATTTTGGGTGGTTAGTTTTGCATTTCTAGCTCTCTAGAGGCCCAGAGATTGTGTATACAAAATTTGGTTGAGTTTGTTTCAAGGGCAAGAATTTACATTTTTTCACCCCCCCCCCCCCCTTTTTGGGAGCTTTTTTGGGGGAAATTCTTTTAAACAAAAGTTGTCAGAAATCACATCCCCTACAACTTTGTTTATCACAAAATTTTCTGTAGGGTTAAAAGTTTAGGAGTTATTTGATAATTTTCATTCGTGCGCCCCCCAAACCCCCTTCTGGGGTCAAAATATCAAAACGTTATATAGCTAAAAACGTAAGTTAGAAGACATCTGATGTAAATATGAAATTTCATAATAATCCCTTGAGCCGTTTTTACGTGAATCGTGAGCAACTTTTCGGAAACCACTGAAACATACAGACATACATACAGACATACATACCGACACACAGACAGACAGGAATTTTGTTGAGGGTGTTTTCGTTCATAACTGCTTGAAACGTGTGCAACCAAAATTTGGCGTGATTTGGAGCAATGTACAGACAAAACCTTAATTTTTTATATATAGATAAGTTCGACTTCAAAATTCCAGGAGGCTCTAAATTTTCGCTTGTTTCAAATACATATTTCTATATTTTTACTTTATCCAATGCAAAGCATGGGTAAAGTATTGCAATCGCTCTCGGGGCAAGCGTGGCTTCAAAGGGTCCTCAGGTAAAGACTACGGAACCCATGGACTCAATTAAAGTCACAAATTGTAGTATTCAATTAGGTTGAATTTTAGCACGTGACGGTTTTGCCAAAAATTACATGGGGTCTCGTCGAGAGGCCAAAAAGTGCGATTTTTTCATTTAGTGCGTGCGGATGTATGTATGTATGTATGATGGATGGATGTATGTTATCGTTTTTTTGGCCCACGATTTTTTCCACACCGTTACACCGATTGAAATGAAATTGAAAACCTAGAATTCTTTGAACAAAATGAAGCGCTGATTAGTTTTTGGTACATATCGACCCACAAACATTAGTACTTTATTTCAGTACTTTTTTAGTTTTTTCTAAATATCTTGAAAATGACTTAACCAATTTTGATGAAATTTAATATCCTAATTAAGTACCTTGGGGACCACAAAAAAGCATAAATAAAGTTTTTAGTAAAATTATATTTTAAAGTACTTTACTCTAGAGTAAGAGAGTACTTTTTAATTTTTTAAATTCTTTAAAATTTATTCATTTGAACCTTTTAATATAGCTCATTTAGCCTTGCTTAAATAAGAATGGATAGGCTTCTCTCTGTGAAATGCTAAAAATTTGGGAGAAAATTTTATAAGTAACCATAGCAACTGCGTTGTTTTCTTATCCCTTACCTTTGCAGAAGACATAGAGGAATCGACTTTAAACCAAAAATAGCGATTGATTCTCATCAAATACTTGAGGAATAACCATTCTATATTGGATTTTTGACGTTTCGGTTTTTATTGGTGACCATTGCTGAAGACATAGAGGAATCGACTTTAAACCAAAAATAGCGATTGATTCTAATCAAATACTTGAGGAATAACCATTCTATATTGGATTTTTGACGTTTCGGTTTTTATTGGTAACCATTCCTGAAGACATAGAGAAATCAACTTTAAACCAAAAATAGCGATTGATTCTCATCTAGTACTTGAGGAATAACCATTCTATATTGGATTTTTGACGTTTCGGTTTTTATTGGTCACCATTTCTGAAGACATAGAGGAATCGACTTTAAACCAAAAATAGCGATTGATTCTCATCTAGTACTTGAGGAATAACCATTCTATATTGGATTTTTGACGTTTCGGTTTTTATTGGTAACCATTGCTGAAGACATAGAGGAATCGACTTTAAACCAAAAATAGCGATTGAGTCTTATCAAATACTTGAGGAATAACCATTCTATATTGGATTTTTGACGTTTCGGTTTTTATTGGTAACCATTGCTGTAGACATAGAGGTATCGACTTTAAACCAAAAATAGCGATTGATTCTCATCTATTACTTGAGGAATAACCATTCTATATTGGATTTTTGACGTTTCGGTTTTTATTGGTAACCATTGCTGAAGACATGGAGGAATCGACTTAAAATCAAAAATAGCCATCGATTCTCATCTAATACTTGAGGAATAACAAATTCTACATTAGGTTTTTGACGTTTCGATTATTATTGGTAACCATTGCTGAAGGCATGGAGGAATCGACTTAAAATCAAAAATAACGATCGATTCTTATCTAATACTAGAGGAATAACCTTATTGCATTCCATTTTTGATGTTTTGACTATTAATGGCAACCTCTACTGAAAACGTGGAAGAATAGACTTAAAATCAAAAAGACTAAATTCTTTTATGGCAAACAACTCAAGCTTGAGTTGTTTACCAAAAAAGAATTTAGTCTTTTTGATTTTAAGTCTATTCTTCCACGTTTTCAGTAGAGGTTGCCATTAATAGTCAAAACATCAAAAATGGAATGCAATAAGGTTATTCCTCTAGTATTAGATAAGAATCGATCGTTATTTTTGATTTTAAGTCGATTCCTCCATGCCTTCAGCAATGGTTACCAATAATAATCGAAACGTCAAAAACCTAATGTAGAATTGTTATTCCTCAAGTATTAGATGAGAATCGATGGCTATTTTTGATTTTAAGTCGATTCCTCCATGTCTTCAGCAATGGTTACCAATAAAAACCGAAACGTCAAAAATCAAATGTTGAATGGTTATTCCTCAACTATTAAATGAGAATTATTTTTGAATTAATGTCAATATGAACTACAAATTGCAAGTGATATCTGATTAATAATAAAGGAACAAACATATTAATATTTCAAATGAATTTGGATAAAGTTTAGCAACGATCCGTTGCAGTTTATTTATTTTGAAAAGTATATAGGTATATTTAATCTCGAAATGAAATAAAATTGTTGCATAGTTTCAAGGAGTAATTAAAATGAATAATTTTTCCGTAAAGGGTGCTGATAGAAGGTATGAAGTCCCTGCTTCATATATCTTCCAGTTCAAGCATGTTAAAGACAAGTCCAGACAAGATTTAGTCGAATAAAAATTGTTCTCTCTGAGGAACTATTAAAATAGTAAGAATATAAAAAAGGAATAAATAAAGATGATTCGGGAATCTTTAGAATAATCCATTTCTAAGAGCTCTCAATATACATATAAGATCGTAAATTACTAAGAGCGCTATAGACAAGTCATAGTTTGCTTATAGCAATAGAATTAGGAGAAATTGAAGATTATTTTATAGGACACTCTGATTCATCGTGGAAGATGGTCGATTTCCATCTCAGGGTCTTTGGAGTTTAAGTCACAAGATTTAATTTCAGACTCCTACACTCACTCACACAAAGTGGTATCCATTTAGGGCTAAGGCCTAAAATATATTTTTAAAAAATCTAATGTTAAATTTGTAAAATAACGAAAATGATGCCTTATTTCACGGTGAACGTTTCCCAAACTTTTTTGACCGAGGCCCGATCCGAGGTTTTAAAATTTTTCACGACCCACCTTATGAAAAAAAACCCATTTATTTACAAAACAAATTTTATTTTTTAATAAAAATCAAGTTATTTGCTATATGAAAGAGTACAAATACAGACTTTACCACTATTCCTAGTATCTATTTAATATGTAAACTTTTTTTGTATTTTTACAATTTTTTTCGCGACCCGGTTTGATGAAATTTGTAAAAAAAATGGGTGCGTGTACTTATGTACGCGCGTGAGAAGTTATACTTCTTTGGCATCATTAAAAATAAGTTTTTAATTGCATACAAATCATTAATTAAAATAAAATAATAAAAGAATTGGAAAAGGATAGTCAACACAGTCAATAAAGTTCAGTTTAAATTTGAAAAATTAAATAAATAAATATTTATTTTCTTACATTAAGTGTAACATAAATTCTCTCATTATTCGAATGTTTTTTTTTAAATAAGCTCCTGTTTTGTTTATTGGTTTTTTTACTGACAAGCCTTGCCGATTTTTTTCAGCTTCCTTGGCAGCTTTCTTTCGATTGCAATAGTTTTTACAGGATTCCGCATTTGTTTTACCCATCTTGAAAACTGGAATAGAAATTGAATAGTACCATTAATAGTCATCAAATCTAAGCTAAAAGAATCTTAGATTGATGAATAAGATTTATTGTATAGAATTAGATATTAGAAATTAATAATAAATATTAAAAATTAATAATTTTTATAATATATATTTATAATATATATATATATATATATATATATATATATAATTAAAAATAAAATTTAGAGAATAATAAATATATATGACATAATTTGTACTAAATATTATAAGATTTTTTATTTTAAATATTTATTATTTTCTCAATATCACTTTTTATTATTTTAGTTAAAGAATTTTTATTAAATTTGTTTATTTATTATAGAAATGTTTATAATTTTCTAAATTTAATATTTAATAATTCATAATAAATTTAAAAAATTGTAAATTAATAATTTAAGAATAAATATATATAATTATTAAAGATAAAATTGAGAGAATAATAAATATATGACATAATTTGTACTAAATATTATAAGATTCTTAATTTTAAATATTTATTATTGATTATTTAATATTTTAAAAGTAAATAAATAAATTTAATGATAAATTCAAAAAAAGCGGCCAGCTTCATTCTGTTAATTTTGTGTCACGGTGATGCGCGCGCATCTTAAAATTTCACTCTCACCATTTTTTCATAACGCGCCTAAAGAAGTATAACTTCAATAACTTCAAAAACGAAGGTTAAAATAAAATTTCAAAAAATGAAGGGTACTTTTTTGGACAGCATCCTCTTGTTGAAAAGTCACCAACCGCCACTGATAGATATAATTAAAGTATCTGGGTGTCGATATGTTTTCTATATTTTTTGTAAATCATTCATCATAGTACCCGATGGTAAGTATATGATAAATGCTCTATAGTCTGCTGCATATATAAAAGTATCTTGGAAGAGCTGTGTGATAGGGCTAGCTAAAAGCCGATAGGGTTTCTTTTGTTCACAGACACACCTACATCTTGAATATTGCGCTGAGTTTGACAAAAGATAAAATAAACTATGATGTTACTAATCGGTTTCTCTTCGTAAATTTGAGTCAATTTATAACACTTATTTTTTTAATTAATATCGTTTTAGGTGTGCGTTAAGGGGGGAAGAGAATGGAATTTGGGATTTAAAAAATAAATAGGGTGAGTGTATTGTGTATATATTCTAAGAATATCACACGATAGAAATGAATCTTGTCCGCTTCCGTGGTGTAATGGTCAGAATAACTGACTGGCAACCCGGAGGTCTCGGGTTCGATTCCCGGCTATACCCAGACATTTTTTATGTAAGTATAGGGTCTGGTAATAAAAATTAAGTGGGAGATAAATTTAACCGAATTTATCGCGCGGAGAATTTACCACTGCTCGAAGCCCCTAAAACCTTAGTAAATTGGATATTGAATTGTATCTAAGTTTCTGAGATTGGCTCGTGATCCCGGCTTCTTTTCCTTCTACTTTGTTCTTTTCACGATGGAGGGGCCAGCCCATACAGGCCTTTAGGGGATCCACCTTCTGGTGTATCTCCTTCTCACATCAATATCATTTAAAAAAAAATCTACTTTCATTTAGTCCAGTTTTAATGCTATTAGAACTTCGTAGATATTAATTACCTATATATTCTCAATAAGAGAAAAAATTGACTTCAAAGGTGAGAGAAAAATTATATAAAATAATTTTTTTATGAAGTCGAACATTGGCGTGACGACAGAGGTCCTGTTTGAATTATTTTCTTTCATTTGAAATATTCAAAATGAACAAAGAAAAAACGCATGCGTTGTAAATTAAGGCAGCATTTTAAACATTTTTTTCTTTATTCATTTATCGTAATTACTTCCTCTGAACAATTGAGAAGAAGAAAAGAGTTGAAGCAGACTTGAGTCATAATGGTAGTAGTACCTGGAGCCACCAAGCGATGCTCGGTAACTTTTTGCTTAAGTTAAAAGCTATATTTATTAATATTATTTTTAATTTAAAATTCTGATAAAAAATGAAAAAGCGAGATATTTCATCAATTAACATATATTACAAAATTGAATGGTAAAAAACTTTAAAAACCGAGGAGATAGAACACTAAAAAAATTTCATTATATAATAAATAATAATTATGATCGGCTAGCTAAATGGGCATCTTCCCGAAGCCAATTAAATAATAAAAAAAATATATATATATTAAAATTAATCAATAAAAACCAATCAATAATAAATTTTATTGAACCAATTATTTTACATGCATTAGCGTATACATTTTATTTGAGATTCGACTTCGGAGATCATATCCCCAACATCGACTGTTCTTGATCTTCTCGGCCTTGTGATAATGTATATTAAATTTTTTTTTTTTATAAATTTTATTAAACCAATTATTTTACATGAATTAATGTATACATTGTATTTTAGCTTCGACTCCGGAGATTATTTCTCCACCATCGAGTGTCCTTGATCATCTTTAGTCCTTGTTTTTAGTAAGAGGAAAAAACTAATTAAAGAAAAAAAACCTCTTTTCCGATAATTATTCCAATACCATATTGCGGAAATTAATCCATCTAATTCAATTCCTTCTTCCTACCCTATATTAAAATTACCTTATTTTAATAGATATATAATAATATTTGTTATAAAGCATTCGTGGGTTTTAAAATTAAAAAACAAATTAATAAATAAAAGATAATTGAAAAAAATATAAAACACTTTTTTATTGAGATTTTCATTTATCAATTATTGCTTTAATTAGGAAAATATCAATTAAAATGAATTTTGATGAGGTCCAGACCTAGCCAGATCGCTTTCTCATCCTCAAAATTTGTTAATAGAGTTGGTTTCATCAAAATCGTTAGAGCCGTTTTCAAAATAGAACTAAGATACAAATATATAAACAAATATATATACAATTTTTGCTCGCTTAATAAGAGTAGATATGATCCCAGCCAGCATAAAAAGAATCTATTTATTCTAAGAATATCTTTTCTGGGCATTGGAATATTCTTAAAATATACCTCACAATTTCCGTAAATATTCTGGGGATTTTTTAGAATAATATACAATGTCCCCCTAAACATTCCTCTCTTAAATTTTATACACTCAATTGCCGGAATATTTTTTTTTTTTTAATTCCTCCGATATAAAAATCTTTTAGTAGGTGTTAATTGGAATATAATATATTAATACCAAGTATAAAATCTTCATAAAGGGTTCTGTACTGTTGTTCCATTATTTACTCATACTATAGAATATTCTGTTGTAAATATTTGCAAGTCTTAGGGAAAACTTTTGGTTATAAGTAAAAATCAAGTAAACACTAATGTATTTCTAGTATTTTATTGTGTGTGCAGTTAATGGGTGGGCATCATCAGCACCTACCATATATTATAACAAAAAACATTGTGAAAACCAAACAGCGCCATCAATTGGCTACACATAATAAAAATTTCAATTATAATATATAACAAAGATATAAATACATCAAGTCTTTGTATATAGTACCTGGAGCCACCGAGCGATGCACGGTAACCCCTGACCCCCACCTCCTGCACTTCCCACATCCACCCCACCCCGCACCCAGTTTTTGCATTTCTAGCTTTCTAATGGTCTACATATTATGTGTATATTTGTTTACTCGTACACCAATTTGCCTACATTCGTTCATATTGATAAACATTATAAAAAAATAAATAGGAAAAAATAATAATAAAAAATAATCGTATAGGATCTGAAATAAAAACATAAAATTAAATAAGATTTGTTTTCAAGTTATTTAAAAAAAGCCACTTCGACCACTTTATTTGTAAACACACCTGTTTTGTTATGATTTAGACACCTGTTAATTAAAAACAAACAAAAAAAATCCTAATTTTAATATATATTAATATTTGCTATAACCTATTAGTGGGTTTTAAAATTAAAAAACCAATTGAAAATAAAAGTTAATTGAAAAAATGTAAACAAAATTTTTTATTGAGATTTTTTTTTTTTTTTTAATGATATTGATGTGAGAAGGAGATACGCCAGAAGGTGGATCCCCTAAAGGCCTGTATGGGCTGGCCCCTCCATCGTGAAAAGAACAGAGTAGAAGGAAAAGAAGCCGGGATCACGAGCCAATCTCAGAAACTTAGATACAATTCAATATCCAATTTACCAAGGTTTTAGGGGCTTCGAGCAGTGGTAAATCCTCCGCGCGATAAATTCGGTTAAATTTATCTCCCACTTAATTTTTATTACCAGACCCTATACTTACAGAAAAAATGTCTGGGTATAGCCGGGAATCGAACCCGAGACCTCCGGGTTGCCAGTCAGTTGTTCTGACCATTACACCACCGAGGCGGACAAGTCATCTATAGATTGTCATTGTCTATATAGATTGTCATCTATAATTACTTTAATTAAGAAAAGATCAATTAAGATTAAATTTGTCGAGGTCCAGACCTAGCCAGATCGCTTTCTCATCCTCAAAACTTGTTAATAGAATTTGTTTCATCAAAATCGGTAGAGCCGTTTTCAAAATAGAACTAAGATACATATATATAAACAAATATATATCCAAACAATTTTTGCTTGTTTAATAAGAGTAGATTTATTTATAATTGAAATTTTATAAAAAACTCTTATACAAAAACAATCTTCAAATGTCTATATATGCGTGTATTAGGGCCACCCGGCAGGCAGAGTAATGTAATAAATGTGGACGGAACAAAATCGACTGTTTGTCTGAGAGTATTTGTTGTCAAATGTAGATATATGCAGGTGTGAGTGAAATGCAGGGAGATTGAGAATAGGCAGGCAGCGTATTCCCTCGGTAGGTTGTCTGTCAGCTGACTGGCATCCTGGTAGTGCGCGCAGTGCTGCTCGGCGCGGTTCGTAGGCGTGGCCAATTCCGATTGGCCCTCCTTGTAAGCCCCGCCCATTGGAGGGGTGGGGCGGCACGAGGTGCGATCGGGCTGGCTGCGTCTCGGCTCGGCGAGCGGGATTCGCGCCGGCTGACTCGAGCGAGGCGCAACAGTGCAGTGTGTGCGAGTGCAGTGCGCGCAGACACCCTGGCTCTTCCGGTGGGCAGCCCGTCAAACCTGGGCGGCGGCGGCGGCGGCTTTGCGCTGCTCGCGTCGCTCAACAGCCACGAACATGGGCTGCTGCCCGAGCTGAACGGTGCCGATCTGGCCATGTCTTTAAGCCCCAAACATCAGCCGCAGCAACAGCTAGCCCCACATACCACCCCCTTTAGCGTCACCGACATCTTGAGCCCAATCGAGGAATCCTATCGGAAATTAGAATTAGCTGCAGCAGCCGCACCACCGTCGCCGTTTCGAGGTTCCACCGGCTCCAGTAGTGGACATAGTCCAGCAGCAAACATGAATCATACTGCGCCCCCCTATGCAGCAGTGCACCACCAGTTCCCAGCTCAGTACTGCCAGCCAGCGGATATCTCCACGCACTATACGGACATGCGAGGATCCGCTGGATGGTACCAGGCCTCCGCCAACGACCCTCGATTCGCCAGTGAGTACTCAAACTATATCTCTTATCCAACCAAATTCTTCACTCTGGGGGGTTCCATTGCAACTCGATTATCTGAGTCAATTACGCAAATAGCTCGGGAACAACCCTCCGAGGGTTGTCTGTTTGCACTACGGATAAAAAACAATAAGCCACTTTAATCCTAGGCATCTGCAAAACAATCACATCCACCCACCGGAGAAAAGTCAATTCACTTGAATAAATAACCTGAAATTTAATTATTTCATTTTATATTCCCCGGTTGGAAATATACCGAAGATAGGGAATTTATGTGAAATTACAATATTAGAATGTAAATGTAAATTATGTGATTAAATCATTGTTAAACGTGCCTTTAGATAGATAGGTATTTACTTAACAACGATGTTGAATACGCACCAAGTTTTTGGTAAAAAATAACATCACCTTATTTGTTTATTTCCGAGGTTTCGATCCTATTATTTATATCGTATTCAGGGATATGTTCGAAAACTTGCCCCAAAATCTGAAACGTACTCAACATACATTTAACAAAAGTGATAAATATTCACTGTAACGAGACCTAGTTTAAGGCTTCAAAAATTATTTTTATTTTTTCACGTTTGTTTTTAACGTGTGTTTTGCTATTTTTCCGGTTTAAAGCAATTTTTAAACAATGCCTATTTCAAGTCAATAGACATAGGTGTTTTAATCTCTAAATTGTTTACAATCCAAGACCGCATTCTGGAAGGTTATGTTGACCATCACTCTAGATTAGGATGCTTGTATAAAAGTTTGTTGTTTTCATCTATTTTCTCCGGGTGTATAAAATAATAATTTCACAATGTTTTTGTTCATATTCGAAAATAGAAAATTTTATTCGAAAATGTTGTTTTCCTTTTCATTGGAAATCTAAACCAGAACCCTGTCAAATTAGTTAAATTCATTAATGTTTCAAAAGAATAAAATTATAGGTTCCTACCTAATAATTTTAAATCAAAATTAAAAATGGTAGGTAAATTTGGGCAAATTATCCTCTAAAAATTTCTGTCAAGAATGTCAGATTCTTAATCTATAATTTTGTTTCACATATAAAAAATGTAGTAATCGTTGAGAAATGACAATTATTTCTCTTTCTTTGGAAATCTTAACCAAATCTATGACAAATGTGTTAAATAAAGGTGTTGTATAATAATGCCTATAAGATCATATAATTTAAAATCAAAAGTAGGTCTAGATAAAAAAACTCGGGCAAATATTCCTTCAAGAATCTGGACGAAATTCCGGTCACTGATGATGTAGAATTTTTTTAGCTTTGGTCTGATTCACAATACTTATAATATCTAATCACTGTTTAAACAGCAAACATTTTATAATTATTGGGGGAAGTAATCAAGCTTTTGGTCCGATCATTGGGAATCTATTTTTTCATAATGTGGCACTGTAGAATATAGGTATATTTATTATGGTAAACATGTATTTGGTCATAAATGAAACATTAAAATTATCCTTTACATCAAAAATAGACCGAACGAAACATTGGGGATTTGGGGAATTTGAAAGTTTTAATAAAATCACAGCAAATCTTAAAAAATCAAATGATTTCACCCATGTGATTTGAAGCTAGACATGTATCTACTGAAATGAATGATACGTTTAATTTTAATTATGACAACTGATACATTAAATAACTTTTGGCAAAACATTAGAACATTACAGTTTCAGCTATTCGGTAATGTTTTTAGGCATTATTTACAAAATCATCAACTCATAAATAATTTTAAATTAAAACTGAACTAAAAAAGAGGGCATGTATCTATCTGCCCATTGTGGATTTGAATATTTTTCTCCATTATTCGTTTACTCAGCATTATTGAGTCAAAAAATATTTTTGATAGATGAAAACTAACCTGAATCTATAGTTTCGCAAAATAGCTTATTCTTTCATACCGTGATACTTACAGCCTATATAGGTATATAATTTCATCAATTATTGTTTAATCTCGTAAATAAAATTACATATAGGTAGTTAAAAATCTACCTTGAAATTTATTTATTTATTTATTTAGATAATTTTACGGACTAGTAGTCTACTTACAAAAATTGAAGTTGATTTTAATATTCAATAAATAAACAACAAAACGTTATTTAGAAGTCATTTTTTATGATTAGATTTTAATATTATATTTAATTCAGAAAGATGCAAGAAATTAAATTTAACTATATATTGTTGTGTACTTTATTTTTTTTAAGTGATTAATTGGACGTTTCGAACACTTCAAGTATCTATTCTCAGTATAATATTATTTTTTTAGAATACTATTTACTGGAGATATACAATTAAATATCGAGTGATTAAAAATACAATAAAACAAGTAAAAATTGCGATTTTTATTTGTAAACTAATATTAATCGAGTAATATATATAAAAATAATTGAAACTTGATTAAATGTACAACTTTCTAGGGGAAATAATCTATTAAAACCCATAAAAAATGAATAGATTATAAAAAAAAAAAATTAATTTTCCAGCTTCGTAAATAATTCTGAAGATGATGAGAATGACTTCCTAATAAATTTGTTTTATTTGGAATTTTGTTGTTTTCATTATCATTAGGATACCTAAGTTTCTATCAATTCCCCCAATGAATAGTTTATTTTACAAAAAACTTTCTTAAAACAAACGATCCGAGAGTTCCGATTAGAAAAGTTAAAAATAGAGACTGCAAAGAATTATACAATGAGGCATAGTTCACAACTGAAATCTCTCTGTTTACATTTTTTCCAATTCATATAATCTATATATATATATATATATATATATATATGAAGTACCTGCTTACAAAATATATATCTTATGAAAGATTCATTTCTATTGATTAAATTAATAATTATAAAATTATATTTTGAAAAATAACGTTTAATGATATTTTGTCAAAGATATATATAGAAATTTCTTACACTATTTGCAGACGAATTGTTAATTTAATTAATGTAAAAATAATCGTGGGAAAATTTAAGTTTCCATTATTCAATCTGTCCCCAGAAAAGTTAAATATCGTTAATAATTTTGCAATTTTGATCAAAGATTATTCTAGTAATTCGAAATATCCGTGAGCTAGGCTAAAAATATGAATATAATAAGAATCACGGATTTCAGAAACAACCCGAGTTCATTTTTACATATACCTAATGATCCTTTTTGACATGACATGTAATCATTTATTTCAACTTAGTTTATTAGCTATTATGCTATTATTATAAACTGTACTTAGTTTAATTTTAAAATTCATTAAAATAAAAAAATAAATAGGAAGATAATACGTTTTTCTTAATTATCCATAACTTAACCTTTTTTGAAATCAGAGACTCATAAATTTATTTTAAAATCAAAAGATGATAAATTGTACAGTCGAAACCGTACTAGAAATTGACCATAAAAATTGCAAATCAAAAAATTCCACTATTTTTCTTTGATAAATGTTTTAGCAACTTTTACAAGCACTTTTTAATTCATGATAAAAATTGCACATCGATAAAATGTGTCAGGAATCTAGTTACTTTATTTTTTTTAGAAGTTGTCAGAAATTTAGATTTCTGTTTTTAACCGACTTCAAAAAAAGGAGGAGGTTCTCTATTCGACTGATTTTTTTTGTGCCTATGTTACCTCATATCTCCGCCAATTGTGAACCAATTTTGAAAGAAAAATTTGCATTGGGTTCGGTCTACCTTCCGATTGGTTCCATTTTTTTTCATAGGTATTAGACCTTTTTTGTTAGGTTTGCTCATGCCTAACTTCTTTGTTTATGAACCGATTTCGATGATTCTTTTTTATTGGAAAGGGGGTATCTTAGGGATGGTGCAATATTAATTTGGTCATGTTCTGATGATAGGATCACTATTAATAACATCACTAAAAAGAGAAAAATAAAAATAATTTTTAAGAAAAAATAGAAACCGACTTCAAAAAAATTAAATGCAACAAATAAAATACACTAAAAGGTATAAAATAATTATTAACTTATTTAGTTACAACTAAACTACGAAATATTAACATGAAATTACTTTAAGTCGGTGCCAAACATATACCTTTTATGAATCGCATTGGCACCGAGTACAAAAAGTAATTTCATGTTAATATTTCGTAGTTTAGTTGTAACTAAATAAGTTAATAATTATTTTATACCTTTTAGTGTATTTTATTTGTTGCATTTAATTTTTTGAAGTCGGTTTTATTTTTTTCTTAAAAATTATTTTTTTATTATTAATGTTGGACAACTCCCATCTTATTTAAGAATTGTCTTTGATTCAATTTTAAAACCTATTTATATAGTTTATTCATTCTTTTTTAATGATATCGTTGGTAAATAATATATGAAAGTATTGTTTATTTATTATTAGTAAATCTTGTTCAAAAAATTTTAAAAAGTTCACATTTTCATACGATTTTATTAAAGCCAAAATTGTGTGATTTTTCTCTAGAATCACTTTTTGGATTTTACCAAAATTTCTCTATACATTACTATCGACTTTTATATTGAAACATAGTTAAAATTTATGTTTTTGTTTATTTATAATATAATACCTAATCCATTTAATAACGTAATTTACAAATTATTCCAGCCTAAACTCATTAATATATCTACATATGGGTATACTTCATATACCTACCATCTACCTACATAAAGATTTAAACAAAAATAGAAAATAAATTACATAGCATAATCGTTTTATAAGGCTTTGTTACAGGGCTCATATCACAGCCTTATACACGTATAATAAAACATGATTTTGTAATTTAAATTTAAAAGAGACAGAATTTAATCAATCTTTTTCGGACAAATTCTAATTTTAGTAGAAATATTATTAAATTGCGATATCAGAGGGGATTCATCCCCCCAGGAGTCGAACCTGAGAACTAACACGCTATCCGGGCAGTCAGCTCACACCCTCGAGACAAAAACCTCACTCTGAATCGCAATATATGATATAAGCACAGAAAATTTTTACTCCATTCTTCTATAACGGAAATTAAAAAATTTAGCTTAAAATAAAAAAAAGTTTTTCATACAAGTCCTCTTATTTAAATGTATAATTAAAAATGCTCAAAACTTTAATTATACATTTAAATTTAAATTTACAATTTTCATGTAATTTATTGACATAACTTCATTATTCATCTATTCTAAAAAAATAAATATCTGTCCACTAAATCATCAAATGAAAAAAAAATTCGGTGTTCATTGAATTTTTTGTATATACCTACTATATAAACCACAACCAAAAAAAATCAAAATTATAATTTGTATAATAAATCCCTTTAAATATGATAATATAAATAAAGAAAAAATTACCTTTAGATATAATTATCAACAATATAGTTACCTACATTAGAGCTTTTTTTTAAATTAAAAATTTTATTTTGCAAATTGAATTGGAAGAAAAAGCAAAATTTTTTTCAAGACTCAGTACGTTTTATGATACCAATATTATGACATATCCTTAAATAAATTATCATTAATCAAAGAAAAAATGATGATTTGTGAATTTTTGAACCGGAAGTTCTACGAATAATTTTTCACAAGAATATAAACTTAGTACAACTTTCCCTTCTTGATTTATTGTGGGTGAAATGAAAATTTTTAGAGTCAATAATAATAATAGAGTCAACAATAATTTCGAAAAAAATAACTTTTTCCATATTTACTTCAATGTGTTGTATTAGAAATTGTAGTTTTGGAGGGGAAAATTAAAAACAAAAAACACATAGGTACTGAAAGATAATTTCATACACTTAAAGATAATCAATTCAATTCAAGGGAGGTTTTGGGCGATGGTAATTTTTCATATAGACTTACAAAACTTTTACTATAATTCGTAAAGCGTTATTACCATTCTAATGTTTTGTCCCAAATGTGATAAGGAAATGAAAACACCCCATTTTTTATCCACACTTCAAACAAATGTACATGTAATTGTAATTATTTTCATTGAATAAATTTCTAAATAAAATAGGTAATATATAATAGGTTTTAATCGAAACGCTCTAGCTCAAAAACCAATGAAGATATCAAAACGAAATTATATATTTCAACAATTTATATTGAGATTACTAGCTGATTAGATTTTGGTTGAAATCGGACAAAAATTAGATGGGGAAAGGATTCTAAAATTTGAACCCTTTGCCGATTTTGACCAAATTTTGCACAGATACTCTTTAGGACCTTTAGGGCCATCTACCCTGTATTAGTGGTAAAAAGCATTTACTTTGCGACATACAACCTTCCTTTAGGGCCGGTTGTATGTCGCAAGATGCTTACTACTACACTAGAGTAGATGGTAAATGAAAGGACTGGGATGGCCAATCAGATGCCAGGCACTTTGAGTTCTTGACAAGAACTCAAAGTGCCTGGCATCTGATTGGCCATCCCAGTCCTTCATTTACCATCTACCATTTGTTAGTGGTAAAAAGCATTTACTTTGCGACATACAACCGGCCCTTAGAGGCAGATGTATGGTAAAGTCACGGATGGTCAGGTCACATTTTGTTCTATTTGGCGTTCTTCCTGGTTCCTTTGGCAAAAGTGTCATTTTTCTTAGTTTATCTTAAAAAAGATTTGATTGTTTTTTGTTTTTTTTTACTGAATTTTTTGCCAGACTTAGTTTAAGGGTGAACTTAAAATTTTTGGCTTCTTGGATCTTTTACCCAAGAAGCACTCTTGCCCCTTCCTTTATTTGATGAAAATATTACTATCAAATCAAGGAATACAACATTCCTGAAAGCATAAGCACTGATTCTTAACCAAAGAAAAAAAATGTAAAACTAAATTCGGTATATCCATTAAATGATTTCGAATACACAGTAGGGTGCTCCTTATTTTGGATATTTTCGAATATTTACGTGGACAGGGGCTCATATGGTTCTAAATAAATAAAAGAAAATATCCCCCTAGTTTCAAATCTCTATCGCGCTAATGACCCTTGCCGTTGATGCGCCCTTAAACACATATATATATAATAATCAAATCTCTATCTCAATTTTAACCTAGTGCTACACAGTGATTAAGTTTCCCATCTAAATAACATGGGGTTTGTGGCATTGAATGATTAATTTTTATTCCGGCCAAAGTAATGGTTCAAAAATTTCAAACACTGTAGACCTTATCCTTATAATAGTAGCTATCCCTCAGAATTTTTACAGATTTTTAGCTATTATAATTTTGGAGTCTATAACTTACTAATCCTAAGATATAGCAGTATTTTATCTAGATGTAACTCCAAAATTGTAATAGCTAAAAATCTGTAAAAATTCTGAAGATAACTACTATTATAAGGATAAAGTCCACAGAGTTTCAAATTTTTTAACCATTACTTTGGCCGGAATAAAAATTGTATCGATCAATGCCAAAAACCCCATGTTATTTAGATGGGAAACTGTGTAGCACAAGAATTATTTAACAGATTATAGCGGTGTTCCACAAAGTGGAAATAAAATTAAAAAATTAAAAAATCTTTTAAATTATTTTGGAGATTTTTTTATTTATCTCTATACATATTTCGGGCTATGAACCCTTCATCAGGAGATTTAACAGAAAACTTTTATTTCCACTTTGTGAAACACCACTATAATCTGTTAAATAATTCCTGTGTTTAATATGTTTCACTATAAACCAACACCGCTTTCCCTAAACTTTATGTGTAGCACAAATATCGTAAAAATATCCAAAATAAGGACCACCCTAATACACAGTTACAAAAATTATATTAAAAGTGACAAAAAATTAAAATATTATATAAACAAATTTGTCTGGATCATTTGACATATCAATGATAAGGGCGACTGAAGACTAAAAATATACAGCAATCTCTTTTGGAAATTACTCTACCCTATTTTTTTAAATTTAAACTTTAATTTAATTACTTAGAATGGATTATTCAAATCATTTAACACTGGTGTTAAGGGCTGATATTTCGAAGTCATCAAGAGGGTGTCAAAAAACAAAGGGTCTATCATTATTAAAAATTAACAATCACTATTAAAAAATTAAACTTTTATTATTTTATTATATCAGACTAGAAAAAAATACTAAAATCTCATTAAAATTGTATTTTTTGTCTATATAAATTGAAGGTTGAATTTTTATTAAAATCACAAATAATTAATTATAACTATTTATTGAACCTAAGTAGTTATATTGTATTATTTATTGTTATGTTGAATAAATAGTTAAACCTAATTAAGAATGTGTGATTTTAATAAAAATTCAACCTTCAATAAATTCAATCACACAGTTACTTATCTAATATATAATGTATTAAATTGTCTTTTATGAGTCTTTTTTAATTAATTATTTATTTATTTATTTATTTATTTATAATAATCAGATGCATTTTCCTATGTAATTTGTTGATAAAAAATGTTTCTACTTAATCAATCCACTCTGCTACAAAACTGGGATCCACTCCACAGTTGACATGTTATCTCTCGTTGCATTATATAATTAGATTGAGCGATTGATAAAAATCACCTATCGAAAAGTAAATAATATTTTTTCAATTCTATTATCTTTAATTAAAGGAGATAACTACGGATCACTGCTTGTATCGATTTCTTATCTATGGTAATTTTGCTTTCAGAATTTTCCCAATGCATTATCACCCCTTTTGCTACCCCTCTCTATCACATGGTTTCAAATGATTCAGATAATGAATAAGATATACCCCGATTAAAGAAACCAATATAATATAGAAAATCAGATCACATAATATTGAATTATAAGGAATTAGCTGACGACCGGGCCTTCGTCCCGGCGTCACCTAGCCACGGAGCGTCTCGTTCATACCAATTTAATAATTGATATTTAAAATGATACTGTAAGTATTGAAAGAATGTGCTGAATGAAATTGATTCAACAATAAGGAAAGATTTATTTAACACATTGAGTAAGGACGATCACTATCTGACCAATCAGAATCTTTCTAATAATTTAACGAGCTTTGCCATTGGCTATGCACTGGCCAATCAGATCGTTTGGATCATACAAACATATATACATACTTTTACATTTTATATATATAGATAAAGGGATCTTGTGTTTCCAAGTTGTTTAAATTAACACAAAATCCTCGCCTAGAACACCAAAAATCTGACTCTACAATCGCGAAAGATGCCATTGACCTTTGTGAGCCTTAGGGGATGAAATCAACACTCCTGACAAATAATAAAGAAAGCATCCCTATACTAATGTAGGTTTTCAGTAGCTGACAGTCATTCATATTTTCTTTAGAAAAGTAATGAAAATTCACAAACATATTGTTTTATAAAATATATATATATTTAATATTTTGAATTCTTATTATTAAATAATTAAGTTAATTTGATGAAATTCTTAATAAAAAAGATGCCCCCTTCCAAAAAAAATCTTAATTTCCCAGTTTCTACATTAATTTAATGATCAAAATAGATAAATACATCTCCCTATTACTAAACCCGAATCTTATTAATTTAATTTTATTTATTTTCTTAGAAAGACTGACTGGTAATCGAAATAAGTATGCAGTCCATAATTATTTACTTTTATTCAATTTCCGACGTTTTGGAGACATTTTTCTCTCCTTCTTGAGGGTATTGAATAGTTAGTTATTGATGGGTGAGTATAACTCGGTTCCCATCACCCTATTACTAAACCCGAATCTTCTATTAATTTAATCAGGAAAAGTGACCCCCTCCCGCTCAGTTTCATGAAAAGTGACCCCTCCGCTCAGTTTTATGGAAAGTACCCCCTCCCCCAGGATCACCCCTCCATTTTATTCCCTTTCAAAGAATTAGAAGAGCTTTTTATTACATTTAATTGAAGTTTTATATCGATATAAAATTTACTGTTTTTATTTTTATCATATAGTCTAAAATGCAAACAATTTTGAACCCCCCACCCTAAAAATTTCGATAAGGCACCCTGCATCTTAACCCCTCCCCCCAGCCGTGAGCACCCCTGATTTAATTACAATTCAGAGTTATAAATTAAAATAAAAAAAACGCTCCACCCCCAAAAAAAGAAAATTGGTACTTGCCTAGTTTCTATATACAGTGAAACCCCTCAAATCTGAACTAATTGGGGCTGTAGCCTGTTCAGATTTCAATTTGTTCGGATTAGCCGAAAGCAGCTTCGACAATTGAAGATAACTGATATCAGGTGAAAGATTAAATGATATTTTGTGTGTTTTTATTATTATTTGCAAAGTGATTAACCTAAAGAATTTCAATAACCAACTTTTCTCGTTTTTCAATACTGGATGACATTAGTATGTAGACACATTTACACTTTGTTAGGTATGCTAACTGTACTTCTTTGTTAATTTTTCAACTAATTATGTAAAATAAGGTTATAATGTACAATATATACATAATTGTTTTATGACTAAAAAAATAAGTTTCTCTTTTTTGCGTTCGGATTTTCCGGGACTCGGATTTGAGGGGTTTCACTATCTATATATATAAAAGCCATTGTCAGACAGTACCTGTGGCGCCTTAGCGTACGATGTGGGAGAAAAAGGAACTAATATTTAATGACAGTTGTTATATTGTCAAATTTTTCAAACAAAACATATCTATTCTCTATATTATATATCTATAATATCTCTATATATTAATATATTCCTCTATTAGATTTACGGCGTGCCTCATTTGAAATTTTAGTAGGCAAATTTATTAATTTTAAATATAGTATATATTAATATATATTTAATTTTTGGAAATAATTCATACCGCAAAAATTAATTATTTTTTTTTGGAATTTAAGAAAAATATAAATTCTTAAAATTTTAGTAGACAAATTAATTTTAAAATATATATATATATATTATATATTAGGTATATATTTTTAATTTATAATATAAGTTTTAATGAGATATGATTTAATATGGGATAATGAGATTAATTCTTAATTTATTACTGCGAGGGTCATTTGAAATTTTAGTAGATAAATTAATTTTAAAATTATTATATATAATTAATTTAGAGACACTTTTTAGATAAATTTAAATATTGAAATGTATTATTAAAAAAGAAAAAAGGTTTCTAACCGATCGGGAACTTCGAGAGAAATGGTTGCATGCTCTAATAAAATATTTATAAAGCATTTAATGATATTTTTTTATCTTTCTTTGATCAATATTCATTATTCAAAAAAATATTTTTTTCAAAACATATAATTACGGACAGCTAATAATCACATCTCGAGACGCTGCCCGCCAGGGTCACACCAGCCCGGAAGGCCGAGCGGTGCCTACGGCACGCCCGGCACTGCTCGTATATACATATTGGCCAAAATAGATCAAGACATTTCCATATAACTAAACCTGAATCGCCTATTAATTTCATTGCAATCTAGAGTTATATATTTAATAAGTTTTTTCTTTATATGTTTTGCCCTCGTTATCTTCGTTCCAATAGTTTTTGATTCTATTACTAGTATTTGAGATAAATTTCTAGAAAAAAATAAAAAAAAAAATATCATCGATCAGATGTGATTATCTCGCATATTAAATACAAATAAATGTCCCGATCTGACTTTTATCAGATTCGTAAATATTAGATTGGTTGTTCTTTGATTGCCTGATAAGCAGCTAATTCAAATGCGTGTGATGGGCAAAGGGCCGGAGCCCTTCCTTCTCTGCCGCCCTTTTGGGGTCACAAAGGAGCCACAGAGCGGATTAATTGCAAACGATTGCATTCGAAAATGAGCCGCCCCGGGGGACAAGCAAATTGTGAGAAAATTCCAAATAGTAAAAGAGCTCGGAGAGGGACAGCATCACTAGGAAGCTATTTCTGCATTTCCGGTGCTAAATTACATTACAGCTCACTGAAGATGTAATATTCTCAGGCGTTAAACGATTTCTAACTTGATCATTTATTTATTATATACAATAATAGTTCATTTTTCAGATAATAGTAGAATTAGATTTCTTTGGAAAATCACGAGGGTGTTTTTTATTGGATCTGAATTGTTGCAGATATATTTTTAGTACATTTCAGAAGGGTTATGAATCTGACATGTAATATAAATTATTCATAACAACTCGGATTCGAGAAACCGATTCTAAATATATATACAAGAATTGCTCGTTTAATATAAAAAGATAAGATACATTTACCTTGTTTTTTTTTTGCTTTTCATGTAGGGGTAATAGCGACCTATGGAAAAATATTTTGGGGTAATAGCTAAAAAAGTTCCCTGACCTCTGACCTATATTTATGTACCTATATTAAAATCAATTACAATAAAGAATTTTCAATAGGTAAATGTAAATTTATTTATATAATACAGAAAATAGAAACAATTTCTAAATTTTAAAGAACATTATCTATCATATTTTATACTTGATCTAATTTTTCTTCATGACACCTATACGAGATTATTTCTCGGTATGCCTGTCTGCCTGGCAAGCCTAGTAATTGAATTTACGCAAAAAATTTCAAATTTTAATTTTTATCATTGTGTCGTAAAATGTCTGAAATTTGGAGAATTTTCAACCATGATTTTTTTCTGTCTGTATCTCTGTGGGTATGGATTTATATAGCAGATAATTTAAGAAAATAAAGTCGTAGAAAGTTTGTTATTGTGCTAAAATATTTGTATTTCCAATGCGGAGAACTGATTAGAATGTGATCTTTCTAGTTTTAGAACTTCTGGTTCACAATTGCCGAAAACTTAAATTTTTGAGTGATTTAAGTTTGAAATTACAGATCTCTGAGCTTTTTCGTTTTTTGAGTTATGATTACCACAAAAAGACAAGCAGACCATTGTCATTTGACTCAATAATCAATGTTTTGAGGATATTCTCATTCATCAACTTATTTTTATTTTCATTAATTTATTGGCATCGGGTACAAACCCATTTTGCCAGTAAAGAAAATTTTTGAAAATTTGTTTACAAACTTTTTAAAATTTAAAATATATAAAAATAATTTTTAAGAAAAAAATAAAAACCGACTTCAAAAAATTGCAACAAATAAAATACACTAAAAGGTATAAAATAATTATTATCTTATTTAGTTACAACTAAACGACGAAATATTAACATGAAATTACTTTTTGAAGTCGGTGCCAAACAAACTATACCTATAAGCGAGCGTACCCGCCAAACGTACTAAGTAAGATCCGTCGAGTGCGATTCATAAAAGGTATATGTTTGGCACCGACTTCAAAAAGTAATTTCATGTTAATATTTCGTCGTTTAGTTGTAACTAAATAAGATAATAATTATTTTATACCTTTTAGTGTATTTTATTTGTTGCAATTTTTTGAAGTCGGTTTTTATTTTTTTCTTAAAAATTATTTTTATTTTTTCTCTTTTTAGTGATGTTATTAATAGTGATCATATCATCAGAACTTGACCAAATTAATATGACACTATCCCTAAGACACCCCCTTTCGGATAAAAAAAGAACCATCGAAATCGGTTCATAAACAAAGAGGTTAGGTCTAAACAAACCTAATAAAAAAGGTCTAATACCTATGGAAAAAAATCGAAAAAAAAATGGGACCAATCGGAAGCTAGACTGGACCCAATGCAAAAAAAATTTTCAAAATCGGTTGACAATTGGCGGAGATATGAGGTAACATAGGCACAAAAAAAAAAAAAAAAAAAATTCAGTCGAATAGAGAACCTCCTCCTTTTTTGAAGTCGGTTAAAAATACTAGGTAGGTTTCACATTCAACTTATATTATTTTAAAAATCTCTTTTATTAATTTTTATAAATCGCATTTTTTCTTGTTTTCTTGTTTATTTAATCAATCGGAATTTAATTGTATATTTTTAACAATAGAGAATTCTAAAAAATTAGTATTATGCTGAAAATGGATAAAAACCTCCAGTTAATCGTGAATTAAGAAATAAAGTACCTTCTCCAAAATGATATTTAATTTAATTTCTTCCATCTTCTTTATTTAAAAATAATATCAACAGCTTCATTACTAATAATATTATTAATTACAATCTAATAATAAAAACATTTAATTACCGTTTTGTTGTTTATTTACCTGTCGGGGAACCGGGGTAAATTACCCCAAATGGGGTAAAAATGAAACTATCGGGGGTAAAAAGGACATTAAAAAAAAATTATTTTATAAACTGTTATAGTATTGTTAGTTTGATAGCTTTTCCAGGAATTAAAAATCTTAAAATTAATAAAAGTTAAAAAAAATATAAAAACATTAATAAAAGTTATGCATTTTTTGTCATGATGAGTGTTGGTGTATTTTTTTCTTTTTAAAAAGCAGTCAGTTAAACCCGGCAAGAAATCGGCTGAATGCCCAGGATTGTATTCAAATTGCGCTCATGTCAAAAAGTCCTAATTTTGAAGTTATTTTAGCTAAAATGAAACATCATTTTTCTAAAACGTAAAAGCGTTTGAATTATGTTAATGTTTACAATTTTTATTTACTTACAGATAGTTTTCATGTAAATTACAATTAATTCAATAAATAATAAATAAGTGCCTGGATCACCGAGAGATGATCGGTAACTTTTTGCTTCTAAATAGCTTAAGTTTCAAATTTCAAGGCTCTGCGACTTTCCGAAGACGAGATATGAACGATTAAAATATTTATTTTCCGACATGACTAATTTACACCCCTTCCCTTATTTTGACCCTTTTAAATCATGAAGGAGGTATGATCCTTCGAATTGTCGGATTTTTTAAGAGAATAAAATTGAAATTCTATTAAATTATTTTTATAGAAAAATACCTTTTTTAATCAAATTGGCAAATTCTAATGTATAATAACATTTGTAATGATCTATTAGTGCAATTTAAAATAAAAAAACCAATTAATTTTATTAAAAATAAATTGAAAGAAATGTAATTATAAATTTTTATTCCAACAACCACTTGTGAATAATTATTTTAATTAACAAAAAACCCATCAAAAACAACTTATCCGACGATGAGACCTTGATAGATCGAATTGTCAACACAAAAAGCCGCCTAAGCCTTGAATTTCATCCAAATCGTTAGAGCCCTTTTTCGACAAACCGATTCTAAATATATATACAAGAATTGCTCGTTTAATATAAAAAGATAAGATACATTTACCTTGTTTTTTTTTTTGCTTTTCATGTAGGGGTAATAGCGACCTATGGAAAAATATTTTGGGGTAATAGCTAAAAAAGTTCCCCGACCTCTGACCTATATTTATGTACCTATATTAAAATCAATTACAATAAAGAATTTTAAATAGGTACATGTAAATTTATTTATATAATACAGAAAATAGAAACAATTTCTAAATTTTAAAGAACATTATTTTTTATCTATCATATTTTATATTTGATCTAATTTTTCTTCATGAATCCATGGGAGACCACAGAGGGGGGCAAGAGGGTGCACATAACCCACCACCTGGGATCGAATAACAATTTCTAACTTACTGCCCGGCCTCACTAAACTATATGTGATTTTGTATTTAAGCACTAGTGTATTTTTTATAATGATATTAATACAAAAAGTTGCACCAAAAAGGTACAACCTCTGTAGTCCGCTCTGGAAATACCTTAAGAAGAGATTTAGGGATTGGATCGGAGTTGAAGGTATTCGCGTATCTTGAAAGATTGAAGGTTATATGTTGCTGGGAAGAATGCCGGAGAAAGAGAGTTCCAGTCTCTAGATGTCATAGGGATAAATGAATTGGCGATTGCGTTTGTTCGGTTAGTATCCAATTTAAGGGGTGTTGAGACTTAAAAAATCGTGTATTTCGCGTAAATGAAGCCTTAGGAGGGATTTTTGATTTTATCTCATCAGAACAAAAGCCATGGTAATATCTATAAAAAAGAGAAAGGGCGGAGACAGATCTACGATGGTCTAGGGCAGTGATTCTCAACCAGTGTGCCGCGAGATTCTTGAAGTGTGCCGCCACTGCTAGGCAGGAGGGTGATTATGTATACAAAATTTGGTTTAGCTTGGTAAATGGCCAAGATTTTCATTTTTTGATCCTACGCCCCCCCCCCCATTTTGGGCGGTTAGTTTTTGCATTTTTATACTTCTTGGGACCCACTGATTATGTATACAAAATTTGGTTGAGTTTGGTAAATGGCTAAGATTTTCATTTTTTGATCGCCCCCCCCCCCCATTTAGAGCTGTTAGATTTTGCATTTTTAGACTTCTGGAGGTACACTGATTATGTATACAAAATTTGGTTGTGTTTGCTTAAACGAGCTAGATTTTTAATTTTTAACCCCCTCTCGACCCCCCTTAATTTTGGGTCGATATGCACCAAAATATAATCAGCTCTTAATCTCAATGAACCAAAACTACGTGCGAAATTTGGTTTCGATATTCACACTAGTTTTTGATTTAGCTCGTACACAAATTTGGTAACGCACAGACTAACAGACATTTTGACAAAACAATTATTATCTCGAAAAATATAATTTTTTCCATCTTCACTTATAAGAGCTTTTTTGTAGACCGAAATGCCATGGTTTCGTTCAATTTTTTTAATCGAAATAGTTTAAGCCGTTTTTTAGATATTTTGAAAAAAAGAAGGAAAAAAACCACTTTTTTCATGCACGATTACAATACTTGACCATAAAGTAAAAATTTAATAATGCAATAATTTGTCTCTAAGCTTTGCCCCCCCCCTGAAAATTTTTCTGCGGACGCCCCTGCTTATATCTGTACTATTTCTCATTTCCAGAATGGTTTTCCGCTTGGCTCATGAAACTAAATCCCGATTCAGCTATTATTTATGTGTTTGTTGTGTACTTAATTATACAATTCGCCTATTAATAGGATAATCCTCTCTTGTTGTACCTCCTGGGCATTATCATAGTGTTAATAGGGCATGTGTTTATTAATCATTGGGAGCTTATCATATTCATGAGATTACTAACACGGCTGCTGATGATTTATGAGATCATATAATTATCTAAGCCAATTAACCATGAATGACTCAAAATAACCATCGGAAAATAATAACAAATAATAAAGAAATAAATATAATAAATTTTGTTTAACGTTGTTAGAATTTTTTTTGGAACGAAGTTCCTTTACAGGGCTTGCGGTAGGAACTAACTGGCAGAAATCGTCACGTAACGGCCAAACCGGAAATAAAAAAATATTTAAATCCAAAATCCTGAATAAAAAAAATTGCCGTTTTAATCATAAAGTAGTTTATTGATTTATTTTGATTAGATAATGTAAAATTTTATATACCTAATATTAATTTAATATAGCGTTATTTAAATAATTCTCAACTTTCAAAACTAAAGATTATAAAGTTGATACAATTTGATGGCTGTATATGTATATAATTAAGTAATGGAGAGGATTCAGCCAATGGGTAGCTCTGCTGAATAAAAACTCCCAATTATAGAAAACGTTTCGGCTTTAATTAAATAATGCCATCATCAGTTTAATTTAAGCCGAAACGTTTTCTATAATTGGGAGTTTTTTATTCAGCAGAGGCTACCCATTGGCTGAATCCCTCTCCATTACTTAACTAAAGATTATAATTTTATACACATTTTGATTTTCAATATTTAATATATTCTCGTTATAAATAAATAATTTCTTCCAGAACTTAAGTGACTTGATTTAAATTTTTCGTTAAATTGAAGGGTTGGTTTTGTCTGGAAACTGTATAGTTATCAGAAAAATTATAGATCAAAGATGGTGTCATCTATTAATTCCGATGGAGTGGAATATTTTTAATTATATGTCAGAGGGGTTGTTTTTCACCCCCTCGGGAATCGAACCCGAGTGCCAGTAACAGCAATCCGGGCCACCTGGCTCACCTGCGGGATACGAACCTCTTCCTGCATATGCAAACGCGTATCCCGCAGGTGAGCCAGGTTGCCCGGATTGCTGTTACTGGCACTCGGGTTCGATTCCCGAGGGGGTGAAAAACAACCCCTCTGACATATAATTGAAAATATTCCACTCCATCGGAATTAATAGATGACACCATCTTTGATCTATGATTTTCTAGTAAATTTGAATCTATTACCATCGGCAAATTAATATCTTTCATGTATAGTTATCAATTAAATAATACAAATAGTTATTAAAATTATTGTTTTATTATATTTGTGACAAAACCAACCCTTCAATTTAACGAAAAATAAATAATTATAAAATTAATATTAATAATAGCCAGTATTTTTGGATTGTGATTTTTTAAGGGGGATATTTTAGCCCATATTTTATAAACTCTAATATTTTTAAAATAACGTCGGAAGTCCCCCGACCTCACAGGTTTGATTTGGTTTGTCCATTTAGCTAGAACAAATTAATTTTGAATTAAAGGAGGCAATAAAAGAGTGTGTCTTCTGCTGGAAAAAAGTTTTTTTAATTTATTTATAACGAGACTATAGTTTCGAGGACTTTGCCCTCTTCGTCAATCAATTACAATTGATTCAGATCAATTCCTGTGAATCAATTGTAATAGACTGATGAAGAGAGCAAAGCCCTCGAAACTATAGTCTCGTTATGAATAAATTAAAAAATGCATTTTCCCAGTAAAAGACTATTTATAACCGACTTGACAAAAAGAGGAGGTTCTCAATTAGACTGATTTTTTTTAATAGTCTCCTTTAATTTATAAAAATTCTGCTACTCTGTGCAAAAAGAAACTTTCAAATTAATTTTGGAGGGAACTTTTCCTACAAGTGTGCATGTGTTTGTGTGTGTATTTATTATCAAAGAATCATCATCATCATCATTGAGTATACAGTCCTAAGACTGGTTTGATGCAACAATCCGTCTCCACTCGACTCTGTCCCCCGCCAGCTGTTTGACCTCTCTAAATGTCTGGCATCCCATATCCCCAATTATTTGGTTGAAATATTCTAATCTGGGTCTTCCTTCCCTTTTCTTTCCCACCTCCCCCTCCAAGATATCCCTAAGCAGTCCCCCATGTCTCAGTGTGTGCCCCATCATCTGACCTCTTCTCTTCCTCAGACTCCTCCACAAGGTTCTTTTTTCTCCGATTCTTCCAAGAACTTCTTCATTTGTAATCAAAGAATATAGGAGTTTATGTATAACACGAGTCCCTAGCATGGTATGGTCTAACGTTATATCCACTATGTCATATTGAATTAATATATTTTTTAGTACCTAATATATCTAAAAATATTTCTAGATAATTTCATTAGATTGTACTTAAAGTATAATCAAATTTTAATTTATTTATACTCATGAATCTCCATTTTTTTTAATTTTTATTAAATTTAAGTAAAGCGTATATACGGGTAAATTATGTTATGAATGCTTTTTACTTTATTTTATCTCACTTAGGAAGGTGTGTGGATATATTAAGTGTTTTTTCTACTATTCGAATACTAAGTTCTGACTTGTTTTGATAGTGTAAGGATAATTATTAGATCACGTTTCAGCTAAAGTTTTTAATAAATGCTCCCTCTTGGAATCGAATAAAAAAATTCTATAATAGGCCAGACTTTCGGCCTCGCTTCACTATAATGTAGGTACTGTATGTATTTTTAACCGACTTCAAAAAAGAAGGAGGATCTCAATTCGCCTGAATTTTTTTTTTGTGTCTATGTTACCTGATATCTTCGCCAATTGTGGATCGATTTTGATGATTTTTTGCATTGGGTTCAGTCTAGTTTCTGATTGGCAAAATTATAAATTTCATTGGTATTGGACCTTTTTTGCTATGTTTGTTCAGCCATAACTTCTTTGTTTATGAACCGATTTTAATTATTCTTTCTGCGTTTGGATCAGTATAGCTCCAAGATAGTCAAGATACCTAACGATTTATTTATTTTATGTATGTTCAGTGAGATCTTTTTGCCAGGTCTAGCGATTTCGATGATTCTTTTTTTATTGGAAAGGGGGTACCTTAGGGGTGATCTCATATTAATTTAGTCAAGTTCTGATGAAATGATCAACGACGAAATAACGTAAATATCCAATTCTTATGAGCAAATAATCGAAATTATAATAAATAAAATCTTTTATAAAAAATCTTAAAAACATTCATTTAAAACCCGCTAACGTTTCGAGATAATTTCTCTATTTATGAATTGAATTTTATTATCTTTTTCTCATTCATTCGCCCGACGCTTTCTCTTACGAGATGCATGCAAGGTATTATATTAAGTCACTATTAATAACATCACTGAAAATAGAAAAATAATAATAATTTTTATAAAAAAAAATAAAACCGACTTCAAAAAACTAAATGCAACAATTAAAATAATAAGAACTCAAAAATAAAATAAAATACACTAAAAGGTATAAAATAATTATCTAATTTAGTTACAACTAAACGACGAAATATTTACATGAAATCACTTTTTGAAGTCGGTGCTAAACAAACTATATAATTCAACGTAGCCGCCAAACGTACTAAGATCCGTTGAGTTCGATTCATAAAATGTATATTTTTGGCACCGACTTCAAAAGTAATTTCATGTATAATAAATATTTCGTCGTTTAGTTGTAACTAAATTAGATAATTATTTTATACCTTTTAGTGCATTTTATTTGATTTTTGAGTTCTTATTATTTTATTTGTTGCATTTAGTTTTTGAAGTTGGTTTAATTTTTTTTTATAAAAATTATTGTATTTCAGCACTCTTTGTGTATTCTACTTGAAAAAACAAACTCAAAAACTTAAATAAAAATTTAATATCGGCCTTAAAAATATTTTTTTGGTACGTGCCTGCAATCTATTTGATACTTTTTATTTATTTATTTATTTCTAATGCTTTTTCTTTCTCCGTATTGTTTTCATATCACTTCGTGTTGCCATCGACTGAATTTAATTCACTTTTATCAAATCAGAAATCAAGTCAAGGTATTAAATATCTATATATATACCTATATATGTAGAGAGACAGAGAGAATATTTATTCTGATAAGTAGGGTGTTTATCTTTCGGAATAGCTAGATTAAAAATATTTATTTTAATTTTTATATAATTGTTTAATAGAATATTGGATTTTCTCTAATTTCACCACTTTTTTCGCACTTAAAAAAAATCGAATTAAAGTAATATGTCTGTACAATAAAAATTTTTAAGAAAAAATAAAACCGACTTCAAAAAATTAAGTGCAACAAATATAAAAATACACTAAAAGCGTATAAAATAATTATTATCTTATTTAGTTACAACTAAACGACGAAATATTAACACGAAATTACTTTTTAAAGTCGGTGCCAAACAAACTATACCTATAAGCGAGCGTACCCTCCAAACGTACTAAGTAAGATTCGTCGAGTGCGATTCATAAAAGGTATATGTTTGGCACCAACTTCAAAAAGTAATTTCGTGTTAATATTTCGTCGTTTAGTTGTAACTAAATAAGATAATAATTATTTTATACCTTTTAGTGTATTTTTATATTTGTTGCACTTAATTTTTTGAAGTCGGTTTTTATTTTTTTCTTAAAATTTTTATTTTTCTCTTTTTTAGTGATGTTATTAATAGTGATTATATTATCAGAACTTGACCAAATTAATATGACACCATCCCTAAGACACCCCTTTTCGGATAAAAAAAGAACCATCGAAATCGGTTCATAAACAAAGAGGTTAGGTCTAAACAAACCTAAACAAACCTAATAAAAAAGGTCTAATACCTATGAAAAAAAATCGAAAAAAAAATGGGACCAATCGGAAGCTAGACTGGACCCAATGCAAAAAAAATTTTCAAAATCGGTTGACAATTGGCGGAGATATGAGGTAACATAGGCACAAAAAAAAAAAAAAAAAAAAAAAATTCAATCGAATAGAGAACCTCCTCCTTTTTTGAAGTCGGTTAAAAATATATTCATTGAAGTATTTTGTTATAAAGCTTCGCAGTTCAGAATGAAAATTAGAATAAATTTTGTCTAATAAATAAATATGGGCAAATATCGAATTATCAGGGCTCTTGAACGGTTGTAGCTATAACAAGCTAAAATTTGAAACACAAGCTTATAATAATAATCTGTACTTTTCTGTCAAGTTCAGCTCCAAGCAATTGATGATAAAATAAAAATAAATTGACACGTTCTGATGTGGCCATCCACTTGACTTTACCATACCCTTCTGGTTGAGTTTGGTACAAGGGCCTAGATTTTAATTTTTTGACCCTACAACCCCCCCCCCCATTTTGGGCGGTTAGTTTTTGCATTTTTAGTCTTCTGGTAGTCCACTGATTATGTATACAAAATTTGGTTGAATTTGGTCCAAGGGTCTAGATTTTCATTTTTTGACCCTACAACCCCCCTCCCTTTTTGGGCGGTTTGTTTTTGCATTTTTGGTGTTCTGGGGGCCCAGAGAGTATGTATACAAAATTTGGTTGAGTTTGGTCGAAGGGGCTAGAATTTTCATTTCTTAATCTCAATGCACTAAAACAACGTGTGAAATTTGGTTTTGATATTCAAACTAGTTTTTCAGCCACAAAATTTGGTAACGCACAAACTAACAGACAAACGGACATTTGGATAAAACAGTTATTATCTCGAAAAATATAATTTTTTCGTTGTTCACTTATTAGAGCTTTTTTGTAGACCGAAATGCCATGGTTTCGCCCAATTTTTTTAAATCAAAATACGATAATTTTAGCCGTTTTTGAGATATTTCGAAAAAAAGAAGCAAAAAAAACACTTTTTTAATGCACAATTACAATACTTGACCATACTCTGTATGGTCAAGTAAAAATGTCCGGGTAGTCTGGTGTAGCTGTGCGCCTTACTGTCAGTGCCTGTCATCTGATTGACTATCCCAGTGCCTCCATTTACCATCTACCGTGTGTTAGTGGTAAAAAGCATTTACTTTGCGACATACAACCGGCCCTTAGCTACCGCTTCTGCATCTGGCTAAATGGACTATGTCTCCCAAGCCAAGCAAATATAAAAAAAATTTCAAATCACCAAATTTTACACAGAGCATAATAATTGTTGAAAAAATCTAGTTTTCAGTTTTTCCTACAATTTCTCTGACACAACAGTTCGACTATAATTTCATAAGATGATTATATATTTTTGGTTTCAAAAACAAAGCAAAACAAAGTGATAATTGAATAAAATGAAATTGTAAATTAACTCAAGATATTTTCTCTTACCGACATGGCAGTCAGAGTGGGGTGGGGGGGGGATAACTGTGGAAAAGAGGTCTTCTTTCCAAAGAGAGAGAGAAACCAGAGAAACCAAGAAACAACACCGAGACAGGATTAAGACTTAAGCAAATAATTTGTTTCCAACACACTCACAGCAGTGACGTGCTGTTCATGATAAAAATTATCCATAACAAAACTTCGACTTAGTATATAACAACCTTTCATGATTTGCTTTAGAAAACCTAACTCTCCTACGATCGCCAATTTACAGTTTTATATTCGAAAATACTAAATTTTCAGATCTTGGTCTTTTTAACTGTTATTGAAGGAAAAAATTGACATTTTTTCAAGACCAGATACGTTGCACTATTTGTAAATTTAATAGTTCTACACACACACACTATTGTATTTGATCGATCAACTTGCAAGTAAATTTTCAAAAACCATTAAAACTGTGGAGACAATAAAAGAGTGTGTCTTCTGCTGGAAAAATAAATTTTTTAATTTATTTATAACGAGACTATAGTTTAATTATTTTTACACTCTTTTATTGTCTCCTTTAATTTATAAAAATTAATATAACTTTCTTACATTAATTCCTGTGAATTAATTGTAATAGACTGATGAAGGGGGCAAAACCCTCGAAACTATAGTCTCGTTATAAATAAATTAAAAATTTATTTTAATTCACGGTGGTGCTGAGGATTATTATAGGTGTTAAATGAAAGGCTTATTTTCCAGCAGTTTTTACTTTATCCAATGCGAAGCATGGGTAAAGTATTGTAATCGGTCTGGCGGCAAGCGCGACTTCAAAGGGTCCTCAGGTAAAGACTACGGAACCCATGGACTCAATTAAGGTCACAAATTGTAGTATTAAATTAGATTGAATTTTAGCACGTGACGATTTTGACAAAAATTACCTGGGGTCTCGTCGAGAGGCCAAAAAGTGCCATTTTTTTGGAAGTGCGTGCGGATGGATGGATGTAGGTTATCGTTTATTTCGTTCACGAATTTTTCCACACCGCTGCACCAATTGAAATGAAAATGAAAACCTAACAGTATTTTAACAAAATGAAGCGCTGATTAGTTTTTGGTACATATCGACCCACAAACATTAGTACTTTATTTCGGTACTTTTTTAGTTTTTTCTAAATATCTTGAAAATGACTTAACCAATTTTGATGAAATTTAATATTGTAATTGAGTACCCTGAGGACCACAAAAATGGTCATATAAAATTTTTTGTAAAATTATATTTTAAAGTACTTTACCCCAGACTATATACGATAGTTCATTGGATAAAGTTTAGCAACGATCCATTGCAGTTTATTTAATTTTAACTTGTGGTTTTTTTAATTTATCCAAATATTTCGGAAATTGTATACCTTCTTCAGTAGACCTCACCCAAAAATCACCGTATTTGCTCCGTCTTCAAAATTCGAACACAGGTCCACAGAGACATTTCATTTCATCATTTTTAATTCTGCCCTCAAAAATAATAGAGTCAGTATGCTAATTGACCTTTCTGTTAAAGCATCAAAAAGAAATTTGAAAAAAAAATTGTTATTAGTAAAGTTTTTTGAGGGCAGAATTAAAAATGATGAAATGAATTGTCTCTCTGGCCCTGTGTTTGAATTTTGAAGACAGAATACGCGGTGATTTTTGGGTGATATCAACTGAAGAAGGAATATTGTATAAAATTTCCGAAATATTTGGATAAATTAAAAAACCACCATTTAAAATTAAAAAACTGGTGAAAAATTAGCCTTTCATTTATAACATCTAAAAATTTATTTTTTCCAGCAAAAGACAGGAATTGATATTCCTGTGAATCAATTGTAATAAATAGTCTGATGAAGAGAGCAAATCACTCGACACTATAGTCTAAATTAAAAAAATTATTTTTCCAGCAGAATAAACACTCTTTTATTGTCTCCTCCAATTTATAAAAATTCTGCTACTCTCGGCAAAAAGAAACTTTCAATTTAATTAAAACTATGTTTTTACTTTATCCAATGCGAAGCATGGGAGAAAGTATTGTAATGGGTCTCGCGGCAAGCGCGACTTCAAAAGCTCCTCAGGTAAAGACTACGGAACCCATGGACTCAATTAAGGTCACAAATTGAAGTATTCAATGAGATTGAATTTTAGCACGTGACGGTTTTGCCAAAAATTACCTGGTATCTCGCCGAGAGGCCAAAAAGTGCCATTTTTTTTTGGAAGTGCGTGCGGATGGATGGATGGATGGATGGATGTGTGTTATCGTTTTTTTCGTCCACGAATTTTTCCACACCGTTGCACCGAATTGAATTGAAATTGAAAACCTACCAGTATTTTAACAAAATGAAGCGCTGATTAGTACTTTTTTAGTTTTTTCTAAATATCTTGAAAATGACTTAACCAATTTTGATGAAATTTAATATCCCAATTAAGTACCTTGGGACCCACAAAAAAGGTTAAATAAAGTTTTTAGTAAAATTATATTTTAAAGTACTTTACTCTAGAACATATTAATATTTCAAATGAATTTTGATAAAGTTTAGCAACGATCCGTTGCAGTTTATTTGATTTAATGATAAAATATTCAAAAAGTGCATTTCAAAAAAGGTCACTTTAATAATTCTACTTATTTTATCTAAGTTAAAGTAATTAATAACAAATAAAAAGCACAATGAACAAAAGAAATGTTTAATTTATTGATTACCTAGTTTAAAGTACTCGACACGATAAGATGTTGGTTGAAAGCTAAGAATGAAGCTGAGAGGCTCTTTCTTTTAAATAAATATTTAAAAATAAGTAAAGTGGTTTCTTTTAGAAATGATTGTTACGGTTAGATCAAGAATTGGACAAAGACAATCAAATGAATGTTCTGGATTGTTTGCAAGTAGCCGTCTTCTTCTTTCTATTGATTATGTCAAAATAAAATACCTGCGTGAATTTTTTTTTTTTTTTTGGTGGGGGGGGAAGGATTTATTACTGGAGAAGGGATTTATTTATTCAGCGAGGAAGATGGTTTGGATGGAGCTGCTGGTCATTTCATTTCGAAACCATGTCACTTTGTTTGAACACTGAAGAAGGCAGGCCCTAACAAAACACACGAGGCAGACGAATGCCTCTGTTTGGATTGCCTCCAGCCCTGGAGCTGGAATTCCACCAAGACAATGACCGGTTCGATGCAGCTGGACAACACTTCATGCTCCTCTCTCCAGAAACCAACCAGTGTTTTTCGAAATCGTTATGATTTTGAAATACCTATGTCGGAAATCACACCCAATCTTTCTTCTTTAAATTATTCATATTATACAGTCGACTCTTGATAATTCGAACTCTTCAGCTGTTAACTTCGGTAAATCGAAAAAATGCCATGTATTTTGATACACCCGAAAACTCGAAATCCTTTTCGTAACAAGAGGGGAATAGAGTTTTATAATTCGAACTAGGCCACTTTTCCTCTTTATAATTCGAATGTAATTTTTTGTCGTTTTCATCATGTTTACTTTTTACTTGGTGCTATATATAAAATTTATGTAAGCTCATACATATTTTCAAAAATAGAATAAAAGCTCTTAACCCTAGTAGAAAAATTGAAAATAAATTGACCAGAAAAAGAGCATATTTTATGTATGGCCGGCTGGAAAATTACTATAAAATCTGGCCTGAATTTGAATGTAATTGTAAGATTGTTACAGCCATATTGTGGCCGGTTTGGATGGTCTATGATGGCCATATAATCTGCCATGGTTCTGGTCAGAATATGCCCATAAAATTGATACCGTTCCGGTCACATTATAGCCGGTTTAGATACTCTATGTTGGCCATATAACCTTCCGTGGCTCTGGTTGGAATATGCCTGTTGCAGTAAAATCCGTTTTTAGTAAGAACGGGTTCTTACTAGTTAAAACGCGTTTCACTGAATACCTTTGTAGCGACTAGAATTTACTGATGTTGGTTCAGTTTGGTCCAAAGGTCTACAATCTTCATTTTTGACCCCCCGCCTCATTTTCGGTTTTTATTTTTTAAACAAAAATATCAATTTACAACTTTTCTTCTAATGTAGATGTAATTTTTGACATTTTCGTTTAAAATTTTTTGAAAATAAACACCCAAAATGGGATAGAAGGTCAAAAATGAAGATTCTAGATAATTAGACAAAACTCAACCAACATCAATAAATTCTAGTTGCTACAAAGGTATTCAGTGAAAAGCGTTTTAGCTAGTAAGAACCCATTCTTACTAGAAAACCGGTTTTTACTGGAACATGTCCATAAACTCCCCGCTTCTAGCCATATAACCTGCCATAGTTCTTGCAATCGGCGCTGCTCTGGGCAGACCCATCGATTTATATAATGGACAAAAAAAGGTAACTTTCAAATAAAAAAAAATGTTGAGTTAATTTATTGAGAAATAATTCACTTTATAGAGAATTTTAAAATATAGATATTAATTGAATGTAATGGAAGGCAGCCCAGAGGTAGAGAGGAAAGAAAAATTAACACATATAAAATAAGGTGTAATTTATTGGAATCCTTCCTCCTTTCCTTTCAAATCGACGTTTCGGAGATTTTTCCCTTCTTCAGGGTTTCAAAAGGGCCAATGAATGAAACAAATTAAATGTTTCCTTCTTCTCTCTCACAGTAGTGTTCAAAAACTTTACTCATTTTTAATCAGGCATAGAAAAACAATTTTTCTTTTCTTTTCAATCTTTCTTAATTAGATAGCTAAATGGCTTTTTTTCTATCTAATTAAGAAAAGGAGGAAAGAAAAGAAAAATTGTTTTTCTATGCCTTTGTTAAAAATGAGTAAAGTTTTTGAACACTACTGTGGAGAGAAGAAGGAAACATTTTATTTGTTTCATTCATTGACCCTTTGAAACCCTGAAGAAGGAGGGAAAAATCCTCCGAAACGTCGGTTTGAAAGGAAAGGAGGAAGGATTCCAATAAATTACACCTTATTTTATATGTGTTAATTTTTTCTTTCCTCACTACCTCTGGGCTGCCTTCCATTACATTCAATTAAAATTTCTACCAGTCCGTCTCTCTCCAGAGAAAAATTTCGTTGCAAAAAAAATAGATATTAATTTTCTATTTATTATAATTTGAAAAATAACAATTCGAATTTTTTTCTTTCCTCTTGATAATTCAAACTTCTTGATAATTCCGAAGTCTTGATAATCAGAATTTTTCTTGTAGTTCTTTGGATTTCGCATTATCGAGAGTCGACTGTATATCTCGAAAATAATATTGAAGTACGAATAGGGTGTTTGTATAAAAATTTTAATATTAATGGATTGTTTATTTAAAAATAATGAATACATATTTTTTGTTTCATGATTTTTTCTAGAATCAGAATCAATTGCACTTGGTTAGAGAACCGTTTCACTCTTTTGCTGTTCGCTCGGTTGTTTTTTTTAAAAGTCTATTTTTCTAAGGTCTTCATGTCAGCAGTCAGCAGTACGTTTCATTAGATATTTTTTAACATATTTCTATAGACGATTTGTTGATATATTGTTTAGATCGAGAGCCATTGACCATTTTGGAAGCTGATTTCAGAACCCAATACTGTAATGTGATCAGCACACACCCCGAAAGTCTAATTCTTACTCGCCAAATCGAGTCGTTTATAGGGGTAATCGACCCCTGAAGATATCAAAAAATACTGTAAAATCACATCATTGATTATAACTCCTAAATTGTTTACTCTACGGCAAATTCCATTAGAAGCAAAATTGTAGAAAATGTAATTTTTGACATTTTGTTTATAAAAATTTGAAAATAACCACCCAAAATAGGGGGAGGGCCAAAAATGAAAATTCTTCCCCTTTCGACCAAACTCAACCAAATTTCGTATACATATCTGTGGAACCCCAGAAGGCTAGAAATGCAAAAACTAATTTAAGTTTGGCACAAGGGCCTAGATTTTCATTTTTTGACCTCCCCAATTTTGGGTGGTTAGTTTTTTCATTTCTATTATGTTTGTAACCATGATTCGATTGATTTATCACTCAAAACTCACCCGATTGTGCTTATTCTAAATCATATAATAATTAATAATTTAATAAATAAATAATTTTATTGTTTCATCGATTTTTTTCATTAAACATCAGAAAAACAATTAACGTTTATTGACGATTATCTGAATCGCCAAAATATGTTAAAATAAAATAATTTCTATATTTCACTTTTGCTCTAGTTTTTTAATCAAAGAGGTATGAAGTGTTCTTTATGTCAAAGTGGAGGGGGCTCTTGACGTTTGAGGGTGCCAATGACTCAAGTGAGAAAACCTAAATCTTTAACTTGCCGAACTTGTAAAAGTTTTTACTTTTTCGTCCAATTTTTAATTCCATTTTGATAATTACTGATTTCACTACTACCTACTCAGCTTCAGGGACATTCTCAGAAGTGCTTAAGAACCAACTAAATCATTTAAGTGACTGAATCAGAGGTAAATAACTACCTACCAGCGCAGCGGTCCATGGATGCTGTGAATACTGCGGATCCCTAAAATTTCAAACATTTAGAGCATTTTCATAAATATATAAGGTCGACTTGAAAATTTCAGGAGGATCTTTAAATTTTCAAATTATTATCCGTTATTTGAAATATTTCTATGAAAAATATTTTTTGTTTTTACAAGTATAGGGTTGGTTCTCGAAATGAAATAATAATTGTTGCATAGTTTCAAGGGGCAATAAAAATGAATGTTTTTCCAAAAAGAGCGCGGATAGAACGATTGAAGTCCCTGCCTGGTAGATATATCTTCCAGTTCAACTTTTTCAAAGACAAGTTCAGACGAGTTTTAGTCGAATAAATTGTTCTCGCTGAGGAACTATTAAAATAGAAACATTACAAAAAAAGAATAAATAAAGATGATTCGAGAATCTTTGGACTAATCTATTTCAAGAACTCTCAATATATAAGATCGGAAATAATTAAGAGCGCTATAGACAAGTCCTAACTTGCTTATAGCAATAGAATTAGAAGAAATTTAAGATTTTCTTCTAGGGCAGGCTGTGTGGGAGATGGTCCATTTCCATCTCAGGGACTGTTAAGTTTAAGTCAGAAGAATTAATTTCTGACTCCTACCCTCAATCACACAAAGCAGTATCCAAGTTTTTAATCTGTACCTAAACTCATGATGATGGACTAATAATCCGAAATATATTCAGTTTGTCCTCTTTGAGTTTTATTTCATTCACTGTGAAACTACACTCTCTTTACTTTTTAATTAATATCATATTTCACCTAAAACCTACACCACTTTCCCTAAGTAAAAAAGCAGTATCCGTTTGGGGCGAAATATAGTTTTTAAAAATCTAATTTTAAATTTGATAAATAACAAAAATGGTGCCGTATTCGATGAAAAAAAAACGAAGATTAATATAAAATTTCAAAAAATGAAGGGTTCTTTTTTGGACAGCATCCCTTGGTTGAAAAGTCGCCAACCACCACGGCTACCTACATAATAAAATTTTGATTTTTTTTTCCAAGAAAATGAAAAATTCAGGGCCTCTAAAGAAAATGTCTTGCATACTTATGTTTTTATCAGAGGGGTGAACCGCGACCTAATATCGTGTACACCTACTTCCACTTGCACTCTCATTTACAAGTAGAAAATTAAATAGATGAAGAAGCATTTTCTAATGAATTCCAAAATAATTTCAAAGACGTGTACATCTAATTCCAATCGCGGTTCACCCCTCGTTTTTATCTAACAGATATGATTTATAAATTACCCTTATTTGTAATTCTCTACCTAACGATACATTTTTCTGGACACTTTTTCAGAATTTAACTATATTTATCAATTGTATTCAATTTTTAAAATTAATTACCTACCCATATATTAATTTTAATTTTAACAAAAATTGCCTTTTCTAGAGGAGTGAGGTGAACTTTACAAATAAGACCTTAAAAAGATTCGTAAAAAAAAACTCATTTTGATAAATTGTATATTTTTTTTTATCAACTACTGATAATTGAATTGATAAGATTAGCACCGTTTGAAGATAAATATTGACAGTGGAGTCAACTGTAATAGTTACTTAATGAGGATAAGAGATTAATCGGAAAAATTCCGAAAGAAATTGATAAACGAGAAAAGCTAAATCGATTTCGTGTCGTTCAATACGCAGGGGCTCTAACTCAAACCATTAAGCCACCGGTAATAATTGATAAGTTCTTTACCAATACCAATATTCACAGGTAAAATAAGTTTATACCTTCTCCCCCCTCCCCCCCAAAAAAAAATGTTTTCCAATTAAAATTTTAATACAATATTTAATAAATATAAGATTCACTGGTTTTTTGGACAATTTTTTTTATTAATGTTAAATATCAATTTTCGTAGGACTTTTCGTCCTTTTTTAGGACTTTTTCAAGTACTCTATTATTACTTAAAATATTAATCGTTGATAATTTTTTTTTTCCATCGGCAATCAGAACTTACAAATCAAATTACAAAGCAGTAACAAATTCTATGAGCCAATGAATCGTTGATAAAATAGTGAGTAGTACTTAGGTACATTTTTTTGCTCATTATGTCAATTAGGTACGTTTGAAACGTGAAAAATCATATTTAATTATAATTTGTTTTTTGGCTGTGTCTATCTGAATTAAAATACCCACGATGTACCTGATACCCACCATAACTCAGGAAAGGAAACTCATAGAAAGTTCGCTCTGGTGCCAAAATACTTATATTTCCAATGCGGAATTGATTGATTTTATGGTTTTTAGCTTTAAAAATGAACAAAATATATTTTTTTCTCAAGCTAATTAAAATAAAACATAAATTTCTAATAGTTTATTATATTTAAGTATAATTACTAGCGCAACTTTAACTGACAAGCATATCCAATCATAGTTTTTAATTTTTCCTCTAATTTTAAGACTAAATCAAAATTTATTAGCATCAAGCAGGGGTAAATACCATCTTTGACTTTCTCTTAAAAACTCTGGTACCTACTCTTGACAAGAAACACTTTTTACTTCTTAAAGGTTATTACTTTTGCGATTCATGGCTGATCGGAGATGAGCTCCAGACCTCTTTACTGTGTTTGTATGAATATAGACTAAATCAGGGGTGTCCAACTCGCGGCCAGCGGGCCTCATGCGGCTTAGCGCTTCAATTAATGCGTCCCAACATAAATTTATAAACTTCCTTAAAACATTGAGATTTATGTAGATGTAGTTCCTCGAAAAGACATAACAATTTGGCCTGATGATTTTGTTTCTCTAAAATAAGAAATCTACCCAAAAGTTTTCGAAAAATAATTGCTAATTTTAAATTTTGAATCAGGGACTAAAATTCAAAATTTTCGTAAATATAATCTCCATTTCGGTCTTTTTTCGACTACATTTTCATTTTACAGGGTGGTGACTTGGCCGACGCAGCATAGCGATTACAATGTTAATTTTTGAATGTGCATTTATTTGCTCCCCTAATTATTTTAGAGTTAAAGTTCTTATAGGTTTTTTGTAGAGAAAAAATACTGAATCCGAAAATATTTTTGTTTTCAAATTTTGAAATTTCAGAACCGTAATAATCAATATTATTAATAATTGTATTTTTACAAAAATCACTGACGCCATGGAATTATTAAAACAAACAAGGCGTTTGTTATATTTGAACTTTTTAAAATCAGTTCTTATTAGAATTTATAATCAATAAATTCTAATAAGAACTGATTACCATAATGAGAAACTCGTTAAATTTGAATGGGCTGAGTTTTGTATTCGTCATTGATAAATAAAACTAGTAGATTCACGTAGATGAAGTTTAGAACGAGCTTTTAAATTTAAAAAAACTTAAACTTAAACAATCGACCACAATAAAAGTTTTGAATTTAAATTTTTTAAATAAATATCTACATTTTTAAAATCGTTTTTTTGGACTTTTAAATTATGAATTAGACAAAATCTGATGTAATTATCTTTTAGAATTTTAATTCTTCTCAGTTTTTTGTATTCTAATTATGGTCTAAAATAACCACTAAAGACATCACTATTAAACGTCAAATAGAAACAACAAATGAAAATGCCTTGTTTGTTTTAATAATTCCATGGCCTCAGTGATTTTTGTAAAAATACAATTATTTATAATGTTGATTATTACGGTTCTGAAATTTCAAAATTTGAAAACAAAAATATGTTCGGATTCAGTATTTTTTTCTCTGCAAAAGGCCTATAAGAACTTTAACTCTAAAATAATTAGGGGAGCAAATAAATGCACATTCAAAAATTAACATTGTAATCCCTATGCTGCGTCGGCCAAGTCACCACCCTGTATATACATTTTTTACCTGCAAACTTTTTGATATATTTAACCTTCAGGACCAGTTGTACATCGGGTGGTAAACTCTTTTTAAACGTTGACAAAGTGTAAAACCTTAAAATTCACCTTGTGCCGGTTGGGATGGCCAATCAGATGAAAGTGCCTGTCATCTGATTGGCCATTCCACCCGGCACAAGGTGAATTTTAAGGTTTTACACTTTGTCAACGTTTAAAAAGAGTTTACCAACCGACATACAACTGGCCCTTAATCAGCTGTTTAAGACCCGTGTCCACAGACACCTTCGATCGCCGCCCAGCCCATAAAAATTTTTATTCTTCTTTTCACGATGGAGGGGCCAACCCAGGCCTTTAGAGGATACACCTTTTTGGTGTAACTCCTTCTCTCATCATTTTCATTAAAAAAAAATTATCTGTGGCCCGAGACATTCTTTTTATCTTCAAATATGGCCCGGGTAAGCTAAAAGATTGAACACCCCTTGACTAAATGGATGTTGCGTTTCTTAGTAAAAAGAGAGGGCTATTATTCTTTTTTATTTAAAAATACCATATAATTTCATAATTCACAATTCACTATTAGACAAGCATGTGGTCAAAGAAGAGTTCATGAATCCGTACTCTTTTCCAAAAAATCAATTTCGAAATCATCAATCTCAGTATATTTAATATCTTGAGCAATCTTCTTTCTTCGAGCGCTTTTTTTTCAACGAAGATAAATAAAAAATACCTGATGATATAGTCAGATCGAGAGAAAAAATGATGTTGATTTAATAAGAGAATCAGAACCGTGGTGTTTACTCTTGAGGAGGCTCAAATAAGAGAAGCCACCGGGATTCCAGGCTATTTGCCCACCGCTTTGTCAAATAATTAGTAGGATCAACAAATGGTTGTAAAACGGTAGTACAACCACTTATCGAATCTTCTTATCCGCCGAAGATGAGAAGAATGTCATTCGTGGGAGTAGATTAAAGGAGAGGAATCACCTCCTCTTTGGTTTCATAATACGAGTATCTCAGCATTTATAAATCCATGGATAAATAATAATCAATCCAAACAACTCAATCGATATCTTTTTAGACTAATAACAATAAAATCATTAGTCATTCGAGGAAATTCTCAAGGTGTAGCAGAAAGCTTAATTGATTTAACCGAATGTTTTCTACATTTGATTCAATCGCGAATCTAATGTAGGGAATTTTTGTCAAATATTGAGTGAAAATAATATTTGAACTTATATATTTCTAACTTGAAATAATGATATTAAATAAATTTTAATTTTCCTCATTAATATATCAAAGAATAATTGATGCGTCAACGAGAATTATTTTGACCGCGCTGATTTGAAAAAGATATTTTTATCTCGCGAGACTACTGCGGGATTACGCTATTGGAGTCTGCGGAGTATCAAGTCTGGACCAAGAGAGAAAAGATGTGATCCACTTAGCTACAATCCAACGTCATTTCGCGTATAGCCCTCTAGACATTCGGATGGATCACTAAGTGAATTTGAAATCTCAGATGTTATATATTCGATCTCCCAGTCCTCTCTTGGTCCAGACTTGATACTCCGCAGACTCCAATAGCGTAATCCGCAGTAGTCTCGCGAGATAAAAATATATTTTTTCAAATCAGCGCGGTCAAAATAATTCTCGTTGACACATCAATTATTATTTGATATATTAATGAGGAAAATTAAAATTTATTTAATTGATTTATTTTGAAAAATCTGGCGGGACAACATACACTTTCCCTTTCGTTTATTTATATAATTTTATTTTCGATACTATACAATACATATGTGTGTGTATTTATAGAAATGCGATTTTAAAAAAATAATTGGTATCTCTTAAAATATTATTTTAACGATTTATATATAGGTAACAGTGGCGTGTGGTCCATGGATGCGGCGAATCCCTAAAATTTCAAACATTTAGATTATTTTCATAAATATCAAATTCAAAATTTCAGGTGGATCTTTAAATTTTCGAATTATTATCCGTTATTTCAAATATTTCAATTAAGGTAGTTGTTCCGCCAAATTCGTTTTCTTAGGATTTAATTGAAATTTAGATAGATTATTATTTAAATATTTTTGCATCGATTGGTGGAAAAACGAAATTTATGAACAATACAGTTCCGGAGATATTAATTTTCAAAAATCGAGTTTTTCAGGCACTCTAACATTGCACAATACGGGATATCGGAAAATTTACATACATATTTAATTATAATTAAGAAACCTTTCTTACCATTTTTATAAAAAACTAAACCAACATTAAACAATAACCAATACATATTTTAAGACAATTTTGATTCATAGTTACAACACAGTTTCTTAAATAATAAGGAATAAATAATAAAAAATGTATAAAAAAAATTTAATTGAAAAGTTTTTGTTTTGCCGAGAGTAGCAGAGTTGTTGATTCACAAAGAGAAACAAAGAGGTTGTCCTCTGCTTGATGCAAATAAACATATACACATATATCTCAAGATGATATATCTGTATATATATTATTTATTTGTTTGAGACTATAGTTTCGAAGACTTGGTCTTCATCATCAGTCTTTCTTCAATTATAAATGTTTTTCATGGAGTCAATATCATATGGATATTGAAAACTTGGTGTTCTTTCGTCACTGCTGGAGGGCTAGGAACTAATAAAGACACTCTATCTGGGCTCACATTCGTTTTCGCTCACCGTCGTTAGTTATATAAACTCATCAATAACGAAACTTGCAAAAAAACTAAACAGCATTTTTCGAGAAAGAACAAAATTCAAAGCTGAACATTCTATTAAAAACTCAATCGAACTTATAGACAAAATTAAAGATATTAAAATTCCTAATAATGCGAAGCTTCCATCCTTAGATATCACGAGTCTTTTCACTAATATACCGCCAAACGAAACAAAACAGTTAGTAGACAAAATTATTTTCAGGTCAGTCAACTGCGCATTTATTTGACCAGCGAAAGATGCATGCGCTAGATTTTTTCAAAATTATAATTTTCATAAGGTGTAACGTAAGCGTTGATTACATTTGTTAAAAAATAACAAAACGATTTTTATAGAAATTTAAAATGTATTTTATCTGTCATTTTAAAATAAAAATATCCAATCTCTTACAATAGTGCCAAATTTGTCAAACGAGCACGGGATTGGCTAGAATTGGTACATAAACAGCAAAAAGTTTTGGGCTTATGAACTATGAATCCTTATTGTCTGTTCTAAATACTCTAGCATTAACTTTTTGCTAGTATTGTCGCGAAACAACTACCTTAAGAACATTTTTTGTTTTGAAAAGTATATTGGTTCTCGAATGAATTGTTGCATAGTTTCAAGGGGCAAATAAAATGAATGATTTTTCCGAAAAGGATGCTGATAGAAGGTTTGTAGTCCCTGGATGGTATATTTTCCAGTTCAAGGATGTCAAAGGCAAGTCCAGACAAGTTTTTTTTTATATTTATTTATTGTCACCGGGAACACAGCCCATTTAGACATCACATAAGTAAAGTGTTAGTAGGGTTAGTGTGGGAACCGAATTTTAGCCGGTAGAAATTTTATATGCTAACCAGGATTGAACCCCAGCCTTCCGCTCCAACATCGTCATCATCGATGCCGAAGCGGGGCCAGCGCGTTAGCCAGCTCGGCTAACCCAACTCGCCAATCCAGTTAAAGTCGAATAAAAATTAAACTATTAAAATATAAATATTACAAAAAAGGAATAAATAAAGATGATTCGGGAATCTTTGGAATAATCCATTTCTCTTAACTCTCAATATATAAGATCAGAAATAACTAAGAATGCTTAGACAAATCATAGCTTGCTTATAGCAATAGAATTAGGAAAAATTGAAGATTTTCTTATAGGGCAGGATGATTCATTTTAGAAGATGGTCAATTTCCATCTCAGGGACTGTTAAGTTGAAGTCACAAGAATTAATCTCTGACTCCTACCCTCACTCACACAAAGCAATATCCGTTTGGGGCGAAGGTTTCAAAATATATGATGCAATGTCGTATTCGATGATATTTGCACAAAAGATTAAAATAATATTTCAAAAAATGAAGGGTACTTTTTTGGACAGCATCCCCTGGTTGAAAAGTCAACAACCGCCACTATTAAGAATCTATAAGTTAATTTGCATCAATGAGGAGGTAATTTTTTTAAATTTTTAACATTCATGTTTTGTAGAAAATATTTAGTTTGGCGAGAGTAGCAGAGTGGTTCAGTTGTTGATTCATAAGAATAAGTCAATTCGGTTACCCTCTGCTTAATGGAAATAAACATAATAGGTACTTACATAGCATATATACCTATAAGGCGTTCACTGCACAAATCGCTTAACTCCATTTTTTGAAATATCTTAAATTTAAGTGTCATAGCTTTTTATATTTATAAAGATTTCCCAAATAATAAAGATTAACACATTAAACGACAAAAAATTTTGGCCATTGAATAATAAATAATATTAGTAATGTAGTTTCATAATTTCATCGCATTTCTTCACTTTTTATTTTATTGAGTTAATCGATTTGTGCAGTGAACGGCTCATATAATGCATATAATATACACTTTATAATTTATTTGTTAAAGATTGTAGTTTCGCAGGATTGACCTTCATCATCAGACTTTTTAATTTGAAATATTCTATCTGTTATTTTTCGTAGGCTCAAATATCCGCGATTGTAATAATAAGGTGTTCTCTTTACAAACGATTGCTTATTTGCATCAAGCAAAAGACAACCTAATTGATTGAGATAAATAAAAAATCTCCAAAATAATTTAAATGATTTTATAATTTTTTTTAATTTTATTTCCACTTTGTGAAACACCACTATAATCCGTTAAATAATTCCTGTGTTTAATATGTTTCACTATAAACCAACACCGCTTTCCTTAAATTTTATTAATTGATTTATGCTTATGAATCAACAACTCTGCTAATTTCAACAAACTAAATCATTTCACTAAAAAATGAGATATTAAAACGATCTGGGGACGATGGGGGTGGGGGGCTTAAAATAGGTGTTGAATAACACTGCTCTACAAAAATTAAATAAAAATTTCCCCTGTAAACTTAACAATGGATTCAAAATATTTTGGTGACGTAATAGAAATCAGCTTCCTCTTTGGTTTTCAAATTACCACTTAATTTTAGCTCAATTAGAACTCGAGTTATAACTAAAAAAAACTAAGACCTCATGTTTTTATCTATGTTTATTATCCTTTATAATCACTTTTTTTTAGTTATAACTCGAGTTCTAATTGAGTTGAAAACAAGTGGTAATTTGAAAATCAAAGAGAAAGCTGGTTTCTATTACGTAAACATTTTTAATGGGCTTTTTCGTCATTTTGACCGATAATATCTCAAAACTCTGACGTGTTGTAAAAAATTGGGAAATTGCATGATAATTAGCGTATAAAACCCTACTGGAATCCATTGTTAAGTTTACGGGGAGACATTTTAGTTGAGTACTGTAATTAATTGCGCAAAAATGTAGAATTTTACACTTCTGTATTTTTTGATGTACAAAATTTGAATTTTTTATATACAAAATTGTGGGATTTTACTCTCCACTCCTTTCAATGTAAAATGCTTTTGAAAATAAAAGATTTGTTTTCGCCCTGCTTGCTCTTTGCCGGTCAGAATCCTTCGATGAAATGACAGGCGAGCAGCAGGGACACGCCCCTTTTATAAAGAAGCCAGCGCTCGAAAAATTATACATACGTCACCTAAAACGCGCGAATAATTAACCAATCAGCTTAATTGCTAATTAGAGCAAGGGCTATAAAAGAAGCCAGCGCCTCGAAGCGAATTCACTTGTTGTCATTCAGTTGTCATTTGTTGAAACTCATTGAATGAGGCAGCTCACCTTGGAACGATTTGCAACGAAACGGCTTATGTCTAAGAAGTAATTTGTATACATGTTCTGTAACGAAGAAGCAATAAATGCGGGCCTTGTGCCATTATTTTATTAAAAGCATGTTTCCAATTGCCTCTGGCAAGTTCGTATTTTTAAAAAGCATAGTTTTAACTGCCTAGTGCTAATTCTTATTTAAAAAAGCATATTTTAACTGGCTCTAACGCCGCCAATAGAGATTATAATCTCTGAAGATTATCTCCCATCCAAGCCCGGCAAATCTCTTTCCAACTAACCCTTCGAGCCAAACATAATAAAAATCATCCATCATCTTAATCATTTCCTATAAAATTATATTCAGGAGATATAGAATAATAAGACAAGATGAATAATTAATTTAGTTGGAGAATGTTTATTTGAGCAGTGTGTGTATGTTGGTTTTTTTTTATCAGCTGAAGGGTCACAAAAGAGTTTGCCCTTGCTTGTCCCGTGAAGGTATTCAAATCCGAGAATGAAGGAAGACACGCCGGGCGTGATGGCGGGGAAAAAGACCTTCGCAATCTGGGATTAAAAGCCAAGCAAACAGACCGGTGACGTGACGGGAGGGCAAACAGTCATTTTCATATTTCCATTAAAATCGTTTGCCAAATGAAATCATGCAATCAGGTAGAAAGCGGCTAATGGAAAGCAGCCGGGCTGGCCAACACACACTTTCGCTTTTCAATTCAATTCAATGAAGAAAAGCAGCAGCCACTGCTATTGCTACTGTTGATGTTGTTGTTGGGGCGTGGGTGTTTAGGCAAGAGAAGATGATAATACAAAATTTGAAATTGGCTCTCCTTGTCCTGAATATCCCTCTCTTTAAAAGACACCTATCACAACTCGATTGAACAGATAATAGAAAAGTACAACAATAATAATAGGTTTGTTTCTGCAGCAGATGCTAATGGTTGGAAATTATTATTTACTCTACTTTTAGCTATTCGGTACACTAGAACAGTGCTTCTCAAAACTTTTTGAAGTCGGAGAACATTAATCTCGCAACATTTTTACAATACTTACAATGCAATAATAAAAAAATTAGATAAAATTACGAAGTGGGTTTCACATAAAATGAAATAAAACAAAAGTTTATTAGATGAAGGAGGAGGTATCAGCCAAAGATGGAATCACTCGGCTCAATAAAACATCTTTAATAAAACGTTTCAGCTCTGAATTTATTGGCCATCTTCAGTTAATTAGGAGTTATACACAAAATGCGGTACACATATGTGATCGAACCAAGTAATTACTTTCATTCTGAAACTTTTGAGTCCAGGCACGTTGTAAATTTACATGAAGCTAAAAATTTTATTTTTGACAAGGCTTGGTTCGATCACATATGTGTATCGCATTTTGTGTATAACTCCTAATTAACTGAAGATGGCCAAATAAATTCAGGCCGAAATGTTTTATTAAAGGTGTTTTATTGAAGCCAGTGATTCCATCTTTGGCTGATACCTCCTCCTTCATCTAATACAGTTTTATCACAGCCACAAACTCTTACAATAAAAGTAAGTTTAGATTTCGATATACATTATTTCGGGTTGTCAGCCCATCGTCAGGAGTCAGACTGACCTCGCAATTTTATCTAATTTTTTATTATTATATAAAAATGTTTCAACTAGAACCAACACCTATCTCCTTAAAAGTTACTTACAATGCAGCTTTAAACTCTATATTCTAATAATTTTTACTTTATCCAATGCAAAGCATGGGTAAAGTATTGTAATCGCTCTCGGGGCAAGCTTGGCTTCAAAGGGTCCTCAGGTAAAGACTAAGGAACCCATGGACTCAATTAAAGTCACAAATTGTAGTATTCAATTAGGTTGAATTTTAGCACGTGACGGTTTTGCCAAAAATTACAAGGGGTCTCGTCGAGAGGCCAAAAAGTGCGATTTTTTCATTTAGTGCGTGCGGATGGATGGATGGATGTATGTTATCGTTTATTTGGCCCACGATTTTTTCCACACCGTTGCACCGATTAAAATGAAATTAAAAACCTAGCATTCTTTTAACAAAATGAAGCGCTGATTAGTTTTTGGTACATATCGGTCAACAAACATTAGTACTTTATTTCAGTACTTTTTTAGTTTTTTCTAAATATCTTGAAAATGACTTAACCAATTTTGATGAAATTTAATATCCTAATTAAGTACCTTGGGGACCACAAAAAAGGTTAAATAAAGTTTTTAGTAAAATTATATTTTAAAGTACTTTACTCTAGAACATATTAATATTTCAAATGAATTTGGATAAAGTTTAGCAACGATCCGTTGCAGTTTATTTTTTCTCCTCTTAATGACCTCAGAATGAATTCCATTGTAGCCAGTCTACCATGAGTCTAAAATTTTCACAGCCAAATATAAATTATGCATATCAATTATAAAATTGTGTACAATCAAATATACAATAAATAAGAAATTAATTACAAACAATTAAATAGTATCACAGACAATGAAAATAATACATAATGAATAAAAATAATAAATAAATAAATAAAACAATAAAATAATAAATAAATAAATAAAACAATAAAATAATAAATAAATAAATAAATAAAAATATTGTTAGAGTTCAGTGGCTGTGATGAAACTGTACCAGATGAAGGAGAGATGTATCAGCCAAAGATGTAATCACTGGGTTCTATAAACACCTTTAATAAGACGTTTCAGCCTGAATCTTATTTGGCCATCTTCAGTCAATTAGAGTACTCATACAAAATACGGTACACATATGTGATCGAACCAAGCCTTGTCAAAAATAAATTTTTTTAGCTTCATGTGAATTTATAACGTGCCTGAACCCAAAAAGTTTCAGGATGAAAGTAGGGCACGTTATAAATTCACATGAAGCTAAAAAACATTTTATTTTTGACAAGACTTGGTTCGATCTACATATGTGTACCGCATTTTGTGTATAACTCCTAATTGACTGAAGATGGCCAAATAAAATTCAGGCCGAAACGTCATATTAAAGGTGTTTTATTGAACCCAGTGATTACATCTTTGGCTGATACCTCCTCCTTCATATAGTAAATAAATAAATAATAAATAAATAAATAATGAAAAAATATCACAAATAATAAAATTTTCACAGCCAAATATAAATTAGGTATAATAACTATATATGTAGTTATCAATTGTACTATAGCTTGATCTTATTTGCTAGGATAAACCTAATCAATGATTTGTATATATCCGGTCTTTCGAAAGACAAAAGATGCGCCAAATTCCATGGCCTTTGCACATGGTTCGCAATCAATTCACCCTCTAATCTGTCTCTAAATTTAAATTTTGGACATCTAAATATCATATGATTGAGACATCCCCATAAAATGATTCTAATAATTAATTTGTCTTATGAACACTTAAATATCAGTCTGCATCTTTTGCCTCTTAATTTGAGAAAAGAGCAATCTGATTTCCTCTTTCTCTTTATTCCTATCAATAATAGAATAAATTGAAAGTTTTTTGCCGAGAGTAGCAGAATTTTTATAAATTGAAGGAGACAATAATAGAATAATTTAAGTTTCTTTTTGCAGAAAGTAGCAGAATTTTTATAAATTGAAGGCGACAATAAAAGAGTGTGTCTTCTGCTGGAAAAATTAAATTTTTAATTCAGGTATTTATAGTTTATATATAGACTATAGTTTCTAAGGCTTTGCCCTCTTCATCAGTCTATTACAATTGATTCACAGGAATCCTATTACAATTGATAAACAGCATTTCCTGATGAAGAGAGCAAAAACCTCAAAACTAAAGTCTCGTTATAAATAAATTGAAAATTTATTTTTTAAGCAAAGGACACACTCTTTTATTGCTTCCTTCAATAATAGAATAAATAGCTCTCAGCTTCTAGAATTGGTCACTTTCAGTATCAATACTCACAGAACACGAAATCCATCTTTATTTTTTACTCCCTCCTTTTACAGATTCCTATATCTAAAATATTGTGGTATGAATGGTATTTTGGAAACTGTTAATAATAATAGGGATGTAGACATATTTAACACATCATAAAATAAAATAAAAATTCATATTTGCCGGAAATGTATGCTTGTTTGAAGAGAATGATTATTTTACTTTAGAATTATTTTTAAACCACTCATATGTTAACTTATTATTTTTATGTGATGTTATACATAATTTATGTACTTATATATGTTTTTTATACTGTGATTGTATTTTTAAGTGGGCTACAACCTACTTGCTCATATATTTATCAAATAAATCTATATATATAAAAGCCATTGTCAGACAGTACCCGTGGCGCAGCAAGGAACATGTGTGAGAAAAAGCAACTAATATTCAATGACAGTTGTTATATTGTCAAATTTTACAAATAAAACATATCTATTCTCTATATTATATATCTATAATATCCAAGGGCGGATCCAGGGGGGGGGCGGAGGGGGCGACCCGCGGGAGTACAACACGTGCGTCGCACGCAGAGGCCAAAAAACGGCGGCCAAATCGACAGGGAATTTATAACAATTTTTTTATTTTTTTTTTTATTTTAATGAACTTAAAATATGAGATATGAAATTTGTAAAAAAAATTTGAAAAAAAACATTTATTTTTTTAAAAAATTTTTAAATTGAAAATAAAGTTCTATGTATATGTGTATGTGTGGGGGGGGGGGGGCGTAGAAACAGCGCCGGCGCTCTGGTGCGTTTTCCAATCTGTGTCCAACTTCTAGCCTACCTATAAGGCGTTCTGGACAGCGTCATAAATAAATGAAGATTTTCAAACTTAAATTTGAACGAAACGAGTTATACTCATGACTTATAAATCAATCGATAGCCTAGATGTTCTGAATATTGATACGGAACCTCTTATTGCTATGTGCTCATGAAAAGGGAGAGGGAGTTAATCACCATTCAGGTATGTAGAATTTATAAGATAAGTCATTCATTCTAGGATGAATAGCTATTGAGGCTATCTGCGCAGAAGGTTTTCGAGACGTCATATATGGTACTTCGTAAAAAAAATAATATTTCTCATTTCCACTCATGACAAATCATTACAGCCCTAGGTAACCCTTTTGTCAAGGGCAACCAAGGCCGCCGTATACTTACCGAGGCCCTAATATATAATAATTTTTTGCAGAAATTTTCTCTTTGAAGAAAGATAGAATTTTCAGCTGAAAATAATGGAAGGCAGCCAAGGTTAATGAAGAAAGAAAAAATATCACGTATCCAAATAAGGTATATTTATTGGACTGTCATTCTTTTCTTTTTTCTACTTTCCTTTTAAATCAACGTTTCGGAGGATTCTTCTCTCCTTCTTCAGGGTTTCAAATGGTCAATGAAGGAAGGAAACAAGATGCTTCCTTCTTCTCTTCTCCAGCGTTGTTTGAAATTTTTTCCTTCCTTAACAAAATCATTAAAATAGAATTAGTTAATTATACAAAAAATAATTTTTCATTTTAATGCTTCTCTATGGAAAAAATTTCAATCACTGCTAGAAAAGAAAAGAAGGAAGCATCTTGTTTGTTTCCTTAATTGACCTTTTAAAACCCTGAAGAAGGAGAGGAGAATCCTCCGAAACGTTGATTTAAAAGGAAAGGAGAAAAAAGAAAAGAAAGTCCAATAAATATACCTTAGGTATTTGGATATGTGATAATTTTTTAATTCTTCATTAACCTTGGGCTGTCTTCCATTACTTTCAGCTGAATATATTTATTATAATATCCCACTTTATAAACTAACTTATGGTTGGAGGATTATTTAGGTAGAGAGGATATGGAAGATAAAGACAATTGTGAGAAAGAACTAGATTTATTGTTTTATAAACAATATTTTTAGAGGCCAAATAGAGATAGCTCCACTTAGACTCGTTTACACTTCAAACCCTAGTTAAAGTTTAATTGAAAAGTTTTTGTTTTGCCGAGAGTAGCAGAGTTGTTGATTCACAAAGAGAAACAAAGAGGTTGTCCTCTGTTTGATGCAAATAAACATACACACATATATATGAAAAAACTAGGATTCAAAACAGTATTCAAAACTCCAATTACTCTAGGAAAAGATTTAGGTTCAAATAAAAAAGACAAATTACCAAATATAGAAAAAGAAGGGGTTCATAGTTTGAAATGCAAAGATTGCGAATGTTGGGAAAACAGAGAGAAATATGAAAATTCGATTAAATGAACATATTAGAGATTTTAAAAATAAAAAGAATGAAAACTCTTTTGCGGAACATTTAAATTCAAACAATCACTCTTTCCCAGAAGGCACAGGTTTTAGATTAATAAAAGGAGAAAGAAACCCAAAATTAATTAGCGCGATTGAATCGTTAGAAATTTTGAAATAATTCAATAGAAATTCAAAACTTTGTTTGAACAACCAAATTGAATTATCAAATAGCAATCTGCTTAAGTAGGTATGTAAAATCTTTGGAAAACAAGGAGAAAGGGAAACATATTGTTATATTTGAATGTGAACCAAAAGAATGTCTTTATTGGTTCTAAGCTGACCACCAGTGAAGAAGGAACACCAAATTTTCAATATCCATACGATATTGACTCCATGAAAAACAAACATTTAAAATTAAAAAAGACTGATGATGAAGACCAAGTCTTCGAAACTATGGTCTCAAACAAATAAATAATATATATATACAGATATATCATCTCGATATATATGTGTGTATGTTTATTTGCATCAAGCAGAGGACAACCTCTTTGTTTCTCTTTGTGAATTAAAAGTTTAGTATTTTTTTAAATAATATAAGTACTTAGATATGATTAAAAAAATTATAATTCAGGTCAAAATAGAGTAATCCCATCTATATACCCTTACTACCATTAATTCTTGCTTTGTGAAAAAATATCTATAATAGGATACGGAAAAAATAAATATATTTTCGGATTCAGCAGCCGAAAATCTATAGAAACCTTACATAAATTATTCAAACAGCTTTTTCATTGCAGACCTGTGTGTGTAATTTATCATATTAACCTTTGATAGGTAAGAACGTCTTGAGTTAAATGGATGTTTTTAAGAGGATTTTTGCTCTTGGGTGGGTTGTTTTTGAAAAGGATGCAAAGATAGATTTTACATACCTACTTAAAAAAGCCCAAGAGCTTGAGAGAAAGGGAGAGAGAGATAGCGGGGAAGAAATCTTTTTAACTTTTTTTTTTTTTACTTTTTTCATAGAGTAAGCGTCGTAAAGCACTATGAAATATTTTACTTAATAAGCCCGGAAGGCAGGCTTAGCCTACCTGCCGGCCGAGTTTAGTTTTGAATTCACGAAAAAATTTTCATTTTTTTTTTTGTTCATTGTCTGGAACACATTTTCAACCATGATTTTTTTCAGTCTGTGAGTCTGAATTCAGACACCCACGATAACTCAAGAACGTAAAGTAGTAGAAAGTTCCTACTTTTGCTAAATTGTTTGTATTTTCAATATGGGGAACTGATTAGATTTTGAGTTTTCCAGCTCCAGATCTTCAGGTTAAAAATGCAAAATTATTCAAAAAATATCATTTTTTGAGATTTTACACCCTTTCAATCAGGGACGGCGGAACCGTGGGGTCAGGGAGGTCAGCTGACCCCTGGGAATTTGTCTACATATTGCATACCCCCCCCAGACCCCCTGTAGGCCTACATCACTTTCTAAGTTTTGACCACCCTGGCCTATGATTGTTCCGCCGTTCTTGTTTTCAATAGTAAAGAATAATAAACGATCGAACAGGTGTGTTTTGCATTATTCACTAAAACTGTAAACAGCGCACCGACTCTTGATAAAATTACACTTTTTACTCTAATTTTTTTATTCTAAAACATCTTCCAAAAGGAATGAAAAATAAATTAAAGATGGACTACTTTAAAAACTTTAATTCAAGTTCTATTATTATTATACGCCATTCACTCTTAAAGTAAAAAAAAAAAAGTAAAAAACTCAAGAAACTTTCTTTAAAGTTTATAAAATCTTAACATCGTTTTCATTGATATATGTACATGAACATTTTTTAAACAAATTAAGTTTCTTTGGGTTTTGTTTAACCATTTTATCTACCAAAGTTTTATGAATGTGTGTCCGATTATAGCTAGTTAAATTTGCATATAATAAGGATAAACTTTAACCTTTGTAAATGAATGACAATACACTTTCTTTTTTACTAATATACAAAAAAAAAACCTTTTTTGATCTAAAGAAAGGGTTAATTTTTGTAAAACTTTTTGTTGAGAATTTTCGCTGGACTTATTTTAGGTCCCTTCCATTAAAAGATAAAATAAATCGAAAAGATTCAGTTTGTTGGGAGTAGCAAAGTTGTTGATTCATAAGAAGAAAACAATCAGGTTGTCCTCTGCTTGATGATTGCTTATAAAGTGACTAGCTTACTAGTTTAAAAAAATTAACTTACTGGTCTAGTGTTTTTAATACGAATATGGTATATTAAATTTCAGCTTATTAACATAGCTATACAATCATTCGATTTTTTTGATTTTCTGAAATTCTGAAGTTAGAAATTCCATAATGTTATAAGTCTATTTTTGTCACCATAGACTAACAGAAAAATGTAATGTTTTAAAATGACTTTTCCCCACATTCTAGATATTTGAATAAACAAAAATCAAATTAATCAAGTGAATTCAATTGAGGTCTATAAGTTTAGTTATAGTAATATTTCAAACTTACATTTAACCAATAGGTACAATACATTTTTACAATATGAGTCTTATAGAAGGCATTGATATCTATGGTTATATACCTGGTTCAAGTGAATTAGATTATTTGGTCTAATGAGAAAAAAAAGTTTTTCCTTCTTCCATATGAATAGATAATTTTAATTTTTTTTATTAATTATTTTCCATTTGATCAATATATATTAAATAAAAAATAAAAAGAATCCTGAGTATAGTCAAAAAAAGTTATAATTGAGTCGTTCACTGCACAAACCGGTTAACTCCACTTTAAAAAAACACTTGGTTCAGTCATAGCTTTTTTACATTTATAATAAATTTCCCAAATAATAAAGATTAACACCATTAAATGACAAAATAAACTGCAACGGATCGTTGCTAAACTTTATCCAAATTCATTTGAAATATTAATATGTTTATTCCTTTATTATTAATCAGATATCACTTGCTATTTCCAGTTGACTTAAATTCAAAAATAGCGTTGATTCTCATCTATTACTTGAGGAATAACAATTTTACATTAGATTTCGGTACTTTTTTAGTTTTTTCTAAATATCTTGAAAATGACTTAACCAATTTTGATGAAATTTAATATCCTAATTAAGTATCTTGGGGACAACAAAAAAGGTTAAATAAAGTTTTTAGTAAAAGTATATTTTAAAGTACTTTACTCTAGAGTAAGATTGTACTTTTTTTAAATTCCTTATTTTACCAAAATTTAAAAAGAAAAACTTTAAAATTTATTCATTTGATCGGTAATATAGCTCATTTAAACTTGTTTAAGTAAGAATGGTTAGGCTTCTCGCTGTAAAATGATAAAAATTTGGGAGGAAATTTTATAAGTAACCATAGCAACTGCGTTGTTTTTTTATCCGTTACCTTTGCTGAAGACATGTAGGTCATCATCATCATCATTGAGTATACAGTCCTAAGACTGGTTTGATGCAACAATCCGTCTCCACTCGACTCTGTCCCCCGCCAGCTGTTTAACCTCTCTAAATGTCTGGCATCCCATATCCCCAATTATTTGGTTGAAATATTCTAATCTGGTTCTTCCCCTTCCCCTTTTCTTTCCCACCTCCCCTCCAACATGTAGGTATCGAGTTAAAATCAATTATAGTGATTGATTCTGATCTAATACTTGAGGCATAACCATTCTATATTTGATTTTTGACGTTTCGATTATTATTGGTAACCATTGCTGAAGACATGGAGGAATCGACTTAAAATCAAAAATAACGATCGATTCTTATCTAATACTAGAGGAATAACCTTATTGCATTCCATTTTTGATGTTTTGACTATTAATGGCAACCTCTACTGAAAACGTGGAAGAATCGACTTAAAATCAAAAAGACTAAATTCTTTTGTGGCAAACAACTCAAGCTTGAGTCTTTTTGTTTTATAGAGTTAATCGATTTGTGCAGTGAACGGTTCAATTATATAGAATCCAAGCTTTCGTTTAATTTATAAAGCTTTTCAATTTTTTTTTCAAGTTATTCAGTGTTAAAAATGTTAATAAATTAAACCAAATCTCGGTTTCTATTTATCACTGTTTTTATTTTATTATTTACCATACTCAATATTATTTTTATTTTAATCATATCAACAGAAATACAGATAAATATTACGTATACTAAATTGAAAGATTTTTGTAGCTTAGGGTAGCAAAATTTTTATATATTGAAAGAGACAATAAAAAGCGTGTCTTCTGCTGTAATTATTCCAGAAGAAGACACACTCTTTTATTGTCTCCTTCAATTACGTATACTACAATGTTATAAATGATATAGATCAGTGGCGTGTGGTCCATGGATGCTGTAGATGCTGCGCATCCCTAAGATTTCAAAACGACAAGAGTATTTTCATAAACATTTAAGGTCAACTTCAAAATATCGGGAGGATCTTTAAATTTTCAAATAATTATCAGTTATTTCAAATATTTCTATAAAAAAACATTTTTTGTTTTGAAAAGTATATTGGTTCTCGAAATGAAATAAAATTGTTGCATAATGTCAAGGGGCAATTAAAATAAATTATTTTCCAGAAAGGGTGCGAATAGAAGGTTTGATGACCCTTCTTGGTAGATATATCTTCCAGTTCAAGCATGTTAAAGACAAGTCCAGACACGTTTTAGTCGAATAAAAATTGTTCTCGATGGGGAACTATTAAAATAGTAATAATACCAAAAAGGAATAAATAAAGATGATTCGAGAATTTCTGGACTAATCCAGTCCAATATATATAAGATTGGAAATAACTAAGAGTACTATAGACAAGTCAAAGCTTGTTTATAGCAATAGATTTAGGAGAAATTTAATATTTTATTGTATGAGAGGCGGCTAATTCATTATGGAAGATTTCCATCTCAAATAATTAACTTCCCTGCATATTTGTCATTTTTATAATTATTCTTTCTTAGTAAAAGAAAAAAAATTCAGTCAGTCTGATTGATGTTGATGACTTGGCTTGATATGTTTACTAAGAATAATTATAAAAATGACAAATATGCAGGGAAGTTAACTATTTGAGCCCTGAAGAAGTCAACAAAGTTGACGAAACGTTGGCAAAAAAATATAAATGATCTTCATAAAAGATATAATCCTTATTTTCCTATAACAACTTCAATAATTTAATCAATGGACATAAATAATCAAAAAAAAAATCTAATGTTAAATTTGAAAAATAACGAAAATGTGCCTTATTGGATGAAATTTGCAAAAAAAAAGCGAAGATTAAAATCAAATTTCAAAAAATGAAGGGTATACTATTCTATCCCCCTCTCTAGCAGTTTATTTCGATTTATCTCATGAGCACTAGCACATTAGTCCTCTGCGCCACGTCACTTAAGACTCGTATCAAGCTCAAGAGTAATCTTTTAATGAGAGTTTCACTCCCGCCCTTCCACACTTACCCTTTCCATCCTATTCAAATTTCATATATTTTCTTTTATCATATTATTATGTGTGTATGTATTATTATTCGTGGTGTAATGGTCAGAATAACTGACTGGCAACCCGGAGGTCTCGGGTTCGATTCCCGGCTATACCCAGACATTTTTTCTGTAAGTATAGGGTCTGGTAATAAAATTAAGTGGGAGATAAATTTAACCGAATTTATCGCGCGGAGAATTTACCACTGCTCGAAGCCCCTAAAACCTTAGTAAATTGGATATTGAATTGTATCTAAGTTTCTGAGATTGGCTCGTGATCCCGGCTTCTTTTCCTTCTACTCTGTTCTTTTCACGATGGAGGGGCCAGCCCATACATGCCTTTAGGGGATCCACCTTCTGGTGTATCTCCTTCTCACATCAATATCATAAAAAAAAAGTACGTTTACTTTCAATGGGTAAAAAGTTCAAAATTCTGAGCTGTAACAAACGCTGTTCTTTGTCAAAACCTGTACCTCGTGTTTTTCTTAAGCTTAGAAACTTTGAGACTTCAAATAACAGTTAAATAAACTGCAATGGATCGTTGCTAAACTTTATCCAATGAACTATCGTAGTCTCGGGTAAAGTACTTTAAAATATAATTTTACAAAAAATTTTATATGACCATTTTTGTGGTCCTCAGGGTACTCAATTATAATATTAAATTTGTGGACCGATATGTACCAAAAACTAATCAGCGCTTCATTTTGTTAAAATAATGTTAGGTTTTCATTTACATTTCAATTGGTGCAACGGTGTGGAAAAAATCGTGGACGAAAAAACCGATAACCTACATCCATCCATCCGCACGCATTTCCAAAAAAAATGGCACTTTTTGGCCTCTCGACAAGACCCCAGGTAATTTTTGTCAAAATCGTCACGTGCTAAAATTCAATCTAATTGAATACTACAATTTGTGACCTTAATTGAGTCCATGGATTCCGTAGTCTTTACCTGAGGACCCTTTGAAGTCGCGCTTGCCGCCAGACCGATTACAATACTTTACCCATGCGTCGCATTGGATAAAGTAAAAAGGATAAATGCGCGCGGGAAATAATAATGATAAGAGATAAGGATTTTTCAACATTTCAAAACTGTCAATTCAATTAATCGATTTTCCAAGAGTACTAACCTGACTTACATCAGATATTGCATGTTCTATTATTTAGTACCTTCCTATATCTTTATTATAAAAGTAAATATGAAGATTTATTTTTGTTTTGATCTATAAAAGTTTATATTTATGTTTATATGATTTTTAGCTAAGTTGAAGGACGTTTTGATTAACAATATTTAAATTTAAATTAAATTAAATTATTTTTATTTGGTATGATTGAAGTTTTTGGAAACGGACTGGTAACTGAATTGAATGGATTTTGATGAGTCAGTCTATTATATATATAGTATATGGTGGTACCTATGAGGCATTCAACGGCAAATCGGACGGTTTGAAAAATTTTAATTTTTGATCTTCTTCATTTTTTGACATTTTTTAGTACCCATCAAAAAACTCTTCCTGGTAAATTGTTCGGTTTAAAAGATACGGAATTTCGGTTTATGTGTACAAAATTTGCTTGAGTTTGGTCTAAAGGGCTACTAGAATTTTCATTTTTGACTCTCCCCCCATTTTGGATGGTAACTTTTTTGCATTTCTAGCCTTCTGGGAGTCCACAGAATATGTATACAAAATTTGGTTGAGTTTGTTCGATAGGGCTAGAATTTTCATTTTTGACCCTCCCCTTCATTTTGGGTCTCTAGAAAATTCTAGCCCTTTCGACCAAACTATGTATACAAAATTTCCTTGAGTTTGGTCGAAAGGGCTAGAATTTTCATTTTTGACTCTCCCCCCATTTTGGATGGTAACTTTTTTGCATTTCTAGCCTTCTGGGTGTCCACAGAATATGTATACAAAATTTCCTTGAGTTTGGTCGAAAGGGCTAGAATTTTCATTTTTGACTCTCCCCCCATTTTGGATGGTAACTTTTTTGCATTTCTAGCCTTCTGGGTGTCCACGGAATATGTATACAAAATTTCTTTGAGCTTGGTCAAAAGGGCAACAATTTTCATTTTTGACCCCCCCCCTTTTTTTTTGTCTGATATAATGTTTAAAACATATTTTAAAAAAATATATATTTTATGTTCTTTTTAAAAATATATTCATTTTTTTCTAGTTAAATTTTTTCATTTTTTTATACCTTCAAAATATGGGAGATCTTTATGCCCCACCCTGTATATAATGATGGCCAAATCCCATTTTAATTGGTTACAGTCCCTGAAGAAGGAGAGAAGAACCCTTAGAAACGTCGATTTTGAATAAAAATATAGATATAATATTTCATTATTCGTGTCCATGATTAATAATTAAAGGAATCGTAGGGAGTTGGACAAGACTTTAAATTAAATTAAATACAAGTTTTGATTAAATATGCCATACGTTTCGTTGCTGTTTTGCAACTTCTTCAGTGGCTAATAAATGAGCCACTGAAGAAGTTGCAAAACAGCAACGAAACGTATGGCATATTTAATCAAAACTTGTATTTAATTTAATTTAAAGTCTTGTCCAACTCCCTACGATTCCTTTAATTATAGATATAATTTTCTCTCTTTTTTAAACCTTGAAATGCCTCATCAAAATCCATTTAATTTTTATTTGGTTTGACTCAGATATTGGTAGATTAATTTTCCTAAAACATTACAATATTTTTAGCCGCGTAGTATTATCTAATTTTGTATACACTAAAAATACTAATGAAAATAACTCGTTTATCCCTATACTTATAGAGACTGGAACTCACTACCCGCAATCGTCTTACGAGCATGAATTAACAAGCTACTGTTTTTCAAGACCCGCATTCACAGGTACCTTCAACTTAGACCCAATTCCCCAACTTTCTTTCTAACCTATTTACTTCTTCTTTAACCGATGCAAGAGATTCAGGGGCTGCACCTTCTTGCATCAATATTAAAAAAAATCTTCCAGATTTCAATTAAAACAAAGAAAGAAACAAACAATATACCTAAAAATTGTTCATCATAAAATAATTACGTAATTATTGACAAATAAATTAATAAACAAATTTCCAAAAAAAGTTTAATTTTTTCACTTAAAGGGTTCGTGACTGTTTATCATGTTTATAAGAAAATTCTCAAATTTTTACCATCAAATCATTGATGTATTAAATATTTATTCTCTAAATTTGAAGTTGATCGTCTGTCCCATTATCGAGAAATAAATTATTGAAAATTGTCCTTTTAACATGGAAGTAAATGGACCGAACTTTTAAAAGGGCTATAACCCTAGTAGCACAATGTTTCAAACTATATAGTAACTATATTGTCCCTACTAGGGAACTTCTATACAAATTATACCATTTTCAACAACTTTATACAGATCAATAATTTAACTTTTTTGAATCGAATGATACATTTTTCAATAGATTTGACAGTCTAGTTAATTAGTTATTCATAAATGTAAAAAATAAAACGTTATTTGCAGCCAACAGAATATAACAAAAGCACTAGTGTAGAATTCCAACTCTATTTCTTGAAATCATTTTTGTGTTACTTAAATAAATGTTTTTATAATGAGAAAAAATTTATCTCAATATTATTTTTATTAATATTATCAAAACAAAGATTTTTATTCGAAATAATCCTCCTTGTAAACAATTTTTTAATTAAAAAATTTAGTTGGCAGAAGTTGTCAGTCTGCAGAAATACAAAAGAATTTTTCGAAGATCAACCAGATATATAAGCTGTCCCGAACCTCCTTAATTCAATATTTTGGCCAGCCGGCAAATCGTGAACATTATAATATTTTTTTTCTTTATTTATTTATTAATGTTTCATATCAAATAAGTAGAAATCTTCATTATTTATTTACTCTTCTTTAATCTAAAAGATTATTATTTTAGTCCAATTACAAGTCTTTCTAGAATAACAGAAATTAACAAATATTTTTAATTTTTCACAAAACAAGTTAAGACCTGTCTTTTCCCCTTCTTGCAGCTTCTTCACGAGTCGATAGCTATATCAGCGCCCTTATTACAAATTAAATTTCCCATTTTTTTGATCATATTTAATTAGGTAATTTTGTTAAGGGAGAATCATGTATGTTCTTGGTGAAACATTAATAAAGTAAAGAAAATTTTTGAAAAAAATTTTTTAGAAACTTTTTAAAATTTAAAATATAAAATACTAAATAGGTTTCACATCCACTGAAACCTACCTAGTATTTTATATTTTAAATTTTAAAAAGTTTCTAAAAAATTTTCTTTACTTTAATTAGGTAATTGATTTCGGAATGTCTTCACCAGCCATATTTTTAAAAATTGAACAAAATAATAATATTTTATAGATACATTAATTTTTTGAGTGGATTTTAATGAGGCAGTCCAAAAATTCAAAAAAAGAGATAATTGTAACTATCTTTTTTATTAAAAAACCTAAGTTTCGGAGGTTTATTCCCTCCTTCAGGGATTCAAAGAGATCATTATAACTATCTTTATTATTCAAAAACCTACGTTTCGGAGGTTTATTCCCTCCTTCTTCAGGGGTTTGCATAAAAAAGATAGTTATAATTATGTCTTTTTTTTTGAATTTTTGGACTGCCTCCTCAAAATTAACTCAATTCACTTATCAGTCCGTCTCCAAAAACTACTTCATCTTATTAATTTTATTTTATTCAATTGAAACCTCTGAAGAAGATGATAATCTGCTTGATTTCTTAAGTAATGTTACTAAATCATTAGTTATCATTATACGAGTATATCAGAATTGAGACAGACTAACTCAAGAACCCAAGTTTGTTCTCGTGCCAAAATGTTTGGATTTCTAAAATTAAGATTTGATTAGATTTTTGTTTTTTTACCTTTACAATGTCCATCCGTCATTAAACGAATAATAAATCAAAGTCTAAAAAAAAAATAAAAAATGGCGATCTTTGAAAAATTAATGGGTTTTTCTGAACAACTAAAAAATTTCATAGAATATCAATATTTTTTTGTATTTCTTTCTGAAAAGTACGTTTAAAAACCAATTATTTGAAACAAAAAACTTCTCATTTAGTTAATTTTTAAAAAAGTTATAATCATTTGAAAAAAAATTCATAACTTTTTTCGGTTGGTTAAAAAAATTTGAAAAAATTCATAACTTTTTTTTCGGTTTGGTAAAAAAATTTGAAAAAATTCACAGGAACGTTTTTAGTGGGGTAGTATAACATAGAAAATGTTAAACAATTCGAAAAGGGTCGGGCCCCAAAGTGCTTAATTTGGCGTAGAATCTCCTACAGTCAATTAATAATACCTGTTTTTAGCAATACATAAAGATATAAAAGGGAAAAATTTTATTGAATGTTTTTATAAATTAAAAAAATACAAATCTTTTATAAAAAACAATCCAGAACACGTTTATTTTAAATCTAAACGTTTCGGGAGAATTTCTCCCTTTTTTAACCGACTTCAAAAAAGGAGGAGGTTCTCTATTCGACAGAATTTTTTTTTTTTTTTGTGTGCCTATGTTACCTCATATCTCCGCTAATTGTCAACCGATTTTGAAAATTTTTTTTGCATTGGGTCCAGTCTAGCTTCCGATTGGTCTCATTTTTTTCGATTTTTTTTCATAGGTATTAGACCTTTTTTATTAGGTTTGTTTAGACCTAACCTCTTTGTTTATGAACCGATTTCGATGGTTCTTTTTTTATCCGAAAGGGGGTGTCTTAGGGATGTTGTCATATTAATTTGGTCAAGTTCTGATGATATAATCACTATTAATAACATCACTAAAAAGAGAAAAATAAAAATAATTTTTAAGAAAAAAATAAAAACCGACTTCAAAAAATTAAATGCAACAAATAAAATACACTAAAAGGTATAAAATAAATATTATCTTATTTAGTTACAACTAAACGACGAAATATTAACACGAAATTACTTTTTGAAGTTGGTGCCAAACATATACCTTTTATGAATCGCACTCGACGGATCTTACTTAGTACGTTTGGCGGGTACGCTCGCTTATAGGTATAGTTTGTTTGGTACCGACTTCAAAAAGTAATTTCATGTTAATATTTCGTCGTTTAGTTGTAACTAAATAAGATAATAATTATTTTATACCTTTTAGTGTATTTTATTTGTTGCATTTAATTTTTTGAAGTCGGTTTTTATTTTTTCTTAAAAATTATTTTTTCAATGGTTAAAATTTGCGAAAAAAGAAAAACAAACTTGCTTTCTCTAAAGTTTAGAAACCATTTAAATTAATTTAGAAAGCTTTCTAAATTTTAGAGAAACCTACTTTTTTTCGCAAATTTTATCCATTGAAAACGGGTGAAATTCTCCCGAAACGTTTAGATTTTAAATAAACGTGTTCTGGATTGTTTTTTATAAAAGATTTGTATTTTTTTCATAAAGATATATATATTTGAGTGAAAATATGGTATATCACCCATTACGGCTTGGGATCTTAAATATATTTTATTATAATAATTGTTGAGTACTTTTTAAATTTAATTAATTGATGCTATGATAGATTTTGTAAAATGAAAATGAAAATGTTTGTAAATTAAACAACTACTGACTAAGTTAACAATATATTAACGAAACAATTCTAAATTGATTTGTTCACCAAATACATAAAAATATAATTGCAAACTATAATACTTGTCTACAATTAAACATTTCTTCACCAACCAAAAAAATTTGATCTCCCTAAATACTAGTATGTACCTCCAAGATAAAAAAAATCAACTGGTGTGTTCACCACACGACTTTCACATTTTCATTTATTTGAAATCATCGCGACACTACTAATTTACACCCCCTTCCTTTATTTCGTTTTTTTTTCTCAAAAACGGTTCTAACGATTTTGAGAAAATCAAAAAAAAAAGAAAAATCTTTCATGTAAATGTTCACTTCCGGTTTTCCGATTTCAACCAAAAGTTTGCCTATATCGAACTTAAGTTTCGAATTTCGTAGCTCTGAGACTTATGGTTGCGAAACGCAGGGGGGTACATACGTACGCTCTGACAAATGGATTTTTGGCCACTTTTTGGCCTTTGGGACCACAATATCCAGTTTTATGTCCCAAATCCGGTTTCCATCTATCAAGGGCATCGATTAGAAGTTACAAAATGAAATTAACTTTTTTCATCTCTGAGATACATGCTCTCAAAGAGTCAGGACCCAGACAGGGCATCGCAATACTTCCACATTATGGTATATTCTATGAACATAAATGTGAAAATAATTAAATTAACAATTTTATTATTAGTTACATTTAATTATTTAATTTTAACTAAAATGCTAGATATGTATAATCCATTTAAAATTCACAAGTTACGCCAGATTTATAATCTCTTGCTTACTTTTTTGAATTGTCTATCAGAGGATAGATCCGTATCGAACATCTGATCCCGTGGGAGGGTGGTATGGAGTGGGGGAGCGGATTTCCGCATTCAAATGATGCCGATCGGTGAGAAGAGTACTTGTGCCGTTTCGCTGCCGAACACTAAAAAGTATTGACTTTTTCAAGATTCGGTACGCTTTTCACAAATTTTAATCATGTCTTAAATAACGATTTAGGCATTATAGTTAAAACTTCGCACAGAAGTGTAGTTTATTAATACAAACAAGTGTATCCAACCTATCTACTCTTATTAAACGAGCAAAAATTGTATATTTATTTATATATTTGTTTGTATATATATTTGTATCTTAGTTCTATTTTGAAAACGGCTCTACCGATTTTGATGAAATTCACGGGTTAGGGGGTTTTTGGGGTGACAATTCGATCTGTCACGGTCACATCTTCGACAAAATTGTTTTTGATGGGGTTTTTTCGTAATCAAATTAATTATTCTCAGGTAGAAAAATGTCAATCTTAGGGATTTGAAAAGGGTTTCTCTTTTCTTTTGTACCCAGGCAGACAATGGGTTGATAATTCATTGTTCTCAAAGGCCTTGAAGAAGTATTGTGATTGTGGATTTTAACATATTTTGTTCTCCCTAAACGTTAGAAATATTAATAAACGTTTTATAATTGTTTTTATAAAGAACTTTATTTATTTAATAGAATAAAAAAATAATCAAGAATTTATTTAAAAATATCTTTCGCATAATAGGTCTCAATTTTCTGAAAAAACAACACATTTTGATGTTTTATTTATTAACAATTGGATGAATAAAAATGAATCGTATGGTTGAATCAAAACAGGTGCAGGAGGTGGGGTGCAGTGGTGGGGGATCCGGGGGTAGGGCGAGGTTTCGGGGGTGGGGTCGAGAGGGGTGGAGGTGGAGGGGGGAGGGGTACAGTGGGCGAATATTATATATTTTTGTATTTTTTTTAATTTGAAAAAATCGACCTTTTTTATCAGAATTTTAAATTAAAAATAATATCAAAATAAAGATTTTAACTGAAGGAAGAAGTTACCGAGCATCGCTCGGTGCCTTCAGGTACTCTTATCTTATTATATTAAACGATCAATTCTTGTATATATATATACAATCGGGTTCTTGAAAACAGCTCTAACGATTTCGCTAAAAATTGGTGTACTTATCAAGTATCATGAGTTATTAGTCGTGTGTAAATTTTAATCCGATTGAAATAAAGGAAGGGGGTGTAAATTAGTCATGTCACAAAATATTTATTTTAATCGTTCATATTTCGTCTTCGGAAAGTCGCAGAGCCTGGAAATTTGAAACTTAAGCTATCTAGAGGCCACAAGAGGTACCACAAGATTTTGGCTAAAATCGAAGTACATGAAATTCACGGGTTAGGCGGGTTTTTATCTTGACAATTTGATCTATCAAGGTCTCATCTTCGGATAAGTTGTTTTTGATGGGTTTTTTGTTAATTGAAATAATTATTCACAGGTGGTTGTTGGAATTTTATTGTTGGAAATTTATAGTTACATTTCTTTCAATTTATTTTTAATAAAATTAATTGTTTTTTTTTATTTTAAATTGCACTAATAGATCATTACAAATGTTATTATATATTAGAATTTGCCAATTTGATTAATAAAGGTATTTTTCTATAAAAATAATTTAATAGAATTTCAATTTTATTCTCTTAAAAAATCCGACAATTCGAAGGATCATACCTCCTTCTTCATGATTTAAAAGGGTCAAAATAAGGGAAGAGGTGTAAATTAGTCATGTCGGAAAATAAATATTTTAATCGTTCATATCTCGTCTTCGGAAAGTCGTAGAGCCTTGAAATTTGAAACTTAAGCTATTTAGAAGCAAAAAGTTACCGATCATCTCTCGGTGCTCCAGGCACTTATTTATTATTTATTGAATTAATTGTAATTTACATGAAAACTCTCTGTAAGTAAATAAAAATTCTAAACATTAACATAATTCAAACGCTTTTACGTTTTAGAATAATCATGTTATTTCATTTTCGCTAAAATAACTTCAAAATTAGGAATTTTTGACATGAGCGCAATTTGAATACAATCCTCGGCATTCAGCCGATTCTATATTATTGACTCAAATTACTCAACAATCTTAGACTGTGTTTTTAATTTTTCCAAATTCCCTACTACTCCTGTTACAAATTTACTCTGGATGCGAATGATACAACATTCCAAAGATTATTTTCAAATAATTATTAGTAAACGAAATTTTCTCTGGAGAGAGACGGACTGGTAGAAACTTTAATTGAATGTAATGGAAGGCAGCCCAGGGGTAGTGAGGAAAGAAAAAATTAACACATATCAAATAAGGTGTAATTTATTGGAATCCTTCCTCCTTTCCTTTCAAACCGACGTTTCGGAGGATTTTTCCTTCCTCCTTTCCTTTCAAACCGACGTTTCGGAGGATTTTTCCTTCCTTCTTCGAAACGTCGGTTTGAAAGGAAAGGAGGAAGGATTCCAATAAATTACACCTTATTTGATATGTGTTAATTTTTTCTTTCCTCACTACCTCTGGGCTGCCTTCCATTACATTCAATTAAATTATTAGTAAAATTCCAATACGCATATTGTAATTTTGCTCAGCTAATCACCTAAAAAATGTTTCTAAATTTACGAAAAATTTGTTATGATATTATCGATTTAGCTTAGTAAAAAATATGTTGTAAGATTACAATACTGGTAATATTACTAAAAAATTTGAGGCCGGATTTCCAATTTTTTATAGTAAAATTACATAAGAAATTTTTAACAGTGATAGTAGTAATATAATTGGAATCCAGACAGACAGACATACGGATAAAAAAATAGAAAAAAAATCATTTTATAAAAGTTTTCTCCACCTTTCCAACATTTTTAACAAAATAAAAAAATTTGAATCACTTCAATATTCCTACGTTTAGAGTATCGAAACGGAAAAAATTAAACGTTCTTTTTTTGTTTCTAAATAAAATTCAATATATTAATAAAAAGTGATTTAATATTCCTTTTTTGGAATATAAGATGGAAAGGTGTTTTAAATAAAAAAAAGCATGCCGGCTTCTCTTGTCAATTGAGAGGCTCTCAACCGTTGAGAGCAGCTCAATTGACCGTGCAAATGTGATTAATCAATCAATCAGGAGCAGGGGCTTTTTGCTATTTGTTCAAACGCCTTTTCACAAACAAGAAACTGCGTGAAATCATTTCTTTTGAATTTCTACCTCGCGATCTGCTTAATCCTTGTTCAATTGAATTTTTATTCTCAATGCAATTATGGGGAGATATAAAAAAACCTAAACAAAACAATTTTATCGTTTAATTTAATTACATGTCTACTACTACAAATAATAATTTATTTAATTACTTTCACTTATATAGAGAAGTATGAAAGATTAACTATTGTGCATTCACTTTCGGAAATTTCATTTTTCAAAGTCGCTAACTTTAAAACTATATAAATTAATTTCACTTATAAAATACAAGTAGGTAATAATATTCGATGTTCTTAAGAGTTTGAAACTGAATTTAGAAAAATAAAATGGGTTTTGTGGGCCTCAAAGGCCGTTATATGTGTCTGTTTGTGTTTGTGACTATATCACAGTATAAATAAGTCACAGAGCAACGAAATTTGAAATTTTAGCTAGAAACCAGCCAGAACGGTATGGTAGGCTTTTAATCCAAATTGACCTACTTCGTTAAAAATTTCTTATATATAGAGATTTTCTTTAGGAGACGGACTGGTATAAATATGCAATTGGATGTTGATGAAAGCAGTCCACGGTGGTTGTAAAAAAATAAGACTATAGAGGTTTTATTATTTTACATTTATTTGTTAAACCGACGTTTCGGAGATTTATTCTCTCCTTCTTCAAGGTAACAAAAGTCAATGAAAGTAGTTCAAAACATAATTACTTTCTGTCTCCTTTGACAATGCCAAAAAAACATTATAAAAATTTTTTTCATCTCGAATAGAAATGTTAATGCATGCAATTGATGATCAATATGTTAAAATTGCATGCATTAACATTTCTATTCGAGATGAAAAAAAATTTTATAATGTTTTTTGGCATTGTCAAAGGAGACAGAAAGTAATTATGTTTTGAACTACTTTCATTGACTTTTTGTTACCCTGAAGAAGGAGAGAATAAATCTCCGAAACGTCGGTTTAACAAATAAATGTAAAATAATAAAACCTCTATAGTCTTATTTTTTTACAACCACCGTGGACTGCTTTCATCAACATCCAATTGCATTTCTTATATAATTTTACTATAAAAAAGGAAAGTCTGGCCTCAAAACTTTTTAATAACACTACATACTAGTATTGTAATCTTACAAGATATTTTTTTACTAATACTTATCTAATTAATATAAGAAAAAGTAAAGTTACAATTTGTTTTTCTATTTTTGCAATGAGTTAATGTGATTTTACCAATATAGAATTTTTTACTATAATCAATCTTGTAAATTTCCTATCTATTTGTATTCTAAACATATAGTAAATTTCCAATTTTTTTAACAGGGGGGGGGGAGAATGTATATAAGGTGCCCGATGTATATAAGATATACTTTTTATCTCGAAAGTGTGTCGCGATCGAATTGTCCAAGCGGGGGGGGGGGGTGTCAGGGACGCCGCCCTCCCCCCCACACACACATATATATATAGAACTTTATTTTCAATTTTAAAATTTTTTTGCCAGGCACTGGCCTCTATATGGGGGGGGCGATCGCCCCCTCCGCCCCCCTGGATCCGCCCTTGCACTAGGGTGGTCCTTATTTTGGGTATTTTCGAATTTTTACGCTGACAGAGGGTCATATGGTTTGAAATAAATAAAAAAAATATCCCCCAAGTTTAAGTCTTTATCTCAATTTTAAGCTGTACCACACTATGATGCAAGCTTCCTATCTAAATAACATGGGGTTTTTGGCATTGAACGATCAATTTTTTATTCCGGCCAAAGTAATAATTCAAAAAATTTGAAACTCTGTAAACTTTATCCTTATAATAATAGGTATCTCTCGGAATTTTTACAGATTTTTAGCTATTATAATTTTTGAGTCTATTACTTACTAACACTAAGATATAGCAGTATTTTATCTAGCTGTAATTTCAAAATTATAATAGTTAAAAATCTATAAAAATTGTTAAAGATAGCTACTATTATAAGGGTAAAGTCGATAGAGTTTCAATTTTTTTGAACAATTGATTTGGCCAGAATAAAAAATTGATCGTTCAATGCCAGAAGCCCCATTTCATTTAGGTGGGAAATTTGCATCGCTGTGTGGCACAGATTAAAATTGAAATAGAGACTTGGAACATGGGCGATATTTTTTTAATTTTTTTTAAACCATATGAGTCTCTGTCAGCGTAAAAATTTGAAAATACCTAAAATAAGAACAACCCTAGTGTAAATCACTTATTATTTTATTTTCAAACTACTCCATTTGACTGTATTTGATTATTTTAATTCTCTAAAAGTTACACATCCCATAATTAATATTATTCAATAACTTTTAAGGAGATAAGTGTTGGTTCTATGTGAAACATTTTTATATAATAATAAAAAATTGGGTAAAATTGCAAGGTGGGTTTCACAAAAAAATGAAATAATACAAAAATGAGTTTAGAATTCGATATATTTCGGGTTGTCGGTTTATCCTATGCTAGGTCATTTTCTGTTTATTCCGCGAAGCTCTGGAATAAAATTCCAGCAAGTGTGAGAGGGGCGAAGTCTCTCGGTGCTTTTAAGGCAAGGTATTTCGATCTATTAATGAGTCAGCAGAAGGCTGGTTGATGGGTGGAGTGAGGCTGAGTTGTTGTATTTTAAATTTATTTTGTTCATGCAGATCATTTTGTGATATATATATATATAATTTCGTTTATTCTTCAGGTAAATAAAATTCGAGTTTCATCTATAAAGAGAATTTATTAGTTATTTATGACATTATATTACATTATATACATTATATACAATTTTACCTATAAAGAGAAATCGAAATTTTAGGTCCTTTATCTCTTGTAGTAATTTAGATATTATTTAGATTCAATATATTAATTTAGATATAATAAATAAATTAACAATATCAACAATTATAATAAAATATTTATCATTCATCTTGTATTGTCAAATTGTTATCTTCCTCACGAGGGGGTGGGGGGTTATTAGGGGGCAAGGGGGGTGGATGTAACTTATGTACTAGGGAAATTGGGCTTTATTGTTACGTTATTGTTAAATTAATCTGCTTCGCTATTTGTTGATGGGGCGGGTGTGTCCCTCAGTGACTGATCCAAGTGGCACGTCCCTGAAATGGAGAATGAAATTTGAGGTGATGCGTGAAGGATGTAGGGAAATGGGCTTCCTGGTACTAATACTATAAATAAAGTTATACAGACCAGCAATTAATAGAGAGACTGAGATATTTATTTTTTGTATCGTTATAAATAAGAAAGGCGAGATAGAGAAGTGTTTCCTTTGTAGTTTCCCAGTTGCAGTGGAGAGGCGTGTTATTTTGCTTGTAGATGTCCCGATGGGGAAGAACGGCTGGTGAATGTAATATATATATATATATATATTAGGTTTGAGGACCGTATCCGAAGGTGTGCTTCTCTGGTGCTCAATGTATATAATTGTATATATATTAGCGGTGTGCGCTTCGTACGCCAGTACCTTTTCCTCAAGAAGAACGTGTATCAAATAAAATGAAGTAACCGCCTTGTGCAACCTAGGTGCTCGATGAAGAAGGAACTTGTATATATATAGAATTAGCAGTTTATGTGCTCACTCTCTCTCTGCACTCGTGTCAAAAACTGTGGAACTTGAATATAACAGTATTTGTGTAGGTTTATTCAGAGTCACTTCGATAGCAGTAGATATGCACACTCTCTCTCATGACATGTCAGTCAATGACTGTCGAACTTGCTCAAGTCAATGCTCTTCTATATTTGTTAATCGTTGGTCATTTACTATGCTTTCCCAGAATTTATAAGTTTCCCTTGTTTGATGATAAATTGATTGCCTCAATTAGACTTAATGATGAATAAAAATAAGAATTTAATTGATTAATTAAAAATAAATTATGGTTCAATCCACAGGACCATTGCACCTCCGACGTTATGGCAAAGAAAAATGATTAAATATATTGAGATATTATAGGGATATTGATAGATATTTATTTATTTTTCTTTCGATACTTGTTTATGGGGTATTTATTGGGGACAAAAATGCTCGATTATTTATTTATGTATCGGGGTTGCGGACAGACGGACTCCAGACTCACCAGAACGCACGGTAACTCGAAAACGCATCGCCGAGACCTCACTCAATTCACCAGGGTATATTAATCATCCCAGATTCAGGGTGGGAACAATCACACGACTAACATGTTTATTTAGAGTAATTTAGGCGTTAAGTGAAATATTGATTCATTTGCATCCACTTACCTCGAGACACACTTGATTTTCGAGCAACAGGTAAAAAGGGTAGAAAATTATTTAATATGGAAGGGCAGAGGTGCTTAGGGTTACTATGGGGTTTGTGTTTATGACACATGACACAAGGAATTAGGAGTATCTTCTTTTTATTCGAATAATATTGATATTTGGGTTGTTATGATTCTATGGGATTAGGAATTAATAAGTGAGTGACCTGAGTAGAGAAGATATAACGAGAATGCAAGCAAGAGCAGGCTTTAACAATGATGGAACGAGTTTGCAATTTATTATAGATGGCAAAGACAATCGCTTAATACTACGTAATTGATTTGATCACAATAGCATTGACAATTATAGCTTTTAATAATGACTGGTTGACAAAACAAATAACAAGATAGATGATATCACTGGGGTATTTAAAATGAGGGACTAAAATATAATACTTATGTGTGGGTGGGTGAGATGTAAATTTAAGAGGGGATTCGATATCCTAACTAATCGGGTAAGAAATAAAACAAAACAGACGGCGAAACATAAAAACGAAGGGCTCGATTGAATTTATAAAAGTGAATTTAATAGAATGGATTAATGTATTTGTCTATTTACTGCTTTTACTGGGAACGAATAAATTAGTGATTTTAATGGTATGCAATTAATAATAGATTTATTTAAACTATGGGAAATAATATAATTAAGAATTTAATGGGGACTAGTAAATTTATATTTTTATAAGGTGGGGGCTATGAAATTTTATTAGAATTAAGGCGGAGATTTTTTTTTTTTTTTTTTTTTTTTGAACAAATTATATTTACAACAATGAAAGTAATAAGAAATGAATATAATAATAGGGGAGAAATAAATGAAACTTGGTTTGATTATTACTATTTTTACATTTTTAAGGCGGATATCAGTGGGAAGACAATTTTCTTAGATTTCACGTGGATCAACAAAATATTTTCTTTTCATTGATTTTAGCGTGTGTGATTCCGTGAGGCGTTACGAACGATTTGTTCCAACGCCATGGTGCCGGGGTGTACTTGATTCTGCAGCACGTGGCTAATAAATATTATTAGTAAAATTATTTTTATTAATTTTAAACTTAAAAATGATTTGGAATATTCTTTGTAGAGTGTCTTCAAATCAAGTAGAATTTTAACTGTGGGGATGATTTCGATTGGGGGGTATGTATTTATTTTAACTAAGGGCAGTGGGGACTGAATTTCAATAATTTCTTGATTATTAATAACTGGTGTATGTGTTTCTATTGGGGGCTGTGAGGATGGAATTTTCTGTATGTTATTTCCTAATATTTTGATTTGGTCGGCATTGACCTTTATCACCTCCCTCGTATCACTCATTTCGGTTTGCAAAATGTCTACTTGGGTTTGGGAATCGAGGGTTACTTGTTCAATTCTTTTTGTTAATTTGGTGTTTTCTTTGCCCTTATTATCAATTTCTGTTAGTTGACTATTGATAATGTTAATCTCCTGATCGAAGCTTTGTAGCTTGAGATCTATCTTTTCGAACCTTCCTGAATGTTCATTGATTCTACTATCTATCCCATCAAGCCTACTGGTCATTTCATCAAATCTGCCATTCATATTTTCAAATTTGCCATCTACATTATCGAATCTATCATTCATACTTCTAAATTCACCATTCAAATTTTCAAGTTTACTATCCATATTTTCAAATTTACCATTCAAATCTTCAAATTTAACATTCAAACTTTCAAATTTACCATTCATACTCTCAAATTTACCATTCATATCGCTACTCATATTTTCTAATTTACCATTCATATTTTCCAGCAGCCGAACCAATATTGCATTCGTATCATTATTATTGGGGATGGTGGGTCTAGTACTAGGGGGTGTGGAGGGGGTTGGGGGTGGCTTTTCTTTACCTGGCGCTCTGTCCAATGCGGCTCCGACTTCGGCTGTGGGAAAATGAATCATATTGTGAACATTATTCCCTGATTGACTGGAGTGAATTAGTCTCGAGGATGCGTCCCCGGTGCCCGCCGTCGGTCCAGAAAGCATAGAAAACGTCCCCCGCACGTCCGACATCGACAATTAATTTCGAAAGAAAAAAACAAGAGGCAAATAAATAAATAAATATTTGAATTTAAAATTATAATTAGTAGATGGAAGTGTCAATGGCCGTTGGTTATTTACTTATTTTTAATTCAGGCAAATATATATATAGAATAAATTCTTTTTTGTAAATTTTTCTTTTTCAATATAATAAAAAGAATTTTTTTTTTAAACAAAGGAACCTGTTAATCTCTGGGTAAACGTAGATATTTTCAAATATTTTCAGAATTATGTGTACCAGGAAATGATTGTGAGATGAAATGAAATTTTTTTTTGAAGATGAATAAGGATTGTCACCTGGATCAGTAGAATACCGGCTTCTTTTGCGGCCTATCCAATCCCAGCTTACGAACACCACACGAGGGGGTGGGGGGTTATTAGGGGGCAAGGGGGGTGAATGTAATGTAATGTACGAGGGAATCCCAGCTTACGAACACCACACGAGGGGTGGGGGGTTATTAGGGGGCAAGGGGGGTGAATGTAACTTATGTACTAGGGAAATTGGGCTTTATTGTTACGTTATTGTTAAATTAATCTGCTTCGCTATTTGTTGATGGGGCGGGTGTGTCCCTCAGTGACTGATCCAAGTGGCACGTCCCTGAAATGGAGAATGAAATTTGAGGTGATGCGTGAAGGATGTAGGGAAATGGGCTTCCTGGTACTAATACTATAAATAAAGTTATACAGACCAGCAATTAATAGAGAGACTGAGATATTTATTTTTTGTATCGTTATAAATAAGAAAGGCGAGATAGAGAAGTGTTTCCTTTGTAGTTTCCCAGTTGCAGTGGAGAGGCGTGTTATTTTGCTTGTAGATGTCCCGATGGGGAAGAACGGCTGGTGAATGTAATATATGTATATATATATCAGGTTTGAGGACCGTATCCGAAGGTGTGCTTCTCTGGTGCTCAATGTATATAATTGTATATATATTAGCGGTGTGCGCTTCGTACGCCAGTACCTTTTCCTCAAGAAGAACGTATATCAAATAAAATGAAGTAACCGCCTTGTGCAACCTAGGTGCTCGATGAAGAAGGAACTTGTATATATATAGAATTAGCAGTTTATGTGCTCACTCTCTCTCTGCACTCGTGTCAAAAACTGTGGAACTTGAATATAACAGTATTTGTGTAGGTTTATTCAGAGTCACTTCGATAGCAGTAGATATGCACACTCTCTCTCATGACATGTCAGTCAATGACTGTCGAACTTGCTCAAGTCAATGCTCTTCTATATTTGTTAATCGTTGGTCATTTACTATGCTTTCCCAGAATTTATAAGTTTCCCTTGTTTGATGATAAATTGATTGCCTCAATTAGACTTAATGATGAATAAAAATAAGAATTTAATTGATTAATTAAAAATAAATTATGGTTCAATCCACAGGACCATTGCAAAGTGTTTCCTTTGTAGTTTCCCAGTTGCAGTGGAGAGGCGTGTTATTTTGCTTGTAGATGTCCCGATGGGGAAGAACGGCTGGTGAATGTAATATATATATATATATATATTAGGTTTGAGGACCGTATCCGAAGGTGTGCTTCTCTGGTGCTCAATGTATATAATTGTATATATATTAGCGGTGTGCGCTTCGTACGCCAGTACCTTTTCCTCAAGAAGAACGTATATCAAATAAAATGAAGTAACCGCCTTGTGCAACCTAGGTGCTCGATGAAGAAGGAACTTGTATATATAGAGAATTAGCAGTTTATGTGCTCACTCTCTCTCTGCACTCGTGTCAAAAACTGTGGAACTTGAATATAACAGTATTTGTGTAGGTTTATTCAGAGTCACTTCGATAGCAGTAGATATGCACACTCTCTCTCATGACATGTCAGTCAATGACTGTCGAACTTGCTCAAGTCAATGCTCTTCTATATTTGTTAATCGTTGGTCATTTACTATGCTTTCCCAGAATTTATTGGTTTCCCTTGTTTGATGATAAATTGATTGCCTCAATTAGACTTAATGATGAATAAAAATAAGAATTTAATTGATTAATTAAAAATAAATTATGGTTCAATCCACAGGACCATTGCAAAGTGTTTCCTTTGTAGTTTCCCAGTTGCAGTGGAGAGGCGTGTTATTTTGCTTGTAGATGTCCCGATGGGGAAGAACGGCTGGTGAATGTAATATATATATATATATATTAGGTTTGAGGACCGTATCCGAAGGTGTGCTTCTCTGGTGCTCAATGTATATAATTGTATATATATTAGCGGTGTGCGCTTCGTACGCCAGTACCTTTTCCTCAAGAAGAACGTGTATCAAATAAAATGAAGTAACCGCCTTGTGCAACCTAGGTGCTCGATGAAGAAGGAACTTGTATATATATAGAATTAGCAGTTTATGTGCTCACTCTCTCTCTGCACTCGTGTCAAAAACTGTGGAACTTGAATATAACAGTATTTGTGTAGGTTTATTCAGAGTCACTTCGATAGCAGTAGATATGCACACTCTCTCTCATGACATGTCAGTCAATGACTGTCGAACTTGCTCAAGTCAATGCTCTTCTATATTTGTTAATCGTTGGTCATTTACTATGCTTTCCCAGAATTTATAGGTTTCCCTTGTTTGATGATAAATTGATTGCCTCAATTAGACTTAATGATGAATAAAAATAAGAATTTAATTGATTAATTAAAAATAAATTATGGTTCAATCCACAGGACCATTGCATCCTATTGGTCGTCGTTGTGGCAGGGGATTTCATTGTGGCTGCGTTGTGGCGCGGATTTCAATCTTACATATATATATATATATATATATTTCCGGTGATCTTTTTGATGACCAAACGCGTACCGTTACATAATTGAGGTGGATTCAAATTACGGAGGAGAATAATAGGGGAACTAATCTTTAATCGAAGATTATGTGGTGGCATTCCAGGGATATCTAATGAATTTAAAATATATATATATATATATATTGTATTTCGATTTCTTTTGTCAATTAATTTCAATAATTTTTTTTCTTTTATTTTTAAATGTAAAATGAAATTGTTTTTGTACTTTTTTGCCTTTTTTTCTCGTTACACAAGGCAATAAATAGAAATTTCGCGTCCCCCTCACTTCCGCCCCTCTTTCACCCAAATGGTTCAGTAGCCACGACCCCCGCTGAAAAAGCCGAAAAAGGCGTCTCTGTCGCATCTGTCTTGGAATGAACACATCTCCTCTGTGGCTTCTTATTCAGGTCCAAGCGATTTTACAAACCCCCACAACTTCTCACCATCTACAAGGCCCAAATCCGCCCCTGTCTCGAATACGGCTCTCATCTGTGGAGAGGAGCCTCAAAATATTCTCTTGCTACCCTTGATGCAATTCAGAAAGGAGCCGTCAGGCTAATTGACGATTCTACCCTCACCGACTCCCTCGACTCGCTGGCTCATCGAAGAGATGTCTCTGCCCTTTCCTTTTCTATAAATACTATCACGGCAGGTGCTCTGATGAGATAAAATCAATAATTCCCCCCATAGCATGCTTTGCACGTAGCACACGTTTTGCCGACTCCCAACACTCTTTCGCGGTCAAATTGGAAAAGTGCCGGACCACTTCATTCGCCAATACATATATCCCCATGACTTCAAGGAACTGGAACTCTCTCCCAGCCTCTATCTTTCCCAGCACCTATGATCTTCAAACCTTCAAAACAAGGGTGCATAGACACCTACGTCTACACCCTCTCACTTAATCAACTTTCCCTTCTCTTCGGTAATGCAAGGGTCTTTCGAGATCCATAGGGGCTACATTATGGTGCACCCTTCTTGCATTCGATTGCATTAAAAAAAAAAAAAAAAAAAAACTCTCTAGGATGAATTGAATTATTGTAAGCAGATCTTTTTTTTAATGTAATATAATTTGTTTCTGTTATGCTCCAGGGAATTTTATTCTCAGAGCTAAATAAAATCTATCTATCTATCTATCAGTTTTTTCTGACTCCCAATGATGGACTCATTTTTGTTTTATTTCATTTTTTTTTGAAACCCACCTCGCAATTTTACCCAATTTTTATATTATTAATATTATTCCTTTTTTAGGGAAAATATTTTAATCTAAGTCATTCTTTCCCCTTTTCAAATACCTATATTACTTCCTTTAAAATATCCTTCAGACATTTCCAGTGTTTTTCCCTGTGTTCAACCTTATAGCTCTTCGTCAAAGTTCACCATGAAAAAAATAAATATATAAATGAAAAAAGCATGCCTCAATAGGAAAATAATAATTTCAAAAAAAAGCTGTCAAACATTTCGTTCGTCTCTCAATCGAAAAGTGTGGGTGTATGTTTATTTCTATTTAGTAGGTTGATTGATAGATAGATTGATTGATTGATTGTATTTGCATTTGAATCAATAAACAGCATCGATTGGCGAGAGGGAGGATGTCTTTATTTATTCACCACATAATGTTTAGAGTTTAATCACCCGATGAATATTAATTGGTTCATTGGCGGCGCCGTTATTGAGTTCCATCCAATTTACGCGTCAATTTCTGTGACTTATTGATGAACCGGTCCCCCCCATTCAGCACCGGGGATAATGGGCAGACATCACTCAAAATTGCTGCCGTCGTCTTCAAGGGCTTTTATGCACGTTTGCTAGCTAAGTGCCAAAATACACAGAGAAAAGGTTTTTTCCAACGCCTGCCCCCCCACAAACGGATAATCATCGTCTATCGTGTTCCGAGCATCGTCTCAAGGATTATGGCTCTAAATTCACCCTAAATGGGCGCTTCTCAAATGTTAAACCCCCCCCCTCTGGTTCATTTCAAAAATCGAGGAGGGATACATTATTTTTAAACAAATATTTGATATCATTTCTTTATTTAATCAGAAAAAAATCTAAATAAAATAATGCAGTCCTACTTGCTGAAAGTATAAAATAAAACAGACTTCAAAACAACTAAATGCAACAAATAAAATAATAAGAACTCAAAATTCAAATAAAATGCACTAAAAGGTATAAAATAATTATCTAATTTAGTAACAACTAAACGACGAAATATTAATATGAAATCACTTTTTGAAGTCGGTGCTAAACAAACGTACCAGCCAAACATATTAAGTAAGATCCGTCGAGTTCTATTCATAAAATGTATATTTTTGGCACCGACTTCAAAAAATGATTTCATGTTAATATTTCGTCGTTTAGTTGTAACTAAATTAGATAATTATTTTATACCCTTTCGTGCATTTTATTTGATTTTAGAGTTTTTATTATTTTATTTATTGCATTTAGTTTTTTAGAAGTCTGTTTTATTTTTTTATAAAAGATTTTATTTATTATAATTTCGACTATTTGCTCATAAGAATTGGAGATTTACATTATTTCATCATTGATCATATCATCAGAACTTGACCAAATTAATATGGAACCACCCCTAAGGTATCCCCTTTCCAATAAAAAAAGAATCATCGAAATCGGTCCACGTGGCAAAAAGTTCTCGCCGAACATACATAAAATAAATAAATAAATAAATAGTTAGGTATCTTGACTATCTTGGAGCTATAATGATCCAAACGCAGAAAGATTATTAAAATCGGTTCATAAACAAAGAAGTTATGCATGAACAAACATAACAAAAAAGGTCCAATACCAATGAAATTTATATTTTTACCAATCGAAAACTAGACTGAACCCAATGCAAAAAAATCATCAAAATCGGTTCGCAATTGGCGAAGATATTAGGTAACATAGACACAAAAAAAAAATAGTCGAATTGAGAACCTACTCCTTTTTTGAAGTCGATTAAAAATAAAAGTCATGTTTTAAAATTAGGATGTACAGTAGAACCTTGTTTATCCGGACTAACTGGGACCAAGGCCGCCCCCGTGGTGTAATGGTCAGAATAACTGACTGGCAACCCGGAGGTCTCGGGTTCGATTCCCGGCTATACCCAGACATTTTTTCTGTAAGTATATGGTCTGGTAATAAAAATTAAGTGGGAGATAAATTTAACCGAATTTAAAAAAACCTTAGTAAATTGGATATTGAATTGTATCTAAGTTTCTGAGATTGGCTCGTGATCTCGGCTTCTTTTCCTTCTGCTCTGTTCTTTTCACGATTGAGGGGCCAGCCCATACAAGCCTTTAGGGGATCCACCTTCTGGTGTATCTCCTTCTCTCATCAATATCATTAAAAAAAAAAAAAAAAAAAAAAAAAAAGGCAAACTGGATAATCAAAAATCCGGATAATCCGGATATATGGGTAATAAAAAAAAATCCTCAAATAAGCGAATTTGAATTTATTACGATAAAAATAAACTGCAACGGATCGTTGCTAAACTTTATCCAAATTCATTTGAAATATTAATATGTTTGTTCCTTTATTATTAATCAGATATCACTTGCAATTTGTAGTTCATATTGACATTAATTCAAAAATAATTCTCATTTAATAGTTGAGGAATAACCATTCTACATTTGATTTTTGACATTTCGGTTATTATTGTAACCATTGCTGAAGACATAGAGGAATCGACTTAAAATCAAAAATAGCCATCGATTCTCATCTAATACTTGAGGAATAACAATTCTACATTAGGTTTTTGACGTTTCGATTATTATTGGTAACCATTGCTGAAGACATGGAGGAATCGACTTAAAATCAAAAATAACGATCGATTCTTATCTAATACTAGAGGAATAACCTTATTGCATTCCATTTTTGATGTTTTGACTATTAATGGAAACCTCTACTGAAAATGTGGAAGAATCGACTTAAAATCAAAAAGACTAAATTCTTTTATGGCAAACAACTCAAGCTTGAGTTGTTTACCAAAAAAGAATTTAGTCTTTTTGATTTTAAGTCGATTCTTCCACATTTTCAGTAGAGGTTTCCATTAATAGTCAAAACATCAAAAATGGAATTCAATAAGGTTATTCCTCTAGTATTAGATAAGAATCGATCGTTATTTTTGATTTTATGTCGATTCCTCCATGCCTTCAGCAATGGTTACCAATAATAATCGAAACGTCAAAAACCTAATGTAGAATTGTTATTCCTCAAGTATTAGATGAGAATCGATGGCTATTTTTGATTTTAAGTCGATTCCTCTATGTCTTCAGCAATGGTTACAATAATAACCGAAATGTCAAAAATCCAATATAGAATGATTATTCCTCGAGTACTAGATGAGAATCAATCGCTATTTTTGGTTTATAGTCGATTTCTCTATGTCTTCAGCAATGGTTACCAATAAAAACCGAAACGCCAAAAATCCAATATAGAATGATTATTCCTCAAGTATTAGATGAGAATCGATGGCTATTTTTGATTTTAAGTCGATTCCTCTATGTCTTCAGCAATGGTTACAATAATAACCGAAATGTCAAAAATCCAATATAGAATGATTATTCCTCAAGTATTAGATGAGAATCAATCGGTATTTTTGGTTTATAGTCGATTTCTCTATGTCTTCAGCAATGGTTACCAATAAAAACCGAAACGCCAAAAATCCAATATAGAATGATTATTCCTCAAGTACTAGATGAGAATCAATCGCTATTTTTTATTTTAAGTCGATTCCTCCATGTCTTCAGCAATGGTTACTAATAAAAACCGAAACGTCAAAAATCCAATATAGAATGATTATTCCTCAAGTACTAGATGAGAATCAATCGCTATTTTTGGTTTAAAATCGATTTCTCTATGTCTTCAGCAATGGTTACTAATAAAAACCGAAACGTCAAAAATCCAATATAGAATGATTATTCCTCGAGTACTAGATGAGAATCAATCGCTATTTTTGGTTTAAAATCGATTTCTCTATGTCTTCAGCAATGGTTACTAATAAAAACCGAAACGTCAAAAATCCAATATAGAATGATTATTCCTCAAGTACTAGATGAGAATCAATCGCTATTTTTGGTTTAAAATCGATTTCTCTATGTCTTCAGCAATGGTTACTAATAAAAACCGAAACGTCAAAAATCCAATATAGAATGATTATTCCTCGAGTACTAGATGAGAATCAATCGCTATTTTTGGTTTAAAATCGATTTCTCTGTCTTCAGCAAAGGTAACGGATAAGAAAACAACGCAGTTGCTATGGTTACTCATAAAAATTCCCCCCAAATTTTTAGCATTTCACAGAGAGAAGCCTATCCATTCTTACTTAAGCAAGGCTAAATGAGCTATATTAAAACTTTCAAATGAATAAATTTTAAAGAACTTAAAAAATTAAAAAAAGTAACATCTTACTCTAGAGTAAAGTACTTTAAAATATAATTTTACTAAAAACTTTATTTAATCTTTTTTGTGGTCCCCAAGGTACTTAATTAGGATATTAAATTTTATCAAAATTGGTTAAGTCATTTTCAAGATATTTAGAAAAAACTAAAAAAGTACTGAAATAAAGTACTAATGTTTGTGGACCGATATGTACCAAAAACTAATCAGCGCTTCATTTTGTTAAACTAATGGTAGGTTTTCAATTTCATTTCAATCGGTGCAACGGTGTGGAAAAAATCGTGGGCCAAAAAAACGATAACATCCATACATCCATCCATACGCACGCACTAAATGAAAAAATCGCACTTTTTGGCCTCTCGACGAGACCCCATGTAATTTTTGGCAAAACCGCCACGTGCTAATATTCAACCTAATTGAATACTACAATTTGTGACTTTAATTGAGTCCATGGGTTCCGTAGTCTTTACCTGAGGACCCTTTGAAACCACGCTTGCCCCGAGAGCGATTACAATACTTTACCCATGCTTTGCATTGGATAAAGTAAAAACATGTTTATATCAAAATTACTCAGTTCCGACTTCGTCAATATCAAAACTAAAGCGAATTTTTGGTGAAATTATAATTACATTCTTGCTATCAGAGTTAAAAATTATTATCTATGTGAACATTTATTAAAATAAAAATGTCTACAAATCCGATCCGGATAATCCTTAGGACGGGATAAATGAGGTTTTACTGTATTTTTCTTTTTAATATAAAAACATGAAAGTGTATTTAGTTAATTTGATGTTGATTTACCCTAATGGCATGTTCGCTATGATAACAGATAAACTTTAAGATATTTTTCTCAAGTTTTATTTATTTTTAACTTAAAAGTTTCAATCCAATAAGCTCTTCGATTTCTAATCTACTCTTATTAAACGAGCAAAAATTGTATATTTGTATATATATTTATATCTTAGTTCTATTTTGAAAACGGCTCTACCGATTTTGATGAAATTCACGTGTTATGGGGTTTTTGGGGTGACAATTCGATCTGTCACGGTCTCATCTTCGACAAAATTGTTTTTGATGGGTTTTTTCGTAATCAAATTAATTATTCACAGGTAGACAAATCCCATTCTTAGGGTTTTAAAAAAAGGTTTCCCTTTTCTTTTGTGCTCAGGCAGACAATGGGTCGGGTAAATCCTTTATTCTCAAAGGCCTTGAAGAAGTATTGTGATTGTGGATTTTAACATATTTTGTTGTCCCTAAACGTTAGAAATATTAATAAACGTTTTATAATTAACTTTATTTATTTAATAAAATAAAAACTAATCAAGAGCAGGTCTCAATTTTCTGAAAAAACAACACATTTTGATAGGTTTTATTTATTAACAATTGGATGAATAAAAATGAATCATATGGTTGAATCAAAACAGGTGCAGGAGGTGGAGTGCAGTGGTGGGTGAATCGGGGGTAGGGCGAGGTTTCGGGGGTGGGGTCGAGCGGGGTGGAGGTGGGGGGTACAGTGGGCGAATATTATATATTTTTGTATTTTTTTTAATTTGAAAGCGGCTCTCAAATAAAAATCGACCTTTTTATCAGAATTTTAAATTAATTTAAAAATAATATTAAAATAAAGCTTTTAACTGAAGGAAGAAGTGGCTCCAGGTACTATATATTAAATGAGCTATTTCCCTCGAATCAAAAAAAAACACCAAAAATCTATCCGGGCGAATGGTGATTCAAAAATAAATTTTTTCGACATTCGACAAATATATTTCTTTTTCTTTCAATCTATAGCAGCGATTCTTAAATTATAAGTCGAAATTCACAATAGGGTTGTTTGTTATTTTTAACGAGTTGCAAAAATTAGAACATATGGAACTTAAGTAAATACCTACTTGAAAAAAAAAATTATAATAACCTTCTGTTTAAATTTATTCTTCCAAAAGTAATTTTCAACTATGATTTTTATTTGTCTGTGTGTCTGGATCCCGAAACCCACAAAAACCCACACACCAACCGAAAGTCGTAGAAAGTATATTCTGGGGCTAAAATGTTTGTATTTTCAATGTGGAGAACTTATTAGACTTTGGACTCTCTAGCTTTAGAACTTCTTGTTCAATAATACACAAAATATTTTTAGTTGGCTCATGTGTCCATTTTAATAATAAATAAAAGATTCAAGGCTTTTGGACAATTATTTTTTATTAATGTTTGTTTTCAGTACTTGAAAAAGTCCTGAAAAAGGATATTTAATTGATATTTAACATTAATAAAAAAAATTGTCCAAAAACCCGTGAATCTTTTATTTTTTACACAAAATATTTTTCTCAAAATAATTAAAATAAAAAATAAATTTCTAGGGGGTCATTTATAAAATACGTTCGCAACCAGGGGGGTATTGCTTAGCATATTAATAATAATAATGAAAATAATTATGTTGATTAATGTCCATTATAATTAGTAGATTAAAAATTCACAGTTCATTGGACAATGTTTTTTATTGAAGCTCTTATTCAATTTTTGTACAACGTTTCGTCTCTTTCGAGGCTTTTTCAAGCACTCAATTGGTTAGAGCAACATTGGTTGAGATAACAATAAAAATAATTGAGACATAGTAGAATTTTTTCTTTTTAGATTGATACATCATTGTATACATCATTGTATCAATCTAAAAAATAATTGCTAACTATGTCTGTATGTTATCTCAGCCAATTGAGTGCTTGAAAAAGTCTCGAGAGAGACGAAACGTTGTACAAAAATTGAATAAGAGCTTCAATAAAAAACATTGTCCAATGAACTGTGAATTTTTATTCTAATAAAAATAATATTTATTGAATGATCTGTCGATGTGCATAATACGTGACAAGGGGGGGGGGGGGGTCTATAAGGAAACGTGAGGTTCGCCCTTAATTAATTTTATTTTAATTTTTTTCTTAACTTGTCAGCAACAATAGGTGAGAGCTTTTGTGACGTTATATTTGTTAGGCGGTCACAGAAAATGTGAAAGGCAAAATTTTGCGTAACGTATTTTATGAATGGCCCCTATAGTTTATTATGTTTAATTTACAATTTTGGGTGGCACTAACTGGCTAGCCTACCAAGTCTTTAAAAAATTTTAATTTTTTCCTATTTTCCTTCAATTTTCTCATTGTAGACAGATACCTATGTCTGAAAAGTATAAAAAATTTAACATGTATAAGGGTTGTTCATTCGAGTACATCCCACCCGTTTTAATAAGTTTATCATTTTTTTCTAGGCATTTCTAAATAATAGCGTGGCTAATATGAATTGTATTGTTTGCCCAACAGTTTCGCGATTAATGGGGTCAACGGCGGCAGCGACGGCAGCAGGGATGAACATGAACATGAGCAACATGTCCGGCCTGGGAGCGTCCTGTTCTGTCGGAGGCGACGGATCAAAACCGATGCAGTTCCCCCTCGCTCAGAGAAGGAAACGACGCGTCCTCTTCACACAGGCTCAGGTTAGAAACCCATTCATTGATTTCCATTTGTCTTAGCTACGGGTAGATACCTAGAAAAGATGGTTGAGCTGCGAAATTGTTACTTCTACCAAAGTATATTTCTCTATCTATCTATAGAAGCAATTCTTAAAACTATGATTCGCGAACCAACATAGAGTTGTTCACTGTCTTTAATAAGTTATAAAAATTAGAACAGTGGCGTGCGGTGACTTTTCAACCAGGGAATGATGATCACTCAAAAAAAAATATTTGCTCATTATGCTATAAAATGCCTGAAACGCGAAGAAAAATATTTTTCAACTATGATTTTTTTCTCTTTCTGTGTCGAATTCCGATACCCACGATAGGCAAAGAACTGAAAGTCAAAAAGTTCTTTTGTATCAATACATTGTACCTGCTGATTAGATTTTGGAATATCTGGTTCAAAAGGCAGAAAATATATTTTGAATTATTCTAATGAGATTTTAAGAGGATGTTATAGCATAGTCATAAATGAACAATTTATTATATTTAATTTTAATATGAATTACTAGGGAACCTCTAGTGTACTAAGTCTTGAAAAAGTTTTCACTTTTTTATTATTTAAGAGTTGAAATTTATAGTAAAATAACTCATAATTAATTATAATTATTTTTTTTTATTTATTATTCAAAGTTATTACAATCTGATCAATAAAGAAGATCAATGAGTAATTTATTTCTTATATAATAGTACACTCCCTAAAACTAAATAGCCTTGTGTTCTAATATCTACTACTACACTAGATTTTATTGTTATTTCACTAACTGAAAACGTTTTCTTCTTTTGAGTCTTAATTATTTATTGAACACGAATAAATATGCCATAAAACTATGACATTTCGATCGACTTATTCTGCGGCCGAAACGTCGTAGTTTTATTGTACGAGTATTTTTTATTCGTGTTCAATAAATAATTATAATTAATTATGGGTGATTTTACCAAAATTTCAACTCTTAATAAAATCACAAAAATAAAAGCTTCAACAGCTTCATTACTAATTGATAGCTCTATTTTTAACCCCCCCCCCCCCCACACACACACAATTAGGCCCGCGAAAAATATAATAAGTCTCTTTTATATTATAATTTAATAAAAAAAATTTATAGTAAATTCCATTTTTCTTGTTTTTTTTTTTTTTTTTTTAATATTTTTAATTAAAAGGCTTATGATGAAGGTTAAACCTTCGAAATTATAGTTTCAAACGAATAAATTATATATAGGTAGGTATAGGTACATATTTATTTTTTGCATATCTAGGTAGATATATTTAGGTATTTGAATCAAACCGAGGACAGCCTCATTAATTTCTTTTTATGAATCAACAACTCTGCTACTCTCAGCAAAATAAAATATTTCCAATTAAGTTTTATATTCACGCCGATTTGGTTTCTAATTCTTATTAAATCGTTTTCAAGTGATAATAAATATAGATTAGTAAACTCAGCCAAAAACGAGGGGTGAACCGCGATTGGAATTAGGTATGCACCTCTTTGGAGTTATGTGGAATTATTTTGGAATTTATTAGATAATGCCCCTTCATCTATTATCTTCTACTTGGAAATGAAAGTTGAAGTGGAATTAGGTGTGCCCTATTTTAGGTCGCGGTTCACCCCTCGGTCAAAAGGATCTATTCATCTAATCTGACTTGATCTACATTTAGAAAATGCTTTCAGAATCAGAAGCTGAAACATTGCTGATAAAACAAGATACTAATTTTCTAATTTGACCATGTGTTTTATCAACTAAAATCTCAACAAGTTCTAAGTTCAAATCAAGGGCAACGCATTTTTTAATCTACGTTTTTCAACAAGAAAATTTAAATAAACAAAGATGTGTAATCCATTTCATTTAAATGCTGTGTGTGCACTAATCACTCCAGAATATTTTATTAGATCTTGAAAATAGATATTTGCTTTTTCCAAGTCTGTCTCCTCATCGGTATTTACCAAATTACAATCTCGATCTTCCTTCTTCAAATCATTCCATGTTTAGATAAACACTCCCGGCTGTACAGTCTATAAATATTTATTAAAAAGATCCCGGATAAATTCTTTTCAATTTGTTGTCCCCCACCTTGGTCCTTGAATGGGATCTGATTATGCTCCTGATGTTTCATTCAAGGGTCAAGAATTGGAAACATTTTTCCGCCCCACGATTATTCAAATGGGAAGTTTCGGGTTGCTTGCTGGTGTCCCCGATGAAGATACTCTGCGTTCCTCGTGCTCTATCTCGGCATCAACCGAGGGAGAAATCAATAGAGACGGAGAACCGCGTTATTTGCTTTGCAATAAAATCCTCCTCCACCGAACATCGGGGTCCATTCAACCAACCTATTGAAAGCAACCCAAAAGTGATTAAATATTTATTATTCGAAAATCCCGGAAAATTATTTATCGTGTCTTATCTACTTCATTTCTTATTCAATGCATCACAATACAGTATTTTTAGTGTTAAGCTAGAGAGTATGTAGTACTCTTAGTAATAAAGTACCTGGAACACCGAGCGAGGCTCGGTAATTTTTGATTGAAAAAGGATATATTAATATTATTTTTAATTTTAAATTCAGGTTAAAAGGTCGATTTTTAATGGCAGCCAAAATAAAATAAAATTGAAATAAAAATGGCCACAAAGTTTTGAATGTAATTGCAATTAAAAATAATATTAATATCGAGGGGAGAACCGCGATTGGAATTAGGTGTACACCTAGATAATGTCCCTTCATCTATTGTCTTCTACTTGGAAATGAAAGTGGAAGTGGGTGTACACGATATTAGGTCGCGGTTCACCCTTCGATTAGTATAAACGAAGATTCTTTCGTTGACCCTTTTAAATCCCGAAGAAGGAGGTATCGTACCGATCCTTCGAATTGTCGGATTTTTTAAGAGAATGAAATTGATATTCTAATAAATTAATTTATTTTATAGAAAAATACCTTTAATTAATTAAATTGGCAAATTCTAATACATAATAATATTAATAATGATCTATTAGTGGAATTTAAAATAAAAAAAACCAATGAATTTTATTAAAATAAAAAAAAAAATTATTCAAACAACCACCTCTGAAGAATTATTTCAATTAACAAAAAACCCATCAAAAACAACTTAGCCGAAGATGAGATCGGGACAGATCAAATAGTCAACACAAAAACCCCCTAAACCGTGAATTGCATACAAACATTAGAGCCATTTTCGATAAACCAATTATATATATATACAAGAATTACTTGTTTAATAATATAAGATAAGATTGAAATGTAATAAACTAGAAAACTATTTAAATTGATTTTGTCATTCTAATGCGGAAAAATTTCAATAAAATAATCAACAAAAAAATATTTTTTTTGCATTTTTGGATTTGAGGTCTGAAGTTCGTGATCCCAAAATCTAATAATTTTTTCAATTTAGAAATAAAAAAAATTTGAATTAACTTTTCTTGATTTTGAGTTGTGGATATCGGAATCCAGACATACTCGTACATACGGGCGAAAAAACATGATTGAAAATGACCAGCTGTTTTTAGTATTCATGGAACTTTCCATTTAAAATCCCGAGGTGTGTGAATAAATTAAAAATAAATCAATAAAAAGTAACATTGAATGATAGTCTACAGTTTAATTTATTTTATCTATACTCTATAATTTCTAAATATATTATGTATTTATATCTATAATGATAATTTTTTAATACTTGTAGATACTTGGTTTTATTGTCCTATGCCTTTATACTTTAATTTGTTAAAAGACAACAATCTGTCAAATAAATAAATAAATAAGAGTTTGTTTAAAAGTATAGAATATGTATTTTTTGTTTTGAAATGTATTGAAAAATAAAAAAAATTATAAGCCGAAATTCCCCAAAATCAATGGTGTGACGTCAAAGGTCTGCATAGGAAACTTTCTTCCATTGATAATGTTCTCTGGGTATTTTCAAATGAATAAAAAAATTTTTTTTCGGACTTGTGGACACATCTTCAAAAACTAAAAAAGTTTCTATTTTATCTTAGGGAATAAGGAGTCTTTTTTTTAATCCTTTTCTAGAGCATTTGAAAAAAATTTCTCATGTATATTTCCAGAGAGAGAAAATTGTCTAGGCGCCCATCTGATCTTACATCACTGATTTTGGTTTCTATTTTAACTGTTTTATTTTTCAAAACAAAAAAAAATATAGGTATTTTTAATTTGACTAATGATTATATTAAACTTTCCTTCAGTCTATTGAGAAATTATTTAATTTTACATAGTTAGAACATTAAGTGGTAAATTTCTCTATGATATACTCGTTTCGGCACCAGAAATTTGATTCCGCACACAAAATGTAATGGAACTTCTTTGTTGAATAATTTCACTCATTGTAAAAATCACCGAATGCACTTTTTTTACTTCAGAAAGCAAGCGTATACTAAACACCAATGATTATTTTGATGTGACATTTGGCACAGATGTCACTGACAGTCATACCAACCTAAAAAAAAAATATATTTCGACGAATGGGTTTCCGCGCGAAATTTAAATTAAAAAGTCTTACTATTTATTGCCCACAGTAGTAGGTGGTGGTAATCAATTATACCTGTTAATATCAATTTTTTTTTAATATTCTTTATTGTCATTGAGAGACGTTTCGTTTTGTGTTTTACGGACTTATGAAGGCACAACGTTGTCGAAACGCCTCTCAATGACAATAAAGAATATTAAAAAAAATTGATTTTAAAATGATTACACCCACCTATATCATAGAGAAATTTAACACTCAAAGCTATGTCTAGGGTTCGGATCGATATGGACAAAAACAGCAAAATATTCAGTTAAATATGGATTAAAAAAAATGCACTTAAAATATGCATTATAAACCCATAATATCTAGTTGATATCTTTAAACCGACTCAAGGAACGGGAAAAACTCGGAAATTTCCGAAATCATTGGTTGCTTTTTTGATGCTGTGGCTTATTTTTCAGGTGTATAGCCGTTTTTTGTGCTGATCTAGTTGAATTTTTTTTTACATTTAACCTGAAAGGCAAATTAAACTCAGAAAAATTAAAAAAAAAATTAACTACACTATTTATGTGTTAAGATCACATAGAAATATTTGATAAAGACCTACCTCTTTTTGGCATATTTGGAAAAATATTATTTTATCATCAGTCGTGAATTTTATTTTTTGTCATTTTCAGTTCAGTTTAAAATTAATGTTAAAGAAAATAAATTTAAAGAAATTCGGGTTTTTTATATTTTTTAATCATAATAGAGGGGGTCTGGTAGGCTAGGCGGTAGCATGTCAGCCAGCTAACCAAGAGGACCAGAGTTCGAATCCGGCTCGAGGCATCCGGCTAAAATCTGACCCCCGAGGTAGAGACAAATTTAAAAATAAAAATAAATAGTATCGTAAATGGCTTATGGCTACCATGGCGGAAAAACCAAAAAAAAAAAAATCATAATAGAACAACTACGTCATTTATTTCTCTTTAAAAATTTAAGAAAATTTTAAGAAACAACCGCAAATTATTTAATATAAATTTAATGTTTTCAAAGTTTATTTTTTTAAAAGAAATTTAATATTTATTTATTTATTTTTTTATTTTTTTAGAATAATTTTCTAAAAAAATATTTTATTATCTTATTTTTAATATATTTTAATTATTTTCTTAAATTTTCTCGATTTGTTTGACAGTGAGAGGGGGTGGAGTGCGGGGTCAAAAAAGGTTTGAAACCTGTGGCCTACCCTCTCTGTCTCTAAAATTTTATTCAATTATTTTTCTGATTTGCCAACAAACGAGGGACAGAAATATGCAAAATATAACTTAAATCGCTAAATATTGGAAATATGCATTTATATGCAAAATAAGATTTCTCTGGGTGGGTTCTGATACCCTAAAACGCCCAGATACAAAAGACTAGAACGATAGCAATCAAGGAAGAAAACATGAATTAGGTATATGCAAAATCCGAACCCTAGTTATGACTATATAAAATTAAACTTTTAAATCAAAATATTTTATGCACACTCTTTTTTCACCATATGAGTAGAGGGTGGCTTATACCGATAGAATATCTTCCAGATCAACCTCTGAAATGCATGTTCATGTTTTGAAAAATTTCAAGGGTCGTAACGATAGTCCGGAAGTAGTTGTAAGTAAATTTTCCGTGAAATGCCTAATTGGCGTGTTTGTTTTCAGGTGTATGAGCTGGAGAGGCGGTTCAAGCAGCAGAAGTACTTGTCTGCCCCTGAGCGAGAGCACCTGGCAAGCCTCATTCACCTCACGCCCACCCAGGTACTTCATCATCTTATATATTCATTTTGCCATATACTCTTTAATGAATTTAAATTTTGATCCAATTATTTACCTAATATAAATATTTTCCTTCGGTGAATTATACATAACATAAGCTTGCTGTCCATCAAGGGCAATAGCTAAATTCTGAAGGGCGATAGAATATAAAGCGTGACAGATTTTAATATTCATTAAGCACTGATTTTTTTTTTAATAATTCCATCACCCAAAAAGATCATAAGTGAATTGAAGTCATATTTTACTTTTATTAACAAGCTTAAATCTTTCTCTCTAAATTGGCAATACTTTATACCTGGTGATCCAACAAAATTGTTCCAATACAATATCTCCATCATTAGAAACCTTTGCTTTGCATTTAAACCGGAAAAAAATATCAAATAAACTGCAACGGATCGTTGCTAAACTTTATCCAAATTCATTTGAAATATTAATATGTTTTAGAGTAGTAAAGTACTTTAAAATATAATTTTACTAAAAACTTTATTTAACCTTTTTTGTGGGTCCAACGGTACTTAATTAGGATATTAAATTTCATCAAAATTGGTTAAGTCATTTTCAAGATATTTAGAAAAAACTAAAAAAGGACTGAAATAAATTACTAAAGTTTGTGGACCGATATGTACCAAAAACTAATCAGCGCTTCATTTTGTTAAAATACTGGTAGGTTTTCAATTTCAATTCATTCGGTGCAACGGTGTGGAAAAATTCGTGGACGAAAAAAACGATAACACACATACATCCATCCATCCATCCATCCCCACGCACTTCCAAAAAAAATGTCACTTTTTGGCCTCTCGGCGAGATTCCAGGTAATTTTTGGCAAAACCGTCACGTGCTAAAATTCAATCTCATTGAATACTTCAATTTGTGACCTTAATTGAGTCCACGGGTTCCGTAGTCTTTACCTGAGGACCCTTTGAAGTCGCGCTTGCCGCGAGAGCGATTCCAATACTTTCTCCCATGCTTCGCATTGGATAAAGTAAAAAATATTTTAAATAGATCGCATTTTATGTTTTTAAGGCATTTGAAAGGAAATCGCTGACTTCTTTTCATTGATATAGCAAGGGTATACAACCCCCGGCCTGCAGCCCGACACAAAATCGTAAACTTATGAAAATTCTAAGTTTTTCTTAGAAATTTTTTCAATACGTTTTGTCACAAAATGCCATTAATGTACCTACACATATAAAGAGTCTCTAAAAATACCCGATTTATTTGTTTGTTTCCCAATTTAAATTCATAGTAGGTACTCGAAGCTTTTAATCTGCATTTTCGTCAAAACAGGGATACAGCATAATCAAATTAACATCATCATACGACGTGTATGATTATTATCAATATTTTAACTATTCCCTCTATTATTACCGCTATTATTACTTAGAAGAGTTGTACGTAGTTTTAATTGTTTAATTTATCCTTCCAGATAAGTTTTGGATTTAAGTGAGTGTAGATTTAATTTTTATAATTTCGAGTGTTGCTAATTTTGTAAATTACTATTTTTAATTTATCATACAGTTTCGCTCACCATTGGTAAACCATTCTCAATAATAAATGTCGTTAAATTGAAAGTTTTTGCCGAGAGTAGCAGAATTTTTATATATTGAAGGAGACAATAAAAGAGTGTGTCTTCTGCTGGAATTATAAATTTTATTTATTTATAACGAGACTATAGTTTCGAGGGCTTTGCTCTCTTCATCAGTCTATTACAATGGATTCACAGGAATTAATTTATGAATATATTAATAAATTGTATAAATAAATTAATTCCTGTGAATACATTGTAATAGATTGATGAAGAGGGCAAAGCCCTCGAAACTATAGTCTCGTTATAAATAAATAAAATTTATAACTCCAGGAGAAGACACACTCTTTTATTGTCTCCTTCAATAAATGTCGTATTAGTTTCAGAATATTGTCAATATAAACACTTCATCATTTTTCATTTGTTGTCCAATATATAGGTATAATTCTTTTTTTAGTTGATTATAATATCTTGTTTTTTAATAATAATAATTAAACAATACGAACGCTGGTTTATTATTATTTTCTTGTCTATTGTTTACTTTTAAATGTAGTATAACTTCCACATATGACATCAGTCATTCTATGATATTTGACAAAACGAATATCATTATTATACTTACATTATTAACTGTTCTTTGCTTAAAAACTATTGTTATAATCAGTATATTTTATGTGCGGCCCTAGAAAATTGTATTTTTTCAAATGTAGCCCAAAGTTTGAACACCCCTGTTCTATAGTTTACTGTATTTCGAAATTTTAAAAGAAAATTTCTTGAAAACTTTTATTTGGTAACATTCGTCATTGTCGAGGGTATTATTATTATAGTTGCTTCCATTTTTTACTCTAAAAACATAGTGGATCAAAGACCATAGCATAAATTATAATATATTTGAATTAGTAGTTTTTCACAGTGAGGAAAAACAAAATAATTTGTTAAATTGAAAGTTTTTTTGCCGAGAGTAGCAGAATTTTTATATATTGAAGGAGACAATAAAAGAGTGTGTCTTCTGCTGGAATTATAAATTTTATTTATTTATAACGAGACTACTAGTTTCGAGGGCTTTGCCCTCTTCATTAGTCTATTACAATGGATTCACAGGATTTTACTTAGGGAAAGTGGTGTAGGTTTTAGGTGAAACATGATATTAATTAATAAAGTAAAGGGTGTGTAGTTTCACAGTGAATGAAATAAAACTCAAAGAAGTTTATACAAACTCAATATATTTCGGATTATTAGTCCATCATCAGGAGTTTACAAGTTAAAACTGATAATAATTGAACGAGTGATCACAATTTTTAACATCTAATCAAAAGTACCAATATAACAAAACATAAGATCCAAATCTTACATACCAACACAACACAAGAAAAACATCAATAAAATTAAAATTAAAAAAATTGTTTTACAAAGATGATCACTCGTTCAATTATTATTAGATTTAACTTGTAAACTCCTGATGATGGACTAATAACCCGAAATATATTGAGTTTGTATAAACCTCTTTGGAGTTTTATTTCATTCACTGTGAAACTACACACCCTTTACTTTATTAAGGATTCACAGGAATTAATTTATGAAACTCGAAACTATCGTTTCGTTATAAATAAATAAAATTTATAATTCCAGCAGAAGACACACTCTTTTATTGTCTCCTTCAAAAATAATTTGTGTTAAACCATTTAATTTTTAAACTCTCAATATATTTCTGGTGCTAGCCCATTATCAGGAGTACATTGACTCAAATTATTTTATTTTTCCTCACTGTCAAATACCACCATTTCCAACCTATTATTATTTAATAAAAATGTTTCACTATAAACCCACTCCTCGTTCCAGCATAATGGAGAAATTATGCATGGTTGAATTTTATATGCAAAGTTTGCTTATAACATTAAATAAATAAATAAATATTATTCCTCGACCTGTTTAGAGGCACAAGTCCTCGGTGTCTAGGTCCTTCAAACATCAATACAATCTAACTACAATAAATTAACAAACATCAATGCAAATAATTACAATAATTTAACAAATAATAAACAAGTACAAAAATAAATTAGAAATGTAAGTATGCTTATTAACAAATAACATGACTTTAGATTTCCATCAAAAGACAAAAAGTAATTTAAATAAATCCGCCCAAAACCCCGATACCAGGAGCAAACGACGGATTATCCATCCCGGCATTTGCCATAAGGAAACCGGGTCAAAACCTTAACAAGGTTGGTATGTCCTCTCTCTACCTCATCTAATCTCTGATTGTGAGAATTAAATAAAATTTTGTCAATCTCTAGGACATTAGGACTTGACAAAATTTATAATTGATTTAATCATAAGAGGCAGAGGACTATATCTCAAGTAGTAATAGAAAAGCAGTGAGAGCCGCTTTGCTCGCTGCTTTGCTTTTTGATTAACTATTTTTCTGGCTTTAAGAGTACTAAATCCTAAGTTAACAACAAGATTAATAATATTAAATACACTCTATCAGAGATACACCGACACATATAATACATAATAGAGTTTCGGGAATGAAACTACATTTGGCTTAGTTTGAATGTCTTATTTTACTCAAGAAACATTGGCTCATAAGCTGGCCTAACTACTATTAACATTGCCATTTGGCCTCATAGTAAGGATGCGTCGGAACATAATTTTTCTGCCACACTGACAAATGAAATTAAAAAAAAAAACAATTTTATTTTTTATTATTATTATCATTTCCGTTTATAATTTCTATTAATTTGAAAGTTTATAATAGGAAAATAAGGACAAGTTTTTATGCGTGACTTTTTTATTTATCAACCAACGTTTCGTCGACTTTTCCGACTTCCTCAGGGCTTAAAATAGTCATGCCACACATCCGTCTAAATTTTCTTGTTATCTTCGTTACCATTGAAGACCATCAGAAACACAAATTTCAAAAAATATTTGGCACATTCACATAAACAATTTTTCTTTCTTTTCTTTTTATATTAACAATTACATTAGATATAAATCAGAAATAAAATAAATAGAATGAGATAACACTGTTTTTAAAACCAGAATAGAATATTCTTTTTCTTTTGATCCTTATATAAAGAAATCTCAAATTGATTGTCTTCACTGGTAACGAAGATAACAAGAAAATTTAGACGAATGTGTGGCATGACTGTTTGAAGCCCTGAAGAAGTCGGCAAAGTCGACGAAACGTTGCCTGATAAATAAAAAAGTCACACATAAAAACTTGTCCTTATTTTCTTATTATAAACTTTCAAATTTATTTTTTATCTTCAATTCTTTCAATGAAACTTTCACTTTCTACTATCTATGAAATCATTTTTTATCAGAAGATGGCGCTGCAATTGCGCTTTGCAGTTTAGTTTGTTCTGAGAAACATACAAATTTGAAACAGTCCGTCATTATGACTATGTGATATCGGTATAGGGCAGCAGTTCTTGGTGTATTGATTTATCTTTAACTCACTTGCAGTAAACATTTGAAATTCAGCCATTTTTGATTGTACCCCGCTGCAAGAACGAGGGTATTCTACGTTCTATGTTTTTAGTTTCAGAAGATGGCGCTGCAATTGCTCTTTGTAGTTTAAATTGTTCTGAGAAACATATAAATTTGAAAGTCAGTCATTGTGACTATGTGATATCTGTAAAGTAGCAGTTCTTGGTGTATCTGGCTTATCTCTAACTCAGAGTGTTGTAGCTGTAAACATTGAAATCCAGCCATTTTTGATTTTACCCCGCTGCAAGAACGAGGGTATTCCATGTCCTACGTTCTTAGTTACAATAAAAAATAAATAAAAGATGACGTATATTTATAAAATAGACCGAGCTGGCTGTACCACTTGAAAAGACACCTCTTGAACTGTTGAATGGCAACATACGGGCATCGGCTGATTCGTAATCTTCTTCCGTAAGTTGCGATCACACGTGTTCTCTGGCCCAGTTCCCTATCCTCCCAGAGCCCTGTGGTTTTTTAATTGGGAGCCAATAGGGCGCAAGCTAATCGCCATTGAGTTTCGAGTGTTTCTCGAGGGTCTCCGCCCCCGAAGGCCATCTGCCACCCCCTGCCCGTCCGCCTGCATCCTTATTATTATTCGACAGAAAAAAAAACATAAAACTGAATCAGCCTCCCAGTTGGATAAAAGAAAGGACAACAACTGCACCCTATTCTTCATAGGGTTTGTATTTTCTATTTTGTAGTCTCTTCAACTGAAAACTGTACTACACCCTACTCTCCCAAAAAATCAAAGATTCAGTTGAGAATTTCATTCAGCGAAAACAGCAAAAGATGACAGTCCAACAGAAAGGATGTTATATTTATAACCATGGGTTTTTTTTCAGTCAATTAAAAATGGGAATTTACCAAAGGTTATCAAATATTACAATTAAAACACTTTCCAGTCAATCGAATTTAAGTTATCAAATATCTTGTTAAACAAGTTTGAAGGACTGCCCCTCTTTCGGAAATAGAAATCCAAGTGCTTAAAACACTAACAGGTCAATTAGCTATTCTTTGGGACGAGTCTCCTCTGATACACAAGAATAGGATTGAGTATTTCGAGAACTGCAGTTTTGTTCATTAATGTATTAAAAAAGTTTTGCTTCGGTGCTCCTATACATCTATTATTTTTTATTCATTACACAGTTTTGGTCATCACTTGATAATCATCTACAGGAGTGAAAAATGTTCTTTATGTCATTACAATCATCTGAGTATTGATGAATATTCAAAAAATAAAGCGCGTTATTTATTACTTAACTTCAAAATGCATATTTTTTGAAAATTCGAGGAATTCACTTTTTTACTTTATCCAATGCGAAGCATGGGTAAAGTATTGTAATCGGTCTGGCGGCAAGCGCGACTTCAAAGGTTCCTCAGGAAAAGACTACGGAACCCATGGACTCAATTAAGGTCACAAATTGAAATATTCAATTACATTGAATTTTAGCACGTGACGATTTTGACAAAAATTACCTGGGATCTCGTCGAGAGGCCAAAAAGTACCATTTTTTTTTGGAAGTGCGTGCGGATGGATGGATGTATGTTATCGTTTTTTTCGTCCACGATTTTTTCCACACCGTTGCACCAATTGAAATGAAATTGAAAACCTAACATTATTTTAACAAAATGAAGCGCTGATTAGTTTTTGGTACATATCGGCCCACAAACATTAGTACTTTATTTATTTTTTAAATATCTTGAAAATGACTTAACCAATTTTGATGAAATTTAATATTGTAATTGAGTACCTTGAGGACCACAAAAATGGTCATATAAATTTTTTTGTAAAATTATATTTTAAAGTACTTTACCCTAGACTACGATAGTTCATTGGATAAAGTTTAGCAACGATCCGTTGCAGTTTATTTTCTTTGAAAAAAGTAAAGTTACAATTTATTTTTGTATTTTTTCAATAAATTAATGTGATTTTACCAATTAATAAAGTATTTTTTTTTACTACAAGCAATCTTGTAAATTTCCTATCTATTTGTATTGTAAACATATAGTAAATTTATAATTTTTTTAACAATGTATTTTTATTCATAAAAAAATTGTCCGTGAACAATTACATTCAATGTATAATTTCGTTGAATTTGGAATATGAAAGGTTAACTCCAAAAAAATAAGAATGGAGTCTATTTTAGTACACAAATTTTAGAGCATGTCATATTATAGTACAGTGAACGCTCTATATAAACAACCTCTCTATAAGCAACATTCTTTATAAGCAACCTCTATACAAGCAACTTTTTTTAGTTTAACTGTTCTGTATAAGCAACTTATTTTTTAAAGCTAAATATTCGAGTTAAGCTTAGGCCAATTCAGAAGTGAAATCAACTGTAAACAACAACATAACCTCAAATTGTTAAAAATTCTGTTATTGTGTTTTGTGCTGCCAGTATTGAAGTGAATTTCTGTTAAATAGAATAGTTACTTGAATTCTGTTAGTTTCTGTTAATTAATAAATAAATTAATTAATATTTTTGTTAACTGTTCTATTTAACAGAAATTCACTTCAATACTGGCAGCACAAAACATAAACATATTCCAATAACAGAATTTTTTACAATTTGAGGTTATGTTGTTGTTTACAGTTGATTTCACTTCTGAAATGGCCTAAACTTAACTCAAATATTTAGCTTTGAAAAAATAAGTTGCTTATACATTATATGATAATAATAATTAAATGTTTTTCTTTTGCAAAATAAAACTGAATTTATGGTGGGGGGTCAGATAGGCTAGTCGGTAGCATATCATCCTGCTAACCAAGTTGACCCGGGTTCGAATCCGACTCGAGGCATTCGGCTAAAATCTGACCCCCGGGGTAAAGACAAAATTTAAAAAATATATAGTATCGTAAAATGGCTTATGGTTAGAGAGGCCGAAAAGCCAAAAAAAAAACAAAAAAAAAACTGAATTTATTTATTCTACACAGCTTAAGTAAAAGAAACAAGTGAAAATATTTTCCAAACGGTAAGTATTTTTATACTTCTTTTTTCCCTATAAGCAACTTTTCCCAATACGAAACTTTTTTATTGAAATTGGTTCAAATGAGTTGCTTATATAGGGTGTTTTTTAGAGGTATAGAACTTCGAATTGAAATAAAACACAAGAAAATCGTTTTAATGTTCATCAATTTAGCTTTATTGGAATTATAATTTTATTGCCATTAATGTTTAAATATGATTTCGGGCATGTGGCCGCCGCGGCACAGCTCGAATAAATCCAATTCTACAGGTCCAATTTTCAACCACTTTTTCGAGCATATGGGGCCGTATGTTGGCAATAACGCCACGAATGTTGGCTTCCAGTCCCTAACGTTTCTGGTTTGTTGGCGTAGACGAGCGACTTCACATATCCCCAAAGAAAATAATCCAATGGTGTCAAATCACACGATCTTGGTGGCCAATTGACAGGTCCATTCCGCGAAATTATGCGCTCATCGAATGTGACGTGCGCTGTGTGGCATGTAGCGCCGTCTTGTTGGAACCACAACTCATCCACATTCATGCCATCCAATTCGGGAACAAAATAGTCGGTTATCATGGCTCTATACCGGTCTCCATTAACGGTAACTGACTCTCCAGCATTATTTCGGAAGAAGTATGGCCCAATAGACTCCACCAGCCCATAGAGCACACCAAACAGTCAGTTTTTGTGGATGTAATGGCGTCTCAAGGGTCTCATGTGGATTCTCTTCACTCCAAATGCGGCAATTTTGCTTGTTGACGTAGCCAACATTCGTGGCGTTATTGCCAACATACGGCCCCATATGTTCGAAAAAGTGGTTGAAAATTGGACCTGTAGAATTGGATTTATTCGAGCCAGCCGCGGCGGCCACATGCCCGAAATCATATTTAAACATTAATGGCATAAAATTATCCTTCCAATAAAGCCAAATTGATGGACATTAAAACGATTTTCTTGTGTTTTATTTCAATTCGAAGTTCTATACCTCTAAAAAAAACACCCGATATAGAGCGTTCACTGTACTATTTTTAACTAAAGTACACGATTTTATTACTAAATAGGCCAAAAATTTTGATATTCAAGCTTGAGTGGAAATAGTCACTGTCAGTAACTACTTATATTAATTACGAGGATAAGAATTTTTGAGGGTTGTTATTCATTTAAGTTCCTTAACCGTTAACCGCCAGTGAACATGATTGCTCACTTGTTCTCTCTTTTCCTCTTCTTGGGCGCCCATATCTTTCCTAATCACTGTCGATTGTATTCTAGAGCTGTAGATTGTCTTAATCGCTTTGCCAAGAGCTAAATAATATTTTGCTATTCATGTTTGTCGAGTGCTGTCGGAAGAAGGGCGGAGGTTAACAAAAGGGTCTATTTTCAGGGAGGAAGCCGACTTAAGTATTCAACCCCCTCCTTCATGCATATACACTTCTTTATGTGGTTTAATGTAATCCTTCAGAAGGGGAGATGGATGGATTACCACCTCCACCTGAACGCTAAGAAAGGGTTCAAACTCAAATATTCATTAGGTACAATTTTCCAACCAGTATTAAGAATTGAAACCACATCAGAAATTTAGTTATTAAAATTAATTAAAAGTGTAAAATTGTTTAACACTAGAAACGCTCTATGCAAATATTGTAGGTTTGGAATAAAAAATTTGATTTGGGCAACTTTGAGATAGAAAATGGAAGCTTGGCACATTAAAGGAGTTCGAGACAGCTTATCTATCTGGTTGATCTTCGAAAAAATCCTTTGTATTTCTGCAGAGTGACAACTTCTGCCTACTAAATTTTTTAATAAAATAATTTTTAATAATGGTAATGTAGCGGCCCGTGTTGCTTTGGCTACGAGCTTTTAGACACGGCCGCTAGATGACTCAATCAGATCGTTGCGACACTTTGCATGACTGATAATATTTCAGTCATGTATTAAGTAAGACTGATCATCGAAGGAGGAGGAGCCATCCACCAACAAGGAGCTCCTCACCCGCCAACTAGGCGGGTGGCGCGCAGCCCGGCCCTTTACCAGGGACGAACATCGCCCTGTCCAAATCATTGTTAGGACCCCACCAACTAGGTGGGCAGCGCGAACACGCACCGACGCAACCTAACCCCTAACAGATAATACTAATAAAAAGAATATTGATATAAATTTTTCTAATTATAAAAACATTTATTTAAAACAAAAACGGTTTCAAGAAATAGAGTTGGAATTCTAAACTAGTGCTTTTGTTATATTCTGTTGGCTGCAAATAGCTTTTTATTTTTACATTTATGAATAAATAATTAAATAGACTGTCAAATCTATTGAAAAATGTATCATTCGATTCATAAAAGTTGAATTATTGATCTGTTCAAATTTGTTGAAAATGGTATAATTTGTATAGAAGTTATACCCCTTTTAAAAGCTAGGTTCATTTACTTCCATATTAAAAGGACAATTTTCAATAATTTATTTCTCAATAACGGGACAGACGATCAACTTCAAATTTCGGGCAAAAATCTTTAATACATCAATGATACGATGGTAAAAATTTGAGAATTTTTTATAAAAATTATAAACAGTCCCAAACCTCCTTAATACGAAAATAAGCGCCAAATACTATCACATTATCTTGAATTTTCAAATTCTAATAAATTTTTTGTTTTGAAAATATAAAAATTTTGGCCCTAGAACACTTTCTATGACCACCCGTTCTTGAATTATAATGGATTTTGGAATCCAGGCACACAGAAAAATAATAATAATTCAAATTAGAGAATAAAGAAAAATCATTTTAAATTCAAAAGAATCAGCCGGGGCTCGAACCCGGTATCTTAGCTTGAACTGATTTTGAATGGTTAAAGTTCTATATCCACTAAGATATGGTATTAATCCCTGATCATAAACTAGGATGGATAGTAATTATTTATTTGCTTTCTTTATTTATTTATTAAATTATTTTATTTTATTATTTTTTTAAAAACCAAAAACACCTCTCAAACGATCACATAGCATTTCCAAAGCTAGAAAATAATATTTTCATCAGAGACGCAGAGCCGCCTGCATTTTCTAGGGTATGTATTCTAATAGAACGCGCTGTGTTTCAGGCTGCATCGCCAGGTGGCGTTCAATATTCATTAATTTCTGAGATTATAGTAAAAACATTTTTTTATTTTAATCGTTCTTATCTCGTCTTCGGTAAGTCGCAGAGCTTTGGGATTTGAAACTTACGCTATTTAGAGACTAGAAGAAGTACCTCAAGATTTTGGCTAAAATCGAAGAAACGGAAGTTGATGTTTACTTGAAGATTTTTGGTATTTTGAAATTTCGTCTTTTTTCCAAAAATGGCTTGGAGGAGAACACAAAGTGAAGTAATTTCAATGGAGAAAATTAGTATGAAGATTTCAAATAAGGCATAAATTAATGTGAAATTCGTCATAATATTGTGAAAAACAATTAATTTTTATATTTATGGAAATTTTGAGAGAGGGGCTTATCCTCACAAACTCTCCTCCATATATGGCTATATATAATATATGAGAAAAAAAAATATAATAACAAATTGAAATCAATTTTGAAGCACTTTTTGGTGTGAAGTACCGAATTTATAATTAATATCCAATTAACATAATATTGAATATATATACTCTCGTAGATATATATAATTAAAAACCTCTTCATTCATTATAAAAATATTTATAAAGTAGCAATCGAAAAGTTTGATTCGCCTGGGATTCTACAATTCCCTAAAGAGTTGATTTTATATTTTGACCTATAATTCCTAATTTGAAGTTACTATAAAGTGAGACCTCCGGAAATACACTTTTTAATCTCCTAATTCCGATAGAATCAAGTAATTGTTTCATTCTGTGAATTCTAGTTTTAAAGTATTCGATAGTTTTTAAAGAGGGAATGAAGTTTTTAACAAAAATTTCCGTTTTGGGTTCTCCCAAAACTCAACTAGTGTCCAAAGACCCTTTGGTATGATATTGTCTGTCTGTAAACATATGATAAGTCAAAACATTAGACTCAGAAGATTTGAAGAAATTTTAAACTTGAGCTAGTTATAGACTCGAAATATTACAGCAAAGTTTTAGTTAAAATCAGCCAATCAGAATACACATTTATTTATTTATTTATCATCATTCATCCAGTCTCATTAACAATTTTAAATAACAACAATTAAATAAAAATTAAATTTTCAATTAATACACATGATAAAATTTAACAATATTTCATATAAGTTCATAATAGGTGGAGGTGGTGGAATATAAAAGGGGCGAGAGGGGGGGGCAATGTAATCTTATTTCAAAGGGGGATTGGGCTTTATTTAATTTTACGTTAATGTTTTTATTATCATGTTATTATTTTGTATCTGCTTCGACTTTTTTATGGGGTTTGGGTGTGTATCTCAGTGCTGATCCAAGTTCGGTGTCCCTATAATGAAGAATGATATGTATGTGACTGTGAAGGATATGAGGATGTGGACCAAAATAAAATATAGACATTGTAATTGTTTGACTTTTGAGCAATTCTCTGCGTTATCGCAAGACCATTGCAAGGTATATATAAGTAATCTAACAATGATTAACAATATTTCATATATAAATAATCACACACATATATAGTAGATATATATATAAATATATAACACAAATAATAATAAAATTGAACCCTCTATAAGAATACTCTTCAGTTGAGGGCTTTACACCAGAAGCGAATTTTGTCTTCTGTGTGTTAAGATTTTTTTTAATTTTACAATTATATATTTATCAAAAACAACTTGTTTCTTTCCTATAAATTTCTATTATATCTGAGGGAAAGTTTGTTTGAAAAAAATTTAACCAAATTACTTCACACATAAATGTCAAAACTTTTTGTTTAGAAATATCTGAAAATAAATTTTTGATCCATTTTATTTTTTTATTTGTCACTCTATATGTAAGTCTGGATTCCTTTATCCACGATCACCCAAGAACTGAAGATCGTAGAAAGTTGCTTCTGGTGTCTAATATTTATATTTTCTTTAGATCCGATTTTCTAGCTTCAGAACTTTCAGTCAAAAATAGAGAAAATTAGAAAATTATAGATGTAAGTATGAAAATATATTCAGTACTTTAACATCTAAAAGATGTGCTAATGAGATGAAATTTCGAATAATAATTTGTATTAATTAGCTGCGCTTTTCTACCTATTTTCAATTCAGTATTCTTGCTAATACTGTTCGCTGAAAAAAAAATTGCCGTAATTCTGCTGAGATCACTTTTTCACCATTTTATTTATTCTATTTTCATACACATAGATATAGAATATAACATATAATATAATTATATATATAGAGTAAACTCGGGAGATTCCGACCACTTTTTTTTAAAGGCCAATAACTTTTTTGTTTTTTGAGATTTGTCTCTGAAACTCAACTATTGTAATGCTCAGGTGGTTAGGATTGTAAATAAATACTCACAATTGATGAAAAAATTACTATATTCAACTTTTTATTGAAAAACAAAAACAGTACAAGTGGTCGGTCTATCCCAGTGATTCTCAACCTGGGCGATATCGCCCCCTGGGGGGCGATCGAAAACTTACAGTGGGCGATTATTTGACTATACGCTTTTGGGGGGCGATAGTCATTTTGCGTGGGCGAAATCAGTTTGAATACCCGCATAACAATGGGACCATAATTAAAGTGAAAAGTTTAATTATTGGTTTTATAAATAAATTAAGTCTCTATAAAAATAACATGGGTAGAAAAGATTTTTCTTTATTTCCCTGTTTAAGTAATATAATTGTACAGGACGAAAATATTCCAGTTTATTATAAGCATTTGAAAAGCCTAATTGTAGATATGAAACTTCGGTTTAAAGATGTAGAAAATATTCATATTCCTGATTGGGTTATTAATCCATTTAGTGCTGATCCTACTAATGCTCCTTCGCACATTCAAGAAATATTAATAGATTTGCAGGCAAATGTAGAAGCGAAACATTCATTTGAACATAGTACTTTAGAAGAATTTTGGATAAAAATTAGCAGTACTAACACATTTCAGAGACTATGGATAGAAATAAGACTATTAATCATGGCATTTCCAACGTCATACCTAGTGGAAAAGGGTTTTAGTGCGGTTTCTCAAATGCTGACTAAGCAAAGAAATCGCCTCAACATTTGCCAACAAGGTGACTTACGATTATATCTGTCAAAATTAGAACCCAATATTATTAAACTTTGTCAAGATCACCAACCTCAAGGTTCTCATTAAAATTTCATTTAGTTTATTATTTCTTTGTTATGTTAAAATTAAAACACATTACTTTATGTATCTTACTTTTTTTGTAAATTAAATTAAATTTCTAACTAATAAATGTTATTCTACTATTTTTCCTTTCAAATTTCTTTGGATATATCATACTAACGCCTAATGTAAGCCAAATCTACCTTATATTAGGGATTATCGTACAATTTTTATCTGTTAAAATTTATAGGGGGCGAATTAAGAAGCGGGTCTTACAAAGGGGGCGTTGAGTCCAAAAAGGTTGAGAAACACTGGTCTATCCCATATATCCGGGTTAGATCGTCCACCCAATACGGGTAAGAGCGACCATTGGAAAATAATATTACAACCTAATAGAAAAAAATGAAAATAAAAAATAGTAGTTTTACAGCTTTTTGTTTCGTAGTTTTCCACATAAATCGCAGAAATCGTCATATTTGGAACAACTATAATGAAGCCAACGTCCGCATCTACAACATTTTATCCACTCGTCAGTTTTAGCTCTTTCTGTATTTTTTCTTTTATATAACGTTGGCATTTTTGTTTATTAAGCGTTTAATTAGCACGAATTAACATTAGGCTTTTCATAGTGGTCGTTCTCTCCCGAATACAAGTGGTCGGTCTCTACCAAAGTTACGAGAGAGACCGACCTCACGCTTAGCCTAAGAGTGAATCCCCGAAAGGCTTAATTTTAAGGTTAAGTATATTTCCCATACCTATTTTATTATAAAATGTTGATAGTTTTAAATTAAACTTACCTTATGTGATTTTTTCACAAAATATAAATATATGTTAAAAAACTTTTGCCTAGGTACAAATTTTTTATATGGTATATAATAACAGATAAACAATCAACGACGTGATAAATGTCACTTGCAGATTGGAAGTGCTGGACTCTGAGAACTACAGATCCATCTGGTGTGCGAGAGGTAAAATAATAGTACTGGACGGTCTCTCCTGGTTTACCCTATATATAAAATGGAAAAGTATGTTTGTATGATCCAAACGATCTGATTGGCCAGTGCATAGCGAATGGCAAAGCGTTAAATTATTAGAACGATTCTGATTTGTCAGATAGTGATCGTGCTTAGCCACTGTGTTAAATAAATCTTTCCTTATTGTTCCTTATTGTTGAATCAATTTCATTCATCACATTCTTTCAATAATTACACTATCATTTTAAATTTAAATTATTAAATTGGTATCAACGAGAAGCTCCCGGGGCTAGGTGACGCCAGGCCGATGGCTAGTATTTATATAAATATAAATTTAATTAATTGTGGAATTTTTTTTTACTCCATCCCCGAGTGCAAGCGTCTGTTTGACTCTCTGTAGAATATTTTTTGGTTTCGCTTAATCAAAACGTTATTGTTTCTCACCGGGCGTCGGAGATAAGGGTGAGATAGGCAGCCACCCTCCAGTACAAAATGAATGATTCACCCCCTTGACGGTGGCAACATCCAATCAGCGAGCAGCAAGCAAGACAGAGGCGGACCAATCCTGGGACGGCGACCGCAATCAAGCTAATTGGCTCCCGAAGAAGGGCCCCCGGGGGTTGCTACCCGCGCCAACCCGTCTCCTCTGCCAATATTTACTTTGCCAAAAGCAACGTTTATTTATTTATTTATTTATTTATTTATTGTTTACTTATCTGAAACAATTCATTACGAATTTACAGAGGAAAAGGCTTATTCCCCCAACCCGGGTAATGAAGCTTTGATGCACACAGACGTTCATTTGTATTCAAGAACTGAAGGAATTTTTATCTAATATCTAATAAACTTAGTACAAAACACATAAAAACAATAAAAAAGTATTGATTTATTAGTGAGACTTCGCGACCCACACACAGGTTGAAAAACACTGATTAGAGTATTTTCATAAATATCGATTTCAAAATTTCAGGACGATCTTTGAATTTACAAATTATTATCAGTTATTTCAAATATCTCTATAAAAATGTATATTGTTTCTAGAAATGAAATAAAATTGTTGCATAGTAGGTTTGAAGTCCCCCTGGTTTATCTTTCAGTTCAAGCATGTCAAAGACAAGCTCAGACAAGTTTTAGTCAAATAAAAAGTGTTCTCGCTGAGGAACGATTAAAATAGAAATAATACAAAAAAGGAATAAATAAAGATGATTCGAGAATCTTTGGACTAATCCATTTCAAAGAACTCTCAATATACAAGATCGGAAATAACTAAGAGTTCTAAAGACAAGCCATAGCTTGCTTAAAGCAATATAATTATTTATTGTGCAGTTTAAGTCACAAGATTTAATTTGTGACTCCTACCCTTACTCACACAAATCCAAATTCATTTGGGGCGAAGGTCACATATTATATTTTTAAAAAATCTAATGCAAAATTTAAAAAAAAAATGATGACGTATTAGATGAAATTTGCGAAAGATTAAAATAAAATTTCAAAAAATGAAGGGTACTTTTTGGACAGCATCCCCTGGTTGAAAAGTCACCAACCGCCACTGGTCTACATATACATATATAGATATATATTACAAAACTGAGAATTCCTTCTTTCATTTCAAATTATTTACAAAAGAAAAAAATAAGTTTTTGGTTCAGGAGTGTACTTGAACAGAAAAAGAAGGAAGCAAGATCTCAAAATTTGTCTGGAATTTTATTTTATATTATAATAGACGACGAAGGTAGACATTTCTTTCTTTCTCTCTTTATAGTGTATTTATTTGTCAGTCAATGATGATGAGGAGACTCGTGGACCCGAGAACCTGGTCGATAAGGTTCATTGTCCAGAATCACTTCAAGTGGCCTCTCGGAAGCCAAACTGACAGAGAAAGAACCAGAGAGAGAGAAAAACGAATGGATAACATTTGGTAGCAGAAACGACCTCAATGTTCTTCCGTCTTTTCATCCCTTATTTAAATTTGGAGAATTTTTTAAAATTTTCTGAGTAACTGTCAATATTAATTAATTTTTTTCTATTTAATGTAATTGTTTTATGATTAAAAATAGGTGAAAATCCGTTTCAGGATTCACCTGGAATAAGTATATTGTAGCCCCTCCGAAAATTGTTGTTGTCGGAGGGGCTACAATACTCATTCCAGGTGAATCCTGAAACAGATTTCACCTATTTTTATATCATAATTAAGCCATTTCAAGTATTTTTGTAATTGTTTTAATTAAATACTTTTATTTACTTGATCTTTCTGTTTGACTAGAATTCTGTAAACGAATTTTGACCCGTTTCTTTTACCAGCCGATTTTTCTTGAAATGTTGGACATTTATTACATATTTTTTAGGAAAAGACAATATTTCATCTATTAAAGATATTAGTAAAGAAATATATAATTTAAAAAATTAAAAATTCACGGGTTTTTGGACAATTTTTTTATTAATGTTAAATATCAATTTTCTTCCGATGTTTCGTCCTATGATTTAAGATTGTTTTTTGAAAATTGGTTGTTAACTTATTGTAGGATGAAAATTATGAATAGACTATTTATTGTCTCGATGGTTTCACTATTTTATCAACGATTAATGTCCTGAAAAAGGACGAAACGTCGTACAAAAATGATATTTAACATTTATAAAAAAAATTGTCCAATAACCAGTGAATTTTTTATTTATTATTAAAATGGGCATGAATAAAATAAATATAATTTAAACATTAAAATAATATTATGGTAGAATTTCAAATTGTGGGCATTTATCAAACCTAATGGAAAACATTTTCTATACCCCTGAGTATAATAATTTTGGATGGGTTATATTGTCAAAAGTTTTCCATATTAATGATAAATAATTTGAAAGTTTATATTGGGAAAATAAGGACAAGTTTTTTATGTGTGACTTTTTATTTATCCACAAACGTTTCGTCGACTTTGCCGATTAATATATAAGTTTAATTTATTCGAGGTTGATATTTTTGTATATAGGGATAAAAAGTAAAAATATTCTATTCTATTTTTTTGTAAGAAGTGATTACTGTTCTGTTCTGTATTGATAAGGTTGTTATTAAAAAGAGAAAAAAATTGTGTTTTTGTGAATGTGCCAAATATCTTTTGAAAATTGTATTCTGATGGCCTTCAATGGTAACGAAGGTAAGAAGAAAATTTAAACAGATGTGTGACATGACTATTTGAAGCCCTGAAGAAGTCGGCAAAGTCGACGAAACGTTGGTGGATAAATAAAAATGTCACACATAAAAAACTTGTCCTTATTTTCCCAATATAAACTTTCAAATTATAAATTAAATTATGGACGGAAATGATAATAATTAATGATAAAATAGAAAAAATAAAATAATATCTATTGCGACGAAATATTATATTTACAAAAAACTATGGCAATAATTTTTAAATTAATTCGAAAAGTAGAGTAATAATTTTTTCTTATTAATTAATTTATTCACAAAGCTTTTGTATAAATTGTCATTAAAATATGGCTCATATGAAGAGAAAATAAAGTAAAAATTCGCTGATGAAAAATAAATGAAAAAATATTGATTATTTTTTTTTATAATGATACTGATACAAGAAGAAGTTGCACCAAGAAGGTACAACCTCTGTAGTCCGTGGTGGACCCTTGTAACGTGAAGATAAGGGGAGATTTAGGGATTGGGTAGCAGTCGAAGGTATCTGTGGATGCTGGTCTTGAAAGATTGAAGGTTATAAGTAGCTGGAAAGACGGTCGGGGGAAGGAGTTCCAGTCTCTAGATGTCATAGGGATAAATGAATTGGCGAATGCGTTTGTTCGATTAGTATCAGTTTAAGCGCGTAGGGGTGTTGAGTTTTAAAAAATCGTGTATTTCGCGCAAATGAAGCCCTTGGTGGGATTATCGATTTTATTTCGTCAGAACAAAAGCCATGGTAATATCTATAATAAAGGGAAAGGGCGGAGACAGATCTACGATGGGCTAGGGAGTCGAGAGTGTCAGTTAATGTAGGATCGCCTATTAGTCAATAATAATTAATTTTTTATAAGCTAATAAATATCTACCTATATCTAAAACATAACTACCTACATAACAACAATTCTTACTTTATTTTAGTATTATTCAATTATTTTCAATTAATTTATTATATAAGTAAATCATTTAATTATATTGAAAAAAATTGATGTAATATATCATTGTTCACATCCATAATCAAATCGTTAAAAGGATCGTATGGAGTTGGACAAGAATTTGAATCAAACGCAAAGTTTCTTGATTAAATGGGCCAAACGTTTCGATCACTCGATTAGCGACTTCCTCAGTGGCTCATTTTATAAACTTATTTAGTCAACAATTGTAACTATAAGAAAAAACATTTTTAAGGATGTATCTTCACCGGATCATCAATTTGTTATTAAAACAAGATAAAAATATAAAGAGGTTGTCCTCTAGCTTGATGCAAATAAGCATACACACATATATATATCGAGATGATATATATATGTGTGTATATTTAACTGCATCAAGCAGAGGACAACTCTCTCTTGTTTCTCTTTGTGAATCAACAACTCTGCTATCTCTCGGCAAAACAAAAACTTTTCAATTAAATAAAAATATAAATTCAATATCTTGTTTTGATAACAAATTGATGATCCGGTGAAGACACATCCTTAAAAATGTTTTTTTCTTATAGTTGCAATTGCTGACAAATAAGTTTATAAAATGAGCCACTGAGGAAGTCATAATCAGTGACGAAACGTTTGGTCCATTTAATTAAGAAAACTTTTGCGTTCGATTTATCCCCTTTTAAAGATTAATTGATGTTTTTTAATATACGAGTTAATAAATACAAATTTTTAAAAAACTCTCTTCAAACGTTTATTAAAATCCAAAAACGGTTTGTTCATATTCATTACATAAATTAACTTTTTTTAATTCATTAATTAAAATTTTTATTGATAAAGGAGAAATTCTTCGAAACGTTTGAAAATTGTTTTTTTTTAAATTTTTATTTAATTTGTGAATAAATTAATATATATTTTTTACTAGTCAACGACGATTGCATTATTTCTCCGAATACCTCCAACGTTCCCTGTAGTGTAGTGGTTATCACGTCCGCTTTACACGCGGAAGGTCCTCAGTTCGAGCCTGGGCGGGAACATGATATATTTTTTGTTATTTTCTCAGTTGGGCGACACATGGAAGAATAAATTGAAGGGTGGCCAACAAAAATATACATTATATTTCGGACAATACAGATTTTTGTATAATTTAGATATTATTTTTTAATAGTTTGTATAATTATATTATTATTATTATTTATTTGCAACGAAATTTTCTCTGGAGAGAGACGGACTAGGTAGAACTTTTAATTGAATGTAATGGAAGGCAGCCCAGGGGTAGTGAGGAAGGAAAAAATTAATGCTATATCCAAATAAGGTGTAATTTATTGGAATCCTTCCTCCTTTCCTTTGAAACTGATGTTTTCGGAGGATTCTTCCCTCCTTCTTCAGGGTTTCAAGTGGTCAATGAAGGAAACAAATTTGAAAGGAAAGGAGGAAGGATTTCAATAAAGTATACTTTATTTGATATGACTTTTAAGGAGTTCGGTGTTGGTTCTAGGTGAAACATTTTAATATAATAATAAAACTTGAGTAAGATACGAGGTAGGTTTTTTTTTGTGAAACCTACCTCGTATCTTACTCAAGTTTTATTATTTTATTTGATATGTGTTAATTTTTCTTTCCTCACTACCCTTGGGCTGCATTCCATTACATTCAACTATTATTATTGTTATATATAAAGTATATAATATTGAAATCGATGGTTTACATTTTTTAATTTAATCACCTGGGTTTTTCAATATTTTTGCTCAAATGCTCAATTTAGCAGGTTGAGCTGAGAACAATAATACATGTTAGTGTAAGCTTACACTTAATTATTAATTCTATATATTATCTTGGAAGATGTATCATGCCTCTCGTGATTTTCGCCAAAAAAATTTCTAAATTTCTAAATTATATTATTTACTTATAAGTGATTCCTGAATTCATTAAATACCATCATTGTCACTAAATCAAATGCTTTCTACATTTGATTCAATCGCGAATCAAATGTAGGGAATTTTTGTCAAATATTGAGTGAAAATAATATCTGAACTTATATATTTCTAAACTTGAAATAATGATGTTAAATAAATTTATTATAATTTTACTCACTAATATATCAAAGAATAATTGATAAATCAATGAGAATTGTTTTTGACCGCGCTTATTTGAAAAAGATATTTATCGGGAGACTACTGCGGATTACGCTATTGGAGTCTTAAGTCTGGACCAAGAGGAAAAAGATGTGATCCACTTAGCTACAATCCAACGTCATTTCGCGTATAGCCCCCATGACATTCGGATGGATCACCAAGTGAATTTGAAATCTCAGATGTTATATATTTAATCTCTCAGTCCAGAGCGCTTGATCTATTAGCATGTATGTTAGATGCTTGCCATTAATTAATCGATTTCTCTCTTGGTCCAGACTTAAGACTCCACCAGACTCCAATAGCGTAATCTGCAGTAGTCTCGCGATAAATATATTTTTCAAATAAGCGCAGGTCAAAAACAATTCTCATTGATATATCAATTATTCTTTGATTATATTAGTGAGAAAAATTATAAAAAATTTATTCATCATTGTCACTTTTGCAAAATCTAAAGTGAAAGTTTCAAATTAGGTTTTAGGTTTGTGGAAGGTAAAAAAAATATTTTTAATAAAATTCAAAATAGGTTTATTAAATAAAAAACTAAAATATAAAACATTTTTTTGATAATTAAATTATGAAAATAAAAAATAAAATAAATAAAACTTGAGATCGTTTTTAGCCGTAACCCTTTATTTTGTAATGATATCGCAAATGCGAATGTGTGCAACATTTCTTGAAATTCGGATCTGTAAATGTGGTTCCAAATTTGATTTTTTTTTTGAACAAAATGTTTTTATTTCCAAATTGAAATTTACTTTATTATTATTTTTATTGCAACGAATTCCTTTACGGGGCTTACGGTAGGAGCTAACTGGCAGAAATCGTCACGTAACGGAAGTCCACTCCAGGCGACCTGGCTCAATGGAGGTGGAAATAAGAAAGAGAGAGAAATGAATAATGTGTTAGATCAAGCTGAGTGGCCAAGGCGGAAATAAAAAAATATTTAAATCCAAAATCCTGAATAAAAAAAACCTAAAAAAATTGCCATTTTAATCATAAAGTAGTTATTGATTTATTTTGATTAGATAATGTAAAATTTTTAAATAATATTAATTTCATATAGTGTTATTTAAATAATTCTTAACTTTAAAAACTAAAGATAGTAATTTTATACACATTTTGATTTTCAATATTTAATATATTCAAGAAAATAATGGAGCTATACAATTATTAATAATACCCAGTATTTATGGAGTGTGATTTTTTTAAGGAGATAAAATTTTTGCCCGTATTCTATAAACTCTAATATTTTAAAAATAACTTAAGGAACTTCATTCCTGGCTGGGGTCCCCTGACCGAACAAGTTTCAAATTGTTTACAATTATTTGAGCATCGAACAATAGCCTATGTCCATATTTACAACAATGTTCTTTTTTTATTTTAATCATTTTTTAAATTTATAGTGGGAAAATTTTGGAAATATCCACAACCTAAATTTGATTACATTATTCTACCCAAATCAGACAGAAAAAAGTAAATTAAATAAAACCACATAATAAAAATAATTTTTAAGAAAATAATAAAAACCGACTTCAAAAATTAAATGCAACAAATAAAATATACTAAAAGGTATAAAATAATTATTAACTTATTTAGTTACAACTAAACGACGAAATATTAACATGAAATTACTTTTTGAAGTCGGTACCAAACAAACTATACCAATAAGCGAGCGTACCCGCCAAACGTACGTAAGTAAGATCCGTCGAGTGCGATTCATAAAAGGTATATGTTTGCCACCAACTTCAAAAAGTAATTTCATGTTAATATTTCGTCGTTTAGTTGTAACTAAATAAGATAATAATTATTTTATACCTTTTAGTGTATTTTATTTTGTTGCATTTAATTTTTTGAAGTCGGTTTTTATTTTTTTCTTAAAAATTATTTTTATTTTTCTCTTTTAGTGATGTTATTAATAGTGATCATATCATCAGAACTTGACCAAATTAATATGACACCATCCCTAAGACACCCCTTTCGGATAAAAAAAGAACCATCGAAATCGGTTCATAAACAAAGAGGTTAGGTCTAAACAAACCTAATAAAAAAAGTCTAATACCAATGAAAAAAAAACGAAAAAAAATGGGACCAATCGGAAGCTAGACTGGACCCAATGCAAAAAATTTTTCAAAATCGGTTGACAATTGGCGGAGATATGAGTTAACATAGGCCACAAAAAAAAAAAAAAAAAAAAATTCAGTCGAATAGAGAACCTCCTCCTTTTTGAAGTCGGTTAAAAAGAGATAAAACGAACCTGATTCTAGCAAAAGAAATTTTAGCCAAAGCGAAATCTTTAATTAATTTTCTGGTTTGTTTTGCGGTAAATGAAGCTTCCTTTAGTAGAATAATTTCAATCTGATTTGTCAGGGATGTGAACATTTTAAATGATTTAATCTTTCATGTACTTTTTGAATAATATTATAACCACCATCTGCCAGTCAAGAGAGATGAGGGTTCTTTCAACCAACCCTCCCCTCTCTCTTGCGCAATTTGCTAGATATATTTTTTGCTACCCTCCATCCCCTCACCTCCACCAATTCTTCGACTCATACATCCATACATCCGAGAGTGCTTTTGAATTGTGTCTGTCTGTCCGTCCGATCCGAGTGAATAGAGAGAGCGACAGATCATCAAACTTTCATAGAGGGCGGGTTTGTTGTTGTGAATAGGGGGCTGGGGGTGTCATGCACCCTCGGCACAACTCAACCACCACAACCCGTCATTTGGACACCCTGATGCCGATTTGATTAAGTGTTCGTAGTAATTGAATTTCGTTTGGGGGTGGAAACGCAATCGGGGGCAACAAGTAGAAATACTCCCGTCTTACAAAACGACCTTTCGATATATCAGTATTCATAGGTCAATTAGTCGCGAATAGAAACAATAATCTTCTATTAACATTGAAATAACCCCATCTAACCGCTCATTCATGTCTCCATTCTATAATGCAATGTGAACCAAGGGCGGATCCAGGAATGTGTTATATGGGGGGGGAGAATGTATATAAGGTGCCCGATGTATATAATATCTACATCTCGAAAGTGTGTCGCGATCGAATTGTCCATAGCGGGGGGGGGTCAGAGACGCCCCCCCCCCCGAACACACACACATAGAACTTTATTTTCAATTTTAAAAATTTTTTTAAAAATAAATGTTTATTTATTTTTATTTTTTACAATTCTTTAAGTTCATTAAAATAAAAAATAAAAAAAATTTGTTTTAAATTACCTGTCGATTTGGTCGCCGTTTTTTGGCCTCTGTGTGCGACGCACGTGTTGCACTCCCGCCAGGCACGGGAGCCTGTATGGGGGGCCCCCTCCGCCCCCCCTGGATCCGCCCTTGATGTGGAACTACATACAAAACTTGAATTTCACAATCCAAGTTTAATGCAAGTTTTTACTTAATCCAACTTGCACTCAAAGAGATAATTTGGCTTTGATTTTTCATATAGCACGCCCGGCAACCGAAGTATTAACTTTCCTAAAACAATTTAATTTTTTTTCAAATTGATCTTTAAAAATGTCTAAAAAATGGAGGAAAATAATTTCATACAAGCTGATCTCTGTGCAGTGGCATAGCCAAAGGGGGGGGGCGAAGGGAGCAATTCTCCCACCACCGCTCCCTATCTTTAGCGCCCCCTGCTCTCACTACCCAAAATCAAAAGTGAAAAAAACAAGAAACTTATGAAAATGAGTACCTTTTATAGGTTTTTTTTATATGTTTGGTGGACTTCTCTTTAAGTCGGTAAATAGTTTAATCAAATGGAAAGTAACGCATTTTATTTATTTTAATGCACACCGTGTCTAATACCTACACTGTTAAAATTTTTTTAAATTTATTATATATTTACAATACAATTAGATAGGAAATTTGCAAGATTGCATAGGTATAGTAAAAAAATCGGTTGTCTGTAAAGTCGGTTTACTGACGATAGTTGAACGTGACTTGAATAAAATTTATTGTTTAAATTTCTACTCGACTGTTAAAATTTAATTTTTGATTTTATTATTTTATAATAATAAATTTTGTATTGACATTATTTCTTTCAGCAAGTAAACTGAATAAAAGTTGTTGTTCAATTAGTTACTTAATTATTTTTGCAAATTTAATTGTAATTTGTTGTAATAATTTTGAATAATTTATTATAAGAATAAACTGTGATTAAATTATTGTTCATAAATCTTAAATTTAAAATTTGAAATTTGGAAACATCATTAAAATTTTTGTTTTAAAAAGCCCGCCTCAATCTTTGTCGCTCGTTCCGCGCTCTCGCTTGCACTTCAAGCCTTAAATGGAACGCCTCAGAGCGAGGTAACGCCGCATGAGTCATGTTTTTTCGTGCGTGCAGCCGGCTCCATCGAATTATAAGACGTTGTCACGTCAAAAAAAAATACTATATTATATTGGTAAAATCATATTAACTCATTGCAAAAATAAGAATCGTAACTTTATTTTTTTCTTGTATTAATTATATACGTATTAGTTTAAAAAATATGTTGTAAGATTATAATACTGGCATGTAATATTATTTAAAAAATTTATTTTCCCATTTTTTATTGTAAAATTAGAGAAGAAATTTTTAACAGTAAAGAAAAAATGAAAAAAATCGCTTAATTCAAATAATTTTGGTCAGCGCAGTTTTGCCCCACCCACCCCAAAAGTCTGGCTGCGCCACTATCTCTATGTCTTTTCAACTGGAATCTGAAATCTAAGATAGCTCAGGAATAGAAAAACATAGACAGTTCTTTATGATGCGATACTGTTTTTATTTGCGAAACGATTATTACAGCTTTAGAGCTTTTAAAAATGTATAATAATAAAAAATTGGGTAAAATTGCGAGGTGGGTTTCACATAAAATGAAATAAAACAAAAAGTGAGTTTAGATTTCGCGTTTTCAAAAACGGATCTAACGATTTCGCTAAAAATTGGTGTACTTATCAAGGCTCATGAGTCATGAGTTATTAGTCGTGTATAAATTTTAAAACGATTGAAATCAAGGAAAGAGGGTGTAAATTAGTCATGTTGCAAAATAAACATTTAAATCGTTCATATCTCGTCTTCGAGAAGTTTCAGAGTCTGGAAATTTGAAACTTAAGTTATCTAGAGGCTACAAGAAGTACTATAAGATTTTGGCTAAAATATAAGTACCTACCGGAAGTTGATGTTTACGTACGTAAGAATGTACCCCCAGATTTGAGCGCTGAATTTTAGCCCCCCCCCCCCCCTGCGTTTCGCAACCATAAATCTCAAAGCTATGAAATTTGAAACTTAAGCTTGATATAGGCTAGAAGAGGACAACAAGTTTTTGTTTGAAATCGGAACACCGGAAGTTGACATTTACATTAAATTTTCGAAAAAACCGCATTAACGATTATTTTTAAAATTGGTGTTCTTATCAAGTGTCATGAGTTATTAGTCGGAGAGCCCATGACCCATTTTTCATGAAGTGTTTGATTCAAGTAGATATTTCACCTAGAGGTATTAATAGCATAGATGAGTAGGGAATCCGCTGTTTTTCTGATCTACCTAGGTATTGCTACTACTGCGCATAGGAGAAAGTTGTAAAAAAATTGTCTCCAAAAAAAGTGTTTGATTCAAAATCCAACAAATACTATTTTTTTTATTTTAAAAGAAGCAACTTTAGGGTTGTCTGGCTCAGTGTTGCTCCCCCCCGCAAGGGCGGATCCAGGGGGAGGGCGGAGGGGGCAACCGCCCCCCATAGAGGCCCGTGCCTGGCAGGAGTGCAACACGTGCGCCGCACGCAGAGGCCAAAAAACGGCGGCCAAATCGACAGGGAATTTATAACAATTTTTTTTATTTTTTTTATTTTAATGAACTTAAAATATGAGATATGAAATTTGTAAAAAAATAAACACCTATTTTTTAAAAAATTTTAAATAAAGTTCTATGTGTGTGTGGGGGGGCGTCTCTGCCCCCCCCCCTCCTCCCCGCTTGGACAATTTGATCTCGACACACTTTTGAGATAAAAAGTAGATCTTACATACATCGGGCACCTTATATACATTCTCCCCCCCCCCCATAAAAATTCCTGGATCCGCCCTTGCCCCCGCCCCCTAAAAGTGTCTGGATTAGTTAATTTTTAATTTAAAATCAACTGTCGAATAGTATTTGTTGGATTTTGAATCAAACACTTTTTTGGCGAACATTTTGTTACAACTTTCTCCTATGCGCAGTAGTGGCAGTACCTGGGTGGATCAGAAAAGCAGCCGATTCCCTACTTATCTATGCTATTAATACCTCTAGGTGAAATATCTACTTGAATCAAACACTTCATGAAAAATGGGTCATGGGCTCTTGGACTCTATTAAGCTATTTAGAGGGAAATAGTTACAGAGTATCGCTCGGTGCTCCAGACACTATACATTATACAAAATCGATGTGTTGTCTATGAGTCTTAGGAAATGTGAACAAACATAATTCAAGTTTATTTAGAAATAAAAGGAAATTGATTAGAATGAAGTATGAAAGAATCCTGGTATTGTCAATAAATGCCCTTTTTAAGCTCCTTTCTAACAGTTAATTGGGAGCACACCAATCTCTTGAACCTGAAATCTGCACGTTTAGCCTAAGCCGTAGTGTAGATGAACCTTCCTTCAAAGACCATCATCTTCAAACCCTTCTCTTTCTCTGCCGACTTACTTTAATCCTGAAATTAAACTAAGAAGTTTTCTAACAATTTTCCTTGTCCGTTCTTTCCAGGTCAAAATCTGGTTCCAAAATCACCGGTATAAATGCAAGCGACAAGCGAAAGAGAAAGCGATGGCGGAACAAAACGCTCAGAATCAGGTAAATACCATCTGTTCTCTATAAAATTACAATTTTTTAGTTTATTTATATGTTGCCGTAAGAACCCGCTTTTCTAGTAAGAACGGGTTCCTACAGTTAAAACGTGTTTCACTGAATACCTTTGTGGCAACTAGAATTTACTGATGTTGGTTGAGTTTGGTTCAAAGGTCTAGAATCTTCATTATTGACCTTCCGCCTCATTTTGGATATTAATTTTTAAAAATTTTTAAACGAAGATATCAAAAATTACAAGGAAAGTTATAGAGGATGTAATTTTTGACATTTTCGTTAAAAAAATTTTGAAAGTAAACACCCAAAAATGAAGATTCTAGACCTGTGAACCAAACTCAACCAGCATCAGTAAATTCTAGTTGCCACAAAAGTATTCAGTGAAACGCGTTTTAACTAGTAAGAACCCGTACTTACTAAAAACATGTTTTTATTGCAACAGATATAATATATAGGAATTTTTCTTCTTGTTCAAGCGTTGAAGCTTAGAGGACCAGGGCTGCATGTTACAAAATTTACATTAGTATTTTTGTAATTTTTATTTTTACAGTAACAGGTTATACAACAGAAGAATCAATTACCTACTTAGAGTAACTAACATACAAGGATTATAGAAAACTTATTGTTTATTATTATTATCATTTTCGTCCATAATGGACCTATATTAATAAGAGTTTACAATAGGAATTAAGGACAAGTTTTTGTGTGAGTTTTTTATTTTTCAACCAATATTTCGTCGACTTTGCCAACTTCTTCAGGGTTTCAAATAGTTTCGTTTAAAATACATTATTTTTCTTTATTTCTGTTACCAATAACTATCAGAAATTCAAAAATTCAAAAAATTCGGAACATTCACATAAACAATAATTAGCCACGTACCCCACCCTAACCCCCAACCCCGCCCCTACACCCCCCTGTACCCCACCCCGTGTCCTCCACCCCACCCCACACTACCATACCACCCCGTGCCCATCCCCGCACCCCCACCCGCGTCACCCCATTAAGACTCTGGATCCTCACCTGAACCCGCCCTCCACTCTGCCCCCCCCACCCCGTGTTTGCATTTCTAGCCTTCTAGTGGCCCACAGATTATGTATACAAAATTTGGTTAAGTTGGCTCTAATGGTAAGAATTTTCATTTTTTGACCCCCCCCCCCATTTTGGGTGGTTAGTTATTGAATTTCTAGCCTTCTAGTGACCCACAGATTAGGTATACAAAATTTGGTTGAGTTTGACCCAAGAGCAAAAATTTTCATATTTTGGTCCTCCCCCCCTTTTTGGGTGGTTATTTGAGGGAATTTTTAAACAAAAGTTGTCAGAAATCACATCCCCTACAACTTTGTTCATGATAAAGTTTGCCGTAGGGTTAATAGTTTAGAAGTTATTTGATAATTCTCATTCGAGTGCCTCCCCCAAACCCCCTTTTGAGGTTAAAATATCAAAACGTTATATAGCTAAAAACGTAAGTTAGAAGACATCTGATGCAAATATGAAATTTCACAATAATCCCTTCAGCCGTTTTGACGTGAATCGTGAGCAACTTTTCGCGGAAACCACTGAAACATACAGACATACAGACAGACAGAAATTTTGTTGAGGGTGTTTTCGTTCATAACTTTGCTTGAAACGTGTGCAACCAAAATTTGGCGTGATTTGGAGCAATGTACAGACAAAACCTTAATTTTATATATATTTTTTGCATTTTTGAATTTCTGATGGTAACAGAGATAAAAGAAAATAATGTATTTTAAACGAAAGTATGATGTAACTATTTGAAACCCTGAAGAAGTCGGCAAAGTCGACGAAACGTTGGTTGAAAAAATAAAAAAATAAAAAAATCACACAAAAACTTGCCCTTAATTCCTATCATAAACTCTAATTAATACCTACCCATTATGGACGAAAATGATAATAATAATACCCTTTAAGGGTTAAACACCTAAAGACGCCAATTTTGAATCTCTAGAAGACGTACTTATCTCTTGAAATCTCAATAACCAAACACTCTTTTCAAAACTAATGAAAATCTCTTCTCTATCAAACTTAGAAACTCCCCCAAGAAACTAGCTTTGGCAATTTAATAAGCGTAATGTCAGAACTAGCATTTAGTAGGATCAAGAGCGTAAATTCGATTAAATCGCTGATGCTTATGCCGCTTGTCTAGTCGAAAATGGCAATAAATAAATGCACAGCCACTTTGGGGCTGATCAAGTGGCTTCCTCGGCAGTCTAGGCTAATTAGAACAAAGAGGAGACGTTTTGCAGAAGGAATCGCCTCGCCAGGGAGGCAAAACATCAAAGGGGCCCGCAACGAATCAACCATCGGGGGCTAATTAGATTAAATTAAAGAGATGGGATCATCGCTCTCTGATGTGACATCGGTTGTCAAAGGGGACGTCAACAGGTCAAACAGTTCAAGTGTCAAAACATCAACAGCAAGATCAGCTGTTTGATCAATGAGCAAAAAAAAAACGGACAAGTGCGAGCCCGCCTCGGGCACCTATGGTAACACGATTTGTAGAAATCTATTACGATTTTTTGTAACATGTTTAAATGAAACAAGTTCTATTAAATAGTAAATTTTAGTGTAGTTTTCAAATTTATACATATTTAATGGAATCTTGTTTCATTTTTAAATCTATTTTGGGAAGGTCCATAATGGTAGATATAAATAATCAAAATTTTGAAATACTGTCATTGATTTGTTGTAGAAGATACTTTAAGAGTCGTCGGAATTTGAGGCTCTCACATGCAAAGTCGTGGTCTAAAAATAAAAGTCAGAAATGCAGTAAAAATTACAAAATAATGTAATAAACTTTTTAATGTCCAATAACTAAGTCAAACAGCGTAGGGCGTTTCTTTGAGAAGTATGCACTTTTAATTAATTTCGACAAAGCGTTTTTTTTAATATAATATAATTAATTTATTTTTTTACTTTTTAGTCTTATAAAAGGGTCTATAATTTCCAAATTTCGCTCCCCCCCCCCCCACACACATACACTGATAATGTTTGTATTTTTACCCTTCTGGGGCCTCACAGATGATGTTTACAAATTTTGGTTTAGTTTGGACCAAAGGGATCTATAATTTTAAAATTTCGCCCTCCCCCCTGCTTAATTTTTTCAGCTCCATTGTTTAAAATTATTGTATTGTCACTTGAATTACATATATCTACATTCAAAGTTTCAAACCGATATTACAATTATAAGTAAGATAAAATCGACTTTCTAGATCGAGTTTACTTACAAGTGAAGCAGTTTATTTTTTTTATACAAACAGGGCCGCCAACACTTGTTTTTTTTTGCCCGTTTAGTTCTTTTATTGTCTGGCAATCTATGTTGGCTAACCTGATTTTTTTTTAGTTTTTCCTGAATTTTCCAATTTTTTTTACGTATTAACCTGAATTGGACTATTACGAACATTAAAAAAAATAGCCAAATCGGTCCAGGCATTTGAGAGATCTGCTCTTACAAAGAAACAGAAATTCATTTTTATTATATAGAAGATATAGCAGAAAATCAGCAACCACTAGAGGCACTAGTTAACAGGACACAAAAATTGTTTTTCCCTTATTTTACTCTTTTATTCCTCGTTAACTTGATCCCCAAGCGATTGCCAATGGGGGCTAATTTTACATATAAATTATTTATCAATTCTATGTATCTCTCAAGATATGGCACGTCTATCGTGATTTTTGCCATTATCTATACCTATATAATATAGATCAGAGGTAGCCACAACGAGGCTCGCGAGCCGCATGCGGCTCTTCCGTCAATCTCGTGCGGCTCTTGAACCCTCTTGAATAATACTGATTTTAAAAAGTACAGGGTGGGGCATAAAGATCTCCCATATTTTGAAGAGGTATAAAAAAATGAAAAAATTTAACTAGAAAGAAACTGAATATATTTTTGAAAAGAACATAAAATATATTTTTTTTAATCTATTTTAAACATTATCAGACAAGGGGGGGGGGGGCAAAAATAAAAATTCTAGCCCTTTCGGCCAAAATCAACCAAATTTTATATACATATTCTATGGGCCCCAAAAAGACTAGAAATGCAAAAACTAACCACCCAAAATGGGGGAAGGTCAAAAATTCTAGCCCTTTCCACCAAAGTCAACCAAATTTTGTATACATATTCTGTGGACCCCAAAAAGGCTAAAAATGCAAAAACTAACCACCCAAAATGGGGGAGGGTTAAAAATTCTAACCCTTTCGACCAAAATCAACCAAATTTTGTATACATAATCTGTGGACCTTAAAAAGACTAGAAATAGAAAAACTAACCACCCAAAATAGGGGAGGGTCAAAAATGAAAATTCTAACCCTTTCGACCAAACTAAGTATACAAAATTTGGTAGGTTTTTGCATTTCTAGTCTTCTGTGGATACAGAATATGAATACAAAATTTGGTTGAGTTTGGTCAAAAGGGCTAGAATTTTTTGACCCCTCCTTTTTTTGTCTGATAATATTTATAAATACATTTTAAAAAAATTTCATTTATTTTATTTTCAAAAATATATTTAGTTTTTTTCTAGTTAAATTTTTTCATTTTTGTATTTCTCTTCAAAATGTGGTAGATCTTTATGCCCCACACTGTATAATAATTAAATTAAAAATAATAATACAAAAATTAAATTAATTTGTAATGTTATAAGTAAGTAGAACAAAAAATATATGTTACTTCATTTTACAAAATAAAAAAATGTGTCTTTTTTTTTTTTTTTTTGGCTTTTCGGCCTTTCTAACCATAAGCCATTTTACGATACTATATATTTTTTAAATTTGTCCCTATCCCGGGGGTCAGATTTTAGCCGAATGCCTCGAGTCGGATTCGAACCCGGGTCCACTTGGTTAGCAGGATGATGCGCTACCGACTAGCCTATCTGACCCCCCCATGTCTTTTTTTTTAATAAACCATTAATTTATCTCCAAACAATGTGGCTCGCTTTGAAACAGTTTTATAAATTTGCGGCTCCCAAAGTTAAGATTCGTGGCCACCCCTGATATAGATCTTTTGTTTTCATGCAAATATTTGTTTTTCTTTTCATAAACAAAAATATCTATAAATATTGTTAGAGTACTTGAATAGTAATCTCGAGAAATATAAAATTTTAAACATTTTTCTCTCTCACTCATTTATTTATTTATTTTTTTTAATTAAAACCTTGAAAGCTGTTTTCAACTAATTAAAACTTAAAAAAAAACTCACCTCTGTGAGCGAGAGAGAGAGAGAGAGATGGAAAACAAAAAAATAAATACAGAAACTCTAAAGGTCTGTTTTTTAATTAAACTTTCTCTAAAATGATTCATTATTTCTTGGCATAAAGTTGAAAATGGCATCCCACCCTCCTGGGTATCTCTTGAGCTTCCATCCCACCCCCTATCCACCCGAGGAGGATGCGCGGTTCTTTCTCACTCGAACCCCTTTCAACAACAGCGACAACAGAAAAACAGAATCTGATTATATTTTCTTTCAATCAATACTATCAACAAATATTTCATTTTTAAATAACACTTTAAATAATTCTTTTTTAACGACCCTTATATATGTTATTTGCTATTATGTTGTAATTTTTGATTTTTCAATACTACTAAGAGGATCGAAAGGAATTTTAATTAAGTCAAAGATGATTTTACTTTTTCTCTAAATTTTAGAGATTGACAATTACACTGCTCGACAAAAATTAAACAAAAATTTCCACGTAAACCTAATAATGGATTCCAGTAGAGTTTTATACGCTGACTATCATGTAATTTCCCGATTTTTTACAACACGTCAGAGTTTTGAGATATTATCGATCAAAATGACGTAAAAGGGCATTTTGACCTATTTTCGAGTCCCATTAAATATTAAACAGCAATATTTGAAATCAAAATATTTTTTGACGTAATAGAAAACAGTTTCCACTTTGATTTTCAAATTACCACTTGTTTTTAGGTCAATTATAGCTAAAAGAATAAAAAGTTGTTTTTATCTATGTTTATTATCCTTTAAAATCACGTAGTTTTAGTTTTTAGATATAACTCGAGTTAAAAATAATTGAGCTAAAAACAAATAGTAATTTGAAAATCAAAGAGGAAGCTGTTTTCTATTACGTCAACACAATATTTTGATTCCAAATATTGCTATTTAATATTTAATGGGACTCGAAAATAGGTCTAAATGAGCTTTTTTCGTCATTTTGACCGATATCTCAAAACTCTGACGTGTTGTAAAAAATTGTGAAATTCCATAATAATCAGCATATAAAACTCTACCGGAATCCATTGTTAGATTTACGGGGAGGAATTTTTTGTCGAACAGTGTTATTTTTCAATGAACGGTTTGAGTTAGGAAATTGAAACTTGGCATAGAGGTACCTACAGTTAATTGGTGGAAACCTATGTACCAAATATCATCTCATTAAATTGAAAGTTTCTTTTTGCCGAGAGTAGCGGAATTTTTATAAATTAAAGGAGACAATAAAAGAGTGTGTCTTCTGCTGGAAAAATATTTTTTTTTTTAATTTATTTATAACAAGACTATAGTTTTGAGGGCTTTGCCCTCTTCATCAGTCTATTACAATTGATTCACACATCATTCCTATGAAGAAATTATAATAGACTGATGAAGAGGGCAAAGCCCTCAAAACTATAGTCTTGTTATAAATAAATTAAAAAAATATTTTTCCAGCAGAAGACACTCTTTTAATAAATCATCTCATTAGCTACAACACTCTTCCTCATATAACAACTTGATTTTGTTGAATTTTTGAACCAGCTGCCAAAAGAACTAAACTACGGTGCAAAAAATCGAGTCATCAATAAAAACTTTATTAAATAAGAAATTATTTTTAAAATTGCTACAAATAACCATATAATTTGTTCTATTAACTCTTAAACTAACATATTCAATAAATATGAGTGATAATTTTTGAATTTCATAGTAAAAATAAGTAAAATTAAATTAAAATATACAATTACAAATTATCCTACTTTATCAATATCAAATAAAGTTTTATTAAAAGATCAAATTCCACTTGAAATATCAATAAAATGAATTAAGATCAGATCATTGATAGAAAGATAAAATATACAAAATGGATATTTCTGAAGTTCAAGCAGTTCAAATTGTGTGCCTAATTAATCAAGGGCTAAGTCAACGACAAGTGGCAAGCAGACTTTCAATAAGCCTTTTTTCAGTAAATGTATGGTTACTTGTAAAAAAATTCAAAATGATTTACTATTTAATAACGTTTTTATTTGTGGCTCAATTTTTTGCACTGTAGTGTATTTGGCTACGGTTGCTCACCGTCGCGGTCAGCAGTAACTGCTGACAGTCGACTACTGTTTTGACATAAATCAAGGGAACAAATTGCATTGGAATTGCTGGGCATTCGACGTTGGTCAGTCAGTTCTAACGAAATATGTTCCCTTGTTTTATGGGAAAGCAGTAGTGGACTGCCAGCTGTAACTGCTGACCGCGTCGGTGGACAGTGAAATAGTACCTTTTAAGCTATAAAACCGAAAATATAATCAATTCCTAGACCTATAAATAAAACCTTTTGGTACGAGAAAAAACTTTCTAAAACCTTTTCTTTGTTTTTTTATTAATTTACGTGAGCATCTTAATCAAGACTGGCACACTGACGAAAAGAAAATATTGACCCATTCCACGCCAAATTCGACGGATTGAAATATTTTAATTAAAAAAAAATTGTATTTAGATCATTTTTGAAGAAGTTATGAGCAAAAAAACGAAATTATTCGATATCTTTTAAACTGGAGATGAAAAAATTTCAAAATTTACCAGGAAGAGTTTTTTGATGGGGATTAAAAGAATGTTAAAAATTGAAGGAAATCAAAAATTAAAATTTTTCAAACTGTCCGATTTGGCGTGGAATTCCCCATTTTAAATGAAAAGTAAGAAAAATGGTATTGGAAATTTAGGATTAGAATTATATTTGCAGATTTGGTACTTTTGTGGATGAGATCCAAAAAAACCAACTAGAATGCACATTTTTGCTGAAAAAATCTCATCAGAATGCACGATGTTTTGACAACTATTTTTGGAGACATTTTGAATTACTCTAGAAGAATAGTCCGAGGGTTTTTTCAGATTTCCAAATTCAAACTATAACAGCTACATATAGGCTAGTCATTGTGCTAATTTGACAAACTACAATTTTCCGAAATCAAATTTTTTATTTCGAGATTACAGAAAAGTTAAGTGGAGTCGACATGTTATTATCCTTCAAGTTTATGCTTTTAATTTGTAAGTGTTTATAAAAAATTATGTTTATTTTTAATAGCGATAAAGTCATTGATCTATGAGGTGATATATTTATTTGCATTGACTAGAAAAAAAGACCATCTCTACCTGTTAAAAAAGCAACGCCCTAGAATCTTTGGCAATCCCTAAATCGATTGTACTTAGAAACTGGAATGCAGGAAGCAGTTTTTTTCGATTCTGAGGTGGCTTCGTTTGAAATGAGATCCTCAAAGCCAACAGAAGAGCCATAAGCGCAAAACCGAACAAGCAATGAACTTGGTCGGCAAGAGTCTGCACATATTTAAATGATTTTTAATAAATAAGATAGTTTAGTTTAAAAAAATCAATTCAAAAACAAATATATTAATTGGACTTTTAGGGTTTAATAAAATAATTAATACATATGTTTCTATTTCGTTATTAAATAAGAAGCCAATTTGTTCACCTTTGGTTAAACTTGAATGGAGGTCACCCTGTTTTTTTTTTTTTTTTTTTAATGATATTGATGTGAGGAGATACACCAGAAGGTGGATCCCCTAAAGGCCTGTATGGGCTGGCCCCTCCATCGTGAAAAGAACAGAGTAGAAGGAAAAGAAGCCGGGATCACGAGCCAATCTCAGAAACTTAGATACAATTCAATATCCAATTTACTAAGGTTTTAGGAGCTTCGAGCAGTGGTAAATTCTCCGCGCGATAAATTCGGTTAAATTTATCTCCCACTTAATTTTTATTACCAGACCCTATACTTACAGAAAAAATGTCTGGGTATAGCCGGGAATCGAACCCGAGACCTCCGGGTTGCCAGTCAGTTACTCTGACCATTACACCACGGAGGCGGACATTAAAATTATGCCAGAATGTGGCTATTCTAACTACATTGAAACCCCTCAAATCCGAACTAATTGGGGCTGTAGCCTGTTCGGATTAGCCGAAAGCTGGTCTTTTGGATATCTTACTGAAGAAAATGGTTCTCTTTCTATCCTTGAGAAGCTGAAGAAAGTTACAATAAAAGACGTTATTTACTGGGTTGCAGAATCGTGGCAAAATACAAGTGTGAACTTACTGCAGACATCTTGGAAGAAGCTTTGGCCTAGCCTCGAGTTTGAGAAAACACCTACCCCAATTTAAATTTGTCAAAAAATCTCGTTAGGATTTCCCGGGATTTCGGATTTCCGGGGTTCGAATTTGAGGGGTTCACTGTATAACTTTAGATAAGATATACACAAGGCCTTTCAGAGAAAATGTGAGGCACGGGAAACTAATTTTTTAAGGTACCGATAGGTATTCTCTGTATCTCAACTTATACCCTATCATCTGAGCTCTGCTCTTCCTCAAATTCTTCAACCAGGTACTTTTTTCTTCATTCCTATCCAGAACTTTCTTATTTGAAAATCATTAATCTTTAATCATCGTATATCCCCACATTTTAAAGACCCTTGATTTATTTTTTTATCTTTGACGGTTTTATCGTTCTGGTTCCGCATCCATACAGGCCGATGCTTCATGTATATTACGTTCTCAGTAACAACTTCATATTTTCTAGTCTTATTGAGGAGGAGAATAATAATTTTTTCTTCTAATTAAAGCCTAATTTAGGTTGAATAATTCTAATTTCTTTGAAGAAATATAGTGGCTTATCCTGTCGAAGCTCGGTTTTCCGGGCTGGTGGTTGGCGGGCAGCGTCTCGTGCCATAAAGTATACACCCCTTAAAAAATCACACTCCAAAAACATATTTATTAAGCTAAGAAAAAATTATGGGGTTTAGTGTTTTTAGGTTGTTTTAAAAAGAAATGTTTAAATTTTAAGCGCCTGGTGATGCAACTGATTAAACAGTATGTTCTATTCGAATGCATACTCTACAGTTCACAGGCGCCGCTGAATTTTAAGGCCAAAATCCTGATTAAAAAAAATTAAAAAAAAAATGAAATAAAATAAATATAATAATAATATATTTAAAAATAAGCTAGCGCTGTTACAAATGTTTCTAGACTATTATATTATATACCTATATTATAATATGATTGTTTCATTAAATGAGTTTAAGTTTCATCTAGTATCGTGTACATCAAGCATGCGCGGATCCAGGAGAGGGGCAATGGGGGCGACCGCCCCCCCCCCCCCCAAGCATTGGAGATCAACATTTTTTATATGTTTATTTAATTTTTTTTTTATAACATTAAATTTTAAAATTGAAGAAAATAAAGTTCTATGTGGGGGGGGGAGTCTCTGACCCCCCTCCTCCCGCTTGGACAATTCGACCGCGACACACTTCCGAGATCAAAAGTAGATCTTTGGCTTACATGGGCCACATTTGGAGAAAAAAATTGTTATTCAAAAAAGATAGTTAATAAGAACTTTATTATTTTTTAGCTCATAGTGAGCTTCTATTTTTACTTTTCATAAATTTTATACTTGAAAATAGCAAATCGTATATGTAAATACTGGGATTAAAGAAGGATATAAGGAATGTTAATTTATTTTTTAAAAGGGTCACGGATATAATAATCCCTGACTATCCATTATCTATTGACATGTAAGAACGTGGAAAGATCTAAAAGACAAGTCCTGACAATAAATTTTTATAATTTTTCTAACTAATATAAAAAAGAGTAATTGCCATATCAATGAGAATTATTTTGACCGCGCTTATTTGAAAAAGATATTTATCACGAGACCACTGCGGATTATGATATTGAAGTCTGTGGAGTCTTAAGTCTGGACCAAGAGAAAAAAAGATGTGATCCCCTTAGGTACAATCCAACGACTCCACAGACTTCAATATCATAATCCGCAGTAGTCTCGTGATAAATATCTTATTCAAATAAGCGCGGTCAAAACAATTTTCATTGATATGTCAATTATTCTTTATTATATTAGTTAGAAAAATTATAAAAATTTATTTAAGATCATTATTTCCAGTTAGAAATATATAAGTTCAAATATTATTTTCACTCAATATTTGACAAAAATTCCCTACAGTTGATTCGCGATTGAATCAAATGTAGAAAACATTCGGTTAAGTCCTGACAAGTTTTAGCCCAGGAGAGAAATTATCAATTAATTGTGATTGTTATAGAAACCCCCAATTCCTTGTCTCCTTGTACTATAATGATAACTATATAGACTTGGATAGTGTCCTAGCATATAAATTACTGAAATAATAAATATTTTAGAAAATGAAAATTTGAGAAAAAATAATCAACTATATATTATATAATATTTTTTATCTTATACAGTTGGTTGAGCTTATATTTTGCTTTTAGTGAATTTTATTCTCGAAAAAAGCTTCTCGTATTGTACAAATGTACATTCATATTTCGAAAAAGGGAATAAATAGATCTCTACATATAAATCTCAATGTTTTAAGGAAGATTATGATTTTATGTTGGGCCACACATTTGTGCCGCATGCGGTACGCAGGCTATGGGTTGCACAGCCCTGGTGTACATTTTTGATAAGCTTCATTTTGAAATAGAATATAAGTGGAATTTTAAATTTATTTGAAATTAGATTAAATTTCCAAACAGGTGACTCTCCCTAGTTGTGATAGTTGTAGGACTGTTGGTTATACTAGTCGATTTGTCTAAGTGTCGATTGTCATTCTGTTTGTTCCAGGCTCAGAGCTCTCCTCGTCGAGTGGCGGTGCCTGTTCTCGTGAAAGACGGAAAGCCGTGTTCAGGAGGCGGTGGGGGCGGCGACGCCACCCCCGATCAGCAGCATTGCGCCCAGCACAGCCCTGCCACGGGGATGGGCGCCCCCGCACCCTCTGCGCCTCCCACGCAGCAAGTGACCCCGCTGGGCAGTGGGGCGGCGGCGGTGCGCACCCTCATTCTGCACCCCCGCCGCCGCACCACCAGCAGACACACCCCCACCATCACCACCACCAGCAACCATCCCCTGCGCAGGTGCAACACCAGACACAGGCGAACCTCCTAGCGTACCAACGCCAGGCCATGCACCACCCACATGCAGGCCACCACCCAGCCGCAGCAGCAGCCGCTGCAGCTGCTGCAGCCAACATGTGCTCATCGTACCTGCCGCTGCAGTCGGGCAGAGCCTGGTAGCGGCCCCGTTGGCTGACTGTTGCCGATGAAGGGGACACAGAAACTGCGGCCCCTACAGATACCCTGCTCTCGCCTCTCGCCTACTGGGACAACGCGTGGTAACCACTAGCACCTCTCCTACGAGCCACTCTCACCTATTAGTAGTTCCTCATTCTCCTTTGATAGATAATGGTCTTCTTGGTTCGAGGGACCAATATTATGTCTCCTTGGCTTAAAGAACTAAAATGTCAATCGATTACAACTCCCAGACCAGATCAACAAACAATCTGAAATGTTTTCATAATAACTAGATTTCGGTCAAACGTAAAGTTTTTGTAAGATAACTACATAATTGTAATATTTGATGTAGGACTATAACTGACTCCAGGTCCAGATATAGTGACTAAACAACATTCTAGATCGCTCAAGAGTTTAGAACGCCAGGTTTACAAACTTTTGCTAAAACAAACAGTGTATGATATACCATCAATTCCCTTTGATCATAAGATAGTGGAGGTATTTGGTGCGAAAGCAAAGTATCTGTTTGTATGAATGGATGTATAATCAGACTTCTAGATACCATGAACAGACGTAGTTTGTAAGTCTTCACGAGTAACCACTCAATCACAAGTTGAAACTGGTTCCTCGTGACGACTTAGTCCGGTTGAATGTCGCAAAGTAAATGCTTTTTCCACTAACCAAGGTAGATGGTAAATGGAGCCACTGGGATGGCCAATCAGATGACAGCCGCTGAATGTGCCTGTCATCTGAATGGCCATCCCAGTGGCTCCATTTACCATCTACCTTGGTTAGTGGAAAAAAAGCATTTACTTTGCGACATACAACCGGGCCTTAGAAACTCTCTGTGCAAAAAGTTCATTCATTTGAGGAACATGATCATGATTTTCATTTATTCCACAGAGTTACACTTTCTTAACCAGCTTTTACAGTCGTGTTCGAAATACAATCATGTTACAGTTTATTATATTAGGTTGTAGTTGGTGGTGTTTCACAAGGAGACTCTCTCTCTCCTGAAGAAAATGTTCACGAATTACATCAATATCAAATGTAAAACTTCTTCACTAAACTGGTATAGTAGACGAGATGCTTTGTTCCTACAGCAAAAATATGTACATCAATCTTTGACGAAACAACTATTACCAACCTAATATAATTTTAATAATGTTTCACTATAAACCACACCGCGTTCCCTAAATTCGATTTACAATTTATTATTAAAATATTTCAACTTATTTAGTTATTTTACAAAAATTACAATATAGAAAAATTTAAAAACCCACTAAGGATTTAATTCCTTTACAAAATTCAAACAACCTTGGAGACATCACCCGAAAGAGGGTGGCTCGACATCAAACCCTCCCCACACCCCTATCCTCAAAGCAAATTGAATGATTTCTTTCAATAAAATTCCAAAGACTTTTTTCTGTAAATAATTCGAATTTTTTTCCTCTCAATTGGAATTATTGAATTTGCTTTGCATTGTGCCATCCATCCATCCACCCCTCGTCCACCATCCCCTCCACCCTCTCGTTCGTCGTAACCACCTGCAGAGAATTCCTTTTTCGTGTGTTTGTGTGTATGATGTGCAAAGAAAAATCGCCCAGTAAGTGAGTGCAAAACGGACGACAAGCCAAAGGGCCGAAAAGCAGCAGCAGCCCCCACCCTCTCACCCCTTAAACGAACACACCAAAAAAAAAAAAAAAAAAACTGTGAATAATGTATACCTCATATTATTTACATATCAGTGCTTAAAAGCATAAATCAGTAGTCATTATTTGATATTTATAAAATATATATAAATAACTATATATATATTATATAAAGATTAATAAATCAATTCTCTTTTTAGAACAATCAAAACTGAAATAAAATAAAAAAACTTATTTATATTAATATATATCAAATCAAAATAATAATAAATTTTAAGTTTTTAAAATTCTTTCTATTGCTGATAAATTTAAGGAGGTTCTTCAATTTTTGTCTATTTACTATTACCGAACAGATAAATCAACATAAGCTTATGAATATTAAAAGAGTCACCTCTAAAATTTTGGAGTACTTTTATCAACTTACTGACGAGATATTAAGGACGTTCCCTAATATAGCGCAGATGCAGTTCCCCTACTCTCACATGCGCAGAAAGGCAAAAATATTTTCACTGCGTCGTTTCTCAGATCTGGCAACATTGCATTCTTACCGACGCTAAAAGACAAAGAATAAAAAAAAAACACTTCATAAAACAGCTCAATGCGAAATTCCAGATGAGAACAGTATAATTAGGTTGAGAGAATTAGCTAAAAATCTCAAATGCACCAGCTGCAGAAGTTTTTTAAATATTGAAAAATTGAGTGATTTTAGTGCGACGTTGCCAAGTCGCCATCTCACACTTGCTATACCATCAAAAGTACATTTTTCATACAAAACGAATACCGCTTGATACAATTATTTTAACAGAAAAATATTTGTTATATCTTCAGTTAATGATTCAAAGTTTTTAAAAATAATTTCAAAAAAATTACGATTGTTATTTAATGAAACAGTCGCTTTAACATCAATCGGGATAGGGTTCGCGTGTTAAATATGCAAATTTCTATGGTCAATATTTACAAATTTAGTGCTTCAAGAACTATTGAAAAAAATGTCTACGTATAAACGACACTTATAAATATGTATATTCAAAGTTTTAAAAGGATTGCAAGGAAATCTATTTATTCGGGAACGACCTTAATAAAATAAATTTTCGCGATTTAACCTGGAGTCTTATGGGAAATTGGATTTTTCTAGCCTTTTTACTTGAAATGTACAATAATTATCGACTCCATCTCGAAGATATTGTTGCAAGTATTAAAAAAATATGTAGGGATTATTTTAAGAACTTGTAATAATCGTTTGATCACCCGTTATAATTCACAATTTCTCTCCACAAAATTGCCTTTTTGTTTGGAGCCTTGCAATTTGAAATTATACATAAATTATATATGACCCGTTTATTTTGAAAGTGGCCCAAGTCCATTATTTATTATTTTGAAATAGTTGTATTTATATTTTTATAAACACATATATTTATAATATTCATGACGATACTACTTTAGTCAATAGAAAGTCTGCACCGACACTCGTTTGACTTCCTATGTACCTGAAGAACCTCCTTAACAAGAAAAAACATTTTCAAAATATTTTAATGAAAGAACATTTTTTTAACTTCAAATTTCATTTGAATATATAATTATATTCAAAAAACTATGTCTAGCCAATAAACGGTCCTTTGTAATGAATATTGCCGAAAATCACAATATTGATTTTATCTTTTTTGGTAAAACTAACTGGTTAAGTTTTTATTTGGTTTGTTGAAAAAATATATAGATAAATCATGATTAGGCTCTTATATTTACTACATTCAAATAATTTATAAAAGTATTTTTCAAATGACACACTCAGAACAGGAGCAATGCAACCGCTGTTGCAGCATCACTTAGATTGGTGTCTCTAAACTATTCAAAGTTTCTATTACTCCTCGTGAGAAGTAGTAAAGTTTTAATTAATGGACTTGGTGGGGGTAGGTCTTTTAGAATCGAGAATAGGAACAAAATGAGGAGCATTGAAACTTTGACCAGACTCTAGAACTAGCTTTAAGAAAAGGCAACAGCGGCAGGGATCAGCCAGTCAGCACGCTTCTAATTTTGTGACGGCTACTAAACAGTAAATAATTTTAAATAAAAAAATAAAATAGCAGTCAATAGTCACTCAATAAGAGTAAAAATTATTATTATTACGTCATGGATCTAATGCAATTTCTTAAAAATTTCACTTTTGAATGTTTTAAAAAGAGATTTTATTTATTTATTTATATGTACAGTCAAGAACTAAATATATTATATATAAAGATATATATTTATATATCTCTATATATATATACAATCTGTATGTATTTATATATAGGATATAATATATAAATATAATGTTTTGTCCGAATTTTAACGCAGCGACATAGTAGCTCTGTACTTATTATTATTATTCTAATTATTATTCTTATTATCATCCTCATCATTAAGCGATTAAATCATAAATAAATTTTGTACTTTTAATTTATTTCTATAACGACAAAACAAGAGCCGGACAAAGTGAAACATCTTTAGACCTCATCTCTATCGATTTTTATGTTTTATTTTTTATTGAGGTCACATCCTGGAAAAAAATCACTAAATGACGTTTTTTTCTTCTAATTTAATAACCTATCTCAAGGAATTACAACAAAATTTATTTATTTTTTTAGTTATTCAGATTATCTTTTTTTTTTGTAAAACCAATCAATCATTATATCATACTTACAAGTATGAACATGCTGTTAACGACTAGGAAAATAATCCAGAACTTCTTTTTTATATTTTTAATGAGTCAAATTAATTTTTAACTACAATATGTGGTGGATGTGATCGCAAATAGAAATAAATAATTGAAATCGTTAAACCCGCGAGCGCATAAATAAGAACAAGTTTCACCAATCCAAATATCTGTGTTTTTGTTAATCTCCTGCGATCTATATTTGTAAAAGTGTAAATATATTTAGAATGAATAATTAAAAAATAATTGAACACATAAAAGCTAGCGAATTTGTCTTTTTTACCTCTAAATCACATCCTTCATACCTATAGGAGTAAATCCAACTTATTTTGCATTTTTTTTACCTAAAATTTGAAAATATAACTTTATCGCACCCCAACAATAATAAAATAGTTTTGTGGCTCAACTATCTATAGACCAATTTCTAATAATGGTCATGAATCAAAAAATATTTTGTAATTTTTTAGATCAGGTGTGACAATCAGGGGGACGGAATTGACATTAGAGAATTTTGATTTGGTAATATAGGCAGAGACTGGCTTAAAAATATAGAAGGTTACAATTTTGGTTACAATACACTAAAAGTAAAACAACACTAGAAAGTTATTTTAAATAAATATTTTTATATGACTTGTTATCGCAGGGACGGAAATGACACTTATGAACGACATAATTAATCACTTACCTTTATGAAGTCATTTTTCTGTGTTGCCATATAAATAATATTAACACCACTGATTGCAATTAACAAACCAACTTACCAGCTGACAATAGTTTCTCTCTTGACCACTACAGTGATGGCGTGAGTCAAGTTAAATACTAAAACTATATTGGGGACGGAATTGACACACTGTCTTTGGAAAATTTTTATAATTTTTTCTAACAAAATTTTAATTACTAAAAAAACTTTATTAAATTATATAGTCTTCATTCATCTTTTTTTATTTAGGAGATATTTTATTCAGTCATATCTGAACATTTATCAAGAAAATACACGGATTTGAAGATTTAAACAATCAAATTGGACAGGGGACGGAATTGACTTTTTATAGGTTATTTGAATTGAAAAAATATGAAATTGAGTAAAATCAGTGTTTAAAAATTTCTGAGTGCAACAATAAATGTATACAATTAAAGGCTATGTTATTAGTTGAATAAAAGATTTCACTGTCGATGGTAACAGAATTGTTTTTATTTTAGGTTAAAAATAAAATAAAATGAGAGAGTCTTCTGTTTTTTAAATAAAATAATTTTTAATTATTTCTAGAGACTATAGTTTCAAAATTTTCTATGTATAAATCTTAATTTGTAACTAATTTGAAATATTTGTGATAGACTGATGATGAAGGCAATGCCTTCGAAACTATAGTCTCTAGAAATAATTAAAAATTATTTTATTTAAAAACAGAAGACTCTCTCATTTTATTTTATTTTTAACCTAAAATAAAGGCTATGTTATTAAAAAGGGAAGATTTATCTTAAATTGGAAAAAAAAACCTAGTCGACTTTAAATGCAAAGTATGTTGGATTTGCTCACAGGTATTTTTTTTTTTTTATTAATATATATAACCGTCAATAATTCTCTCCTCACAGGAACTTTTTCAAACCAAGTAAGTAGATTTAATTGCCATGGCTTAAAACTATCTACTAACTAGATTTAGGTTTTACCTATACAGTTCTGTAATAACTAATTAACTTTCTAATAGCATTTTCGACTTAATCCACTCTTAATGGACTTTAGAAAATTGAGCATGCGTTATTGACAAATTTCAAAGTAAAATAGCTAGGTATATATACCTATTATGCATTCTCAGAAGGTTCAAGTGCTTTAAGTAGAAATAGAACATGAACTATATTTACACTGAAATAAAAATTTGATCAAAGTCACTGAATTTTTGTTTCTTCCGACCGTTTTAAATGGTAAACGAGATTTGGCTTTAATTTTATTTATTTTCTTAGAAAGACGGACTGGTAAGCGAAATAAGTAGGTTATAATGAAAGGCAGTCCATAAATTATTTAAATTTTATAATTAAGTAATGGAGAGGGATTCAGCCAATGGGTAGCCTCTGCTGAATAAAAACTCCCAATTTTTTTTTTTTTTTTTTAATGATATTGATGTGAGAAGGAGATACACCAGAAGGTGGATCCCCTAAAGGCCTGTATGGGCTGGCCCCTCCATCGTGAAAAGAACAGAGCAGAAGGAAAAGAAGCCGGGATCACGAGCCAATCTCAGAAACTTAGATACAATTCAATATCCAATTTACTAAGGTTTTAGGGGCTTCGAGCAGTGGTAAATTCTCCGCGCGATAAATTCGGTTAAATTTATCTCCCACTTAATTTTTATTACCAGACCCTATACTTACAGAAAAAATGTCTGGGTATAGCCGGGAATCGAACCCGAGACCTCTGGGTTGCCAGTCAGTTACTCTGACCATTAGACCACGGAGGCGGACAAATTATGGAAAACGTTTCGGCTTTAATTAAATAATGCCATCATCAGTTCCTAAGAGCTGAAAAAAGCGATAGAGCACACATATAAAATTACAATAAAATTTTTTACAAAAAATCCAAACTTGTTAATTACAAAATTATATCTTACAGTATTAGCGACACAAATTTTATAAATAAATTGTCCGCAGGCAGAGTTGTTGTGGATTTTATCATAATATACAAAATTATATGAATTATAAAATGGTACATAAATCTAGGTGTGCTCTCACTCCATATGCTCAACGTCTCAAGTACAAATATAGCAAATTTTCATGTAGTTCCACCCCACGAACAACATAATGTGATATACTTAATTAAGTGCCGCGATTGCCCGAAACCTACAAGTGTTTATGTGGGACAAACATCTCGCATTTTTTCTTTACGGAAAAGAGAGCATGAATTAAGTATAATAAATAAAAAAGCTTCGACAGCCCTGAGCTCACATCATATCGATACGACACATGGATTTGAGTTTGATGATGCTGTCATCTTGATGAGATTGGGGAACAATTATAAGCGTCTGCTAGCCGAAAAATGTTTTATTAAGACATATGGGCAAAGGGCTCTTAATTTTCAAACTGATTGTATTGGGCTTAGCAATGCCTACTTGTCAATATTGACAAATACTGATGCCCAAGTATAATAAACATTGAGAAAGGGGGAAAGAATTGTAAAAAAGAAAAAATTCATTTTTTATTTTTATTTTTATATATTGTCATTTTAAATTCGAATTTTGTTATTCTTAATGTTTATTAATTATTTTGAGAAATCTTTTAATTAAGAGATGTTTGTGAGGGGTCAGTGATCCTAATTAGATCAATGTCCCTCATAATTATTATTATTATTAATTGAATGAAATGAAAATTTGCTATATTTGTACTTGAGACTTTGCGCATATCGAGTGAGAGCACACCAAGATTTATGTACCATTTTGTAATTCATATAATTTTGTATATTATGATAAAATCCACAACAACTCTGCCTGCGGACAATTTATTTATAAAATTAATTGTGTCGCTAATACTATATAATAATAATATAATACTACTGTAAGATATAATTTTGTAATTAACAAGTTTGGATTTTTTGTAAAAAATTTTATTGTAATTTTACATGTGTGCTCTATCGCTTTTTTCAGCTCTTAGGAACTGATGATGGCATTATTTAATTAAAGCTGAAATGTTTTCCATAATTGGGAGTTTTTTATTCAGCAGAGGCTACCCATTGGCTGAATCCCTCTCCATTACTTAATTATATACATATACAGCCATCAAAATTGTATCATATTTAAATTTTATTCAATTTCCGACGTTTCGGAAAATTTTCTCTCTCCTTCTTCAGGGTATTGAATAGTTATTGATGGGTGATTATAACTCGGTTCCCATTTGTCTCTTTCAGTGATAGCAACAATATTTGCAACATTGTAATATTGTTGCTATCACTGAAAGAGAGAGACAAATGGGAACCGAGTTATAATCACCCATCAATAACTATTCAATACCCTGAAAAAGGAGAGAAAATAGTCCCGAAACGTCGGAAATTGAATAAAATTTAAATAATTTATGGACTGCCTTTCATTATAACCTACTTATTTGGTTTTAAATTTATTTAAAAAAAATTCATTAATTCCATTATTTTCAAATGAGTTTCTATTAAAATAATATAAATAGGTAATATAATATCCCACACTTGAATTTTATGGAATTTAATCAAGCTGAAAAATAACAGTAGGTAGGTATAAATATAGATTAGATTTATCTACTAATCTAAATAAATCCTATCTACCTTTTCGTATATCAACCTAGCAAAAACGCAGTGTTCGCGTGGAAATTATTTACTTCGTTTAAAGTTCCAGTATTTATTTTCTCTTTATCAATATCTCTAAGTACCTATATGATAATTATTTTAAACCATTTTTTCATTTTATATTTATTTTTCAAAACTATAGTTAAAACCCGATTTTTTTCTATTTCCTTATCAATTAAAATAATATTCTTCAGTGTACCTACTTTTTATTCCGATTATAAAATAAATTAAGAGGAAAGAGTTGACTTTAGGCATCAAGTTAGGTGGGTTTATCGAGAATTTTGTGAGAATTAATGTCCTTAAATTTTAACATGAATTCAAGAAGGGGAGTTGTTCAGAAGTGTGTTGCAAAAAAGTGTGAAATGCGGAATATCAAATTTTATAAAAAAAAATCGGGTTGAATAAATATTTGAGATGAAATCTTTTAATATCTACTTTCTTAAATAAGTAGAAACGACCCTGATGTGTTATCTGAAGGCTAGTAGCTATTCGAAAAATCAATTACATTTTTTCTTCTGATGAAATTTTTTTTCAAAGATCTTATTAGTAAATGAATACAAACAAGAATTTCTCAATTAATATAATATTTAGTATATAGGTAGTTAGGTACTAGTGTTTTTCAAAAGGAATCATAAGTAGCTAAAACGTTGAAAAAAATGGTATATTACTCGCATCCATAATAAGTATTAATCAAAACAGGAAGAGCAGGGAATAGGACAATAAATAAAAAACGGAGTTTTTATTAAATGGGCCAGACGTTTCGTCGATTTATTTCGACTTCCTCAGTGGTCCATTTTATCACTCTTTGTCAAAAGACAATTCCACTATAAGACGAAACATCTTTTTAGTAATTTTTATTATAACTACAATAGTTAATAGAGTAAAGGGTGTGTAGTTTCACAGTGAATGAAATAAAACTCAAAGAGGTTTATACAAACTCAATATATTTCGGATTATTAGTCCATCATCAGGAGTTTACAAGTTAATACTGAGTATTAATACTCAGTATTAACTTGTAAACTCCTGATGATGGACTAATAATCCGAAATATATTGAGTTTGTATAAACCTCTTGAGTTTTATTTCATTCACTGTGAAACTACACACCCTTTACTCTATTAACTAACATCATGTTTCACCTAAAACCTACACCACTTTCCATAAATATAACTACAATACATTATTGGGCTCAATTATTCAAGAATGTTAATTAATTATTCAAGATTGTTAAATAATTGAGCCCAATAATGTATTGTAGTTATTTCATTTCATTCCTGCATGAATGTAACCCAGAATATTCTAATTAAAAAAAAATTTCGAGAAAATAATAAGATAACAAAAACATTTTATAAAAAAATGAAGAAAAAAATATTTCTCAAAAAAATAAAAATTAAAATAAGAATAACCGAGCTTATCCATTGAAAAGTAGTTATAATAAAAATGATTAAAAAGATGTTTCGTCGCATAGTGGAATTGTCTTTTGACAAAGATTGATAAAATTGGCCACTGAGGAAGTCGAAATAAATCGACGAAACGCCTGGCCCATTTAATAAAAACTCTGTTTTTTGTCCTATTCCCTGCTATTCCTGTTTTGATTAATACTTATTATGGATGCGAGTAATATACCATTTTTTCAACGTTTAAGCTACTTATGATTCCTTTTCAAAAACACTAGTACCTAACTACTTATATACTAAATATTATATTAATTGAGAAATTCTTGTTTGTATTCATTTACTAATAAGATCTTTGAAAAAAATTTCATCAGAATCAATTCCCTGCTATTCCTGTTTTAGTTAAAAAAAAATGATTTAAATATTGTTAATTAAATTTATCTAACAAAGGAATAGATATGTAAGCAAAAATTTTCGGAGAATATTTTAAAAGGACAAGGGGGTGAGGGGATTTAAGGCTTATGGTAAAATAAAAATAAAATACAACGAGCTCCTGGTGTCTAGTTTAAATAAATAGGCTAGAAATCAGAACAGATTTCCTATAAAGCAAATTGAGTGTTAATAATCCTAAAGTTCGATCCGTGAGGTACTTTTCCGCTGAGCAAAATACAATAGTAGCTTTGGGTAGGTAGGGCGGCGAGAGGGGTGAGATGCGTTCCGTTGTCTCCCTCCCTCCTCGAATCGCCATTGGCTGCCCGCTCTTTCTTTGCATCTAGAGAGAGAATCGAAGGTGGTGGGGATGGAGTAAAGGGGCGGAGCCTGGAGCGCAATGGCGGCTGGGCGTGGCCTAGACATACCTATCACAAGAAACGAAGAAAGGATCCCGCTCTCTCTCCCCACTACCGACCGGGGTTAACCAATTTAGAAAACCGATTCACCCTGGGTTCGTCTCTCGCAGGATTAATATAAAGTTTAACGGCGAAACATGATAACTTGAATAAAATACCTACCATCTTTCTATTTATTTATTTATTCATTTAATAACTTTTTTTATGCAAATAGATGAGAATGACAAAAAAAAAATAGGTAAGTAATATCACTAGAGGTTCGATTTGACCAGAAATGTTTTTTTATCCATAGCGTAGTAGCATAATAACCAATGTCTTTGAGATAAAATATTTTTTTACATCTGTGAATTTTTTCAATCTTGACTTATTTATTACAACATATGAAAAATTATTTTCTAAGGCAGATCGAATTTGTTGTGATAAAAGAAGCCGACTCACATAGAACAAATAAAGTTTAGGCTTTAAATACTTTTTGTTTTTTGTTATTAAAATTTTAATTCAGTGTAAGAAATAATTTAATGTACCTACCTATATTATAAGTAGGACTACATGGAAACGACTGTAAGGACTCAATGGAGATTGGATAAAAGACATCCCAAAGATAATGAAAATAATAAATTCCGATTAAAATAATTTAATCTGAGTCTCATCTTTACTCTCTTAAAAAGCGATAATCCGTAGAATCTTCCCTCCTTCTTCAAGAAATTAGAAGTTTTTTTATGTTAATGGTAAACTATTAAGACCAAACAAAAACAGATATAGTAGACAAGAAGGAAGTGGTTACAAGCTTCCATCATTGATGGGTATTAAACCCCAAAGAAAGAGATAAGATCATTCAAAACATCGTTTTTAAAATGAAACGACTTTAAAATAAATTATTTTATTCGAAATTTAGAAAAAATTACAATGATTTTATAAAAGAAGTTTTCTCAAGTAGAGAATTACCTAGGTAGGTACCTTATAATTATTAAAAAAAAAATCAGGCTGAAATTCGAATTTAATTTGCAATTGAGAATACCTACCTATATTTTCAAAATAATATTAAAACGAGAATTTAATAAAAATAATACTTAAAAAAAAAAAAAAAAAAAAAAAAGTTGTCTTAAAATATCAAACTTAAACGCAAAAAAATGCAACCAAATATAAATATAGGCATAGAAACAAATACTTACAGTTCTTTAATAAAAAAAAATACCTATATTTAATAAATTATTATACCTACCTATATCAAAAAATAAATCTGACATAAAATTAAATGTTTTTTGTCGAGAGAGTCGATGAGTTGTTGAGTTTATAAGAATAAATCAGGGAGTTCCTCCTGTATGATGTAAATACTTATATAGTATTTTACCTACATTTTAGTTTAGACATAAATATTATGCTCCTATTTTAATTCAAATTCGATTGAGGGATATCAGGTAATATACCTAGTGCTCAATTTAATATTTATATTAGACTTAAAATAAAGGCAAAGCCTTCAAAACTATTAAGTCTCTAATAAATAAAATTTATTTAAATCAAACAGAGAATACTTACACCATTTAATTTATTTTTAAAAATGAAATAAAAGAATTAAAAATTAGATTATGTTTCTGTAATTGACTTGATAAAAGATACCTAGCTACCAAAAACGCATTTCAAAATTAAATTTTTGAGAAACCAATTAAAAATTTCCACTGAGCTCAGGTTTTCCCAAATAGCGAAAAGAGAATATTACCAAAAAATAAAATTATAAAGACACAAACACACACACAATGTAGATTCTTTTAATTATTTTATCCCCAAATTAATATTTATCAATATAAGTACCACATATCCCATTCGAATGGGGTGTTAATTTTTATCAACGTTCACTTTTTGTTTAGGGGATGAAGTGATTTTTTTATATTAAAATATTTAGTTATTATTGTCCAAAATTGATTAAATGGTATAAATTATTATGTAAAAGGACAATTAAATAATATGCTTATACCTAGGTATAATTTGAGTGCAACGTTTTATCCTTTATTTTTGACTTCATCAGACTCTATAAATAATAGCTATAGATATAGATAGACAGACGGAAAAAAATTGATGGCGTGTAGGGGATAGGTGGCGTGAAAGGGACATGTATTGAAAGGGATAATTCAAATAACTCGCTAAATAAAGGTCGATCTCAGAACGACATTATTTATGTTCTGTGGTAACCCCAAAATAGATACATTGACATCTTACTTCACACTTCTATCATTTCAAGGATGCCGGTGTCTTTCGTGAATTTTTATTAATTATTTTCTTAAATATAAGTAAGGAGGCACGTGTATGGTAAAATTATGTGGCTAGACCAGTTTAGTTAATTTCTTTTTAGAATTTACATTTTACTAAAATGTCTGTAATCGTGTACCAAATTATTGTTTTGGTTCTTCTTTAGAAACGTTTTTTTCAGTACTGTAAAATGTTAATTAAACAGTTTAGCGTTCTTTATAATTGGTAATATACATTCAGATTCGAGAAAAAAAAGATCAGTTTACTTTTATTTTATTTTATTTACATACTCAGCACAGGTATATGTGGAGAGGCGCCGACACCCGTTTCGGGTATGGCACTCGAAGAAGAAGATACTTTATTTAGAATTATAAATTTTGTGATCATGTTTTTAATTTGTGTTTGATAGTTATGAAAGGGACAAAACAAACGGTTATGAAAGGGACGTCCATTACATGACTAGTAATTCATAAAAAATTGTTATTGTTACTTTTTACCATATAGAAAAAACAATTATTTTAAAACAGAATTATTACTATTAATAGAACTATGATTGTTTGTTTTCTTAATTATATGAAGGTAAATGTATATTTCCATGTTAATTATCTTTTAAGATGAGAAATTTAAGTCCAATATGCTATTAATTACTTTCAAAGATGTGATTTTAAACTAAAGATAGTTAATTATATACGTGCTTCCTAATATTTAGCATGTGTGTAGCAAAGTTTACGGTGATTTCCTTATATTAACGCGCTGTTCCTTTCATAAATGATCGTGTCCCTTTCAATACAATCCATTTTTGAAAGGGACAAAATACACTTTTTTTAAAATGCGAAAATATAGTACTAAGAACGATTGAATGTCTTTTATTGTATTTTATTTTGATAGCAAATAAATAGAAGTTTTTAGTTCTATTTTTAATAATAAAATGTTATTATTTATTTGCTAGGGCCTCCACAGCAAAAATGTCCTTTTCATGCCACCTCTCCCCTACATACCTTCAATTTTAAAGTCAATTAAGCCACAAAATTGTTAATGTAAAAATATTTTTTTTTCTTTCTACGTAGGTATGTAATATTTTGATGAAGTTCAAAATAAAGGATGAACCCAAGTTAATTTTGAAAACAGGTAAATGGAGATGAATGTTTTATTAGGTAAATTTTTGAGGTACATGTTAATTAGCTTCTGAAATCAAGCCCAGAATTAATTTTGATTGAATATAGACATCTAGAGATGTAAAAAGTAGATCTCAAGGGCAGAGTGGTAGACGGTGAGTGGTGAGTGGTCGTAGAGGGCGAAACGCCTCTTCAAGGGCCCTAAGCGCCCTTAGCCCTCAGCCACGAGCAGTTGGACGTCAACAGTTTCGCTGACGATCTCGCAAAAGCCTTCTGCCGAGCTAAGCAAATCCCTCTCACTTGCTTTCTTTGCTTTGAGCCCCCCTCGACCCCTTCATCCCTGAATTTTAAACTCTGTGCATCCTCCTTTGCACCCCCACAAGATTCTTTTCTCCCCGGTTGATACAACTCATCGCTCTTCGGGATCAAATATTAGCTTTGAACAATGTACGTCCTCCCTCAGCTTTTACTTACGACCAATTTCCAATCTCTTATTTTATTATTTATTTATTTTTTTATCAAAATTTGTCAATTTGTTTCTAAACAGATAATAATTTAATCAAATTAAAATATAGATATTAATGTTGAAAGTATCGCTCCTTTTTGTTATGAGGGCTGTAAGGCCTCAAGGAATCTGTTATTTACTTTATAATGAAAGAAATGTTTCGATAGGGGCTATTGTGATTATCTAGTTAATTATTGTTATGACATATATGATATCCTGTAAAGAAAAATTGGAGGGAAGACAAGGGTTAGTTCTCTTCAAAATTGTATGAAATAAAAAGGTAAAACAATTTAACTTTTATATAAAATTTATTCAGTAATTAACAAAGGGGAAGGTTTGGATATTGTGGAGTGTAGTGGATTGATTAAGAAGAGTATTTAGGAAAGGTACAGGCCATTTGGAGCCCGGATCCCGTTCCGCTATGCCTGGCGTAAAATTGAATGCGCCGTGTGTGGGCTGTGCGCTATGCTCAATATATGGAGCGCTAAAATGTCCTTGGGTTGGTTTCTTGCCGCTTGGTTGGGCAAAGGAGCATATAAGTTTTGTTGGTCACCAAGCGAGCGGGTGCCAAAAAACATATTTTGCTAGCGATATTGAAGAAAAACCTTGAGTGGTTTCTGGACCTAGTAGTGAAGGACCTTTCAGGGGAATTGCCGCAAGGGGTTTTGGGTGAGCGTTTGTATATGTTTTGTGCTTCGTCAATCGAGCGGACGATCAAAACATATACATTGAAGAACCTTTCAGGATAAAAGAGACAGATAATTAAAGATATGAACACGTATAGGATATGAATTGTAGCTATCAGAATATTCTTACCTTTCAGGCCCATACAAGTTTAGCGAATAACACACATAGAGTAATTCTAAGAGATGTTTACCCTTTGGTTGTTGAGAGTATAAAAACGAGTGGGCGCATTAGCCAGTGTTTCGAGAGCAAAAAAGTTGGTGGGGAGTGTAGTTGCAAATGCCGACTATAGGGGTCCGAATGCGCTGGCGAAGTTACCGATTTGACTATGATGAAAAATTGTGGCAATTTTGAACAATTAATAAATAAAAAATAATAAGATTGGAGTAATTTTTGGAGACGAACTGATAAGTGAATTAAGTGGATATCGATGAGGCAAACAAAAAAAAAAGAAGATAATTTACACTATCTTTTTATTCATAAAACTGACGTTTCGGAGGCTATTCCCTCCTTCTTCAGAGTTTTGACTGACTTTTCAAAACCCTGAAGAAGGGGGAATAAGCCTCAGAAACGTCGGTTTTATGAATAAAAGATAGTAGTGTAAATTATCTTCTTCTTTTTTTGTACTGCCTCATCGATATCCACTTAATAAAAAATAAATAGAAATCTTTTATAAAACAATCTTAAACACGTTTATTTCCAAACCAAACGCTTCGGGAGAATTTTTATCTTTCTCAATGGTAAAAAATTTCCAAAAAAAAAAAAAAAGAAAAAAGTTGCTTTCACTAAGGACCAGTTGTATGTCAGTTGGTAAACTCTTTTTAAACGTTGACTGTTGTAACGCCTATAGCGCCTTTTTGTTATGAGGGTTGTAAGGCCTCAAGGCAGCTGCGGTATATCTAACGTTTGGAACGTAACCCCGACGCAAAGTGAGGTATTGGTGTATTGAATATCACTTCCAGAAATATTTCTTGTTTCAATAAAATAAATGATCATCCAAGACTAATTGTCTAGATCGAAATTGGCCTAAATCCGAAACTGAAATGTTGCAATTAAAGGGCATATTCTTTCATCTTAACATGGAATTCAAGTGTAGCTAATCTTTTGGAGGGTGGATTCTAAATCGGTGAAATTAGTGCCGGGCACGTGTGCAAGGGCTTAATCCTCCACGCGTGTCTACCGATCAGCTTACCATCATCGTATGGATACTCAGGTAGATAACTAGCAATTTAGCGGCTATCTTTATAATTAGAATTGTTGGACCACCCCTCGGTGACCCGATTACCCCTCAGCAACTCTCTGTCAGAAATTTATTAACAGTTTCCTTCATTTTATTTAATTATAAATAAAAGTAAAGGAAAGCTTTTAATTTGAAATTTAGTTCAGGCTCTTTGTTCTGGAAATTTTTCTACGCGCCTCAAAATGAGAAAATTTCGGAGATTTTTTCAGTTTTTCTTGAATAACTCTAAAACGGCTTATCAAATCAAAAATAAATTTATTAGATAAATTAAAGCTCTTTAAACTACGCGTAAAATGATAACAATTTCATTTATTTAGGTTAAGTAGAACCGGTACTAGCACCTGTCAAAAAAGGGCCCCCGGGATCATTTTTTGAATATCCCTAAAACTTTTTTCGAATTTTCCCCATTTTGACCATGAAGGACCACGTTTGCGACAAAGACCACACTATACATTTTTTTTAAACTGGATTAAATTTTCTACAATTTAAACAAAGTGTTATCTTAATTGGATAACCCGTATCGCATTAAGGTTGAAGGATTTTTTTTTAAGGAATTTGGTGTTGGTACTTGGTGAAACATTTTTTAAAATTATTGGATAAAAATACTTGGTAGGTTTCACATTAAGATATAAAAAAATAAAACGAATTTATTTTTGGAGTTAGTCACCCGAAATATATATATCGAGATTAAAGATTCTCCAAAAATAAATTCGTTTTATTTTTTTATATCTTAATGTGAAACCTACCAAGTATTTTTAGCCAATAATTTTAAGGTTGAAGTTTTTTCAAAAAATCGCAGTTTTTCCTTCAAAAAATGAAAACCACATCTCATCCTAGAAACTTGATTTTTGCCTCTTTCTCTAGAAGATTCTGTTGAATTGAACGTTTATTTGGACCACTTTTTTGATAAAACTCTTATATATATATAATATATATATATATATATATATATATATATATATATATATATATATATATATATATATATTAGTTATCCAGCATTTTCCATTTTATAATTGTTATAATTTTACTCGTAATTTAAAGAGCTTTAATTTATCTAATAGATATCTTTTTGATTTGATAAGCCGTTTTGGAGTTATTCAAGAAAAACTGAAAAAACTCCGAAATTTTCTCATTTTGAGGCACGTAGAAAAGTTTCCAAACACACATTTAAGGGAAAACTTAGGGTAGTAATATTAGAACACCAATAAAGATATTCCATCTATAAAATCTTTACCGGGAATTATTTCCTGTTTATGCGATTTTTTCACGTAATTTGTTTGGACTAATTATAGAGGGAAACGTTTTTTTTATGATTTGATAGGATCAACCCTATTCTTTCCGCGATTTTGGTGATTTTGTGATTTTTTTAGAAAATTTACAACTGACTAGGTACTGTTTTTGCTATTTTGATTTAATATGTAATAGTAGAGTTTAATTAAGGTTATTAATGTGACCATTATTTTTCAGAAACTTCAGTGTGTACCACTAGACTAGGCACAGTACTTGAAAACGACTCCAGGTGTCGAAATGTCGTGCATTCTGATTTTAAAGAAGATAATAATAAAGATAATAAATCTTTATTCCTCGACCTGCTTAGAGGCACAAGTCCTCGGTGGCTAGGTCCTCCAAACATCAATACAATCTAGCTACAATACATTAATAAACATCAATACAAATTAATTACAACAATTTAAAAAATAATAAACAAGTAAAAAAAAAAATAAAAATAAAAAAATAGAAATGTATGCTCATTTTCTTATTAAAAATGAGCAATCTAGGTAGTTTTAGCTGGAAAGATTTTTTCGATAATATAGGGACCTACCCTGGGGTATTAGATGAATTGCAAAAAAGTTGATCCCTATTACCGACACTGTATTCATATCAACTGATGTCTGTTAATTCTAATTCACGATTTTAAGTTGAATCAACTTTTACTTTTGAGGTCCGAGAACAAGTCCACTTACTGTTAAATTTTTTGAAAAAACAAACATTCTATCTTTTCTGGAAGAACAACGAATTGAGACTTTTGAGTTGATTTTTCACCTCTGTAAATATAACCACTCAATAGCTCTCCATGTAACTATTTGATTTCTTAATGATTCTCACCATTTTCAACCAGGTCAGTTTTTGGTTTTAAAAAGCCAAATATTTTGTCAAAAAATGATTTATTTTTAACCGACTTCAAAAAAGGAGGAGGTTCTCTATTCGACTGAATTTTTTTTTTTTTTTGTGCCTATGTTACCTCATATCTCCGCCAATTGTCAACCGATTTTGAAAAAAAAAATTGCATTGGGTCAGGTCTAGCTTCCGATTGGTCCCATTTTTTTCGTTTTTTTTTCCATAGGTATTAGACCTTTTTTATTAGGTTTGTTTAGACCTAACCTCTTTGTTTATGAACCGATTTCGATGGTTCTTTTTTTATCCGAAAGGGGTGTCTTAGGGATGGTGTCATATTAATTTGGTCAAGTTCTGATGATATGATCACTATTAATAACATCACTAAAAAAGAGAAAAATAAAAATAATTTTTAAGAAAAAAATAAAAACCGACTTCAAAAAATTAAATGCAACAAATAAAATACACTAAAAGGTATAAAATAATTATTATCTTATTTAGTTACAACTAAACGACGAAATATTAACATGAAATTACTTTTTGAAGTTGGTGCCAAACATATACCTTTTATGAATCGCACTCGACGGATCTTACTTAGTACGTTTGGCGGGTACGCTCGCTTATAGGTATAGTTTGTTTGGCACCGACTTCAAAAAGTAATTTCATGTTAATATTTCGTAGTTTAGTTGTAACTAAATAAGTTAATAATTAATAATAAGTTAATAAGTTATTTTATACCTTTTAGTGTATTTTATTTGTTGCATTTAATTTTTTGAAGTCGATTTTTATTTTTTTCTTAAAATTATTTTTCTACGTCTACTTCTTATCATGGGTACCTACCTATACCAATTCGGACAAACAGAAAGAAAAAATCATCTACGATTTTATTTAGATAATATAAATCTTTCTTAAAATTAAAAAAATAATTTTTAAGAAAAAAATAAAAACCGACTTCAAAAAATTAAATGCAACAAATAAAATACACTAAAAGGTATAAAATAATTATTATCTTATTTAGTTACAACTAAACGAAGAAATATTAACATGAAATTACTTTTTGAAGTCGGTGCCAAACAAACTATACCTATAAGCGAGCGTACCCGCCAAACGTACTAAGTAAGATCCGTCGAGTGCGATTCATAAAAGGTATATGTTTGGCACCAACTTCAAAAGTAATTTCATGTTAATATTTCGTCGTTTAGTTGTAACTAAATAAGATAATAATTATTTTATACCTTTTATTGTATTTTATTTGTTGCATGTAATTTTTTGAAGTCGGTTTTTATTTTTTTCTTAAAAATTATTTTTATTTTTCTCTTTTTAGTGATGTTATTAATAGTGATCATATCATCAGAACTTGACCAAATTAATATGACACCATCCCTAAGACACCCCCTTTCGGATAAAAAAAGAACCATCGAAATCGGTTCATAAACAAAGAGGTTAGGTCTAAACAAACCTAATAAAAAAGGTCTAATACCTATGGAAAAAAATCGAAAAAAAAAATGGAACCAATCGGAAGCTAGACTGGACCCAATGCAAAAAAATTTTTCAAAATCGGTTGACAATTGGCGGAGATATGAGGTAACATAGGCACAAAAAAAAAAAAATTCAGTCGAATAGAGAACCTCCTCCTTTTTTGAAGTCGGTTAAATAGATATATTAATTTATTAAATCTCATTTTTAAACTTAACCCAAGATTCGTATGTATCAGAATAAATTTATTATATATAGCTTATATAGTTTATAGTCATATTCAATTTGGTTCTTTGATCATTTTGTTCTTGATCTGTAATCAGGTAAACACACATTTATAAAATGAATTTTTTATTATTAAAATTTTTGAATACAATGACGCATGATCGCCAACTTGGAGATTTTCACCCCAAGTTTGGGGAGTAAAAAGTTGCACGGGGGTTTTTTTAGGGGGAATAAATGTTTAGGGGTTTTTTTTAATGTTTGGTGTTTTTTTTTTAGTGGTAAAAAAGGCTTTCCAAGAATTTTTTAAATTTGTACTCTATAAATATTTAATTTTTGTTATATACAATAAATAAGTTTTCGGATGTCTGCTACTTTCTGTATCATTTTTATTCGAATTATTATACATTTATTTATTTATCTATATTTTAAACAAAAAAAAAATATTACATTTTCGAAATACTCTACATTTTACGAAATGTCGAGTTTTTTTTTTTTTGTTTAATTTCGGCCTTTTTAAGGGGTTTTGTCTTTTGACATCGCTCTTAGGTGGAAAAAATCAGGTGTTTGCGAATACCATACATTTTACAAAATATCAGTTTAGGGTTTTTTTTACCTTAATTTTGCCCATTTTAGGAGTTTTTGGCATCATTCTTAGAAGGAAAAAAATTGTGGTGTTGGCGACCCTGTAATGACGAAGAATCCAGTAGGTATAATTAATGCAAACAAACAAGAATATTATGTAAGTTTATTATGATAGTAGGTTTAGGGATCTGCTTGGTTCTCAGTCAAGCCTAGTTCTAATATTGGCTAAGTTATTAATCACTTACAATCATGTTTGCAATGGACTTGAAAAGGACTAAAGTCCATCTTTCCCCAGCCTCTCGCCCTTATTCAGAATGTGTAACATTACCTATATGGCGCATATATGTACAATGTCAATTTCAACTAATTGTTCAAAGATATTTGAATTCCAGGATGCTACTTAAATAAATATTTTGGTGAAGGACACTTCTCAAAATCAGAATAGAAGTTGACATGATATTGTAACAAAAATTCTTATGATTAAGTAGTAATCACCAATCCTAGAAAAGGAAGATGATTTTGTGTAGTACTATTTATGAAGCATAACGTGTATGGATGTGAAACTTGGTCGATAGAAAATTCAGAGAGGAGAAAATTGAGGACCTTTGAAATGTCGTGATACAAGAGAATGGTGAAGAAGATAAAATTGCAAAGAAGAAGACTTCGATAGAATGAGGGAAAAAAGAAATTTGTGGAAGAATCTGGATAAAAGAAGTGCCCAGTTAATATAGCTACCGTCAGACAAGGACAATTATTCAGAGATATTGTAGAAGACGAGATAAGAAAAAATAGGGCAACGTGAAGACCTTACACCGTTAAAAACTTCTTCTATAATTTTACTATAAAAAATGGGAAGTCCGGCCTCAAAACTTTTTAGTAATATTATATACTTACAACATTTTTTTACTATACGCAATCTTGTAAATTTCCTATTTATGTGTATTGTAAACATATAGTAAATTTACTATTTTTTTTAACAGTGTAGATTAGAATAGGTACTATCCCCAAGATAATAAAGGATATAAGATGTAGGACCTATAAATTAGTGAAAGAGTTGTCAAGAGATAAAGTCGAAACAAAAAATTAACAATTTTCACGCACGAATACAATACCCGGTGAGGTAAAGTAAAAATAATAATCAAACTGTTAAAAAAAATTACAATAGAAATAGATAGGAAAACAAGATATTGCGTATAGTAAAAAAAAATACTATATTATATTCAGTGGAGTAGCCAGAAAATTGGGGGGGGGTCAATCCACAAAGCAAAATATTTAGTGGGAATTTTTTTTTATTAAAACAAATTAATAATCCAGTTAAATTGTGTTTTTACCGGGAAAGTTGTGGGGTAGTTGTATTTTCTTCGACGCTTTGTGTTTTTGGAGGTGCTGAATTCGAATCTGAGGTTTGCTAACAAAATTTCGTCACGGAACATTGTCAAAAATGCAAAAAAAGGTAAAAAATCTCATTTTTTTTTGCAGTTTTTTGCTTATAACTCGAAAACTATCAAATTTTCGTAAATAGCCTTCCTATTCAAAATGACTTCAAAAATACTTGGACCATTTTTTTGATAAAACTCTTAGATTTATATATTCCCTGACACTTTTGAGGATTCGGATCATATCTTTTACAAAAAATTTTATGAACTTTCATTTTGAAAAAGAAAGTTATTTACATATAATAATAAAACTTGAGCAAAATGTGAGGTATTATATCAAAATGTTTCACCTAGAACCAACACCTAACTCCTTCAAAGTTAAAGTTATTTACGAAAAATTGATAGTTTTTGAGTTATAAGTAACAAAACCTCCAAAAAAATTAGATTTCTTTTACTTTTTTTTTGCATTTTTGACAATGTTCCGTCATGAAATTTTGTTAGAAAACCTCAGATTTGGATTCAGCACACCAAAAAACATCAAGGATTAAGAAATCAAAACTACCTCAAAACTTTGCAGCAAAGGGCCCTTTAAAGATCAATTTAAAAAAGGTACTTCAAGAAATTAAAAAAGAATATAATCTTAATTAAACATATGAAATATATTTAATTACGATTAGTTTGCCATAAGAAACCGTTTAGTCGTTGTCGTTACTTATCTCATGAGCCCTGCCCTTGGGGAGAGGGGGAGTCAGAGCCAATTAATAAAAAATATGTCTTAATATTACAATGTTGGTATGTAATATTAAAACATATTTTTTAGTAATAGACTCTGATTCCCCCCTCCCCAAGGGCAGGGCTCATGAGATAAGTAACGACAACGACAAACGGTTTCTTATGGCAAACTAATCGTAATTAAATATATTTCATATGTTTAATTAAGAATTATATTCTTTTTTAATTTCTTGAAGTACCTTTTTAAATTGATCTCTAATTATTAAAAAGTTTTGAAGCCGGACTTCCCATTTTTTATTGTAAAATTAGATAAGAAATTTTTAACAGTGTATGTGAAAAAATGTCAATCAATTTAATTAAACTAAAATCGAAACTACAATTAATTTTTAAATTCCTTCTAAAATATGAAGCCTGTTTTTCTATTATTATTTATATGAGCTGCTGTGAGAGGGTTGAATTCTTTTCTCCCCCTCTCTTTTAGGGAGAGGAGCAGAATGAAAGAGAAAATGCATGTCCACCCTATTCCCGCCACCCCCTAAATGCACCCCACTGGTCAACACAACCCGGCAAAAACATGCATGTTGGCTAAATGAATGATTTTAAGAGACACAAATCATGGATTGAGAGGGGCCAAATGGGACTGCTGACCCCCCACCCTGAAAAAAAACCAAAGGGCGTGAAATTTTATGACGAACTTTAAATTATCATAAACATAAACAAATTTCAGGAATAGAGTGAATGAGAAAGAGAAAGAATGAGAGAGAAAACAAGTGAGAAATGAGAATCTAAGTCCATTGAGAAGGCTTTCATTTGACAAGAGGCTTGTCAAACGCCCGGGAAACGTCCTCCAGAGGCCCTTGAGCTGGAGAGCTGCGTCTGTGCAAATGATGACGCGATCAAAGCCATCCTGGCTCCTTGAAAAAAAAAAAAAAAAAAAAAAGATACAAAATATGCCTGGTGTTCCAGCTCGAATTCAGACACAAAGCAACAATTTTGAACCCCCAAAGGGGAAGAAATAGGAAACATGGAATATAAATAAACAAAGGTCATTCGAATAGAGAAAGTCAATTTATTATATCCATCCACTCTAGCACACAGTACAGCACAGGTACCTAACATTAATGTGAAGAATCTGATAATGAAAACACACTAGAGATTTAGGGCCAGTTTGTACACCTCCAGTTAATCTACTATATCTTGGAGATCTTATTAGTGTTATAATATAGTTAGGGGTTGATAAATCTACTCTTATTAAACGAGCAAAAATTGTATATATATTTAGATATTTGTATCTTAGTTCTTTTTGATGAAACCAACTCTATTAACAAGTTTTGAGGATGAGAAAACGATCTGGCTAGGTCTGGACCTCGACAAATTTAAACTTAATTGATCTTTTATTAATTAAAGTAATTATTGATTGATTAAAATCTGAATAAAAAAAGTTCTTTTAGATTTTTTTCAATTATCTTTTATTTATTAATTGGTTTTTTAATTTTAAAACCTACTAATAGGTTATAACAAATATTATTATAATATATTAAAATTAGGAATTTTTTGTTTGTGTTTTAATTAAAAGGTGTCTAAATCATAACATTACAGGTGGATTCATAACAAAACAGGTGTGTTTACAAATAAATTGCTTGAAGTGGCTTTTTTTTATTTACCTTTGAAACAAATCTTATTTAATTTTATGTTTTTATTTCAGATCCTATACGATTTTTTTTTTATTATTATAACTAGCTATAAATAAAACAGCTCAGCAACTTTTTGCTTCAGTTAAAAGTTATATATTAATATTATTTTTAATTTAAAATTCTGATAAAAACCACTGCACCTATGCAAAAACTGGGCGCGGGGGTGGTGCAGGGGTGTGGTCCAGTGGTGGGGGGCCAGGTGGGGGGTTGGGGCGAGGTAGAGGTGGATGTGGGGGTTCAGGAGGTGGGATGAAGTGCGGAGTTTTAGGGGTCGGGGGCTCTGGGGGGGCGGGTATCGGGGGGTCCATATATACTATATATAGTGTACTATATATATTTGTATTTTTATCAGAATTTTAAATTAAAAATGATATTAATATATAGCTTTTAACTGAAGCAAAAAGTTGCCGTGCATCGCTCGGTGGCTCCACAGGTACTAAATATAATTTATTTATTTTTTTATTTATTAATGATGTTATGTACATCGGTCAGAATAGACCCTTATAGTGTACAATAAAAAAAAAAAAAAGAAATTGACAAATATAGAGATTAAGAATATAAAGAAAAATAAAATACAAATTAGATATAAAAATAAGGGGGTCAGATAGGGTAGGCGGTAGCATGACAGCGAGGTAACCAGGGGACCCGGGTTCGAATCCGACTCGAGGCATCCAGCTAAAATCTGACCCCGGGAGTAGAGACAAATTTGAAAAATAAAGTATATAAAGTAAATAAAGTGGCGTATGGCTAAAAAGGCCGAAAAGCCCAAAAAAAAAAAGATATAAAAATACAAAAAACAAAACAAAATATAAAAAAATACAAAATATAAAATACACAATATAAAATATAAGTTAGAGGCTAAAGCATAGCATGATAAAGCTTTAGTGAGTCCACGCATAATAAGATGTATTATTTAATAGAAGGTTTATTGAGAATAAGTACAGAGGAAGGGTAGCCAGATATGTGTCGGGCCTCTCGATCGTATGTCATCCGCCCTGATTATCAGAGACTCATCGCTTAAGTATAATTACAATCAGGTCTAGCTTCCGCGTAGACTTATGTAACATGTCGAAAAGGCATATCTCAACATTAGCCCTGTACAGTGGAGGACACGATTTTGCCGCCGATAAGCTGAAATACCTATATTTCCGGCTATTCTCAGTGGCGGATTTAAACTCTGGGCCCTAGCCAAAAAAATTTTATTTCAAGCCCATACGTAAAGACATAACATATATTTAATACATGTATACGCGTTAGGGTGCTCCTTATTTTGGATATTTTCGAATATTTACGCTGACAGGGGCTCATATGGTTAGAAATAAATAAAAAAAAAATTTTCATTAAATTGAAGGGTTGGTTTTGTCACAAATATAATAAAACAATAATTTTAATAACTATTAGAATTATTTAATTGATAACTATACAGTTTCGGTCACCACTGGTCGACCATCCTCAGTAGTTCTAAAAATTGAAATGAAACATTTATTTACAATTTTTTCCTTTTATAGAGAATTATATAATACAAAATTTATTTTATTTTTTTATTTTTACAATAATTTGAAATCATACATACATCTCGTTCAAGAACCGGAATTTGTCATTTCACATGAAACATTCATTCTTAAATCTTCAATATAGATAGATCACACAATTCATTACAATCACACACACATATATACATATATAGCAACAATTTATAAAAACGTTTACTAGTGAACTAGAAACTATTTTGAATTAATGATTATATTAAATACTATTTTCAATTTTATTTTTTTCTAATTATCTCATTGCATCGTCAATTATTATACAATTAAAAAACCCATTATAAATAATCCATTCTAGAAACACATTATAAGTTAAATTCATTCTTTATTTTTAATTTTTTATTAATGACATATCAAAATACACATCTCCCTATTACATTTTTCTTATAAAATCAATACATATTTAATCAACACACCAAATCAAATCAATATTTTCACAACAATGACACAATCAGACTATAACATTCCGATATGTTTTAGTGTATATGTGAAAGATTCAAAAACAAATAGAATGTTGAACTTTAAATCAATACAGCCACTTCAGCATAAGATAAGTTTAATATATGGAGAAATAGGTAGACTGGATAGAATATGTGATGAGAGCTACAGAGACATAAGATTGATTGATTTGCAAAAGAAATGTGAAAGCAATGGATATTCGAAACAATTTTTCAATAAAATTCTAACTAAATATAGAAAAAATAAATTAGTAACGGAAGTGATTAAAAAAGAAGATAAAATTATTAAAGGCTCCATCCCATATATTCATGATTTATCTGCGAAAATCTTGAGAATTCTGAATAATAATGACATAAAATTAGTACACAGTGTTGGCAGGCCACTCATGAACATATTCAATAATAAGACTCATCTTGAAAAACTTGATAAAATGGGGGTTGTTTATGAGTTGGTTTGTGATTCATGTAAAAAAGATAAAAAACACACAAATATATAGGTGAGACTTCAAGACATTTGAGACAAAGAATTAAAGAACATATTTCATCGATTAATGGAAATAAATTAGTCTCCGCGTTATCCATTCATGCTATTGACAACGAGCATAGTTTCGATTTTGAAGGAGTAAAGATACTAGATTATGAGAAAAATTGGACCAAGAGAAAAATAAAAGAATCTCTTTATATATTGAAGGATATCGATAATTGTGTAAATTTCAAAATGGATTCGGAAAACATACCAGAATGCTACAGTCTGATTGTGTCATTGTTGTGAAAATATTGATTTGATTTGGTGTGTTGATTAAACATGTATTGATTTTATAAGAAAAATGTAATAGGGAGATGTGTATTTTGATATGTCATTAATAAAAAATTAAAAATAAAGAATGAATTTAACTTATAATGTGTTTCTAGAATGGATTATTTATAATGGGTTTTTTAATTGTATAATAATTGACGATGCAATGAGATAATTAGAAAAAATAAAATTGAAAATAATATTTAATATAATCATTAATTCAGAATAGTTTCTAGTTCAGTGATAAACGTTTTTATAAATTGTTGCTATATATATGTATGTGTGTGATTGTAATGAATTGTGTGATGTGTCTATATTGAAGATTTAAGAATGAATGTTTCATGTGAAATGACAAATTCCGGTTCTTGAACGAGATGTATGTATGATTTCAAATTATTGTAAAAATAAAAAAATAAAATAAATTTTGTATTATATAATTTTCTATAAAAGGAAAAAATTGTAAATAAATGTTTCATTTCAATTTTTAGAACTACTGAGGATGGTCGACCAGTGGTGACCGAAACTGTATAGTTATCAATTAAATAATTCTAATAGTTATTAAAATTATTGTTTTATTATATTTGTGACAAAACCAACCCTTCAATTTAATGAAAAAATTTAAATCAAGTCACTTAAGTTCTGGAAGAAATTTAATAAAAAAATATCCCCAAGTTTCAAGTCCCTATCTCAATTTTAACCTAGTCCCCGATTAAGTTTCCCATAACATGGGGTTTTTGGCATTGAAGGATCAATTTTTTATTCCGGCCAAAGTAATGGTTTAAAAAATTTGAAACTCTGTAGACTTTATCTCTATAATAGTGGCTATCCCTTAGGAATTTTTACAGCTTTTTAGCTATTATAATTTTGGAGTCTATAACTTAGTATTACTAAGATATAGCAGTATTTTATCTATATGTAACCCCAAAATTGTAATACCTAAAAATCTGTACAAATTCTAAAGAATAGCTACTATTATAAGGATAAAGTCTACAGTTTCAATTTTTTTGAACCATTACTTTGGCCGAAATAAAAAATTGATCGTTCAATGCCAAAAACCCCATGTTATTTAAATGAGTAACTTATCACTGAGTATCACTAGGATAAAATTGAGATAGAGACTTGAAACTTGAGGGGTATTACACAAGATTGGGTTAAGATGCGAAAAACCAAACGTTTACAAATTTTTTTTTTAGGTAAAAAATAGTTGTTCAAAGCGAAGCTTATTTTTTTATTAATCACTAAAGTACATATATTGTTGATAAAATGGTTGGTTAAAAATAAAACCAATGTGCTTTTTTATATAAAATAAAGTTAAAAACTAGGGCGTCTTCCCCCAGTCTACCATATGTGATATTTTTGTAATAAACAAAAGCCACATTTTTTTTGTTTTAATAAAAAATTCAAGAAATCTATGTCTCAAAAATGTATACGTTTATACTTTTCAATCTTCATGCATAATAAATAACAAATTATTCATTGCAGGAAGTTATCAACATGTTATCAAAGTACTTATTGCGTATTGAATTACTAGTGAATATTTAATAAACAAAAACAGATTGTTTACAATATGCACAATTGAGTCCACTTGATCCGATGACTACTTATGTTGCGAACATCCATGAGGAGGCTAGACCAAAGAATGACCAAAGAAGACGGATATGCTGCTGGATGTTTTCAGCAATCGCTGGTTGCAAAGGTGCAGGGCAGCCCCGGGGGCTAGTGGGGCCCTCGCTCTTCAGAAATCGAGTTGGCCATTAAAAAAGTAAGGGGAGGCGCAAATGCTTCAACATGCAATTGTTCTGTTCTGCTTGGGCTTTCGAGTACTTCAGAACCCCCCCCCCCCCCTCTCTCTCTTTTGTCATCATAATCGCCTTTGCCGGCTGTGAACCCCCCACCCGAGATGCATTAATTACATATAACAATTGAAAAAATAAAAATCCATTCGAAATAAGTGCTACCTTAAAGATGGAGTCGAGAAACCCAGGCAGACATCTTGTCCTTTTTTTTCTTAAAGATTTGCCAATTGCTGTAGGCTAAAAAATAAGAATCTTTCGTTCGTGACAGAGATTTAACAGGGTTTTTGTCACTCAAAGGGCATCCACCCCTTCATAAGCCGAGAGACGTCGTTAAATAACACAGAAAACTTTTCTTTGATATATTTTAGTAAAAAATCACAAATCCGAAAAAATCTCCTTCAATTCTAAAAGAATTTGAAATTTGCAATGTTTAATTCTAACAAATATACCTTTTTAAGAGCTCCGTATAAAAAGTAAAACACGATCTATTGAAATATATGTACCTATAAGTTATATGTATTTCTTTTTACTTTATCCAATGCGAAGCATGGGTAAAGTATTGTGATCGGTCTCTTGGCAAGCGCAACTTCAAATGGTCCTCAGATAAAGACTAAAACACCCATGGTCTCAATTAAAATCACAAATTGTAGTATTCATTTAGGTTGAATTTTAGCTACGTGACGGTTTTGCCAAAAATTACATGGGGTCTCGTTGAGAGGCCAAAAAGTGCCATTTTTTCAGGAAGTGCGTGCGGATGGATGGATATTATCGTTTATTCCGTCCACGATTTTTCCCCACCGTTGCACCGATTGAAATGAAATTGAAAACCTCCCATTATTTTAACAAAATGAAGCGCTTATTAGTTTTTGGTACATATCGGCAGACAAACATTAGTACTTTATTTCAGTATTTTTTTAGTTTTTTTCTAAATATTTTGAAAATGACTAAACCAATTTTGATGAAATTTAATATTGTAATTAAGTACTTTGAGGACCACAAAAAAGGTCATATAAATTTTTTTGTAAAATTATATTTTAAAGTATTTTACCCTAGAATAAGATAGTACATTGGATAAAGTTTAGCAACGATCCGTTGCAGTTTATTTTATTTATTTATTGTCACCGGGAACAAAGCCCATTTAGACAGCACATCAGAGAAGTGTTAGTAGGGTTAGTGAGGGAGCCGAGTTTTAGCCGGTCGAAATTTTATATGCTAGCCAGGCTCGAACCCGGGTCTCCCGCTTGAACAACGTCATCAACGATGCTGAAGCGGGGCCAGCGCCTTAGCCAGCTCGGCCAACCCGACTCCTATATGAATTCTTTTTCACGCAAATCAAAAATCATATTAAAATTTTTTAAGATTAAATGATCTATATAAAACGATCAAATGAATAAATTTTAAAGAATTTAAAAAAGTACTATCTTACTCTAGAGTAAAGTACTTTAAAATATAATTTTAGTAAAAACTATATTTAACCTTTTTTGTGGTCCGCAAGGTACTTAATTTGGATATTAAATTTCATCAAAATTGGTTAGGTCATTTTCAAGATATTTAGAAAAAACTAAAAAAGGTACCGAAATAAAGTACTAATGTTTGGGAGCCGATATGTACCAAAAACTAATCAGCGCTTCATTTTGTTAAACTAATAGTAGGTTTTCAATTTCATTTCAATCGGTCCAACGGTGTGGAAAAAATCGTGGGCCAAAAAAACGATAACAGACATCCATCCAAAGATCCACACGCACTAAATGAAATAATGTAAAAATCGCACTTTTTGGCCTCTCGACGAGACCCCATACAATTTTTCGAAAACGGTCACGTGCTAAAATTCAACCTAATTGAATACTACAATTTGTGAATTTAATTGAGTCCATGGGTTCCGTAGTCTTTACCTGAGGACCCTTTGAAGTCGCGCTTGGCGCGAGACCGATTACAATACTTTCCCCATGCTTCACATTGGATAAAGCAAAAAGTAACAAATAAACCATTTGATCAGTAGCCAATAATTAAATTTGTACGTATTTAATTTTTATAAATAGATGAATATTAAGGACTAAATGGAAATTACTGAAATAATATGTTAACATGTTTTCATTCAATTAAATAGATTGGGATAATAATTATATACCCAATTTCCTCTTAGAATTAAATCCTAAATATTTGAACATAATTAGAAACGGTGCAGTTTTTGCCACTTAGCTGACAAAATATAAAGAATATTTCCAATTAAAGCATCTGGCTGGAAATATTTCAGCGTTTAGTAGTTATTACATGAAATTACCAGCACTCTACACTCTTGTTATAGTTTTGCCACTTTAGCTACTCATTATGCTCTCGACCCTGAATCCGATTGGCAAATTCCAGTGACGCCTTGCAAACCAAATGGACCTAGAGAGCAAATATTTGTGCATTTTTGAATTTTACTAAAAATATAACACTGGATCATTTCTGTAAAAAATTATTGGTGAATCACTCTGTATAATTTAGGATCTTGGGAGCGATGTAGGGTTTTTAATTAATTAATTAATATAGGATTGCACTGTAGAATTTTTGTGTTTAATAAGGGCTGGTTTGTGCCTCTTAAAAAATAATGTACCAGATGAAGCATTGAATTTTATAGTTGGTTTTATTTATGATGTAAAGTAAAATAAAAGAATGAATATATTTACAATTTTCAATGATGAAAATTAGGGTATTTGTATTTTCAATTATTTTACTATATCCATGCCAAGCATAAAAAAGAAAACAAAGTATTATAAAGAGAAACTAAGAGTTTCAAGCGTTAACCATTGATTTAATTAAAATCTGTATCCGGGGCGAATAGGAGTGCACTTTCATTCTCACCAATGAAGCCTCTATTAATGTGATCCAATCGGAGCCTTGAAATCAATGGGTAACCATTGATTTGCTAATAATTTTTAAAATTTGTATCCGGCTTTCCTTCCAACCAATGAAGCCTCTATTAAAGCGATCCAATTGCAGTCTTGAAATCAATGGGTGGGTGGGTAACCATTAATTTTCTCAAAATATTTAAAATTTGTATCCGGATACCAGGAGCGTACAGGAGTGGCTTTCCTTCCAACCAATGAAGCCTCTATTAAAGCGATCCAATTGCAGTCTTGAAATCAATGGGTGGGTGGGTAACCATTAATTTTCTCAAAATATTTAAAATTTGTATCCGGATACCAGGAGCGTACAGGAGTGGCTTTCCTTCCAACCAATGAAGCCTCTATTAAAGCGATCCAATTGCAGTCTTGAAATCAATGGGTGGGTGGGTAACCATTAATTTTCTCAAAATATTTAAAATATGTATCCGGATACCAGGAGCGTACAGGAGTGGCTTTCCTTCCAACCAATGAAGCCAGGATAACAGCGAGCCAATCGCAGTCTTGAAATCAATGGGTGGGTAACCATTGATTTTCTTAAAATATTTAAAATATGTATCCGGATACCAGGAGCGTACAGGAGTGGCTTTCCTTCCAACCAATGAAGCCAGGATTACAGCGATCCAATCGCAGTCTTGAAATCAATGGGTGGGTAACCATTGATATGCTAATAATTTTTAAAATTTGTATCCGGATACCAGGAGCGTACAGGAGTGGCTTTCCTTCCAACCAATGAAGCCTCTATTAAAGCGATCCAATTGCAGTCTTGAAATCAATGGGTGGGTGGGTAACCATTAATTTTCTCAAAATATTTAAAATATGTATCCGGATACCAGGAGCGTACAGGAGTGGCTTTCCTTCCAACCAATGAAGCCAGGATTACAGCGAGCCAATCGCAGTCTTGAAATCAATGGGTGGGTAACCATTGATTTGCTAATAATTTTTAAAATTTGTATCCGGATACCAGGAGCGCACCAACCAATGAAGCCAGGATTACAGCGATCCAATCGCAGTCTTGAAATCAATGGGTGGGTAACCATTGATTTGCTAATAATATTTAAAATATGTATCCGGATACCAGAAGCGTACAGGAGTGGCTTTCCTTCCAACCAATGAAGCCTCTATTAAAGCGATCCAATTGCAGTCTTGAAATTAATGGGTGGGTGGGTAACCATTAATTTTCTCAAAATATTTAAAATTTGTATCCGGATACCAGGAGCGTACAGGAGTGGCTTTCCTTCCAACCAATGAAGCCTCTATTAAAGCGATCCAATTGCAGTCTTGAAATCAATGGGTGGGTGGGTAACCATTAATTTTCTCAAAATATTTAAAATTTGTATCCGGATACCAGGAGCGTACAGGAGTGGCTTTCCTTCCAACCAATGAAGCCTCTATTAAAGCGATCCAATTGCAGTCTTGAAATCAATGGGTGGGTGGGTAACCATTAATTTTCTCAAAATATTTAAAATATGTATCCGGATACCAGGAGCGTACAGGAGTGGCTTTCCTTCCAACCAATGAAGCCAGGATAACAGCGAGCCAATCGCAGTCTTGAAATCAATGGGTGGGTAACCATTGATTTTCTTAAAATATTTAAAATATGTATCCGGATACCAGGAGCGTACAGGAGTGGCTTTCCTTCCAACCAATGAAGCCAGGATTACAGCGATCCAATCGCAGTCTTGAAATCAATGGGTGGGTAACCATTGATTTGCTAATAATATTTAAAATATGTATCCGGATACCAGATGCGTACAGGAGTGGCTTTCCTTCCAACCAATGAAGCCTCTATTAAAGCGATCCAATTGCAGTCTTGAAATCAATGGGTGGGTGGGTAACCATTAATTTTCTCAAAATATTTAAAATATGTATCCGGATACCAGGAGCGTACAGGAGTGGCTTTCCTTCCAACCAATGAAGCCTCTATTAAAGCGATCCAATTGCAGTCTTGAAATCAATGGGTGGGTGGGTAACCATTAATTTTCTCAAAATATTTAAAATTTGTATCCGGATACCAGGAGCGTACAGGAGTGGCTTTCCTTCCAACCAATGAAGCCTCTATTAAAGCGATCCAATTGCAGTCTTGAAATCAATGGGTGGGTGGGTAACCATTAATTTTCTCAAAATATTTAAAATTTGTATCCGGATACCAGGAGCGTACAGGAGTGGCTTTCCTTCCAACCAATGAAGCCTCTATTAAAGCGATCCAATTGCAGTCTTGAAATCAATGGGTGGGTGGGTAACCATTAATTTTCTCAAAATATTTAAAATTTGTATCCGGATACCAGGAGCGTACAGGAGTGGCTTTCCTTCCAACCAATGAAGCCTCTATTAAAGCGATCCAATTGCAGTCTTGAAATCAATGGGTGGGTGGGTAACCATTAATTTTCTCAAAATATTTAAAATATGTATCCGGATACCAGGAGCGTACAGGAGTGGCTTTCCTTCCAACCAATGAAGCCTCTATTAAAGCGATCCAATTGCAGTCTTGAAATCAATGGGTGGGTGGGTAACCATTAATTTTCTCAAAATATTTAAAATTTGTATCCGGATACCAGGAGCGTACAGGAGTGGCTTTCCTTCCAACCAATGAAGCCTCTATTAAAAGCGATCCAATTGCAGTCTTGAAATCAATGGGTGGGTGGGTAACCATTAATTTTCTCAAAATATTTAAAATTTGTATCCGGATACCAGGAGCGTACAGGAGTGGCTTTCCTTCCAACCAATGAAGCCTCTATTAAAGCGATCCAATTGCAGTCTTGAAATCAATGGGTGGGTGGGTAACCATTAATTTTCTCAAAATATTTAAAATATGTATCCGGATACCAGGAGCGTACAGGAGTGGCTTTCCTTCCAACCAATGAAGCCAGGATAACAGCGAGCCAATCGCAGTCTTGAAATCAATGGGTGGGTAACCATTGATTTTCTTAAAATATTTAAAATATGTATCCGGATACCAGGAGCGTACAGCGGAGTGGCTTTCCTTCCAACCAATGAAGCCAGGATTACAGCGATCCAATCGCAGTCTTGAAATCAATGGGTGGGTAACCATTGATATGCTAATAATTTTTAAAATTTGTATCCGGATACCAGGAGCGTACAGGAGTGGCTTTCCTTCCAACCAATGAAGCCTCTATTAAAGCGATCCAATTGCAGTCTTGAAATCAATGGGTGGGTGGGTAACCATTAATTTTCTCAAAATATTTAAAATATGTATCCGGATACCAGGAGCGTACAGGAGTGGCTTTCCTTCCAACCAATGAAGCCAGGATTACAGCGAGCCAATCGCAGTCTTGAAATCAATGGGTGGGTAACCATTGATTTGCTAATAATATTTAAAATATGTATCCGGATACCAGGAGCGTACAGGAGTGGCTTTCCTTCCAACCAATGAAGCCAGGATAACAGCGAGCCAATCGCAGTCTTGAAATCAATGGGTGGGTAACCATTGATTTTCTTAAAATATTTAAAATTTGTATCCGGATACGGAATTCTTAACCCCCTCCAGCACCTTAATTTTTGGTCGATATGCACCAAAATCTAATCAGCTCTTAATCTCAATGCAACAAAACTACGTGTGAAATTTGTTTTCAATATTCCCACTAGTTTTTGAGCTGGCTCGTCCACAAAAATTTGGTAACGCACAGACTAACTGACTAACTAATTAACTAACTACTTAACTAACTAACAGACAGACTAACAGACATTTTGACAAAACAATTATTATCTCGAAAAATATAATTTTTTCGATGTTCACTTATTAGGAGTTTTTTGTAGACAGAAATGCCATGGTATCGCTCAATTTTTTTAATCAAAGTAGTTTTAGGTGTTTTTGAGATATTTCGAAAATAAGAATGAAAAAACCGACTTTTTTCATGAACCATTACAATACTTGACCATACACTGTACACGGCCAATAAAAATTAAAAAAAAATCAAATGAAATTATTTGTCAGCTGAAACTCTATTAGCAGCTTAAACATTTTTTTCATTTCACCTACTCTTAGAGCCCAACGATTTTTTGTTGCTATAAAGTCGATGAAATTTTTTTGGATTTAAAGTAAATACACTCCTGTTCGCTCCTGGTCGCCGGATACACATTTCAAAATTTTTAATAAAATAATATTATAATAACGCTTCATTTCGGGAGGCCAATAGTCTCTCTATAATACTGGCTTCATTGCCAAGTCAAAATAATTGAAATAAAAAAAATATATATATATATATTCGTTGATAGATTCGGCATCACAATTAAGAAAAATAGTTAAAAAACCGAATGAAACGAATCAATGATACATGAGATGAGACTCTATTGCACCCTAAATAAATTTTTCATTTCATCTACTTTTAGAGCCGACATATTTTTTTGTTGCTAAAAAGTCGATGAAAATTTTTTAGCGGGAAAGGAAAGTACGCTCTTGTTGGGTCCTAGGTGCCGGATATAAATTTAAAATTTTTTAGAAAATAATATTATTAAAAGGCTCAAATGGTCTAAAACCGTAGAATACCGTAGAATACCGTACATACCGTATTATAGCGTGTGCCGGATAAAACTTTTAAGATTTTTTAAGAAAATACTATTATTAGGCTCAAATGGTCTCAAACAGTAAAATACCGTACAATACCGTATAATTCCGTACAATACCGTACAACGCCGTACAATTTCGTACAATACCGTATAATTCCTTGCAATACCGTATAATTCCGTACAACACCATATATTTCCGTACAATCGATAATATACGGTATTACACGGCGTTTTATGGCATTATACGGAATTTTACTGCATTATAAGACATTGCACGGCATTACACGGGATTATACGGCGTTTTACGGAATTATACGATATTCTACGGAATTGTACGGTATTGTATGGAATTATACGGTATTTTAGGTCATTTGACCTTTTAATAATTTTATTTTCTAAAAATTTTTTAACGGTATTGTACGGTATTGTACGGTTAGCAACAAAAAATCGTGAAGAGCAGATGAAATGAAAATAAGCTGACGTGTTCTGATGTGACCATCCACTTGACTTTACCATACAACCCGGCCCCTAAAATTATTTATAATCGTGTAGATGGCGGTTAGTTTTTATATTTTTATACTTCTGGGGTCCCACTGATTATGTATACAAAATTTGGTTGAGTTTGGTAAATGGCCAAGATTTTCGTTTTTTGACCCTACACCCCCCCCCCCCCCGCCTCCATTTTAAGCGGTTAGTTTTTGCATTTTTAGACTTCTGCATGGGGTCTCACTGATTATGTATACAAAATTTGGTTGAGTTTACTCAAATGGCCTAGATTTTTAATTTTTAACTCCACCCCCCTTAATTTTGGGTATGCACCAAAATCTAATCAGCTCTTAATCTCAATGAACCAAAACTACCTCTGAAATTTGGTTTCGATATTCCCACTAGTTTTTGAGCTAGCTCGTCCACAAAATTTGGTAACGCACAGACTAACTAACTAACTAACTAACTAACTAACTTAATAAATAACTAACTAACTAGCTAACTAACTAACAGACATTTTGACAAAACAATTATTATCTCGAAAAATATAATTTTTTCGATGTTCACTTATTAGAGCTTTTTTGTAGAGCGAAATGCCATGGTTTCGCTCAATTTTTTTAATCATAATAGTTTCAGCGCGTTTTTGAGATATTTTTGAAAAAAGAAGGAAAAAACCCACTTTTTTCATGCACGATTACAATACTTGACCATATCCTGTATGGTAAAGTAAAAAGGAATAAATAAAGATGATTCGAGAATCTTTGGACTAATCGATTTCTATGAACTTATAAGATCGGAAATAACTAAGACTGGTATAGATAAGTCATAGCTTGCTTAGGTATAGCTGAGGGGTGAACCGCGATTGGAATTAGGTGTACACCGTCTTTGGAATTATTTGGAATTACTTTGGTATTCATTAGATAATCTATTGTATTATATAGTCTTCTACTTCGAAATGAAAGTAGAAGTGGAAGGAAGTAGGTGTACATGATATTAGGTCGCGGTTCACCCCTCGGGTATAGCAATAGAATTAGGAGAAATTAAGATTTTCTTATAACGAATATGATGCCGTATTCGCTAAAATTTGTAAAAAAAAAACGAAGATTAAAATAAAATTTCAAAAAATGAAGGCCACCTACTTTTTAACCGACTTCAAAAAAGGAGGAGGTTCTCTATTCGATTGAATTTTTTTTTTTTTTGTGCCTATGTTACCTCATATCTCCGCCAATTGTCAACCGATTTTGAAAATTTTTTTTTGCATTGGGTCCAGTCTAGATTCCGATTGGTCCCATTTTTTTTTCGATTTTTTTTCATAGGTATTAGACCTTTTTTATTAGGTTTGTTTAGGTTTGTTTAGACCTAACCTCTTTGTTTATGAACCGATTTCGATGGTTCTTTTTTTATCCGAAAGGGGGTGTCTTAGAGATGGTGTCATATTAATTTGGTCAAGTTCTGATGATATAATCACTATTAATAACATCACTAAAAAGAGAAAAATAAAAATTTTTAAGAAAAAAATAAAAACCGACTTCAAAAAATTAAGTGCAACAAATATAAAAATACACTAAAAGGTATAAAATAATTATTATCTTATTTAGTTACAACTAAACGACGAAATGTTAACACGAAATTACTTTTTGAAGTTGGTGCCAAACATATACCTTTTATGAATCGCACTCGACGGATCTTACTTAGTACGTTTGGCGGGTACGCTCGCTTATAGGTATAGTTTGTTTGGCACCGACTTTAAAAAGTAATTTCGTGTTAATATTTTCGTCGTTTAGTTGTAACTAAATAAGATAATAATTATTTTATACCTTTTAGTGTATTTTTATATTTGTTGCACTTAATTTTTGAAGTCGGTTTTTATTTTTTTCTTAAAAATTTTTTGGATAGCATCCCCCGGTTGATAAGTCACCAACCGTTGCAGTTAATTTTTTTATAATAATTATTTTTCTTATTTTTCTTATTTGTTATTGTATAATCTATTGTTTTTATACCTTTCTTGTAATAAACATTTTATACTGAATCAGAATATAGTTAATGGACCTAATAATAATAAGCCCTGGGCCACTAATAAAATTTTTATATTTCTATTTCATGTCCTCTTCGAATGTTTTCTAATGCACACTCATCAAATGATATATTTACTCGTATATGCCATTATAAATAATATCAGAAAAGTATTGTTTGGTAATGGTAGGATTTATTTTCTTTCCCGCGACTATTTTGTTAATGTTTTGTCGTCCGCGTCGCATATATAATTTACAATTGAACTAAATATTGAGCTCGTGCATTAATTTCTCGTTTATTTGTGAATTTATTCGCCATTGTCTTTCCCCTCGCGTCATTTTCCTTTAATAAATTGGCAATCAAACGAGAGCCATGTCAAAAATAATAAATATTAATATAAAAAGGCCTGATGGTTTTGTTTTGGCGTTTGTCAGTCGCAGGGCGGGCTGCGCTATTAAAACAAACAGCAGCCAGCCACCCTCGGAGTGCAAATCCCGGGGGATTATCGTCTGTCAATAGGGATGTCACCCCCTCATAACTGTCACCGCCTGTCAACGGGTTTCCTTCCTCGCAATCCAATCGAATAAAACAGCGAACCGGCCTCGGGTATATCTTGAGCAGGTAAGAGGCCCTCCGCTGGAGAGGCTGGATGGAGCTGGAGAGCTGGAGGACTCTTGCCGCACGAAAACACTCGCCGACGCGATTTAGGCCAGATCAAAAACCACTTAACACCTCCTCTCCATTTAGCCTTTATTTCCAAAGGAAGAGAGAGGGTGGATTCCTGTTCCGCAGGATCTACCATCCCTTCCACTCTTGTGCTTTATTTATTTATTCAACAACTGATTTACATCTTCTCGTTGCAATGTCACCATTTGAACGTTTCATTACGATATACCGGGTGAGTTTTTTATCCTGAGACAATCTTATAACTCAAAAACAGTGAATTATATGGGAAAAAGTTTCAAATAAAAGTTTGCTTATATCGAGGGGGAAACTAAACTACGCTATTGTTTGTCGACGTAGAACAAGCTTTCAAGGGTATTTCAATGTCAAGTTCTGTTTTTTTAAATAGAACCCTATATTTTTCTATACGTCTACTTAATCTACAAAAAAAAACTGAACAACTTTCATAAGTACTATTTTTTTATACGACATCAAATAAACAACATGAATCAATTAGATCTCAAAAAAATCTTAATTTTTTTTTTTTTGGCTTTTCGGCCTTTCTAGCCATAAGCCTTATTACGATACTAGCTATATTTTTTTTTAATTTGTCTCTACCCCCAGGGGTCAGATTTTAGCTGGATGCCTCGAGTCGGATTCGAACCCGGGTCCCCTGGTTAGCTAGCTGCCACGCTACCGCCTAGCCTATTCTGACCCCCCAAAAAATCTTAATTATTTTTAACAATTATGTTTGCAGCCCTCGTGGATACGATTCAATTAGTGCAATCCTTGGAGGTCTTTTCTGCTTCCCCGCAAATCGCTGTCAGCAGCTGGAAAACACAGGTGGGTGGGTGTCTCAGTGTGATTTTTCTCATATTCTGAAATCTTTACAACTTATCTATTATTATTTTTTTTTTTTTACAATTGTTTTTAGAATGTAAATAAGTTTAACAACAAATCATGAGGATATTTGAGACTTTATCATTTACGGTAAATGAAATTAATTTTTTTTTTTTATTTAATTTAAACATTTAAGCAATTTTCCCTATTAATAATGTTTTACACAAATGTGACAAGTGAGCTTGACTTATTTCATAAAGTATACTTAATCTTGAGACAGTCTTATAACTCAAAAACAGTGTATTATTTGGAAAAAGTTTCAAATAAAAGTTTGTTTATATCGAGGGAGAAACTAAACTACGCCATTGTTTGTCGACGTAGAACAAGCTTTCAAGGGTATTTCTATGTCAAGTTATGTTTTTTAAATGGAACTCTATATTTTTCTATACGTCTACTTAATCTACAAAAAAAAACTGAACAACTTTCATAAGTACTATTTTTTTTATACGACATCAAATAAACAAAATACATGAATCAATTAGATCTCAAGAAAATCTTAATTATTTTTAACAATTATTTAACTTAATTATCAAATAATAATGATTAAATAATTAATTATTAAATAAATAATCATTTAATCGAAAACAATGAAAATAAGTGTTTATAATGATATTAAAACTTCGTTATACTCAGATTTAAGTGATTATTTTCTACTTAATAGAACTATTTAAAATTCTTGAGTATAAAAAAGTTTATTTCTCGTGTCAATCCAGAAGATAGTTGTTTTTTAAAATCATTCAGTTATAACTTCGGAATTGATTAATAATCTGGTCGTGAATAAACTAGCGAGGCAAACTCTTTTCTAATTATCATTCATCTGACTTCTCATAAATTTTTTCTTGAATTCAAATTTATTCGGTGATAGAATATGAAGGTCGTGATTACGAATATGGAAATGGGGTAGCCGCCATTGAGATGCACGCGTTGTCCAGGAAGGGTCCACCAAGTGTCAGCTCCAGAAGCGAGGGATGCACGCGTCTGGATCTGGAGAGCTGGAGGTGCCAGCCAAGAAGGCCACCAGCCAAAATGCCAGTGACAGCAAACACAAACTCAACCACCACTAGTTAATTTATGCAGCAATGGTGGAAGAAGAAACAGATACTAATTCAAGATGACCGCTCGTTAGAATAGAGAATCGAAACATACTCAAGGGAACATTTACCATAAAAAAAGAAAATAAATTTTAAATTAAGTATTGACGTTTTAAGGATTTAATTTAGTTATAACATTGCCAGTTCAAATTATAGAGATTAAAAAAATATATTCATTGATCTATTCGAAAACTCGAAAAGGGAAATTGTTTGAAAAACCATATGAAAAGAAACGATGATACTTAAAATGAAACTCGATTCTACTGCTGCTTACTGATTTTTTTCATTTCACCTATTCTTCAGATCGACATTTTTTTCACAAAAAGTCGATGAAAATTAAATTGGCTGGAAGGAAAGAACTCCTGTTCACACCTGGGACCCGGATACAAATTTTAAAAATTTTAAGAAAATCATTGCTTAATGCTTGATTTCAAGGCCCTACAATTGGCTCGCTGTAATACTAGCTTCATTGCCAGCCCAAATTATAGAGATATAAAAAATATATTCATTGATCTATTGGAACACTCAAGTAGGAAAAAGTGTTCAAAAATCCATTTGAAAAGAAATATTGATTCTTGAAATGAAACTCGAGTCTACTGTTGGTTCCTTTATTTATTTATCTTTATAATTTGAGCAGGCAATGAAGTCAGTATTACAGCGAGCAAATTGGAGGTTTGAAATCAATCGTTAAGCATTGATCTTCTTAAAATTTTTAAAATTTGTATCCGGAAACCAGGAACGAACAAGAGTGTAATTTCCTTCCCGCCAATTTAATTTTCATCGATTTTTTGTGAACATAAATTTAGTCGATCTCAAGAGTAGGTGAAAAGAAAAGAAATCACTAATCAGTAGTAGAATCGAGTTTCATTTCATGAATCATCGTTTGTTTTCATATGGTTTTTTAAACAATTTTTCCTACTCGAGTTTTCGAATCAATCAATGAATATATACTAGTATTTATTTAATCTTTAGAATTTGAGCTGTCAATGAAGCCAGTATAGGAAGCCAATTGGTGCCTTGAAATTAAGCGTTACCAATTGATTTTCTCAAAATTTTTATCCGGATATCAGGAGCGAATAGAAGTGTACTTTCCTTCCCCTTAATTTTATTTTCATCTACTTTTTGTGGACAAAAATTTTACAGATTAAAAAAATATATTCATTGATCTATTCGAAAACTCGAGTAGGAAAAATTGTTTAAAAATCCATATGAAAAGAAACGATGATTTTTGAAATTAAACTCGATACTTCTTCTGCTTACTGATTTATTTACTTTACTTATTCATTTCACTTACTCTTGAGATCGACTAAATTTTTGTTCACAAAAAATCGATGAAAATTAAATTGGAGGGAAGGAAATACGCTCCAGTTTGCTTCTGGTATCCGGATACAAATTTTAAAAATTTTAAGAAAATCAATGCTTAACTCATGTTTTCAAGGCTCCAATTGGCTCGCTCTAATACTGGGTTCATTGAAGGGAAGAAAATTACACTCCTATTCATCCCTGGTATCCGGATAGAAATTTTTAAAATTTTTAGAAAATCATTGGTTAACGCTTGATTTCAAAGTTCCAATTTGCTCGCTCAGGCTTCATTGCCTCCTCAAATTCTAAGGATTAAATAAATATATTCATTGATCTATTCCAAAACTCGAATAGGAAAAATTATTTAAAACCCCATATGAAAACAAACGATGAATCGTGAAATGAAACTCGATTTTACTAAGGCTTATTGATTTCTTTTCTTTTCCCCTTGAGATCGACTAAATTTTTGTTCACAAAAAATTGGCGGGAAGGAAAGTACACTGCTGTTCGTTCCTGGTATCCGGATACAAATTTTAAAAATTTCAAGAAAATCAATCATTAATGCTTGATTTCAAGGCTTGGACTCGCTGTAATACTGGCTTCATTGCCAGCTCAAATTATACAGATTAAAAAAATATATTCATTGATCCTTAGAATTTGAGCAGGCAATGAAGCCAGTATTAGAGAGAGCAAATTGGAACTTTGAAATCAAGCGTTAACCAATGATTTTCTAAAAAATTTTAAAATTTGTATCCGGAGTTTTCGAATAGATCAATGAATTTATCTTTTTAATCTGTAAAATTTTTGTTCACAAAAAGTAGATGAAAATAAAATTGGGGGAAGGAACGTACACTGGTATCCGGATACAAATTTTAAAAAATTTTATAAAATCATTTAGCAACGATTGATTTCAAGCCACCAATTGTCTTGCTGTAATACTGGCTTCATTGACAGCTCACATCTAAAGATTAAAGAAATATAGTAATTTATCGATTCGAAAACTCGAGTAATAAAAATTGTTTATTTAATTTTAATTCAGGACAAGTATATATATTTTTCTCTTGTAATTCAAAATTTAATACTTCAAGGACATTGAATACTGAAATTTACTTTAGTATAATATGTATATATTTTTTTATATATAAATTCGTTTTATCAAATTGGCTTTTGTTAAAATAGTCCAATGATTATTATCAAAGGCTTATTCGTGACATTTTATTTCATTTTATATGAAACGTATCGAAAATTTTATAAAATAGGAAATAATGGCGCATAAAGAGTCTCGCGATTGGATTCCGCCCTCGAATTGGCTCTATGCAAATGTTTTTCCATTTGAATTTGCATTTACAACGGCTGCAAATGAAATTTATGATGAAAATGTGATAATCCAGTACTTTGAAAAAAAAAAAAAGAGATAGAATATGAATGAGTGAAAGAGAAATGAAGAGAGAGAGATAGTGAAAGTCAAAAAGTAAATAAAAAAATAAAATTTATTTGAATTAAGGGAGGGTTCGGAATAACAGAATGAATGTCGGGATGCTTTGAAGTTTGCATGGAGGAATGGGTCTAAATTCTGAACGGAGATTAACATAATTATTTATCAAAAATTTGCTCAAATGATCAATCAACCTTTAACCCCCCACCCCCCAAATTCCGCAATTATAGCCATCTCTTCGAGGGTGTTATTTAAATATTTATACTGTAATTAATAAATATCAAATTCTTCTGGTCCTAGCTATGAAATTTGCCGAATGTTTATATTATCTATTTAATTTTAAAATGAGCAAAGTTGTAGGGAATGTGATTTCTGACAACTTTTGTTTAAAAAAATTCCACCAAAAAACCACCCAAAAAGGGGGGAGGGTGAAAAATATGTAAATTCTTGCCCTTGGAGCAAACTCAACCAAATTTTGTATACATAATCTGTGGGTCACTAGAAGGCTAGAAATGCAAAAACTGGGTGCAGAGGGTGGGTTCGGGGGTGGAATGAGGGAGAAAGGCGGAGTAGGGGGGTCCAGGGGGCCAGGCGGGGTGGAGGGCATGGGGGGATGCAGGGTTGGTGGAGTGGGGGGTTCAGATGAGGGTCCAGTGGCGTAGTGGGGTGGTACGAGGGTGGGGTTCCGAGATGGGTGGGGTGCAGGATGGAGTGTTGGGGTGGTGGTGTGGGGGTGGGGTTTGTGCACGGGTGCATGGTGCAGGGAGTGGGGGAGCTGGGTGGGTTTCGGGTGATGTGGTGGGTGGGAGTAGGGTGGGAGGTTGAGGTTCGTGGGTTGAGGGTCCAGGAGGCGTGCCCCCTGGCTAGCAAGAGGGCCGCCTAAGGCGGGCCTTGCAGCTAGTTATATTATAAAATTTATTACAATTACAGAAAAATTTATATTTATAACTAGCTGCAAGGCCCGCCTTCAGCGGCCCACTTGCTGTTCAGAAGGCTCCAACCCCTAGACTCCACCCAGCACCTCCCACTCCGACACGCACCCGAGCCCCACATCACCACCCCGACACTGGACCCTGCACCCCACCCTCCTAGAGAATGAGATAGAAATTAAGTTTCTAGTATGAGTGGTTTTCATTTTATGAAGGAAAAACTGCAAACTTCAACCTCATTGCGGCACGGTTTACCATTATCCAATTAAGATGAAACTTTGTTTACATTGTAAAAAATTTAATCTAGTTTAAAAATCTATAGAGTGATCTTTGTCGACAACGTGCTCAATCATGGTCAAAATGGGGAAAAATCGAAAATAAAAACGAGTTTTAGGAATATTCAAAAGTGATCCCGGAGGCTGTTTTTTGACAGGCGCTAGTACTGGTTCTTGTTAACCTAAATAGATGAAATTGTTATTATTTTACGCGTAATTTAAAGAGCTTTAATTTATCTAATGAATATCTTTTTGATTTGATATGTCGTTTTAGAATTTTTTAAGAAAAACTGAAAAAACTCCGAAATTTTCTCATTTTGAGGCGCGTATTAAAATTTCCACAACCCAGATTTGGGTGAAAACTTAGGGTAGTAATATTAAAGTACCGATAAAGGTATTCCAGCAATAAAATATTTACCAGGAATTATTTTCTGATTATGGCATTTTTTCACGTAATTTGCCTGGATTATACTCGTACGTTTCATAAAAAAATACATCAATTTTGAAATTAACTACTGCCTAAAATCAGCGACCTCTACTTAACAGTTAAGTAAAACTATTATTAAATTGAAAGTTTCTTTTTGCCGAGAGTAGCAGCATTTTTATGAATTGTAGAAGATAATATATATAGTCCCGTTATAAATAAATTAAAAATTTATTTTTCCAGCAGAAGACACACTCTTTTATTGTCTCCATCAAAACTATTATTCTTATGTGATAAAAGATTTTGTTTCTCTGATAACTTTCTGCCAATAGATGTCAAGAAGGGTGAATTTGTGTGATTTTACATTTAATTTAATTCTATATTTCTCTAAAAGTTGTCAAGATTATCGTAAGTACCTGCCCACCAAGCGATGCTCGGTAACTTTTTGCTTCAGTTAAAAGCTATATATTAATCCCCGAAACACCCCCGGACCCCCACCACTTCACCCCACCTCCTGCACCCCCACCCAGGCCAAATACCACCCCAATCCTGCCCCCACCACCGAAGCCCTCTACCCCACCACGGACCCCCACCACTGTAACACAGATTCTGCACCCCCACATCTACCCCACTCACCTCCACTCACACCCAAAAACCCAGTATTTGAATTTGTAGCCTTTTAGTGGCCCATAGATCATGTATAGGTATATAGGTATATAAATAAATACCTTATAATTATTTTTTTTAATTAAATAACAATTTTTGAGTTCATCAATTAAATTGCCAAATTCTAATATATAATAATATGTTTGTGGGATTTAAAACTCGATTTAAATCAATTAAAGTGGCTAACTTTTAGTAATATATTAATATTTGTAATGATCTTTTTGTGGGATTTAAAATTAAAAAACAATTATTTATGAAAAGGAAATTGAATAAAAATGTAATTATACATTTTTATCAAGAAAACCACCTGTGAACTATTGTGAATTATTTAAATTAACAAAAAACCCATCAAAAACAACTTAGCCGAAGATGAGACCGTGATAGATCGAATTGCCAACACAAATAGCCCCTAACCCGTGAATTTCATCCAAATCGTTAGAGCCGTTTTCGAGAAACTGATTCTATATATATATACAAGAAATGGTCGTTTAATATAATAAGATAAGATATGTCTCATAAACCAAAATATTAAAAAATCAACTGGTGTGTTCACCACACGACTTTCACATTTTCATTTATTTGAAGTCATCACTAATTTACACCACTTCCTTTATTTAGTTTTTTTTATTTTCTCAAAAACGGCTACGACGATTTTTTTAAAAATTAGTGTATTTATCAAGTGTCATGAAGTAATAGTTGTGTCAAATTTTTAATCCCCTTGAATTAAAGGAAGTGGTTGTAAATTAGGAGTGTCGTAAAATAAATATTTTAAACGTTCATATCTCGTTTTAAAAATTTCAAAAGTCGCAGAGCCTTGAAATTTGAAGCTTAAACTATCTAGAGGCTACAAGAAGTATAACATGATTTTGGCTAAAATAGAAATATCGGAATTGATGTTTACGTACTTAAGAATTTACCCCCCTGCGTTTCGCAACCGTTAGTCTCTAAAAGTTAAGCTTGATATAGGCTAGAAGGAGTACATCAAGCTTTTAGTTGAAATCGGAAGACTGGAAGTGGACATTTACATGAGTTTTTTCGTTTTTTTTTTATTTTTTTATTTTCTTAAAAACGGCTCCAACGATTTTTTTAAAAATTAGTGTATTTATCAAGTGTCAGACACTTCATCTCTGAGATACAAGCTCTCAAAGAGCCAGGACCCAGACTGGCCATCGCAATACTTTCCCATTATATTCTATAGAATATAAATGTGAAAGTAAAAAATCATAAAGATTACTGGTAAAGTTTAATAAAATTTCTTTATTCTCAGGATGAAGAAATCTCATTTTATAACGTTTCATATACCACTAATGAGTTATCGACTATTGTTATCGTTAAGTGGTCAACCGAATCGAACGTCACCCCATCTGGTATTAATTAAGGATAAGTGGTGAAGTGTTGGAACGAAATGTGTGTCAAAATGTGGACTTACAATAAAAGCTGTATAAACAGTTGACCCTCTTCACTATTGTGAAATTGACAAGTCAAGGGAAAAAATAAATCCCTTTAAAAGTATGACGAGAAGCGAAGACAGCAAATGGAAGAGAGAAAGACAGACAGGGATGAAAGGGAAGGAAGGTTCCATCGAGCACAGATTAAGACCACACACCAGCACAACAACAAACTCAATTGAACAGAGTTAACCTGTCTGTTTTGTCATTCGAGCTTAGCGGATTAGGAGGAATAATATTTACCCTGCGTGGATGAAAGGCCCTTCTTCCTGTGGTCAGTTAGTACGGGGCAAGGGCGAATAAGATCGCTGCATAGGTGACCACTTATGAAAGATTTGACTTTAAATATTAACATTAATTACTGTAAATTATACAAGTGTGTGTTTAAACATTTTATTATCAATTCATAATTTAATTTAATTTATTGTTTTGAAATACATATAATGAAAAATAATTTTTAAGAAAAAAATAAAAATTTAAATGCAACAAATAAAATACACTAAAAGGTATAAAATAATTATTATCTTATTTAGTTACAACTAAACGACGAAATATTAACATGAAATTACTTTTTGAAGTCGGTGCCAAACTAACTATACCTATAAGCGAGCATACTCTCCAAACGTACTAAGTAAGATCCGTCGAGTGCGATTCATAAAAGGTATATGTTTGGCACCAACTTCAAAAAGTAATTTCATGTTAATATTTCGTCGTTTAGTTGTAACTAAATAAGATAATAATTATTTTATACCTTTTAGTGTATTTTATTTGTTGCATTTAACTTTTTGAAGTCGGTTTTTATCTTTTTCTTAAAAATTATTTTTATTTTTCTCTTTTTAGTGATGTTATTAATAGTGATCATATCATCAGAACTTGACCAAATTAATATGACACCATCCCTAAGACACCCCCTATCGGATAAAAAAAGAACCATCGAAATCGGTTCATAAACAAAGAGGTTAGGTCTAAACAAACCTAATAAAAAAGGTCTAATACCCATGAAAAAAATACGAAAAAAAATGGGACCAATCGGAAGCTAGACTGGACCCAATGCAAAAAAATTTTTCAAAATCGGTTGAGAATTGGCGGAGATATGAGGTAACATAGGCACAAAAAAAAAAAAAAAAAATTCAGTCAAATAGAGAACCTCCTCCTTTTTTGAAGTCGGTTAAAAATAAAAAAGCTTTAGTATAAACTTCGAATGAAAGTATCGTTTAATCACACATTAAAAAGTGAAAAAAATTAACACTTGGTACACTAGAGCATGGCTATGGATCTTGTGTTAAAATTCTTAATAAAATAAAGATAAAGACATACTCTTTATTTATATAAAAATTAAACCGATTATATTTTTTCAAAATACACTCACCGGCAAAAAAAAACGCAACACCTAATTTTTTTTTTAATTTTTAATGTTTTACTTTTATAATATCAATTTTTAAACAAAGTTAAAACATTTATATCATTTTTAAATAACTTTAAACACTTTTAATCTATATTATTAATAATTTAATTACAAATCTCTAACATTGTTTCAAAATATCAAATTTTCTTAAATTAGATTAATCAATACAACTGAAGGTTTTCTACATTTTATTCGATAGCGACTCTAATGTAGGGAATTTTTGTCAAATATTGAGTGAAAATAATATTTAAACTTATATATTTCTAACTTGAAATAATGATATTAAATAAATTTTAATTTTCTCATTAATATATCAAAGAATAATTGATACGTCAACAAGAATTATTTTGACCGCGCTGATTTGAAAAAAGATATTTTTATCTCGCGAGACTACTGCGGATTACGCTATTGGAGTCTGCGGAGTATCAAGTCTGGACCAAGAGAGAAAAAGATGTAATCCACTTAGCTACAATCCAACGTCATTTCGCGTATAGCCCGCTAGACATTCAGCGCGGTCAAAATAATTCTTGTTGACGTATCAATTATTCTTTGATATATTAATGAGAAAATTAAAATTTATTTAATATCATTATTTCAAGTTAGAAATATATAAGTTCAAATATTATTTTCACTCAATATTTGACAAAAATTCCCTACATTAGAGTCGCTATCGAATAAAATGTAGAAAACCTTCAGTTAATTAATGGCAGGCATCTAACATACATGCTAATAGATCCAGCGCTCTGGACTGGGAGATCGAATATATAACATCTGAGATTTCAAATTCACTCGGTGATCCATCCGAATGTCTAGCGGGCTATACGCGAAATGACGTTGGATTGTAGCTAAGTGGATTACATCTTTTTCTCTCTTGGTCCAGAATTAATACTCCGCAGACTCCAATAGCGCAATCCGCAGTAGTCTCGCGAGATAAAAATATCTTTTTTCAAATCAGCGCGGTCAAAATAATTCCCGTTGACGCATCAACCATTCCCTGATATATTAATGAGAAAATTAAAATTTATTTAATCAATACAATTTTTCCTGAAAATTAAATTTTGTGATTTCAGTTGAGAAAAATCATTAAAAGATGATCCGTTTGGTGATTATTTGTGATAATTAAGTGTGACAATTTAAACTTATATTAGAACTTTTTTGAAAAAATAAACTTTAAGATACATTTTTAAACTTAAATTAAAATTTTTATATTTAAAATTGTCTTAGAAATTATATTAATGAATTTTATTTGTTCAAAGATAAATATTATAAAATTAAAATAAAAAAATTAGGTGTTGCGTTTTTTTTGCCGATGAGTGTACTTCAGATATCAAAATCGTTCTTATTGTTTTCAATAGGATTCATAAATTTTTAACAACTGTAGGTCCCGTTGTGTAAAAATCAGATAATAAAAGTAATTTCCTATCACACATTGTCATTTTAAAGTGAATCAAAAAAATTTACCCTCCTAATTTGTTTAGCTACCTAATACAGACCATATCCCTTACCCTCTCAAAAAAAAATCATTCGATTAAATTGAAATGTTTTGCCGGGAGTAGCAGAGCTGTTGATTCATAAATAGAAATCTTCTTGATGCAAAAGATCCGATCAAAATTTTAATACAATTTCAGAGGAAATACATACCTGCATAAACATTATTGTGAATTTGTCGTTTTATGTATTTTATTTAGTTTCTTAGTTACAATTCTCAAAAGACAAAAAGACAATATTCACAAAATTCAGGCTTAAAAATTGGGGATCCCACAACTTGGTAAACTTTAATCTCTCAAATCCCGTATACGGGCTTAAATTGGATACTAACCCGACAAACGCATTCGCCAACTCGTTTATCCCTATACCATCTAGAAACTGGAACTCTCTTCCTCCGACCGTCTACCCAGCAACATATAACCTTCAATCCTTCAAGACAAGCATCCACAAACACCAACTCCTACCCAATCCCTAAATCTTTAAGTTATTTCCAAAATACAAGGGTCCCCCGCGGACTACAGAGGTTTAACCTTTTCAGTGCAACATCTTCTTGTAATCAGTATCAATATAAAAAAAAAAACAAGAATCAATGGCAGGGGTGGAATTAAGATCACCTGCCCCCCCCCCAAACTTCTATATTTTGAAATATTAAACTTGTAAATACTTAAATTAGTATTTTACAAAGAGATGAATAAATCATCATTTGATGAAGGCAGTCCGGAAATAAACAAAGACATTATTTCCAATAAATATCATTTATTGGAATAAAGGAATCGTAGGGATAATAATAAAACTAAGATACGAGGTAGGTTTCACAAAAAAGAAATAAAACAAAATTGAGTTTTGAATTCGATATATTTCGGGGGTTAGCCCATCATCAGGAGTCTAAGAAAACTGATTACATATTGTAAAAATAGTTTTACAAGTAAGAATTTTAAAATTTTTTTTAAAAATGTATGTGGTGGGGGGAATGTAGGGGAAGAGGGGGGAGAAGTTGTTCTAAGAATTAATATTTTCTATTGAGATTTGAGCTGGCTATTATAATAACGAATGGACAAGTACCTGAGAAGGTACAACTTGAAAGGTATATGAGAGAGTGCAATTACCGAAATATATCGAATTCAAAACTCAATTTTGTTTTATTTCTTTTTTGTGAAACCTACCTCGTATCTTAGTTTTATTATTATACGAGCAGTACCTGGCGTGCCTACGGCACGCCCGGCACCGCTCGGCCCTCCGGGCTTGTGGCCCTGGCGGGCAGCGTCTCGAGATGTGATTATTAGCTGTCCGTAATTATATGTTTTGAAAAAAATATTTTTTTGAATAATAAATATTGATCAAAGAAAGATAAAAAAAATATCATTAAATGCTTTATAAATACTTTATTAGAGCATGCAACCATTTCTCTCGAAGTTCCCGATCGGTTGGAAACCTATTTCTTTTTTAATAATACATTTCAATATTTAAATTTATCTAAAAAGTGCCTCTAAATTAATTATATATAATAATTTTAAAATTAATTTATCTACTAAAATTTCAAATGACCCGCGCAGTAATAAATTAAGAATTAATCTCATTATCCCATATTAAATCATATCTCATTAAAATTTATATTATAAATTAAAAATATATACCTAATATATAGTATATATATATATTAAAATTAATTTGTCTACTAAAATTTTAAGAATTTATATTTTTCTTAAATTCCAAAAAAAAAAATAATTTTTCGCGGTATGAATTATTTCCAAAAAATTAAATATATATTTGTATATAATATATTTAAAATTAATAAATTTGCCTACTAAAATTTCAAATGAGACACGCCGTAAATCTAATAGAGGAACATATTAATATATTAGATATTATAGATATATAATATAGAGAATAGATATGTTTTGTTTGTAAAATTTGACAATATAACAACTGTCATTAAATATTAATTGCTTTTTCTCCCACATCGTACTCTAAGGCGCCACAGGTACTGTCTGACAAGGGCTTTTATATATATAGATTAAGATGTTTCACCTAGAACCAACACCGAACTCCTTAAAAGTTATTGAATCGTAGGGAGTTGGACATGGCTTTAAATTAAATTAAATACAAGTTTTCATTAATAAATGTAAAAATACTGTTTGAAAATGGTTTTTCTCTTAGTAAAAACTCCAGACAAATAAGTTCAATAAATGAGGTGAGAAAAACTAACCTTACATACCATTGTACTTTTGTAAAAATGAAATAATTGATCAATAAAAAGATGTCTAATGGCTTTGTTTCGCTATTTAAGCCCCTGAAGAAGTTGCAAAACAGCAACGAAACGTTTGGCGTATTTAATGAAAATTTGTATTTAATTTAAAGCCATGTCCAACTCCCTACGATTTCTTTAATTATTAATCATGGACACGATTAATGAAATATTTATTGGAATTTTTTCTCTTAAAATGTTATTTCCAACAGACGTTTCGGAGGATTTTCCTTCCTTCCTTAGGGTTCAAAAGAGTTCAAACTTATAGTAACATGGATATTTCATTAATTTATAAACACACTTGTCATTGAAAAGTATTTCATTTGAACTGATGATCATTTAAATATTTTTTTATTATATTTTACAATCAAATCTTCAATTAACTAAATCTCTCAATACATACTGATCTATTCCAAAAATAGATTAAGAATTAATTTATTTTCATACTACTATATATCTGTATATACACCTTTTATTTTTACACATTTTTCTTAATATTCATACCACAATCCACAAAAAACAAAAAATACACTCTCAACAATGACACAATTAGATTGTAGCAATCTAAAATATTCTCTGAGTCCATTTTATTATAATAGAAAAATAAAATTTTATTTTCACGTAAATTAATCTTGTATTTACTAGTAATTGAGTATTAAATTGAAAGTTTTTTTGCCAAGAGTAGCAGAATTTTTATATATTGAAGGAGACAATAAAAGAGTGTGCCTTCTTTTTTTTTTTTTTTAATGCAATCGAATGCAAGAAGGGGTGCACCAGTAAAGATGCAGCCCCTATGGATCTCGAAAGACCCTTGCATTACCGAAGAGAAGAGAAAGTAGATTAAGTGAGAGGGTGTAGACGTAGGTGTCTATGCACCCTGGTTTTGAAGGTTTGAAGATTATAGGTGCTGGGAAAGATAGAGGCTGGAAGAGAGTTCCAGTTCCTTGAAGTCATGGGGATATACGTATTGGCGAATGAAGTGGTCCGGCACTTTTCTAATTTGACCGCGAGAGAGTGTTGGGAGTCGGCAAAACGCGTGCTACGTGCAAAGCATGCTTTGGGGGGAATTATTGATTTTATCTCATCAGAGCACCTGCCGTGATAGTATCTATAGAAAAGGGAAAGGGCAGAGACATTTCTTCGATGAGCCAGCGAGTCGAGGGAGTCGGTGAGGGTAGAATCGTCAATTAGCCTGACGGCTCGTTTCTGAATTGCATCCAGGGTAGCAAGAGAGTATTTTGAGGCTCCTCTCCATAGATGAGAGCCGTATTCGAGACAGGGGCGGATTTGGGCCTTGTAGATGGTGAGAAGTTGTGGGGGTTTGTAAAATCGCTTGGACATGAATAAGAAGCCAATCTTCCTTGCTGCAGATTTCGCCACAGAGGAGATGTGTTCATTCCAAGACAGGTCAGATGCGACAGAGACGCCCAACATGGATAGGCTGTCACACATTTTGAGGGTATTCGAATCGAAGTGAATATCAGGGAAATCTTTATTTTCGCGTCTAGAAATTAGACAACATTGAGTCTTGTTTGAATTGAAGTTAACTAAATTTTGAGAGCCCCATTTATTCAGTTTGTCTAGGTCGAGAGTAATTGAGGAGGCAATATTGATTCGATTATTCGGGAGAGAGGGTTTGCCGTGTAGAGTGCTATCGTCGGCGTAACAATGAGTGGGTTTGCCGTTTGATCGATAAGGTCGTTTATATAAATTAGGAAGAGTGTGGAGGAGATTACGGAGCCCTGGGGAACACCAGAGTTTGTGGAGAACGATTCAGATGATGTTCCATCCACCACAACTTTTATACTTCGGTTTGTTAGAAAGCCTTCTATCCATGAAGGCTGTGAATTATAAATTTTATTTATTTATAACGAGACTATAGTTCGAGGGCTTTGCTCTCTTCATCAGTCTATTACAATGGATTCACAGGAATTAATTTATGAATGTATTGTAATAGACTGATGAAGAGGGCAAAGCCCTCGAAACTATAGTCTCGTTATAAATAAATAAAATTTATAATTCCAGCAGAAGACACACTCTTTTATTGTCTCCTTCAATTAATTGAGTATTTTATATAGAGATGAAAAAATGTTATATCGTTAAAAGATCCCAAAAAAATACTTTTTTTCAGTGATATAACAAAAGTCGCTTCTGCGCCCTTTTCCCCGCCTATACCTTGAATATATTTCCCCTTCCCAAACCCCTATAGGTTCAAATATATTTTTTGGCTTATTCGAACTGAATCCCTGCAACGCCTTGCGGCTCTGCAACCCCTTGCGTCCGCCGCACCGCAGAGCTACGAAGGCGATATTTACTCCACTGATCAATGACGAGACATCAGAGGAGAATTTAAAGTTTCTCCTATTTAAAAAAGTATATAATGCATTTAAAATTTAATATTATTAATGACTGTTTTGTGATTGACTTGCTAATCATTCCAATGGGACATAAAAAACATTTTAAGAAAAAAATAAAACCGACTTCAAAAAAATTAAATGCAACAAATAAAATGCACTAAAAGGTATAAAATAATTATTATCTTATTTAGTTACAACTAAACGACGAAATATTAACATGAAATTACTTTTTGAAGTTGGTGCCAAACATATACCTTTTATGAATCGCACTCGACGGATCTTACTTAGTACGTTTGGAGGATATGTTCGCTTATAGGTATAGTTAGTTTGGCACCGACTTCAAAAAGTAATTTCATGTTAATATTTCGTCGTTTAGTTGTAACTAAATAAGATAATAATTATTTTATACCTTTTAGTGCATTTTATTTGTTGCATTTAATTTTTTGAAGTCGGTTTTTATTTTTTTCTTAAAAATTATTTTTATTTACTTAAAAATTATTTTTATTTTTCTCTTTTTATTGATGTTATTAATAGTGATGATATCATCAGAACTTGACCAAATTAATATGACACCATCCCTAAGACACCCCCTTTCGAATAAAAAAAGAATCATTGAAATCGGTTCATAAACAAAGAAGTTAGGCATGAGCAAACCTAACAAAAAAGGTCTAATACCTATGAAAAAAATGGGACCAATCGGAAGGTAGACTGGACCCAATGCAAAAAAAAATTCAAAATCGGTTCACAATTGGCGGAGATATGAGGTAACATAGACACAAAAAAAAAAAAAATTCAGTCGAATAGAGAACCTCCTCCTTTTTTTGTAGTCGGTTAAAAATAAGATAAGTAAGTGTTTTGTCGTTGGAAAACAAAAAATAATTATTTTCTTCAATTTAAATATTCTCTCTATATATTAGACTAGGGGAAGACGCCATAGTTTTTAACTTTATTTTATATAAAATTGTACATTTGTTTTATTTTTAACCAACCATTTTATTAAAAATATATGTACTTTTGTAATTAATAAAAAAATAAGTGCCGGTTTGAAAAACAATTTTTTACCTAAAAAGAAAAAAAAATTGTAAACATTTGAATTTCGGCATCTTACCCCAATTTTTGCACAGTGTTATTAAATAAATTCCAGTTTATTAAAGTGAAATACATTAATGATCATATTACATGTATATCCAAATAACTTTACTTTTTATTTTATTTTAAATGTTCCATTTTTCTTTTAAGTAATATTTCCGCTTTTGAAAGCTTTTTAGAGGTCATTTTCGTTCCATGATCTTATATTAGAGTTTCTTATGTATGTCCGAGGCATTTCTCGAAAGAAACCATCGAATTAATTTCCAAAAATTAATTTTAAATGTATAGTAATACAAACCAGCATCTTACACCAACGCCAAAACTACGGAATCTTACCCCTAAAAAATGTTGGTCATCTTCCACCAAAGCATTGGACAAGACGCCGGCCGGGCAGCAGTGGCAGACGGGGGTCATTACGCGACTAATAGAAAGACCACACTTCAAACTCACTAAAACTAACCGAGTTATTTCTCTTCTATCAAAACTACGCCTAATATGACTAAGTAAAGTATTTAAATAATTTTCTAATTAATATATTAAAGAGAATTGTTCATTATTTCAACACAGAAATATATAAATTCGGATATTATTATTAGGTACTTAATATCTGACAAAAATCACCTGCATTCGATTTGCGATTGAATCAAATATAGGAAACTTATGATTAAGTAAAGTATGTTTGGGTATGATTTCGGGTACTTATCAGAGCAATCGGGATGACAAAATCATTTAAAAACACCACTTAATCCAAAGTAGACTTTCTACCTTTTCTCCCTCCACTAATTTTAAATATTTACTCTTTTGTTATCTTAAAAAATAAATTTTACCATTGACTTGTATTCAATTTCGACTTATTCAGGTCAGTTACCTTCTGTATCTCCTGAAGATGGGTTAGTCACCCGAAATATATATATCGAGATTAAAGATTCTCTAAAAATAAATTCGTTTTATTTTTTTATATCTTAATGTGAAACCTACCAAGTATTTTTATCCAATAATTTTAAAAAATGTTTCACCAAGTACCAACACCAAATTCCTTAAAAACTTAAAACTGTGATTAATCAACAAAAACTATGTGTATACTCTCACTGGGCCCGCGCCTTCATTCCAACTTATTGGCAAGCTGTTTTCTAGCATGCTTTTGGGTAAACCACGTGATACGGCATCATTTTCAATACGACGTTTCACCCCAATCTACCCTACATATTCAAATACTAGAATAATCTCCGAACCGATTTCTGGTATTACGCCATTGATTTTCGTTTTGGCTGTAACATTTTTATTTTCTAATTTCTTTAATTTTAAACTATTAATTTTACAATTTGTATGTATAATCTTAATAGAATGAGGCGTTTACTTCCATAATTCCCAGGCTGGCAAAGTGAGATTATAGCTAAAACATCTGAAATGTCATTTTTTTGAATCCACTCGTTGTTTGACTGACCAACATTATCCTGTTGTGTCGAAACTAACTTTAAATTGAAAATTTCGGATTAAATATTTACTAAAGTTTTTTTAAGTTGTTAAATATATCTATTTTAATATACCATTATTTACAATAATTATTACTTTATCCAATGCGAAGCATGGGGAAAGTATTGTAATCGGTCTCGCGGCAAGCGCGACTTCAAAGGGTTCTAAGGTAAAAACTACGGAACCCATGAACTCAAGTCACAAATTGTATTATTCAATTAGGTTGAATTTTAGCACGTGACGGTTTTGTCAAAAATTACATGGGGTCTCGTCGAGAGGCCAAAAAGTGCGATTTTTTCATTAATTTAGTGCGTGCGGATGTATGTTATCGTTTTTTTGGTCCACGATTTTTTCGACACCGTTGCACCAATTGAAATGAAATTTAAAACCTACCATTATTTTAACAAAATGAAGCGGTTGTTAGTTTTTGGTACATATCTTTCTACAAACATTAGTACTTTATTTATTAAATTTCTTCCAGAACTTAAGTGACTTGATTTAAATTTTTCGTTAAATTGAAGGGTTGGTTTTGTCACAATTATAATAAAACAATAATTTTAATAACTATTAGAATTATTTAATTGATAACTATACAGTTTCGGTCACCACTGGTCGACCATCCTCAGTAGTTCTAAAAATTGAAATGAAAACATTTATTTACATTTTTTCTTTTTATAGAGAATTATATAATACAGAGTACTTTATTTCAGTACTTTTTTAGTTTTTTCTAAATATTTTGAAAATGACTAAACCAATTTTGATTAAATTTAATATTCTAATTAAGTACCTTGAGGAACACAAAAAAGGTAATAAAAAGTTTTTTGTAAAATTATATTTTAAAGTACTTTACCCTAGAATAAGATAGTACATTGGATAAAGTTTAGCAACGATTCGTTGCAGTTTATTTTTTGTTTCCCAACGGCAAAACACTTAACTTATTTCGTGCTTTTGGAATGATTAAAAAGTCAGTCAGAAAACAGTCATTTATAATCTTAAATTGTTACTGAATTATATACTTTTTATTATAGGTTTTACTTTATTTTTTTAAGTAGTTAAATATATTTTTAATATATTATTTACAATATAAGTACTTTTTGCTTCTAACAATAAAATTTAAAAAATAATATAAGTAAAAAAGATAACTTGAAACTTATTTGACTAAAATGCAATTTGTATGATCCAATTGAATTTGGATAATCCAGAATGTGACACCAGGTACTACCATGAGATTTATTTTATTATATGACGTTACGGGATTCCAAAAGCAAACCCTTGGACGTGTGGTCTTTTGGCAGACAGATGCTGGAGGTCCTGCCTGCCACGTTCAATTTCTCGAAAACAAGCCATTTTATTAACTAACATCATTTAACCTCTCAAGAATGATAACAATAGTTTGGACGATTGTTGCTGATGTGTTCTATTAATAGATTATAGGTGAATAATTCGAGGACTTGGCTTTTGTTTGTTGTGGCTGAAGAAAAAAAAATATTTCGAGTGGTGTTCTGAGAAGAGAGAATTTCGAATCCGTCAGGGGATTTAATTGAACACCGGGGAGGTCCCCCGAAGAAGGGGTCACGTGGGTGGGCGCCAAAACAGCAGACTGACGCCTCCGATGGACAAGCCACAACACCTCCTGGTCCATTATTCAAATGATTCCTCCAGTAGACAGTCGATCCGCCTCGACGGGATAATTTCGACCAATTATCCAATCAGAAATGACACGGCAGACTTTGGAATGCTTCCCACCACCCGGGAAGACATCCCTTCACTCGGAAGATAGGCCCTTCCATCGAAATACGATCTGCCACAAAACTTACTTGCTATTTTGGAAAAAGAAATTCCTATTAATTTTTTATGAAAAAAAGACAAGAAAATTCAAGAGAACTACGAAATTCTAAATAATTTTTATTTAAGGAGGTCCTTTCGCTCCAGTTGAGTCAAAAGAAGTGTAGTATCTAATAGTTTTTAAGGAATTTGGTGTTGGTACTTGGTGAAACATTTTTTAAAATTATTGGATAAAAAATACTTGGTAGGTTTCACATTAAGATATAAAAAAATAAAACGAATTTATTTTTGGAGAATCTTTAATCTCGATATATATATTTCGGGTGACTAACCCATCTTCAGGAGAAACAGAAAGTAACTGACCTGGATAAGTCGAAATTGAATACAAGTCAATGGTAAAATTTATTTTTTAAGATAACAAAAGGGTAAATATTTAAAGGTAGGAAGTCTACTTTTCTCCCTCCACTAATTTTAAATATTTACCCTTTTGTTATCTTTAAAAAATAAATGTTACCATTGACTTGTATTCAATTTCGACTTATCCAGGTCAGTTACTTTCTGTTTCTCCTGAAGATGGGTTAGTCACCCGAAATATATATATCGAGATTAAAGATTCTCCAAAAATAAATTCGTTTTATTTTTTATATCTTAATGTGAAACCTACCAAGTATTTTTATCCAATAATTTGTAGTATCTAATATTTAATAAAATAAGTTAAAATATAAATGAAAAATAATAGAATTAAAAAATAAATAGTATGAAAGCCGTAAATGTTTGAAATAAAAATAATTATAAAAAATAATTAAATACAAAAGTTAGTTTGATTTATTCAAATTCGCTGATAAAATCTCTTGTATGATTTGGCAATGCGTTGTATTAATACTGTTTATGTTTATATCCAAACATAGCATTTATGTGATTTTTTAAAGTAAATATCTAAGTAAAGTAAATCGGTCAATCATATATTTTATTGCAAAAAAAGAAACCTGCATGTTTCAAAAAGCTAATTTTTAGTTTCCTTAACTTTATCTATTCAACTAATAGTAGTATAATTCAAGAGAAAGTGTCAAGATCTTAATTTTCGATAAGATTCTTAGAAAATGTTTACATTTTCAAAAATTTTATTTTCAATTTGCTCGCTAATGTGTGATTGAAACTTCACCAAAGCATAGATAAAAACTTAAACTATTATAAAAATTAAGTTATAGTTATAATCTAATATTTTTTATTTAACATTGGCGACCTCCTTAAATGGATTTCACAAAGCATCAATTGTATTTCATTTAAGCTTTAGTTTGGCCATAGAAGTAGAAACAATACGTTGGAAAAAATCACTAGTGCCTCCAAAAATTATACTATTATTTAAATGAGCATTTTATTTAGAGATAATCAAATATAATTTTCTAAAATAATTTTTTTTTCACCTTTCTTCAAAGAAGAAAATGTTATAAAGGATTCCGCCTTATGATCAATTTTTCGATTTTGACAGGAAAATCAAATTTCATTTGCACGAAAATTATATTTTTATTTATTTGAGCAATTTATATAGAGAACATGTGGGAATAATTATCTGTGAATGTAAACTTTTTAATATAAAGTATGTACCTAAGCCCAAATAGGACATGTACAAAAGGAATCAATAAATAAACTGCAACGGATCGTTGCTAAACTTTATCCAATGAACTATCGTAGTCTAGGGTAAAGTACTTTAAAATATAATTTTACAAAAAATTTTATATGACCATTTTTGTGGTGCTCAAGGTACTCAATTATAATACCAAATTTCATCAAAATTGGTTAAGTTATTTTCAAGATATTTAGAAAAAACCAAAAAAGTACCGAAATAAAGTACTAATGTTTGTGGATATGTACCAAAAACATTTTGTTAAAATAATGTTAGGTTTTCATTTTCATTTCAATTGGTGCAACGGTGTCGAAAAAATTGTGGACGAAAAAAACGATAACATCCATCCATCCATCCGCACGCACTTCCAAAAAAAATGGCACTTTTTGGCCTCTCGACGAGACACCAGGTAATTTTTGTCAAAATCGTCACGTGCTAAAATTCAATCTAATTGAATACTACAATTTGTGACCTTAATTGAGTTCATGGGTTCCGTAGTCTTTACCTGAGGACCCTTTGAATTCGCGCTTGCCGCCAGACCGATTACAATACTTTACCCATGCTTCGCATTGGATAAAGTAAAAATAAATAATATAGAGAAAATGTATGAAATAATAACAGCTCATCAAAGATTTTTTCTTAATATCAACCTTATTTTTAAGGGAATGTGATTTAATTTTCTATTTTTATGTATAAATATTTTCGGCATGGGCTGAGAGCTTATGGTGCTTTCTCCTGAGTCCGATTGTTAATCTAACACACGATCCATCATAAAGTGCACTCATGAGTGCAGTGATTCACACGAGTATTCAGATGAATGTAGTATAGGCCGAAGCGAGGGGTGATCCGCGACCTAATATCGTGTACTTCCATTTCAACTTTCATTTCCAAATATTTTCAAAAAATTCGAGTACTTTAATTACTAAAATACTAAAATAATTCCACATAATTCCAAAGACGTGTACACCTAATTTCAATCGCGGTTCACCCCTCCGGCGGAAGTAAATGCCGTAACCTTGATTTTCGAGTGCTCCTCACTACGCCCGTGCCATTCACTATACTATATTATTTGTTATACCAGCTGGAAAAAACGATTTGAGAGAGAAAATAAGCCATAGCTTTTTTATTAAGATCTTGTGTGTTTTTTCCATTATTTTATTGCCCCTTGCAAGTTAATGATCATTATAATATTTAGGCAAGTTAATGATCACTATTTTATAAATAATATGGATTGAAATTGATTACAATAATCTCTATCGCTGTCAATGTATAAATAAATAGTAAACGTGCTGGAAAGTGGAATTTTACGCATATTGTTAGAGAAAAGTATGTATTATACTCAGTCAGAAAGCAGTTGACTTATCCCAATCAAAAGTATCTCGAAGACACTAGTATCACAAAAAATAGATTTTCATATCATATCATCTAAAAAATATTTTTAAAATTGTCTGTTATTAATAAATATCTCTTTCTTCTTTAATATCTACAGCAAATTAAAAAAAAATGTAAAATTTTTATTTTTGATTCTTTATTTTTGAGTTGTTCTCTTTAATGTTTTTTTTTCTTTTCATTTTTCGCTTTGAAAGAACTGCGATAATATTTGGTGACTTTTTGAGTGAATAATCCGCTCCTTTTCTTCTCACCATGAGAAAAATCGCTTAGTGGGGTTTCGAGTAAAAAAGCAAAAGCAACTCGTCCGGCGTTTAGTGGTGGGTGGCTTGAAATGTATTGATTTGGATTGGGAGCCCTTTTGTGGCCGCCTGTCCATTTCTGTCATTCTTGGGGTGGCCAGGGAAGACATTCTTGAGGCTGAGGGGGTGTTTGTTACGTGAGAAGTGCGGACAGGGGTAGCAGGTAGCTGTCCAAACATCACTCTCACTCGCAACAGGATGCCTTGAATACTTGGACTGGACAAAATAAATACCTCATTTGTTCAAGGTGCTATTCAGTGGAAAGTTGGCTCCTTTGTAGCGGCAAACTCTTCATTAAAAGATGCCGGAAATTCGCACAATTTTCTTATAGGATTTCCGTTCAAAGCAATTAAGCTTCTTCTATGAGATATGGAAAAAGTTAAGCCAACACCATAACAAAAGCGGAATAAGTCAAAAAGACATCTTTCAATAAAGAAAAGAAATTGTAAAAGAAATAAATTGTTTTCCATTATCACTTTTAGAAACAGGGACGCAACAAGCTATATTGCCTCCTGTGTGCAAAACTAAATCACATATAATTATAAATTAAAAGGTATTGAGTGTTTTAATGTAAAGCCATGAATTTTGCCCAAAGATATTAATTGAAGGAGACAATAAAAGAGTGTGTCTTCTGCTGGAATTATAAATTTTATTTATTTATAACGAGACTATATGAAAGATATTAATTTGCCGATGGTAATAGATTCAAATTTATTAGAAAATCATAGATGAAAGATGGTGTCATCTATTAAATCCGATGGAGTGGAATATTTTTAATTATATGTCAGAGGGGTTTTTTTTCACCCCCTCGGGAATCGAACCCGTGACATATGCAAACGCGTAAAATATTTTACTCAAAGATTGTTATCTTAATTTGTAAAATTTCGCGATATAGTGATTCTAAATTTAAACATATAGTCAGAGAGGTTCGTATCCCGCAGGTGAGCCAGGTGGCCCGGATTGCTGTTACTGGCACTCGGGTTCGATTCCCGAGGGGGTGAAAAACAACCCCTCTGACATATAATTAAAAATATTCCACTCCATCGGATTTAATAGATGACACCATCTTTCATCTATGATTTTCTAACGAGACTATAGTTTCGAGGGCTTTGCCCTCTTCATCAGTCTATTACAATTGATTCTACAGGTATTAATTTATGAATGAAAGGTTAACATCTTTCATGTGGTTAGGTTAAGAAATTAAATTAATTAACCTTTCATCAATTCGCTTAGATTTTGTTTTTCTCTGGCTTGTAAATTAGGGGATTTAAAAATTCTTAACTTGCCCACCCTGTGTAATTTCTTAACCTAACCACATGAAAGATGTTAACCTTTCATTCATAAATTAATTCCTGTGAATCAATTGTAATAGACTGATGGAGAGGCAAAGCCCTCGAAACTATAGTCTCGTTATAAATAAATAAAATTTATAATTCCAGCAGAAGACACACTCTTTTATTGTCTCCTTCAATATATAAAAATTCTGCTACTCTCGACAAAAACTTTCAATTTAAAGATATTAATGTTAAGTCTCCAACTAATAAATAATATCATTTTTGTTATTCAGCTCCATAATAAGAATTAATTAAAAATGTAAATCAATTTTTTAGAGGAAAACAAACAAAAATAGTAAATGTTATATTAAACGATCAATAGCGACATTTCACTGATTTATTCCAGCTTCTATAAAGAAATAATACATTCCAATTTCTAATACTCACTTAGAGGGGCGTGCTGGCCCGCCGGGACACCGGGCAAATGCCCGGTAGGCCGCTGCCCGCAACATTTATAAAAATTTTTAAGAAAAAAATAAAAACCGACTTCAAAAAATTAAATGCAACAAATAAAATACACTAAAAGGTATAAAATAACTATTATCTTATTTAGTTACAACTAAACGACGAAATATTAACACGAAATTACTTTTTAAAGTCGGTGCCAAACAAACTATACCTATAAGCGAGCGTACCCGCCAAACGTACGTAAGTAAGATCCGTCGAGTGCGATTCATAAAAGGTATATGTTTGGCACCAACTTCAAAAAGTAATTTCGTGTTAATATTTCGTCGTTTAGTTGTAACTAAATAAGATAATAGTTATTTTATACCTTTTAGTGTATTTTATTTGTTGCATTTAATTTTTGAAGTCGGTTTTTATTTTTTCTTAAAAATTTTTATTTTCTCTTTTAGTGATGTTATTAATAGTGATTATATCATCAGAACTTGACCAAATTAATATGACACCATCCCTAAGACACCCCCTTTCGGATAAAAAAAGAACCATCGAAATCGGTTCATAAACAAAGAGGTTAGGTCTAAACAAACCTAATAAAAAAGGTCTAATACCTATGAAAAAAAATCGAAAAAAAAATGGGACCAATCGGAAGCTAAACTGGACCCAATGCAAAAAAAATTTTCAAAATCGGTTGACAATTGGCGGAGATATGAGGTAACATAGGCACAAAAAAAAAAAAAAATTCAATCGAATAGAGAACCTCCTCCTTTTTTGAAGTCGGTTAAAAATTAAGAATATTTTAAAAGAACAAGATCTTTGACGCCGATTCATTTTCAAGGGCCACTTGCCTATTCGATGATTATAGCAAAAACCTTCCTTTTAGTTTTAAAGTTCCTCTCCTTCGTAATTCATGCCCTTCGGTCTCCATCTCGATCACTTGCGAGAGCCCTTTGGTTCTCCTTTTTCTCTATTCCTTTATTTTTCGCCGGTGGTCCTGCTATATTCGGTGATATTGTCAGTTGCAAAAACAGGAGGGGGTGGAAGGTCCCCCCCCAAAGCTCTAAGAATTGTTTATTTGTTATTTGAAATATATAAATATATGGTAGGTAATATTGTATTTTATTATTATATTTTTCCACTTTTTTAATTACTCTTATTATATGTTGATGCTAAGATGCCATCCGAAATTGGTCCACCAGGATACACCACCTACACGGTGTCGTGGCGGCCATTTGGCTGAAATTATATTCGAAACATAATGTCATCGAATATTCTTTAAAATAAAATAAAAATTGTGGCAATATCACTTAAAGAGGTTTTTTTTTATTTTTTTTAAAGTTCGACCGCTCTTAATGAAAAAACCTGTATAATGTATATTAAAAAAAAATATAAGAATATTAAATTTTTGTATTTTTTCAATAATAGACCCCTCCCAGAAGAAAATTGTAAATACGCCACTGAATGTAAGTAGCATTTACCTACTGTGTTAGATCTTAAATAGATTTGTGTCGCTATTAAATAACACGTTTGCTCAATGTTGATTATTAAATTTTGATTATAGAATCTACCGCCTATACATAGCATCTATTTGAAATAATCTTTCGTCTGATATTTTCAAAACACAGATTTTCTTTTAACGACTAGTTTACAAACACCAATACTATTTCTGTGATATTTCATGAAATAAATAAATAAGCATTATTAACAAATTAAAAAAAAATAAGTGGGCTGAAATTGTGTCCACTCTTTTATTGTCTCCTTCAATATATAAAAATTCTGCTACCCTCGGCACAAAATCTTTGAATTTAAAAATATTTTTATGAAAATTGTGCGAAATCATGTTACTCTGTGAATATCTCCGTAAGTAATAAAATTCTGTATGCGTTCTATCTCAAAAACCACATACGTAACTTTTATTGATCGAGTTTTTCTTTAGGAGACGGACTGATGGTATAAATATACAATTGGATGTTGATGAAGGCAGTCCCCAAGGTGGTTGTAAAAAATAAGACTATATCAGTTTTATTATTTTACATTTATTCGATAACCAACATTTCGGGAGATTTACTCTCTCCTTCTTCGGATCTATATAATTGAGGGGAAGACGAACATCAATTAGTATTGGGATTTTCATATGTCATTCACAATACATAAAAAACAAAACAATATATACAAAATAAAATAAGAATTATAGATCTACTTACAATGAAAAGTCAATGAAAGTATATCAATTCATAATTACTTCCTGTCTCCTTTGACAATACCAAGAAAACATTATAAAATTTCATCTCGATAGAAAAAGCAATTGATGACTAATGTGTTCATGAGATATATATATAAATTTAAAATACCCACCTTTTAAATTCAACCAATTCTTAATTTGGTTTCGTAAAGTTACAAACCTGATTTCCTAAAACAATAATTAGCTTATGTTTAAAATCTTAAGACATTTCATAATGTGTTAAATTTATAAATAAAAGATAATCAGATATTTGAAAACCTGTTGATATTGAAATCTACGAATAAAATAACTAATTATTCTATTCTAATATTGTTTTAGGTAAGATAACTCAAATTAACATTATATGTCAATATTGTTGTGAATATGTTTTAATTTAATAAAATTCTAATATAGTTTTAGCATTCGAATAAAGTTGTTTTATTTGCAAACTTACAAATAGAATATAATGAATCATGGACACAATATCCAGGGCCGCCCCGTGCCAGCCAGCACGCCCCTGCTCACTTAAATTAACCCAAATATTTTATATACACAATCATCTTGATCAAATTTCTTCTAAACATTAGCTAAATTGTAGTGAAAAATTGTGATGTGATAGAATTTTTTTAGATACCAATTTTGTAATCTTGTGTAGGAATCAGAATATTTCTCAATAATTTAAAAAACTTTAAAAAAAATAAATTTCCCAGATCTGTGTTATCTTTAGGTACGAAGTGTGTTCTATGAAGGGCTTAAGAGAGTTATCGGATCTACTAAGAAATTTCCTTTCACTCACAAAACAGAGCACTTTAAAAATTTCAAAATTTACCCCAAAATGACTATATCTCCCTTTCAGGGACAAATAGAACAAAATACTCAAATATTTTGTATCTTTTCTGGATTAAGATCTTGAAAAACTGTGAAAACATATTTTGGAGCCTTTCTTTTATATTATGTATAATTCATTTGTTTGAGACCATACGTAGTTTCGAAGGTTTGACATTCATCATCAGTCTTTTAATTAGAAATGTTATTTCTCATGTGGTCAATTATTGATTATTTTTAAATATTAAAAAAATACAAATCTTTTAAAAAATAATCTTAAACACGTATATTTTCAAACCAAACGTTTCTGGAGAATTTTTCCTTTTCTCAATGGTAAAATTTTTTTTAAGATTCAGAAAGCAACACTTAAGTGGAAGCAACTTTTTTTCGGAAATTTTTACCATTGAGAAAGGGAGAAATTATCCCGAAACGTTTGGTTTGAAAATAAACGTGTTCAAGATTGTTTTATAAAAGACTAGCTGCAAAGGCCCGCCTTCGGCTCAGGGACAAATAGAGAAAATACTCAAATATTTCGTATATCTTTTCTAGTTTAAGAGATCTTAAAAAATTGTGAAAACATATTTTGGAGCCCTTTCCCCCCTTTAGGGTTCAAACTTCAGAAAATCCCTTCTTATCACGTCCATAAATCGTAGTAGTAGAAAGAATATACACTCCAAATTTTATCTTTCTAGGTCCAGGGGTTTGAGCTGTAGGTGAATGTATGAATTTAATTTTTTTTTAATGCAATCGAATGCAAGAAGGGGTGTACCAGTAAAGATGCAGCCCTATGGATCTCGAAAGACCCTTGCATTACCGAAGAGAAGGGAAAGTTGATTAAGTGAGAGGGTGTAGACGTAGGTGTCTATGCACTCCGGTTTTGAAGGTTTGAAGATTATAAGTGCTGGGAAAGATGGAGGCTGGGAGAGAGTTCCAGTTCCTTGAAGTCATGGGGATATATGTATTGGCGAATGAAGTGGTCCGGCACTTTTCTAATTTGACCGCGAAAGAGTGTTGGGAGTCGGCAAAACGCGTGCTACGTGCAAAGCATGCTTTGGGGGGGAATTATTGATTTTATCTCATCAGAGCACCTGCCGTGATAGTATCTATAGAAAAGGGAAAGGGCAGAGACATCTCTTCGATGAGCCAGCGAGTCGAGGGAGTCGGTGAGGGTAGAATCGTCAATTAGCCTGACGGCTTGTTTCTGAATTGCATCAAGGGTAGCAAGAGAATATTTTGAGGCTCCTCTCCATAGATGAGAGCCGTATTCGAGACAGGGGCGGATTTGGGCCTTGTAGATGGTGAGAAGTTGTGGGGGTTTGTAAAATCGCTTGGACCTGAATAAGAAGCCAATCTTCCTTGCTGCAGATTTCTGCCACAGAGGAGATGTGTTCATTCCAAGACAGGTCAGATGCGACAGAGACGCCCAACATGGATAGGCTGTCACACATTTTCAGGGTATTCGAATCGAAGTGAATATCAGGGAAATCTTTATTTTCGCGCCTAGAAATTAGACAACATTGAGTCTTGTTTGCATTAAAGTTAACTAAATTTTGAGAGCCCCATTTATTCAGTTTGTCTAGGTCGAGAGTGATTGAGGACGCAACATTGATTCGATTATTCGGGAGTGAGGGTTTGCCGTGCAGAGTGCTATCGTCGGCCTAACACTGAGTGGGGTTTGACGTTTGATCGATAAGGTCGTTTATATAAATTAGGAAGAGTGTGGGGAGATTACAGAGAAATTAATATAAAACTAATTAATGCTTCCACAATGCTTCATTTATAAAACTGAAAACCTCTCATCTAAGGGACTAACAAATACCAATTGGATCAACATGGATCCTTGACTGTTCGTTACTGATAAAATAAATCCATCTATAGAACTATCAGTAAACAACGATGAATATGATTTTATTTACTTTCAGCTGTTTACTTTTTCTAATGAGAAAGTGGATCTCTTGAAAACGAAAATTATCATTCTTAAAAGGCTTCTTTGTGTGGTCGTTTTCCCCACTCTGCGCCCCTCCACCGTTGAGATTCAATCTTTTAATATAGAAACTGGTCGTTAAATGGATCGCCCAAGAGATGAATCAATCGCTAGAATAATTTATTTGCCCTGCATCGATGAGCAGAAATCAAAATTGGAAATATGGAGTGTCATTTGAAACTCTCTCGAGCTCAAGTATTTTTACAGCTAGCTTAAAAGCCCTCCAGCCTCTTAAACTTGGCTCTCGGAGGCCCTAGAAAACAACTTTTTAAGAGCTGTAGTGGAAGATCAATTTTAAAACCTTATCCATATATCGGGACGATTTTTTTAATGTTTTCTCATAATAATATGTTAGTTTTTAATGATCTATTGATTTGAATTAATTTCTGTTAAGGAAAATCGAAAGAATTAGTAAAAAAATAAGTTTGTAAGAAAAAAATAAAACCGACTTCAAAAAATTAAATGCAACAAATAAAATACACTAAAAGGTATAAAATAATTATTATCTTATTTTAGTTACAAATAAACTACTAAATATTAACATGAAATTACTTTTTGAAGTCGGTGCCAAACAATCTATACCTATAAGCGAGCGTACCCGCCAAACGTACTAAGTAAGATCCGTCGAGTGCGATTCATAAAAGTATATGTTTGGCACCGACTTCAAAAGTAATTTCATGTTAATATTTAGTAGTTTAGCTTGTAACTAAATAAGATAATAATTATTTTATACCTTTTAGTGGATTTTATTTTATTTTTAATTTATTATTATTTTATTTGTTGCATTTAATTTTTTTGAAGTCGGTTTTATATTTTTTATTAAAAATTATTTTTATTTTTCTCTTTTTAGTGATGTTATTAATAGTGACTTAATATAATACCTGGCATTGAATCTCGTAAGAGAACAGCGTCTGGGGAATGAATCAGAAAAATGATATTAAACCATTTATTTTACATTAATTAATGTATACATTGTATTTTTTTGCTTCGATTCCGGAGATTACTTCCACCATCGAGTGTCCTTGTTCATCTTTAGTCCTTGTTTTTAATAAGAGGAAAAATCTAATTAGATGAAAAAACCTCTTTTCCGATAATTATTTTAATTCCATTATTCCCCAATCAAGTCGATTGGTTCCCTCCAGTCATCAATCTCCATCAGAAAATGATAATAAAATTCAATTCATAAATATAGAAATTCTCTCGAAACGTTTGCGGGTTTTATGATTTTTATAAAAGTTTTATTTATTATAATTTCGTTTATTTGGTCATAAGAATTGGAGATTTACGTTATTTTGTCATTGATCATACCATCAGAACTTGACTAAATTAATATGACACCTCCCCTAAGGTATCCCTCTTTCCAATAAAAGAATCATTAAATTCGGTTCATAAACAAAGAAGTTATGCCTGAACAAACATATCAAAAAAGCTTCAATATTAATGAAAAAAAAAACTGGACCAATCGGAAGCTTGACTATACCCAATGCAAAAAAATCATCAAAATCCATTCACAATTGGCGGAGATATGAGGTAACATAGATACAAAAAAAAAAAAAAAATCAGTCGAATAGAGAACCTCCTCCTTTATTGAAGTCGGTTAAAAATTTAGTAAACTAAGATACAAGTTTTTAAGACCATATTTTTTCACACCTGGCTAAATTTGTAATACCGGGAAGATAGTGGTGAGTTTCATAGGCAGAGCATTTTAGTATAATAATTTCCACCAGAAGAAAGTCTTTTATTGTCTCCTTTAAGGTAGTTGTTTCGCGACAATACCAGCAAAAAGTTAATGCTCAAGTATATAGAACAGTCAATAAGGATTCATAGTTCATAAGGCCAACACTTTTTGCTGTTTTTGTACCAAATCTAGCCAATCCCGTGCTCGTTTGAGAAATTTGGCAACATTGAAAGAGATTGAATATTTTTATACATGACATTAAAATGACAGATAAAATGAATGATAAAATACATTTTAAAGGTCGATTTATTAATCAAAAAGTTCTAAATAAACGATTAAAAGCTGTTGCGGTAATGAATGAGGGAAAAAAACGAAAAAAAATGTGTACTAAGAGTGCTAATGTAGGTACCCGAATAATTGAAGTGGGCGAGTTGGCGAATAACCTAACCTGTTGTCACTGTCAGAAAGATATTTTATTAAAAAATATTGTTGATGAAAGGCGATTAGGTTTGAATTCTATTTTTTCAATAAAATGTCAATATTGCTATACATTAACTCATGTCAGTACTGGAAAGAAGCATACATTTTGGGTGGTTAGTTTTTGTATTTTTAAACTTCTAGGGGGTACGCTGATTATGAGTACAAAATTTGGTTGAGTTTGCTAAAATGGCCTAGATTTCGCCCCCCCCCCCCCACCATTAATTTTGGCCCCAGAAAAAAATATTTTCATTATTATAGGTTTATTTTATTGTATATATCATTTTTCTTGTTTTTTTTTTTTAGTTTGAAAAGATTATAATTTTAAATTTTAACCCCCCCCCCCTTAATTTTGGGTCGATATGCACCAATATCTAACCAGCTCTTAATGTCAATGGACCAAAACTACGTGTGAAATTTGGTTTTGATATTCACACTAGTTTTTGAACTAGCTCGTCCACAAAAATTTGGTAACGCACAGACTAACAAACAGACTAGCATACATTTTGAGAAAACAATTATTATTTCGAAAAAAAAGAAGTAAAAAACGCTTATTTCATGCACGATCACAATACTTGACCATACACCCTGTATGGTAAAGTAAAAAATGATTAGCCATACCCTTATCCGGAAAAAAAATTAAACTTATATACTTTAAAGAGTGAACTAATAATAATAAAAATAATAATATTTTCAAAAATTTCTATAAATATCGTTTTGTTATTTTTTAACAAATGTAATCAACGCCTACGTTACATCTTATGAAAATTATAATTTTGAAAAAATCTAGCGCACGCGCGCTTTCTACTTTTTACTCCCTCTTTCGCTGGTTTAATAAATGCGCTGTTGCCAAAATGTTTTTAGTGAGAATTTTTTTATATACATTTTTCATTATTTATTCCTTATTATCTCAGAAACTGTGTTGTAACTATGAATGAACTTGTCTTAAAATATGTATTGGTTATTGTTTAATGTTGGTTTAGTTTTTTATAAAAATTGTACGAAGGGTTTCTTAATTATAATTAAATATGTATGTAAACTTTCCGATATCCCGTATAGTGCAATGCTAAAGAGCCCGAAAAAATCGATTTTTGAAATTAAATATCTCCGGAACTGTATTGTTCATCAATTTCGTTTTGCCACCAATCGATGCACAAGTATTTCAATAATAATATATCTAAATTTCAGAAAAATCCTACGAAAACGCATTTGGCGGAACAACTACCCTAATTTATACAAAATTCTGCTACTCTGGACAAAAAGAAACTTTCAATTTAATTTCAATCATCTGAATTTTTGCATATAGAAGTTCTGAAGTTAGAAGACCAAAATCTAAAATTATTTTAGTCCGTACAAAAGCAGGGCTTCGAAAGAGCCCAAAGTATTGTATATTCATTCAAAAAAAATTTATTAGCAAAGTTGCTGATTCATAAGAGAAATCAATGAGGTTGTCCTCGGTTTGATGCAAATAAATAAATATAATGTATAAAAATAAAAATAGTTTATAAAACAATCTTGAACACGTTTATTTTCAAACCAAACGTTTCGGGATAATTTCTCCCTTTCTCATAGGTAAAAATTTTCCAAAAAAGAAAAAAAAATACTTCTACTATAATGTTGATTTTTGATCTTAGTGGAAGCAACTTTTTTTTCTTTTTTGAAAATTTTTACCTTTGAGAAAGGGGGAAATTCTCCCGAAACGTTTTGTTTGAAAATAAACGTGTTCAAGATTATTTTTTAAAAGATTTATATTTTTTTAATATGTAAAAACAATTAATAATTTGTTTTTCTTTTACATATGTATAATTCATTTGTTTGAGACTATACTTAGTTTCAAAGGTTTGACCTTCATCATCAGTCTTTTAATTAAAAATGTTATTTCTCATGGGGTCAATTATCCGATTGGATATAGAAAAGTTCCTTTTGTTGTTATAGCAAGCTAGGCACATAATAAACGAATAAGACAACAAAAAGAATTTTTCTATATCCAATCGAGTAATTGATCGCATGAGAAATAAAAGATGAAATATTTCTAATTAATAATAAAGTAAAGAAAATTATAGAAACTTTTTAAATTTTAAAATATAAAATACTGGGTAGGTTTCACAAAAATAAAAGATAAGATTCTTCTTTAGCAGGACTCTATATATATATTTCGGGGTATAAGTATATAGAGTCGTGCTAAACAAGCATCTTATCTTTTTATTTTTGTGAAACCTACCAAGTATTTTTAACCGACTTCAAAAAAGGAGGAGGTTCTCTATTCGACTGATTTTTTTTTTTTTTTTTTTGCCCTATGTTACCTCATATCTCCGCCAATTGTGAACAGATTTTGAAAAAAAATTTGCATTGGGTTCAGTCTACCTTCCGATTAGTCCCATTTTTTTCATAGGTATTAGACCTTTTTTGTTAGGTTTGTTTAGGCCTAACTTCTTTGTTTATGAACCGATTTCGATGATTCTTTTTTTATCCGAAAGGGGGTGTCTTGGGGATGGTGTCATATTAATTTGGTCAAGTTCTGATGATATGATCACTATTAATAACATGACTAAAAAGAGAAAATAAAAATAATTTTAAGAAAAATATAAAACCGACTTCAAAAATTAAATGCAACAAATAAAATACACTAAAAGGTATAAAATAATTATTATCTTATTTAGTTACAACTAAACGACGAAATATTAACATGAAATTACTTTTTGAAGTCGGTGCCAAACATATACCTTTTATGAATCGCACTCGACGGATCTTACTTAGTACGTTTGGAGGGTATGCTCGCTTATAGGTATAGTTAGTTTGGTACCGAATTCAAAAAGTAATTTCATGTTAATATTTCGTCGTTTAGTTGTAACTAAATAAGATAATAATTATTTTATACCTTTTAGTGTATTTTAATTGTTGCATTTAATTTTTTGAAGTCGGTTTTATTTTTTTCTTAAAAATTATTTTTTATATTTTAAATTTTAAAATGTTTCTAAAATTTTTCAAAATTTTCTTTACTTTATTTAAAATGTAGTATCACCAAGAACCCACACCATTCACCCTTAACAAAATCTAAGGTTAAACCTTCGAAACTATATAGTCTCAAACAAATAAATTTGTACACTTTTTAGATATTTATATTCTTTTACTTAATGCATGTTTGCCAGTATGACTGTCTGGATTCCGAAATCCACAGTAACTCAATATATCAATCGAATCCGACTACGTTTTAAATCAAACTATTCTCAGGATTCTAATAAAAAAGATCAAAAGGTCTGATTGATATTCACTTTGCTTCAATTTCGGCTTTGACCCTCCTCGAGTGTACCTGGAAATTTCGGATAATAAAGCAATTTTTATTACGAACCACCGGGGGGGTCTAGTAAATTGAATTAAATTTTTCAAATCCTCTTTGTCTCTCTCTTTGGTTCACTGAATATGGCGTTATTCGCTGATTAATTTGATTTAATGCCCCTAAAGTAAAATTAAATTCTGAAAAGATATCAAAGAAGAACTCTTCAATTTCAATTGTCTTTAAATTTACCATAAGTATGAGATGATTCTTATTTTGATCGTTTCGCGCCCTTTCAATAGAACAAACAGGGGGCGTTGTTTACGGGTAACAACAGCCCGTGAGGGTGTTCCGAAGGAATCAATGGCACTGTGGTTGTTTGTTTTCGATAGTAATCAAAAGAATAGTTGCTCTTTCAGCCGTCGAGGTTGGCAGGGACAAAAAAAATATCTTCGCTTTGATCCAAGCTGAGAATGAATGCGCTGGATCAAGAAAACAACAGCCAACTGAGAGACACGAGTACAAATATTATATTCATTCCAATACAATAGTCGAATAGGGGAAAATCTTTAATAGTAATATAACCATACTTTAAGAATTAAATAAAAGAGATGATAATTTTAAGAAATGTTAACACCATTGATATCGTTTTTCTTTAGGAGACGGACTGGTATAAATATGCAAATTGGATGTTGATGAAGGCAGTCCACGGTGTAAAAAATAAGACTATAATGGTTTTATTATTTTACATTTATCTGTTAAACCGACGTTTCGGAGATTTATTCTCTCCTCCTTTCGGAGATTTATTCATCATCACTTGTACCTGAAGAAGGAGAGATAAATCTCCGAAACGTCGGTTTAACGAATAAATGCAAAATAATAAAACCATTATAGTCTTATTTTTTACAACCACTGTGGACTGCCTTCATCAACATCCAATTGTTAACACCATTGTTTTGATAAAGTTTAGGGAAAGCGGTGTTGGTTTATAGTGAAACATATTAAACACAGGAATTATTTAACAGATTATAGTGGTGTTTCACAAAGTGGAAATAAAATTAAAAAAATTAAAAAATCTTTTAAATTATTTTTGAGATTTTTTTATTTATCTCTATACATATTTCGGGCTACCCTTCATCAGGAGGTTTAATAGAAAACTGAATATAAAATTTTTACATTGTATTGCTATTATTTTTAGTACAGGGCGAGTGGGGGGGGGAGTGAGCCAATGGGCGTTGAAAGAATTGTGTGTTTGAATTTAAATGTACGTGGAAGGGAGAAACTGGGTATTGAACAAATTGTCTGGCCAAAGTCACGTACAATTTCGAACATAGACATCTGTTAACGCCAATTTATTTGAGTTATTTTCTCATTGGTCAATTTCAAAAGGCCCACGTTTTAAACATACGCATGCAGCGACCCCTTGGCGACACATGGGGTTTTGAGCGGAAGAGCGTCTCGTTGGGTCGCTTTTCCGGCATTGCATTTTCGCTCCCCTGACAGGTAACTTGCCCAAAGAATTTTTATCGCAGTGCTTGCAAAAATCTTATCAGAATTATCCTATTCTCATTTTCGAAATAGAGCTTATTTCGAAAAGGATTTAATTCGCTTTCAATTCAGAGGTTTGATTGACCCTGAAATTGTATTACATTCCTTTGAGGCGTTGAATCAGAGCCAGTTTATTCATTTGCAATCAATAATTTCTTTGTCTCGATTTGCGAACAAGAAACATCTCTTGAAAGAGAAACATCAGCCTATTCTAATAGTGAATAAGGCAACTTATTTGGCCATTCTTTTCTTTTGCAGATAATTATATACCTTTACTTTTAGGTTTCATTTATAATTGATCTGTTCATATCTTAAACATAGCAGAAATTTGGTTCACAATTTCTGACTGAAAATTAAATATCTTCCTGTTAAAAAAGATATTTAACATATATAAATAAACAACATATAATATCAAAAGGTAACCATATACATGTAAATTCCTTATGGGAATATTTTAAGGTAATATTTTAATGTTAATATTTTGATATTTCATATTTTAATTTTTTATACATCTAAATTAAAACAACTTTGTGCGGGAAACTTCCCTTTTTTTTCAAAAATCCTATTCATCTTTCTTTTATTTTTTATTTGAATAAATTTTTATATATTTTTGTTTATAAAAAAGAATACCTTTTTTATTTTAAATTAACCTATCAACCTAATTCTCAAACCTTCTAAATATATAAGTTTAAGTTCTTTTTAGAAACATTAAAATTTTTAAATCGGGTAAATTTAAAACTTACTTGCAATCTTCAAAATTAATTGGAAACTTTCAATTATCTAACCTGAGAGGGAAAGGAGAAGGGATTTCATTTAACATTAATATTGTCGATTGGAGTTCTTTCTTATCCAAGCTATTGATGAAAATTAATAGCTAGAAAGATTTCAATTACCCTTCATCCTCACTTCTTATGCTCTCTGGTTAGTGGCGACCGTGTAATTAATACATTTTTTTTTATTTTATACTATTTACAATTCAAGACGCGTTTACAACATCCTATCTGAAATATACGCGACTTTGGTAAGACAATTTGTTCAATACCCAGTTTCTCCCTTCCATGTACATTTAAATTCAACCACATAATTCTTTCAACGCCCATTGGCTCACCCCCCCTCCACTCGCCCTCTACTAAAATAATATCGGAAATAAGTAAAAATATATTTTTCTAGGTGGGTTTCACAAATAAAACAAATATATGTTTTGAGTTTTTTATTTCGATATATATTTCGGGTTATGAGCCCATCATCAGGAGTTACAAAAGAAAACTGAAATATATATCGAGATAAAAAACTCAAAACATATATTTGTTTTATTTGTGAAACCCACCTAGAAAAATATATTTTTACATATTATCTATTAAAATGTTTCACCTAGAACCGACACCAAATTCTTTAAAGATTATAAAATAATATCAATACAATGTAAAAAATTTATATTCAGTTTTCTGTTAAACCTCCTGATGAAGGGTTCATAGCCCGAAATATGTATAGAGATAAATAAAAAAATCTCCAAAATAATTTAAAAGATTTTTAATTTTTTTAATTTTATTTCCACTTTGTGAAACACCACTATAATCCGTTAAATAAAACCATTGTTTTGGCTTGGGTTGGTCTCAATTTACTTGACCATACTAGTTAAGGTCAAGTATTGTAATCATACCCCCCACATGAAACTTCGGGCCCGGGGCCCAAAATCTGAAGCAGGCACTTTATTTTGCAATAAGTAAGTGTTTTTTCGTCACCCTATGCATTTTTTCCTAACATACTCCCTTAAAAAACATGTCAAGTGCGGGCCTCACAGGTGTATTTGGAGCCCCCTTGCGGGAGCTATGATTGTAATCGGGTATGAAAAAAATTGGTCATTTTTTAGTTTTGTAAGGTTTCATTTAAAAATTAAAACGATAGTGTCGATAATACCTATATCTATCTGTTTGTATGTCGTAAACTAAATGGGATAAAAACTTCAAATTTACAAGCTATAAAAAGTTTGATTTTTCTGAAATCAAAAATAGTTTTTAAATTTTAATCCAATGGTTTGTTTATCATAGATCAGTGTTTCTCGACATTTTTTGGTTGACGGCAGACTAAAAATATCTGGAATCACACCTAAATATAAAAAAAAAGTAAAAGTTGTATAATACAAAAAATCATAATTGTGTAATTACAAATACTATTTCAAAGTTAGAAAACCCATGCAATTTTAATTATAGGCTCGCGGTACATTTGACAATTTCTCGCCGCACACAGGTTGAGAAACACTGTTTTAGAGAGCCCAAAATCTAGATCCAAATCCCAGCTCTCCGCATTGAAAATACAAAAATTTTGTTACAGAACAAACTTTCTATGATGCTTTCTTTTTATGAATTTAATTTTTCTAATGAATGATAAAAATGAAGAAAAAAGTAAAACTTTTTCACAACCCAGTACGTTCGCCTGTTAGAACAAGTATTTTTTCACATTATTGTCTGAATTTTATTGAAGTTCAATTTAATATTTGCTCTCTTTTTTCGGAAATATATTGGCATTACACGAGATGACGTGTTTCACCAAGTGACCACGACATATATCTTTATATCTATACGACCTTTTCGTGCGTGCCTTCGGCACGTCCTCGAAGCTCGGCCCTCCGGGCTGGTAGCCTGGCGGGCGACGTCTCGGTCCAAAAATTTTATTCCTCTTAAAAAACCACACTCCAAATGTATACCTGTAAACTCCCGAAAATACATAGTCTCTTAAAAGTTTCGCCTCATTTTCGTCCTGACACAGCTACAGAAATGAGGCTCTAGATATGAATCTGGAAGTATTTTTTTTCTATAATCTACAGTATTGTGATATTTTTTGTGTGGAAATAGATTTATGTAAATAAGTGGGATCGTGTTAGGAGGAGAATTATATTATATCATTTTTTTTAAATTTGGGATCGATAGTCGATATAAGGCTCCAAATATTTAAAAGAGATCAGGTGTTGTTTGTATGACAGGCTGCTCCATCCAGTATTGCCATGAGAAACTTATATGGGCATGCGTGTCTTAAGTCGTTTAATTTTGTAAAAATCAAAAAATAAGAATAACAAAATTTAGATTTTTAAAAAATTATAAAAATAAGTGGCAAATTATTAAAAAATAAACAAATAATATATAAAATAAAGTATAAATCAAATAAGATGTGAATAATTTCTTCTTCTGTGCGCAAAGAAAAGCGAATTGAATATTTAATTTTTGAGTGGTGAAGGGGGGGGGGGGTGGAATAATTATCAATATATTTAATGTTTTTTAATTTAAAATCAATTGGAGTCTTTCATTTAAAAATTCTACTCAAATTACAATTATATTTCAAATTTGCCTCGACTTATCTCGACTCAAAACACAAATATACCGTCGGCACCATTAGGTCAGCGTTGCTGCAAATTAATCTGGACTATTCTTTTTATAATTAGAGATACCTCAAAATAGCTAAAAATATTTTGAAGGAGACAATAAATGAGTTTGTCTTCTGATGGAATTAAGCAGAAGACATACATGTCTCCTTCAATATATAAAAATTCTGCTACCCTCGGCACAAAAACTTTCAATTTAAAAATATTTTTATGAAAATTGTGCGAAATCATGTTACTCTGTGAATATCTCCGTAAGTTATAAAATTCTGTATGCGTTCTATCTCAAAAACCACATACGTAACTTTTATTGATAGAGTTTTTCTTTAGGAGACGGACTGGTATAAATATTCAATTGGATGTTGATGAAGGCAGTCCAAGGTGGTTGTAAAAAAATAAGACTATATCAGTTTTATTATTTTACATTTATTCGATAACCAACGTTTCGGAGATATGAAAAGTCCCAATACTAATTGATGTTCGTCTTCCCTCAATTATATAGACCCTGAAGAAGGAGAGAGTAAATCTCCGAAACGTCGGTTATCGAATAAATGTAAAATAATAAATCTGATATAGTCTTATTTTTTACAACCGCCTGTGGACTGCCTTCATCAACATCCAATTGTAACTCTTATCGCGAAAGCATATTAATTTGCCGATGGTAATAGATTCAAATTTACTAGAAAATCATAGATCAAAGATGGTGTCATCTATTAATTCCGATGGAGTGGAATATTTTTAATTATATGTCAGAGGGGTTGTTTTTCACCCCCTCGGGAATCGAACCCGAGTGCCAGTAACAGCAATCCGGGCCACCTGGCTCACCTGCGGGATACGAACCTCTCTGACATATGCAAACGCGTAAAATATTTTACTCAAAGATTGTTATCTTAATTTGTAAAATTTCGCGATATAGTGATTCTAAATTTAAACATATAGCCATGCCATATAATTTAAATAAAGGTGGTTGAGTGTTTCGAATTTTGAAGAAATTCAAAATTCGAAGGGCAATGGAATGACTTTTTCTAATTTAATATGAAAGATATTAATTTGCCGATGGTAATAGATTCAAATTTACTAGAAAATCATAGATCAAAGATGGTGTCATCTATTAATTCCGATGGAGTGGAATATTTTAATTATATGTCAGAGGGGTTGTTTCACCCCCTCGGGAATCGAACCCGAGTGCCAGTCCCGGATTGCTGTTACTGGCACTCGGGTTCGATTCCCGAGGGGGTGGAAAACAACCCCTCTGACATATAATTAAAAATATTCCACTCCATCGGAATTAATAGATGACACCATCTTTGATCTATGATTTTCTAGTAACTTTATTGTTTATGAAATTTTTAGGGGGGGAAATCTAAAGTTGTTATTAATGTATAAGGGATTGAAAGTCAACGGTAAGTAAAATCAACGGTTTCAGGACCCTCTTGGACTAACAGAAACTTATTAAAATATTTTTAGAATTCGTTAAGAAAGATTCTTCGACTAGAAATTTTTTTATGACCGGGTAAGCGGACGTTGACTTGGTCCCCGTCGACGGGCATCCCCCGCTGACCCTCAAGTACCAAACTCCTTGTTTCTCAGCACATTAATTCCACCGCCCTTTCGAAATGATTTGATCCGTTAAAATGCACGAATGATTTTTTTTCTTTTCGACGACTTTTCAAGTATTTCTCACGCGATCCTCCACTTCGCAATCCCTTGGATTGCGATGCACCTCAGTCAGCCTCCCTGTCTAATTGCAGGTTTTCTCACCAGCATTGGAGTGCATTGGTCCGGTCCGATGGGCACCGCAACCACCCCCTAGGTCGAAGAACCTCCCACGCACCCCGGACCATGGGCTTGTAATAGCAATCAGGTGGAAATGCATCGCGATGACAAAACGCCTCTCTCGGTTCATTAACCTGGAAATAGCCGAGATAATTAAAGACCCTGCTACACTTGACACAGCACTAGAAACGAATAACTAGTGATTAACTACCAGAAATTTATATAGGGTATATTTTACAATTATTAAAAAAATGAGCAACGGCTGTTGTAGACTTTATTCCTAAAGAGAGAAATCAATGAGGTTGTCCTCTGCTTGATACACATAAACGTATATCTACCAAATATAAATGTGTATATATATAATTTGTTTGAGACTATAGTTTCGAAGGTTTGACCTTCATCGTTAGTCTTTTAACTAGAAATATTTTATCTGTTTCTCATAGGTTCAATAAATATGTTTTGTTGTTATAGTAAGCTAACCACATAACAAATGACCATAGCTTCCGATAACAGAAAAACGAAGTTTTCTATAACCAATAAGGTAATTGAACCCATGAGATATAACAGATAAAATACTCCTAATTAAAAGACTGATGATTAAGATAAAACATTCGAAACTATAGTCTCAAACAAATAAATTATATTAGGGTGGTCATTATTTTGGGTATTTTCGAATTTTGACGACGACAAGAGCTCTTATATAAATAAAAAAAATATCCCCAAAGTTCCATGTCTCTATCACAATTATAACCTGTGCCCCCAGCGATATAAGTTTCTCATCTAAATAACATGGGGTCTTTGCCATTTAAAGATCAATTTTTTATTCTGACCAAAGTAAATGTTCAAAAAATTTGAAACTCTGTAGACTTTATCCTTATAATAGTAGCTATCCCTCAGAATTTTTACAGATTTTTAGCTATTATAATTTTGGAGTTTATAACTTATTAACACTAAGATATAGCAGTATTGTATTTAGCTCTAACTCCAAAATTATAATAGCTAAAAATCTGTAATAATTCTGATGGATAGCTAGCAATATAAGAATAAAGTCTACAGAGTTTCAAAATTTTTGAGCTATTACTTTGGCCGGAATAAAAAATTGATATTTCCAATGGCAATAACCAGTTATTTATATAGATGAGAAAATTACATCGTGGGGGCACAGGCTATAAGTGAGATAGAGAAATTGAAACTTGGGAGATATTTTTTAAAATTTATTTCGAACCATAAGTCAGCGTAAAAATTCGAAAATACCCAAAATAAGGACCACTTTAATATATACGTTTATGTGCATCAATCAGAGGACAATCTCATTGATTTCTCTTTATGAATCAACAGTGGAGGGGGTCTCTGAACAATTATTGATTTTGGCTTAATTTGATTTCTTCGAGTTAAGTAATTGTAAGAGTTTAAGAATCTCCTGAATTTAAAATGTTTTCAAATATTTGTATGCTTGTAAATAAGTGGTAAACAAATATTTTTCCAGATGGTTAATAGCCTTCAAATTTTAAGCATAGACTAAATATATATATATTTTTTTTATTTATTTAAGAAGTTTTCAAAATCTAATTTTGAAAAGCTTATTCAGTGGAGATTCTTAGATTATTAATATTATAGAGTTAAAAGATAAGTGATGGAAAGGCAGCCCAAGGATAGTGAAAAAATTCTCTTTAATAAAGTAGATTTATATAATAATAAAACTTAAGTAAGATACGAGGTAGGTTTCACAAAAAGAAATAAAACAAAATTGAGTTTTGAATTCGATATATTTCGGGGGTTAGCCCATCATCAGGAGTCTAAGAAAACTGATTATATATTGGAAAAATAGTTTTACAAGTAACAATTTTTAAAAAATTTTTAAATGTATGTGGTGAGGGGAAAGTAGGGGAAGAGGAGAAGTTGTTCTAAGAATTAATATTTTCTATTGATAATAATAATAATAATAATAATAATAATACTATAAAGAAACTGACCTGGACAATCTGGATAGGCTCAGTAGAGGTATTCTTAGGAAATTTCGTTGTAGACATCCAAGTTCATCCGTTACACGGCTATATTTACCACGTAAAGAAGGAGGAAGGGGGTTAATCAACATCTTTAATCTATGTAGAACCCAAGAAGAAAACATAAGAAATAAATTCTTATGTTCTAATGACGACCTCATTAAATCTGTCATAAGGGCCGACGAGGGGTATACTCCACTGAATCTGAGCTGTCATGCGTTTGTTATTCGGAAAAAGAGTTTAAACCCTGGAAAGAGAATATTCTTCACGGGAAATTTCCAAACCTCTTAGACGAAGATCATATCGACAGGAGTGCTTCTCTGCAATGGCTGGCCGATGGCTCTCTCTACCCTGAGACAGAAGGGTTCATTATGGCTATCCAAAATCGAATTATAAGAACCAAAAATTATGAGAAGCACATACTGAAGTTAAATGTGACGGACAAGTGTAGGCGATGTGATTCTGTAGGTGAGTCCATCGAGCATATTATGGCAGGGTGTCCAACACTATCTGAGACTGCCTACCTGGGAAGGCACAATCAAGTGGCCAAATTGATCCACCAACAGCTAGGAATCAAATATGGCTTACTGGACACGAATACACCTCCCTATTATAAATACGAGCCAGTGCCGGTCGTAGAATCGAAAAAATATATTTTATACTGGGACAGGCCTGTGTTAACTGATAGGACCATCGCTTATAACCGACCCGATATTCTTCTAATAGATTTTAACACAAGTTCAGGGATACTCATTGATATCGCTGTTCCTCTGACACATAACATCAAAAGGACAGAGGCAGAGAAAAAGAACAAATATGAGGAACTCGCCTGGCAAATTAAAGAGATCTGGAAACTGGATAGGGTCTCCATCTACCCATTAGTGATATCTGTTGAGGGGGTTGTCTCTAACAACTTTGATAAGAACATTGAGAAACTTGGTCTGCCAAACACCATCTTGAAGCATGCACAGAAGGCAACTATATTACAAACCTGCCATATCGTGCGCAAGTTTCTCAATAATTGAAGATTATCCGGAGGATCATGTGGGCCAGAGTGAATTCTCTTTCCACATCGACCGAGCCTAATCCCAAATAAGATCTGAAGGGATAGGTGAAATTTTTCCAGCGCAAGCTGAGAAAGTGCATTAACTCGGATAATAATAATAATAATAATAATAATAGCACGTATAGCTTCCTTTCAGCCAGTTCAAATCTCAATAGAAAATATTAATTCTTAGAACAACTTCTCCTCTTCCCTACTTTCCTCACCTACATACATTTAAAAATTTTTTTAAAAATTGTTACTTGTAAAACTATTTTTCCAATATATAATCAGTTTTCTTAGACTCCTGATGATGGGCTAACCCCCGAAATATATCGAATTCAAAACTCAATTTTGTTTTATTTCTTTTTGTGAAACCTACCTCGTATCTTACTCAAGTTTTATTATTATATTAAAATGTTTCACCTAGAACCAACACCGAACTCCTTTAAAGTTAAAGTAGATTTATTGGATATTCATTTTTTTCATCACTTACAAACCCTCCTTCTTCAAAAAATAAATAAATAAATAAACTAAAAAACAACTTACTTATGTAAAAAAAGGTCATTAAGGAAAAAATACAAGATATTTATCCCTTCTCCCTTTTAAATAAGTTATTTGTTTGTTTGTTTTTTTTGTAATCTGGCTATATGTGTATATTTATGTATTTATGAATGTATGATTGTGAATGAAATGAATGATGGCCAACCCCGTTTTGTAGATTATTTTTTTATATTGAATTCTAGACCCTGAAGAAGGAGGGAAAATCCTCCGAAACGTTGGTTTTTGAATGAGAAAAAATGAATATCCAATGAATATAATTTATTCGAGAGAATTTTTTCATCACTTATCAATTACAATTTCTACCAGTCCGTCTCTCTCCGAAGAGAAAATTAGAAGATATCAAAAAGTTTATTTCTGAAGATATCATAGAGTAAAAAGGTAAATAATGTAATCAATAATTTCTTATGTTAATTCTACATTTAGAAGATTATTTTATTATTTTTTGAAAAGGAAAAAATGAATTGAGCACCCGACAGGATTCGAACTCGTGTCTCTAGCCGAAGAGCGCCTTTACCAAGTGGGCCACGCGGTGATCATGCCAGGTAATCACTTTAGATCGAATGTAATTTTTCCCTTTCGCAGATTTTTCTATTTAAAGTATAGTTTTAGACAAATTAACATTTTTAACGTTAGTTTTAATTTTTCTTAAAGCAATTTGAGCTTACCTGGCAGGATCACCCGTGGCCCAGTTGGTACTTCGTCTATAGGAGCGAGACACTTGTTCGAATCCAGGCGGGTACTCAAATCATTTTTTCGTTTTCAAAAAATAATAATTTTTTTTTTTTTTTTTTTTTTTTGTAGGGTCGGTGAAACCTCCAAACAGGCACTAGAGTTCTAGGCCCTAGTAGTGTGGGGGTCGAACCCACTAAAAACACCTCCCTGAATGTTGCAACTGAGCAACGCTCATCTAGCAACTTATCTTGCTGATTAATATTCGGGTGTAAGGGTAAAGTCCAATGGCTTAACCTAAAGTTAAATTTTTCTCTTCTTCTCGTGTCGACCACATTCAATAACATTTCTCTAGTAAGTCACTAAATCAGATGGCTTTAATCTCTTAAGTCTCCGGAGACAAAAATAATAAAATGATTTTCTAAATGTAGAATTAATATATGAAATTATTGATTTAGTCCAGTCAAATTGTGTTTTTATCAGGAAAGTTTTGGGGTAGTTCTAATTTTTTGCATATATGTACTATGTGTTTTTTTTTTGGAAAAATACTGGAAATCTGCAGCAAGGAAGATTGGCTTCTTATTCAGGTCCAAGCGATTTTACAAACCCCACAACTTCTCACCATCTACAAGGCCCAAATCCGCCCCTGTCTCGAATACGGCTCTCATCTGTGGAGAGGAGCCTCAAAATATTCTCTTGCTACCCTTGATGCAATTCAGAAACGAGCCGTCAGGCTAATTGACGATTCTACCCTCACCGACTCCCTCGACTCGCTGGCTCATCGAAGAGATGTCTCCGCCCTTTCCTTTTCTATAGATACTATCACGGCAGGTGCTCTGATGAGATAAAATCAATACTCCCCCCAAAGCATGCTTTGCACGCAGCACACGTTTTGCCGACTCCCAACACTCTTTCGCGGTCAAATTGGAAAAGTGCCGGACCACTTCATTCGCGAATACATATATCCCCATGACTTCAAGGAACTGGAACTCTCTCCCAGCCTCTATCTTTCCCAGCACTCTATGATCTTCAAACCTTCAAAACCAGGGTGCATAGACACCTACGTCTACACCCTCTCACATAATCAACTTTCCCTTCTCTTCGGTAATGCAAGGGTCTTTTGAGATCCATAGGGGCTACATCTTTACTGGTGCACCCCTTTGCATCATCTCGATTGCATTAAAAAAAAAATCTATAAATCTAAGAGTTTTAACAAAAAAGAGGTCCAAGTAAACGTTCAAGTCAACAGGATTTCCTAGAGAATGAGATAGGAATCAAGTTTCTAGGATGAGTGGTTTTTATTTTATGAAGGAAAAATTGCAGTTTTTCAAAACTTCAACCTCATTGCGGCACGGAATACCATTTATCCAATTAAGATGAAACTTTGTTTGAATTGTAGCAAATTTAATCTAGTTTAAAAATGTATAGAGTGGTCTTTGTCGAAAACGTGCTCCTTCATGGTCAAAATGGGAAAATATCGAAAAAAGTGCGAGTTTTTGGGTGATCCGGGGGGGGGGGGGGCTGCCGAGGTCGAAAACTTGGATTTTGCACTTGAGCCTGAACGGTTGGTCGGAAAAAAACTTAAATAATGAAATTTGTAAGAAATTTTATGATCTTCCATTTTGAATAGGAAGGTTATTTACAAAAAGTTGATAGTTTTCGAGTTATAAGAGAAAAACCGCCAAAAAATTGAAATTTTTTCAGCATTTTCTACAATATTGCGTCACGGAATTTTGGTGGGAGACCTCAGATTTGGATTCAACGCCCAAAAAACATATGTATGTAATAAATTAGAGCTAACCCAAAACTTTCCCCAAGGGGCCCATTTGAGCACAACTTGATTGGCCTAATTACATTATTTAACTTTCGCGGTTCAAATTGCTTTAATAAAAACAATTAAAACTAACGTTTAAAGAGTTACTTTGTCTAAAATATCATAGAGTAGTTTTGAAAATAAAAAATAATTTCTAATTGTAACTTTCAACATCTAAAATTCCTCGTCAAACGTCCCATATTCTGCAAAGTTCAGCTGCCCCCCTTGAATTTACATTGAAATGTGTACATGCATTAATTATTTAATCTTTGATGTGTTCTAAAGAATGCAAGTGTAATCTTTCGAATCACTTTGTATAAATCAACCCTCTTTTTCTTATCCTTTGAGTCTCCGCTAAGTTCCCAGAGAGGATGTTATCCAATGCCAATATCCGGGCTTCCGGTCTTCCGGCAACTCCCTCGGGAAAAAACAAATTCCCCCGGTTCCTCTCGTTAGTTTTTCAATTGAATGGGGAACGTGATGCGCAATAAAGGCGGGATTGTTTCCGGAACCTGCGACTTGCCAATTACCATGAGGAATGAGACAAAAGAGACCTCGAGGGCTGGATTAATTGCCCGGCACTGATACACCTCCACTCTACGATCAACCCTTTCTTTAGATTCAGCCCCTTTTCTTTTCTCGTGGCATTATTAAAGGCGCGTGCATTTTCAATAGAATATGAAATTATTAATATAAAAATAATTAAACATTTTTTTTTAATGCAATCGAATGCAAGAAGGGGTGCATCAGTAAAGATGCAGCTCCTATGGATCTCAAAAGACCCTTGCATTACCGAAGAGAAGGGAAAGTTGATTAAGTGAGAGGGTGTAGACGTAGGTGTCTATGCACTCGGGTTTTGAAGGTTTGAAGATTATTGGTGCTGGGAAAGATGGAGGCTGGGAGAGAGTTCCAGTTCCTTGAAGTCATGGGGATATACGTATTGGCGAATGAAGTGGTCCGGCACTTTTCTAATTTGACAGCGAGAGAGTGTTGGGAGTCGGCAAAACGCGTGCTACGTGCAAAGCATGCTTTGGGGCGAATTATTGATTTTATCTCATCAGAGCACCTGCCGTGATAGTATCTATAGAAAAGGGAAAGGGCAGAGACATTTCTTCGAGGAGCCAGCGAACTCGAGGGAGTCTGGATTTGCCTGCTCGTTTCTGAATTGCATCCAGGGTAGCAAGAGAATATTTTGAGGCTCCTCTCCATAGATGAGAGCCGTATTCGAGACAGGGGCAGATTTGGGCCTTGTAGATGGTGAGAAGTTGTGGGGGTTTGTAAAATCGCTTGGACCTGAATAAGAAGCCAATCTTCCTTGCTGCAGATTTCGCCACAGAGGAGATGTGTTCATTCCAAGACAGGTCAGATGCGACAGAGACGCCCAACATGGATAGGCTGTCACACATTTTCAGGGTATTCGAATCGAAGTTAATATCAGGGAAATCTTTATTTTTCGCGCCTAGAAATTAGACAACATTGAGTGTTGTTTGTATTAAAGTTAACTAAATTTTGAAACCCCCATTATTAGAATATATTCTACGAAATCAACTGTTGTAATTAAAGGAAATAATCCTGATAACAAACGTGGCTTTTCTTCAAATATTTTTATTTTTATTTCATTGGATTCCGAGCCAGGTTTTCGCAGGTCAAATTTTTATTCTGCCATAAGCAAATAGTCATCGGCAAGGTTTGGGCTCAAATCAGAAACCTGCTTTTTTACTTCCAGAGTTGTTAGCTTTTTCAGCTTTTTATGAAAAATAGCTCATAACATTTTTTATTTTAATTTTCAGTATTTATTACACAAGTCTACAAATTTTTTTTTCTTTGTCCTAAGGTTTATTTCATGATTTTTCTATTAATTGTGAACCAAAATAAAGGAAAAAAAAAACCGTCTTCAAAAAATGCAACAAATAAAATAAAGGTAAAAGCAATTATTATCTTATTTAGTTCAGCTAAACGACTATTAACATGAAATTACTTTTTGAAGTCGGTGCCAAACATATACCTTTTATGAATCGCACTCGACGGATCTTACTTATAGTACGTTTGGAGGGTATGCTCGCTTATAGGTATAGTTTGTTTTGGCACCGACTTCAAAAAGTAATTTCATATTAATATTTCGTCGTTTAGTTGTAACTAAATAAGATAATAATTATTTTATACCTTTTAGTGTATTTTATTTGTTGCATTTAATTTTTTGAAGTCGGTTTTATTTTTTCTTTAAAAATTATTTTTATTTTTCTCTTTTTAGTGATGTTATTAATTGTGATCATATCATCAGCATCATTGACCAAATTAATATTGACACCATCCCTAAGGATACCTCCTTTCCAATAAAAAAAGAATCATCGAAATCGGTTCATAAACAAAGAAGTTAGGCCTGACCAAACCTAACAAAAAAAGCGTCTAATACCAATGAAAAAAATGAGACCAATTGGAAGCTAGACTGAACCCAATGCAATTTTTTTTTCAAAAATCGGTTCAAATTTTGCGGAGATATGAGGTAACATAGACACAAAAAAAAAATTCAGTCGAATAGAGAACCTCCTCATTTTTTGAAGTCGATTAAAAAGTACCTATATTCCGTATAAAGTTTGCTTTGTAGTGGTTATAATAATAATAATAATAAACGACGAAATAGGCCATTTTGACTTTATTTTCGAGTCCCATTAGATATTAAACAGCACTAGGTATTTGAAATAAAAATATTTTGTTGACGTAATAGAAAACAGCTTCCTCTTTGATTTTCAAATTACCTCTTGTTTTCAGTTCAATTAGAACTCGAGTTATAATTAAAAAAATAAGAACATATGTTTTTATATATGTTTTTTATCCTTTATCACCTCAAAAATTTGGGACAGCATCCACGATTTGAAGGACAGAAGGGAAAATTGTATAGCTAGTGAGTTTCGAAGGTTTGACATTCATCAGTCATAATAATTTGAAATATTTTTAACCGACTTCAAAAAAAGGAGGAGGTTCTCTATTCGACTGATTTTTACTTTATTTTTTTTGTGTGTCTATGTTACCTCATATCTCCGCCAATTGTGAACCGATTTTGAAAAAAATATGCGTTGTCTCCAAGCTCTACCTTCCGATTGGTCCCATTTTTTTTTCATAGGTATTAGACCTTTTTTGTTAGGTTTGTTTAGGCCTAACTTCTTTGTTTATGAACCGATTTCGATGGTGTCATATTAATTTGGTCAAGTTCTGATGATATGATCACTATTAATAACATCACTAAAAAAAATAATAATTTTCAAGAAAAAATAAAAACCGACTTCAAAAAATGAAATGTAACAAATAAAATGCACTAAAAGGTATAAAATAATTATTATCTTATTTAGTTACAACTAAACTACGAAATATTAAGATGAAATTACTTTTTGAAGTCGGTGCCAAACATATACCTTTTATTAATTGCATTTGACGGATCTTACTTAGTACGTTTGGCGGGTACGCTCGCTTATAGGTATAGTTTGTTTGGCACCAACTTCAAAAAGTAATTTCATCTTAATATTTCGTAGTTTAGTTGTAACTAAATAAGATAATAATTATTTTATACCTTTTAGTGTATTTTATTTGTTGCATTTAATTTTTTGAAGTCGGTTTTTATTTTTTTCTTAAAAATTATTTTTATATCTTTTTATTTCTCATGGGTTCAATTACTCTATTGGTTATAGAAAAATTGGTTTTGTTGTTATAGCAAGTTAGCTAACGATATACGTTTGTGTGGCTAGCTTGCTATAACAACGAAACGAATTTTTAAACGACTTTGAAAAAAGGAGGAGGTTCAATTCAACGGAATGACTGCATAATAAAAGTATTTTCCACAAGATAGCTGAAGTGATTAAAATAAGAAATCCAGAATATTTTTTTTCATATTCTTAAAATTTGCTAAAGTTAAAAAGCTCCATAAATTTTAAATTTTATCTAACTTTAAATGAATTAGTTGTATAGAGTATTTATTGAAAGTGTTTCTTAAAATTTTACAAATGAAAATACTCTTGACATTTCGGAATTTGCGGGATGCGCCGCATCCACAGTATCCATGGACCGCACGCCACTGATATATACGTACATATTTATATTTGGTATATATAGGTGTGTTATGTTTATTTGCATCAAGCAGAATTCAACCTCATTGATTACTCTTTATTTTTACTTCTGCTTTTAATTTGTTGATGATTCATTTTGTTAGTAATGCGGGATAAGTGAAGTCACGTGATATGTAGTAAACAGACCAGAATAATTTTAATTTGTATACTTTTTATAAAGAAGATATGGTGGATCGTTGAAAAGGAGCCCTTCTCTCTACCTGCATTGGAAAATCCTATCATCGGTTGTAATAAAGGGCCCGAGGGCCACGTGGAGCTGGGATTAACCCAGAGGCATCCGCCCCCTCGCTAGCTCTCTTGGGCTTTAATAAAAATAAGATTAATCCCTCGTCAGACGAAACATCAACACTTTAATGGCAAATTGATTTTAATATTTGTCCGCAAAGCGATCGCTTAGACATATTATTACTTTTAGGGGAGCGAGAAATGTTATCAGAGTTGGTACACAACATGATCAAATGAGATCCCAAAAGGAAAGATAAAATCTCTAATTAAAGTTTAAAATCCTCTTTCTTTAGAGATAGATAGATCAATTATTTATTCACTCCGGCTATAGTAAATACAATTTAAATTAAAAAAAATATAGAGATAGCAGTGGCGGGAGGTAGGTACATGGATGCTGCTCATCACTAAAAATTCAAAACGTCAAGAGTATTGTCATACCATATCATAAAAAATCTAATATAATATTTGAAAAATAACGAAAAATTCTCCTTTTATTAATGAATTTTACAAAAAGAAGTGAAAAATAAAATAAAATTTTTAAAAATGAAGGGTTATTTCATGGAGAGCATCCCTGGTTGAAATATCACCGGCCGCCGCTGATAGATATGTAGATAGAGGCATGGGCAGTTTTTTTTTTATGATATTGATGAGTCAAGGAGATATACCAGAAGGTGGATCCCCTAAAGGCCTCGTATGGGCTTTCCCCTCCATCGTGAAAAGAACAGAGTAGAAGGAAAAGAAGCCGGGATCACGAGCCAATCTCAGAAACTTAGATACAATTCAATATCCAATTTACTAAGGTTTTAGGGGCTTCGAGCAGTGGTAAATTCTCCGCGCGATAAATTCGGTTAAATTTATCTCCCACTTAATTTTTATTACCAGACCCTATACTTACAGAAAAAATGTCTGGGTATAGCCGGGAATAGAAGCCGAGACCTCCGGGTTGCCAGTCAGTTACTCTGACCATTACACCACGGAGGCGGACGAATGGGGGGTGCAAATGGTTGGGCAAATGGGCACTCAGTACAATTACAAGTAATTGAAATACTAGTTACTAATTTAAAAGAGACAGAATTCAATCAATCTTTTTCGGACAAATTCTAAGATTTTAGTAGAAATATTATTAAATTGCGATATCAGAGGGGATTCATCCCCCCAGGAGTCGAACCTGAGAACTAACACGCTATCCGGGCAGTCAGCTCACACCCTCGAGACAAAAACCTCTCTCTGAATCGCAATATATGATATAAGCACAGAAATTTTTCACTCCATTCTTCTAGAACGGAAAATAATATTTAATAATATTTCTACTAAAATCTTAGAATTTGTCCGAAAAAGATTGATTGAATTCTGTCTCTTTTAAAATACATCTTGGTTAATCTGAACCCGAGCTGATTTTTTGAAAAAAACTTCCAACTATTTTCAAAAAAAAGATGCTCAAAACTTTAATTATACTAGATACTAAATTAATTATATTTTACCTGTATTTTATTACTTATTTTATCATAAATGGGATATCTTGGCTTACAGATACAGTTTTCAAAAAAAAAAATATCAGTATTCAGGTCTCTATACTTCAAAAAGTGCGGAAAAAGTTGTTTTGTCTGTACATGATCACGATATTTTAAAAAGAGTAAATCTCAAAGAAATAAAATTCAAAGGTTTAGTCTAGTATCTTGGAGCAAAGTTATTTTTGCAAGTGCTATACGAGTCAGATTGGCTTCGCCACGGAAGATAAGCCTTTAGTCCGGATTGCTTTTTAGTACTCGGGTTCAATTTGCAAGGAATGAATTTGACACTTCTATCATATAATAACCCTGCCAAATACGAGTCGGACTACTGAGGGTTTCGTATACCTAAACAGGCATCTTGTCTTTTATTTTTTTGTGAAACCTACCTAGAATTTTATATTTTTAAATTTTAAAAGTTTCTTAAATTTTTTAAATTTTTCTTTACTTTATATAAATATGTTTCACCAAGAACCCACACCATTCTCTATTAACAAATAAAAAAAATAATAATAATGAAAAAGTAATGAGATTGTCCTTTGCTTGATCAATTATTTTTTCATTTTAATGCAACATTGTTATTAATGAGAAGTAAGTGAAAGTTACGAAATGTTTTCAAGTCATAGCAGGGTTATTTTTAACCGACTTCAAAAAAGGAGGAGGTTCTCTATTCGACTGAATTTTTTTTTTTTTTTTTTTGTCTATGTTACCTCATATCTCCGCCAATTGTCAACCGATTTTGAAAATTTTTTTGCATTGGGTCCAGTCTAGCTTCCGATTGGTCCCATTTTTTTCGTTTTTTTTTTTCAGTATTAGACCTTTTTTATTAGGTTTGTTTAAACCTAACCTCTTTGTTTATGAACCGATTTCGATGGTTCTTTTTTTATCCGAAAGGGGGTGTCTTAGGGATGGTATCATATTAATTTGGCCAAGTTCTGATGATATCATCACTATTAATAACATCACTAAAAAGAGAACAATAAAAATAATTTTTAAGAAAAAATAAAAACCGACTTCAAAAAATTAAATGCAACAAATATAATACACTAAAAGGTATAAAATAATTATTATCTTATTTAGTTACAACTAAACGACGAAATATTAACATGAAATTACTTTTTGAAGTTGGTGCCAAACAGATACATTTTATGAATCTCACTTGACGGATCTTACTTAGTACGTTTGGCGGGTATGCTCGAACTATAGCAAATACTGTATATAATATACAGTATTTGCTTATAGGTATAGTTAGTTTGGCACCGACTTCAAAAAGTAATTTCATGTTAATATTTCGTCGTTTAGTTATAACTAAATAAGATAATAATTATTTTATATCTTTTAGTGTATTTTATTTGTTGCATTTAATTTTTTGAAGTCGGTTTTTATTTTTTCTTAAAAATTATTTTTATTCTAAATCTTTTCATTTGATGTTATTTTGTGTTCCCTTGAGTATAGGCAACCGAGCATGTTCCAAATACGTATTAAGAAATTCCAATCTTTGACGAATAAAATTCAATATTGATTTTGTGCTTCTGATGAGGATTTATATGGCAAGCAAATACATTTCTTCTACCTTCATCTTGATCAGCATGTTTTTTTTTTTTTTTTTTATCTTCAACGTTTAGCGAATCGGACAATTTTTGATTTTTCGTTGACGCATTGTTTTGATAATTTGAAATCAGATCCGACTTTGATGTCGACATTGAGCGGCTGTTCGTTCGTTCGCTCTCATTTGGTTCGTTTGTCCACTCGACCGATGAAAAAGCGTTTCGACCAGAAATTAATTCATTAATTCATTTCCACATGATATAAATTTGATCGCATTTGCCGAGCATAATTTGAATTTAAATTATTTCAATGATTTATACGATAAACAGCAAACAGCTAAATGATTTGTAATTTTCCGAATTGATACAAATGGATTGGAATCGCATCAAGTACTTGCAGAATTGAGAGGTTTGGGGAGCTCCCCCCCTCCCCCCGCACCCAGGGGGTAGAAACTCTGTGCAGGGATATGACGAATAGTGGGCGGATGGGTGGTTTAGCTACAACATTTTATTGATCTCAATGTGATTCGTATTGATAATTTAGTGAAAAATTCTCGTTGGCTGTATATGTCTATATATATGCGTGTGTGTGTGCGTTTGTCGAGTACTTAGGTAAATAAATGGACGGTAAACAAAGGTTACATTTCCAAATGGGTTTTTATCAAAGAGAAACGCTGAGCAAACACCGCGCTTTTGTATTTGTTTTCAATTAAAGACCGTTAACGCTCCTGGCTGCCTACAAACTACTCACCACTTACCTTGGAGCCAAATTGGGCCGCGGGACTCTTCGTCCCCCCCTTCTTCAGCCCCTCGAGACAGTCCATTTTAAGCTTCTTTACTCTCAACCCTGGACTTCCTTAAATATTCATTATTTCGCAAAAGCAAAAGAGAAGATATATTTCAGCAAACACAAACTTTATAATTTAATCCTAAATTATTATCATCATTTTCGCCCATAATTTGTTTTAATTTGAAAGTTTATAATAGGAAAATAAAGACAAGTTTTTACATGCTTTATATTAGCTGTATGTATCTATCTATGTGACTTTTGTTCTGTTAAATTCCGCAAACATTTCTCTATAAAAATAATTGTTTTTTTTTTATTTTTGTCTTCTCGGCCTTACTAGCCGGCGCAGCCAATTTACGATACTACTTATTATTTTATTTTTAATTTGTCTCTACCCCGGGTCCGATTTATAAGCCGGATGCCTCGAGTAAGATTCGAACCCGGGTCCACTTGGTTATCAGGCCGGCACGCTTCCCCTAGCCTAACCCCACCCGCCAAATAATTGTTTACCTACTCGATTTAAATGAAATTATATAAAAATAAATACATTTCATTCTGTTAAATTATTCCGCAAACTTTTCTCTATAAAAATAATTAAGACTAAAAAGTAAAAAAATAAATTATATATATAAAAAAAACTAAAAAACATGCTTCTAAAAATAATTTTTAAAGAAAAAATAAAACCGACATCAAAAAATTAAATGCAACAAATAAAATACACTAAAAGGTATAAAATAATTATTATCTTATTTAGTTACAACTAAACGACTAAATATTAACATGAAATTACTTTTTGAAGTCGGTGCCAAACAAACTATACCTATAAGCAAATACTGTATATTATATACAGTATTTGCTATAACGAGCGTACCCGCCAAACGTACTAAGTAAGATCCGTCAAGTGCGATTCATAAAATGTATATGTTTGGCACCGACTTCAAAAAGTAATTTCATGTTAATATTTCGTAGTTTAGTTGTAACTAAAATAAGATAATAGTTATTTTATACCTTTTAGTGTATTTTATTTGTTGCATTTTATATTTTTGAAGTCGGTTTTATTTTTTTCTTAAAAATTATTTTTATTTTTCTCTTTTTAGTGATGTTATTAATAGTGATCATATCATCAGAACTTGACCAAATTAATATGACACCATACCTAAGATACCCCCTTTCGAATAAAAAAAGAATCATCGAAATCGGTTTACAATTGGCGGAGATATGAGGTAACATAGGCACAAAAAAAAAAAAAAAATCAGTCGAATAGAGAACCTCCTCCTTTTTTTGAAGTCGGTTAAAAAGTACAATATAATGTAATAATGTATATGTAATACCAAGTAAAAAGTGTAGGGCACTTTGTCTAAATTAATTAAAAGTTTCGGCGCCCACACTTTTTGATTAAGTATTTACATTATTTTGAAATTTTTAGAAGCATGTTTTTCAGTTTTTTAAAACACATAATTTATTATGTGTGACTTTTTTATTTATCAGCCAACGTATCGTCGACTTTGCAGACTTCTTCAGGGCTTCAAATAGTTACGTCACACTTTCGCCTAAATTTTCTTTTTATCTTCATTAACATTGAAGGACATCAGAAACACAAATTTCAAAAAATATTTGGCACATTTTCATAAACAATTTTTTCTTCTATTCTTTATATTAAGGAGGTTCTTTCGGGACAATCCACATAAAATTTTAGGTTATGTTTTTTAAAGTGACTTTATTTTTTACACTACTATATTCTCTTTATGAATGGATCGTTTCCAAGCCTTTGATATTATATGCCCTCCACTAAAATTAATCGCCCAAATATGTTTTTTTTTTTTTTTTTTATCAAAACTACGAGGTAAATAATTTCTATTTTTTTTTAAAAGTTTTTTCGAATATATTATTCTAACAAATATTTTTCATCAAGATGGTGAAAGTCCTTCAAATAAAAAAATAAAATAATGATAATTTTCCCACCCTTTCCCAATCTACCATATGTAAAAATTTCATTTTTAATTGCATTTATTTCATGTTTGGTGCTGGTAAATCGTCTTCAAATTATAACAGTGTGTTTATTGTCCTTTTAATGACTTATATTCCAAGTTTCGAAGACTTCTTGAATTTTTGCATTTGTGAAAGAACTAACCTAATAATTACACTAGACAAAACAGAAATACATAGATTTTTATTAAACAGTGTTGCCTCATTCTATAATATGTATTTCTGTTTTGTCTAGTGTAATTATTAATATAAAGAATAGAAGAAAAAATTGTTAATGTGAATCTGCCAAATATTTGTTTGCAATTTGTTGTTTCTGATGGTCTTCAATGGTAACGAAGATAAAAATAAAATTTATACAAATGTGTGACATGATCATTTGAAGCCCTGAAGAAGTCGGCAAAGTCGACACGAAAACGTTGGCTGATAAATAAAAGTCACACATAAAAGGTTGCCCTTATTTTCCTATTATAAACTTTCAAAATAATGATAAATGTTTTGGAATTTTTTGACGTGACAACGTCTTATAATTCGATGAAGCCGGCTGCACGCTCGAAAAAAACATGACTCATGCGGCGTTACCTCGCTCTGAGGCGTTCCATTTAAGGCTTGAAGTGCAAGCGAGAGCGCGGAACGAGCGACAAAGATTGAGGCGGGCTTTTTAAAAGCTACAGTTACAAAAAATTTTAATGATGTTTCCAAATTTTAAATTTTAAATTTAAGATTTATGAACAATAATTTAATCACAGTTTATTCTTATAATAAATTATTCAAAATTATTACTTTTTTACAACAAATTACAATTAAATTTGCAAAAATAATTAAGTAACTAATTGAACAACAACTTTTATTCAGTTTACTTGCTGAAACAAATAATGTCAATACAAAATTTATTATTATAAAATAATAAAATCAAAAATTAAATTTTAACAGTCAAGTAGAAATTTAAACAATAAATTTTATTCAAGTATTTTGTAAATTTAAAATGATTTTCTGAACGAAGAATTTTATGAAAAAATCGGTTGTCTGTAAAGTCGGTTTACTGACGATAGTTGAACGTGACAACGTCATAAGAAAATACCATTCCATCAGTATTTTCTTATGACGTTGTCACGTTCAACTATCGTCAATAAACAGACTTTACAGACAACCGATTTTTACCTTTAAAGATATATGTATCTTCCGGTAAAACTCAGGAAAATGAAATTTAAAACATAATTTATATCGTAACTTATATATGGCATATTTCTTTTTATTTTATATATTTGTAATTCGATTATCAGATTTTTTAGGAACCGGAGATGGATAATATATATTTTGAATTTTATTATCCATCTCCGGCTCCTAATAATCTGATAATCAAATTACAAATAATAATATATTTATATCGTTTGGAAGGTAACCAGCTTATTTGACAACAAAATGAATTTACCTATATCTATGGACAGAGTATCAGCAACCATTTAAAAACACAAATATAGTAAAAAAAGTGAAAGTATTTGAATGGATTTTATACTTACCTCGGTCGCCCAGGCGTGCTGAACTCGCGAAACATACAGAGTTAATAGAATTTAGATCAGGGGTGTCCAAGCTTTTGGATATACGGGCCACATTTGAAGAAAAAATTGTCTCGGACTGCGGATAAAATTTTCATAATTCCATTGATATTTGTTATCCAAAAAAGATAGTATACAATGTAGAAATAAGAACTTTATTACTTTTTTAGCTCATAGTGAGCTTCTAATTTTACATTTCGTAAATTTTATACTTAAAATAGATTCTCGTATAAGTAAATACATACCTACATAGCTACAAAAAGTGATATTATGTATTAGTATTTTTTTATATTTTTTGGCTAGATAATTAATATAAAATTCTAATAAACAGACAATATTCAATTTTCATTCAGATCGGTATATAATTGTTGTTCTAGAACATTCAATCAGAAAGTTTGCAAAGTAGAAAATTTATTTCTAATGAATATGGAGTCGAAATTAGACCAAAATTATGATTATTTTTTCTGGAAATCTTGAAATCTAGTTCCAGTTTCAAAATTTAAAATTAGCACTTTTATTTTTCGAAAACTTCACAGTAGATTTTCAGATTTCTTATTTTAGAGGAAAAAAATTATCAGGCCAAATTGATGTTGTGTTTTCCAGTATCTACATATAAATCTCAATGTTTTAATAAATTTTTAACCGACTTCAAAAAAGGAGGAGGTTCTCTATTCGACTGAATTTTTTTTTTTTTTTTTTTTTTTTTGTGCCTATGTTACCTCATATCTCCGCCAATTCTCAACCGATTTTGAAAAATTTTTTTTGCATTGGGTCCAGTCTAGCTTCCGATTGGTCCCATTTTTTTTCGTATTTTTTTCATAGGTATTAGACCTTTTTTATTAGTTTGTTTAGACCTAACCTCTTTGTTTATGAACCGATTTCGATGGTTCTTTTTTTATCCGATAGGGGGTGTCTTAGGGATGGTGTCATATTAATTTGGTCAAGTTCTGATGATATGATCACTATTAATAACATCACTAAAAAGAGATAAATAAAAAATAATTTTTAAGAAAAAATAAAAACCGGACTTCAAAAAATTAAATGCAACAAATAAAATACACTAAAAGGTATAAAATAATTATTATCTTATTTAGTTACAACTAAACGTCGAAATATTAACATGAAATTACTTTTTGAAGTTGGTGCCAAACATATACCTTTTATGAATCGCACTCGACGGATCTTACTTAGTACGTTTGGAGGGTACGCTCGCTTATAGGTATAGTTTGTTTGGCACCGACTTCAAAAAGTAATTTCATGTTAATATTTCGTCGTTTAGTTGTAACTAAATAAGATAATAATTATTTTATACCTTTTAGTGTATTTTATTTGTTGCATTTAATTTTTGAAGTCGGTTTTTATTTTTTCTTAAAAATTATTTTATGACTTTATATTGGGCCACGGGTTGGATAGCCCTGGTTTAAATCGAATGGGATTAAAGAATGAGTAATGATAATTTATTTTCTAAAAGGGTCACAGATATATACTAATCCCTGAATATCTATTATCTATTGGCATGTAAGAACGTCCAAAGATCTAAAAGTCCTGACAAGTTTTAGTCCACAGGAGAGAAATTAACAATTAATTGTGATTGTTCTAGAAATCCCCAATTCCTTGTCTCCTTGTACTAGAATGATATAACTATAAACTTGGTTAGTGTCGTAGCAAATAAATTACTGAAATAATAAATATTTTAGAAAATGAAAATAGGACAAGAAGAATTTTTAAATATTCGAAACTTCATTATATTTTTTATCTTATATACCTAGTTGAGCTTATAATTTTGCTTTTAGTGATTTTTTTTTCTTGAAAAAATCTTCACGAATTGTACAAATGTACATTCATATTTCGAAAAAGGTTATAAATATATCTCCTCACATATAAATCTCAATGTTTTAGGAAGTTTATGAATTTATGTTGGGCTACACTCATTGCAGTGCTGTGCGCATGCGGCCCGCGGGCCATAGGTTGGACACCCTGTCTTAAAAGACTGAAAATGATTTATATGTCACTGGGAAGATGGATGGATGCTGAAAGAGTGTAATTGGTTTATAACACATTTTTCATTTATTTTTATTAATTTATATCAAGTTTTATAAAAATAAATAATAAATTAATACGTTTTTACTGTTTTAATAGATAGAAAAACCCCTGGCCTGAGAGGCCCTTCGTATGACTTTGTGTTTTTTAAATGGTTCGAAGGAAAAATTAGATGTAAATTTTTTTTTTTTTTTTTATAAATTTTATTAAACCAATTATTTTACATTAATTAATGTATACATTGTATTTTTGCTTCGATTCCGAGATTACTTCTCCACCATCGAGTGTCCTTATTCATATTTAGTCCTTGTTTTTAATAAGAGGAAAATCTAATTAGATAAAAAAACCTCTTTTCCGATAATTATTTCAATTCCATTATTCCCCAATCAAGTCGATTGGTTTCAATCTCCCCAATCAATTCATCATCGTAAAATTTTTTTAAAAATACTTTTATTCTGAATTAATGAAGGAATATTAAACAATTGGAATTTATTGACCCCTTTCTTAAAGTTATTGAAAATAAAAGTGAGACCGGGACTGATATTTCCGGGTTCGTGGGTTAAAATGGCATACCCAGAAAATTCTATTTGTATCCTATTAGTAAATTAGAAGTAAATATAAATAAACGTTATTTAGCCTTTGAAGGGGGGAGGGGGCAAAATTGATATAATTTAATTTTAATATTAGTAATGGTTGAAACATGATTAAGTTCTAGAAAAGAGCCGAGTGGAAATGACGTGAAATTTTGAAGGTCTTTTGAGTTTAACATTACAAATGCAGGGGATGTTTAATTTTCTTTTGGTCGGTGGCATTTGCCACTGTGGTTTCCCAGCAAGAAGTTGAATTAATGGAGTGACCAGCCTAATGACGCATCGGGTCATTTACCATGGCTAAGAAGCTTGGGATGCAAAAACACCCCGGGAGCATCTATCTCACCCGCTGGTCGCTGGCAAAACAACCCCCCCCCACCCCCCTCTCTGGTGATAAATAAACCCGGATTAGTACAAGGGGATCTCTAGTTAATAAAACAATTTTTACTGATGATATAAATAAGAAAGCTTTCTTTATTTCAAGATTAAAATATAGGTATGCCGAAGCTGCGCAGCCCGCCTTTCAGCGAGCAACTTGCTCCAAGAGCGTAGCCAAGGGGGGTGGGGGGCAGAACCCCCCAAGGGCAGGGCTCATGGAATGAGTAACGGCAACGAAAAAAAAACCGTTTCTTGCGGCAACTAACCGTATTTAATTATATTTTATATAGCTCCAGTATATAGAGAATCCAAAAAGTCGTTCAGCTTACATTAATTGCTTCACAAAATGAAAACCACTCATCCTAGAAATTTGATTCCTATCTCATTCTCTAGATATTTTGTTGACTTGAACGTTTATCTTGGACCACTTTTTATTGATAAAACTCTGAGATTTATAGATATCCGGCATTTTCCATGGCACTTTTGAGGATTCGGAAAATATATTGTCCGGAAAATTCTGGATATCTATAAATCTAAGAGTTTTATCAAAAAAGTGGTCCAAGTACAGGTTCAAGTCAACAAAATATCGAAAACGTGCTCTTTCATGGTCAAAATGGGAAAAAATCGAAAAAAGTGAGTTATACCTGGCAACTATCCAGTTGCCGATATCACATCCTACCTCTATAAATTCATTAGATTAATTATATCTGGCAACCCTTCAGGTGCCAATACTAAACTTCACCTTTGTATTATAATAATGTTTAGAATAATAAGAATTGTAAAATGCAAGTCGTTATCTCAAGACAAAGACGACCCTTGCCACCCTTACCTCATTTGGCTTTGCCCTGACCCCCGCCACTTCTCCAGGCTGCGCGCGCATATCCCCTCTTCTCACCACGGTCGCCTCTCAACCAAGCTGCTCCCGGATTGGCCATATTAAGAGATGCGCTGATTGGCTGTTTCAAGGACCTATCATCGGCAGCCCCTAGATGTCAGCTCGACGGCTATAAAGGTCGTCTCCCAAATTGAAGAGAGGCACTTACTATTACCCATCCGACGTGAACAGTGTACCTTATGCTAGTGAAGACTGATCTATTATTATTTAAAGTTTCAGTACCTTCACTAACTCTTGTATTTATATTCACCTTTTAATAAATCGTGTTCCATCTTAAAACTTTGTTTTATTTGAAATCAACACAAACCATCAAATAACATAATTAGTGCGAGTTTTTAGGATATTCATAAGTGATCCAGGAGCTGTTTTTTGGATTCCCATAAAAAATCTAACTACTTTTGCATTTTTTTAATCGACGCGAAATTTTGTCCTCTTTAATTTACTAAAGGACGGCTATTTACAAAATATGAACTGTTTTCGAGTTATAAACTAAAAACTGGAAAAAAGTTCGAACATTTCGAAGTTTTTCGGCCACCAAAAGTTGTCCCCTCTTTCGAGGTCGGAAATTTAGATTTGGTATACTCACACCATACCAAGCGATCCTAGAAAAAAAAATATTTTCCCGCAATCAATGTAAGCTGAAACCCTCTATATACTTGGCTAATATGTTTAATCAAGAGTTATATTCTTTTAATGTCTCTTGGAGTACCTATTTGTTTTAATAAAAAAATTCCCACTAAATATTTTGGTTTGCGGATTGACCCTCCCCCCCCATGAAAATTTTCTGGCTACGCCACTGTCGTGTTATCCATAAGGCTTCTTTATTTTTTTGACCGTCGTTTTGACAATCGTGGGTTTTAAAATAATTAAACCAATTATTTTACATGAATTTATGCATACATTGTTTTTGAGCTTCGATTCCGGAGATTACTTCTCCACCATCGAGTGTCCTTGATCATCTTTTAGTCCTTGTTTTTAATAAGAGGAAAAAACTAATTAAAGAAAAAAACTCTTTTCCGATAATTATTCCAATTCCATATTGATTCCTTTTTCCAAAGATCTCCCTTTTAAAATAATAATTTACATTTACTAATTTTAATGAATTTGACATAAGCTATTTGTGGGTTTTAAATCAAAGGTTCGCGACGGACAGCATAAGCACTTTATAATCATCATCATCATTGAGTATACAGTCCTAAGACTGGTTTGATGCAACAATCCGTCTCCACTCGACTCTGTCCCCCGCCAGCTGTTTAACCTCTCTAAATGTCTGGCATCCCATATCCCCAATTATTTGGTTGAAATATTCTAATATGGTTCTTCCCCTTCCCCTTTTCTTTCCCACCTCCCCTCCAAGATATCCCTAAGCAGTCCCCCATGTCTCAGTGTGTGCCCCATCATCTGACCTCTTCTCTTCTTCAGACTCTTCCACAAGGTTCTTCTTTCTCCGATTCTTCCAAGAACTTCTTCATTTGTAATTTTATCCATCCATTTGATATTCATCATTCTTCTGTAGCACCACATTTCGAAAGCCTCTAATCTCTTTCTCTCCTCTTCTCTAATTGTCCAGGTTTCACACTCGTACATGGCTATGCTCCATACATATGTCTTCAATAGCAACTTCCTGTTTGCTAAGCTGATTGAGGAGGAGCATAGTAGTTTTTGTTTATAATAGTAGAATTAGATTTATTTTAAAATTACTTTTTCAATACATTATATTTTTTCTCTTTTACTTTCTCTAACTAATTTAAAGCAAAAGGAAATATTAGAATAGCTTCAAAATTATATACTTTTTTAATCTCTATAATTTTTGCTAGTAAGGAAGCCAGTATTATAGCTAATCATCATCATCACTCTGTCGATAGCGACAATCCACTGCTGAATATAGGCCTCTTCCATCAAATGGAAGGGGTTGGCATTAAGTCACCACCCTTGCCAGACGGATTGGTGACTAGGAATCAGATTATAGCCGGTCAAATATCAATGCAGGGACTCGGACTCGAACCCGGGACTCCTGCTTAGAAGGCTAGTGTTTTTAAGCTCTCGGCTAATCCGATTATAGCTAATAGGAGCCTTGAATTAAAGAGTATTTTCATAATTTACCACGGTTCAAATACTTAACCGTGGTTCAAATACTTAACAGTTTAACCATTGATTTTCTTAAAAAATTTAAAATTTGTATCCGGATTCCAGAACCGAACAAGAGTGTACTTTCCTTCTTGCTAAAGCAGCCTATTGGAGTCTTGAATTAAAGCGTTAAGCATTGATTATCTCAAAATTTTTAATATTTGTATCCGGATACTAGGAGCGAACAAGAGTGTACTTTTCTTCGCGCCAATCTAATTTTCATTGACTTTTTGTGAAGCAAAATTTTGTCGATCTCAAGAGTTGAGGTTAAAATGAAAGAAATCAATAAGGCGCATTAGAATCGAGTTTCATTTCAAGAATCATCGTTTCTTTTCATATGGCTTTTTAAACTATTTTTCCTACTCGAGTTTTCGAATAGATCAATGAATATATTTTTTTAATCTCTATAATTTTTGCTAGTAATGAAGCCAGTATTATAGCTAGCCAATAGAAGCCTTGAATTAAAGAGTTAGCTATTTTCATATTAACTACGGTTCAAATACTTAACAACGGTTTAACCATTGATTTTCATTAAAATTTTAAAATTTGTATCCGGATATCAGAACCGAACAAGAGTGTACTTTTCTTCGCGACAATCTAATTTTCGTTAATAGAGTAAAGGGTGTGTAGTTTCACAGTGAATGAAATAAAACTCAAAGAGGTTTATACAAACTCAATATATTTCGGATTATTAGTCCATCATCAGGAGTTTACAAGACAATACTAATAATAATTGAACGAGTGGTCGCCATTCTTGACATTCAAATCATGGTTACCAATATAACAAAATATAACATTCAAATCTTACACGAGAAAAACACCAATGAAAATTTAAAATTTAAAAAATTTAAAAAATTGTTTTACAAAGATTTTCTTTTTTAATTATAAAATATATAAATGTAAATATAAGAAATCTAAGTAAATATGAATATTAATATAAATAAAAATTACAAGTATAAATATAAAGTCTTTTTAGAATTAAATTAGAAAGTAAAATTACAAATTTAAGTCATAGACACAAAATTAATTATAAATATCAGTTTACAAATAAGCCTAAATAACATATAGAGATGAAGAATTAAGATAAAATATAATAGGGATAAATTAGATGAGATAAATTACAATATACAACAATTTTTGTGGTTATCTCATATATCAAAATGTCATTTATTTCAAAGACTGAAGGCGCGTGATTTGAATTTAATTTTGATTGTAATTTGGGAAATAGTATATATTTGAGAGAGACTGAGGTTAAGTTTTTTAATTTTTGTTAATTAGTAGATCTATTATTGTGGAATTTCTAATGTCCTGCTGGTTATTGAGAATTTTATCTTTTTCAATTATAGCTTTCTTAATCTAATTAAGAAAGCTATAATTGAAAAAGATAAAATTCTCAATAACCAGCAGGACATTAGAAATTCCACAATAATAGATCTACTAATTAACAAAAATTAAAAAACTTAACCTCAGTCTCTCTCAAATATATACTATTTCCCAAATTACAATCAAAATTAAATTCAAATCACGCGCCTTCAGTCTTTGAAATAAATGACATTTTGATATATGAGATAACCACAAAAATTGTTGTATATTGTAATTTATCTCATCTAATTTATCCCTATTATATTTTATCTTAATTCTTCATCTCTATATGTTATTTAGGCTTATTTGTAAACTGATATTTATAATTAATTTTGTGTCTATGACTTAAATTTGTAATTTTACTTTCTAATTTAATTCTAAAAAGACTTTATATTTATACTTGTAATTTTTATTTATATTAATATTCATATTTACTTAGATTTCTTATATTTACATTTATATATTTTATAATTAAAAAAGAAAATCTTTGTAAAACAATTTTTTAAATTTTTTAAATTTTAAATTTTCATTGGTGTTTTTCTTGTGTAAGATTTGAATGTTATATTTTGTTATATTGGTAACCATGATTTGAATGTCAAGAATGGCGACCACTCGTTCAATTATTATTAGTATTGTCTTGTAAACTCCTGATGATGGACTAATAATCCGAAATATATTGAGTTTGTATAAACCTCTTTGAGTTTTATTTCATTCACTGTGAAAACTACACACCCTTTACTCTATTAACTAACATCATGTTTCACCTAAAACCTACACCACTTTCCATAAGTAAAAAATAATCTAATTTTCATTGACTTTTTGTGAAGCAAAATTTTGTCGATCTCAAGAGTAGGTGAAATGAAAGAAATCAATAAGCCGCATTAGAATCGAGTTTCATTTCAAGAATCATCGTTTCTTTTCATATAGACTTTTTAAACAATTTTTCCTACTCGAGTTTTCGAATAGATCAATGAATATATTTATTTAATCTCTATAATTTTTACTGGTAGCCAGTATTAGAGCTAGCCAATAGGAGCCTTGAATTAAAGAGTTAGATATTTTCATATTAACTACGGTTCAAATACTTAACAACGGTTTAAGGATTGATTTTCATTAAAATTTTAAAAAATTTTCCGTATACCAGAAGCGAACAAGAGTGTACTTTCCTTCTCGCTATAGCAGCCAATTGGAGTTTTGAATTAAAGCGATAAACATTGATTTTCTTAAAATTTTGAAAATTTTCACGAATCATCGTTTCTTTTCATATGGTTTTTTAAACAATTTTTCTTAATCGAGTTTTCGAATAGATCAATGAATATTTTTTAATCTTTATAATTTTTGCTGGTAATAAGGCCAGTATTACAGCTAGCCAATTGGAGCCTTGAATTAAAGAGTTAGCTATTTTCATAATTAACCACCGATCTAAATACTTAACCGTGGTTCAAATAGTTAACCATGGTTCAAATAGTTAACCATAGTTCAAATATTTAACCATAGTTCAAATAGTTAACCATGGTTTAACCATTGGTTTTCTTATATATGAAAACAATTTTTCCTCGTTTAATCAGAGTAGATAGATACAAGAATTGCTCGTTTAATATAAAGTACCTGGAGGCACCGAGAGATGCTCGGTAACTTCTTCATTCAGTTAAAACCTTTATTTTAATATTATTTTTAATTTAAAATTCTGATGAAAAGGTCGATTTTTATTTGAGAGCCGCTTTCAAATTAAAAAATACAAAAATATATAATAGTCGCCCAATGTAGCCCCCCCCACCTCTCCCTACCCCCGGATTCCCCACCACTGCGCCCCACCTTCTGGACCTGTTTTGATTCAACCATATGATTTATTTTTATTCATCCAATTAATAAATAAAACCTATCAAAATGTGTTGTTTTTTCAGAAAATTGAGACCTGCTTATGCGAAATATATTTTTAAATAAATTCTTGATTATTTTTTATTCTATTAAATAAATAAAGTTCTTTATAAAAACAATTATAAAACGTTTATTAATATTTCTAACGTTTAGGGAGAACAAAATATGTTAAAACCCACAATCACAATACTTCTTCAATGCCTTTTACAACAATGAAACAAACAACCCATTTTCTGCCTGGATATAAAAGGAAAAGGGAAACCTTTTTTAAAACCCTAAGAATGGGATTTGTCTACTTGAGAATAATTAATTTGATTACGAAAAAACCCATCAAAAACAATTTTGTCGAAGATGAGACCGTGACAGATCGAATTGTCACCCCCAAAACCCCCTAACCCGTGAATTTCATCAAATGGGTAGAGTCGTTTTCAAAATATAACCAAGATACAAATATATAAACAAACAAATATATATACAAACAAATAAATAAATATACAATTTTTGCTCGTTTAATAAGAGTAGATAGATATAATAAGATCTTTTCGATTTTGTTTTTTTATAACTATGGTATTTCCTTTCTGTTTTTCGTCAATTTTTTTTCTGAGATTACTAAAAGAAGAAATTCTTTTAATTTGATTAATATATTTTATTTTATATGTTATCTATAGTTAAGATGCTTGCTTTTCTTTTGACGTTTTATAAAATTTGATCTAAAATATTTATATATCAGCGGATAATGAGTTGCTGGTGTTGTACGCGCCCTCCTTGTTCACCCCCTTCAACCCCCTCACGTCCATCTCTTTTCGGGGCTGCCGTAAGTGGCGTGTAAACAAGAAGCGAGGGTTATAAATTCCCGCTGACCTGATCAAAAAGCCCGGAACCCTTCTTTGCGCCCTCGATGGGGCCCTCGCGTTCCGAGCCTCCCTCGCAACTTGAGAAAGACCAGATCAATACATCGGGTACTTGCCACGGATACATTCATTGTTTCCCACCCACCGGGGACTCACCCCCCCGCATAGCATATTACCACCACAATTACAAGAAATTACAATTCAAAAATGAAATATATATATTGTTGCAAATGAAAATTACACCCATCAATCAGAATAAAGTATGATTTAAAGTCTTCAATTCTTTAGAAACACCAGTAAGATACTTACCGATAATATATAAAGGGCTCGTAAACTTAAACTCAAATATAAAATACGAATAAATACTTTTTTGTTAAGGGAGAATGGTGTAGGTTCTAGGTGAAACAGATTAATAAAGTAAAAAATAAAAATTTAAAAATGTAAATTTCTAAAAATAGTGCGCTATATCTCATGCAATCTACTTTGGATAAAACAAATTCAAAATTCTCTTGGAACATTCTTAAATAAAATCTGAAATCCACGATAACTGAAATAAAATAATAATAATAATAATAAATTGCTTTAACACTAAACCTACCACGACCGGTCAAATGACCGTTTTTAAAATTTGATTAAAATTTTCTAAACACCACGTTATTATACCGCCATTAAACTTCATGACTTTTCCTAAAATATACATACAATTGTTTTTTTAATATTTAAGACTTTTCCGATTATTTGATTTTTGAGAAAAATATGTAGTCCGTTTTAACTACCAGGACCGGTCATTTGACCGGCTGAACGATTTATATGTTTTTGTAATAGAATACTCTCGAAAACTCAATTCTGAATTTATATATAGTTACAAATAAAAGATAATACGAAAGAAAAATTAAAATGTATTTATTTCGGTCTCTTATCTACCATGATTGAAATATAGAAATTATTGCAGAGCCGACTTCAGTATAATCTTGTAACTTGAACAAAAAGTTGCGGCCTATTATATTTTATAAATTTAGTGTTATAAATTATTCTTTCAACGAACCAGATTTTTATAGTTTTTATTTCATCATTTGTGTGCCTATATGAGCCTAAATAATGATTATCTTAATTTTATTTTAAGAGATATAAGTAATTTTAAAGACCGGTCACGGTAGGAATAGTTATACATGCAATGCTGGTTGGTTTAGTGTTAAGAAAAAATAATTAAAACTAAGGTTTAAAAGTTAATTTATCTAAAACATAAGTAACTATACTTTAAAAAGAAAAAGCCGCAAAAAGAAAAAAATGACATTCAATCTAAAGAGATTATCTGGCGGGATCATCTGTAGCCTAATTGGAAAGGCACTCTTCGCGTAAAGGAGAGAGACACGGGTTCGAATCCCGTCGGATTCTCAATTTATTTTTCCGTTTCAAAAAATAATAAAATAATTTTCTAATATATAGAATTAACATAAGAAATTATTTATTATATTATTTAACTTTCGCGGTTCAAATTGCTTTAATAAATAAACAAAATATCCTAGCAAGAACGTTTCGGTGCCAAATGATATTACCAAAAAAGTAGAACTGATTAGATTTTGGACTTTTTTAGCTTAAGAATTTTCATTTGAAAAATGCAGAAAATAATAAAAATCGAATCATTATATGATAAGCTCTCGGACTGCTATATTTTAGGAGCAACAATTTGGCAGAAAAATGTGTATTATTATTAGTAAACTGCACCTCTTGGCTAAGATAAATAAAAATTACTAATTTAAACATTTGTCTTTGATTATATCATGTTTTTAAAATAATGTATTTAAAAAATGAAAATTTAAAAATGAAAATTACTAGGTAGGTTTCACAAAATAAAAGACAAAATGCTTATTTGCATGAGTCTATATATATTTCGGAGTACGAGCCCATCTTCAGGAGTTTCTATCTGAACTCCTGAAGGTGGGCTCGTAACCCGAAATATATATAGACTCATGCAAATAAGCATTTTGTCTTTTATTTTGTGAAACCTACCTAGTAATTTTCATTTTTAACTTTACGAATAAATACATTATTTTAAAAAAATGGTATAAGAAAAGCTTCAGAATCAGCAAACGAAACTGTTTTTCAGTAATTTTTAAATGAATATGAAATTTCGAAAAGGACACATCTCGCATATTTTGACAAATACTTACACTTTTTCATATAAATGTAATCTAAAAGCATCCCTGCGCCTACTATGCTCGAAAAAGGTACAACTCTGGTATTAATTTTACTGCCTACAAAATCTAATTCAAAAATAAATTTTATAAATTTTACACTACTTTAGAAAATATATATTTTTTTTTTCATTCCTAAACATTTTCAATTTTCAGACATGTGCCCTTTTCGAAATTGCATATTCAAATATAAAAGACAAATGTCGAAATTAGTAGCTTAAAAAATAAACTTCAACGGATCGTTGCTAAACTTTATCCAATGAACTATCGTAGTCTAGGGTAAAGTACTTTTAAAATATAAATTTACAAAAAATTTTATATGATCATTTTTGTGGTCCTCAAGGTATTCAATTACAATATTAAATTTCATCAAAATTGGTTAAGTCATTTTCAAGATATTTAGAAAAAACTAAAAAAGTACCGAAATAAAGTACTAATGTTTGTGGGCCGATATGTACCAAAAACTAATCAGCGCTTCATTTTGTTAAAATAATGTTAGGTTTTCATTTTCATTTCAATTGGTGCAACGGTGTGGAAAAAATCGTGGACGAAAAAAAAAACGATAACATCCATCCATCCATCCGCACGCACTTCCAAAAAAATGGCACTTTTTGGCCTCTCGACGAGACCCCAGGTAATCTTTGTCAAAATCGTCACGTGCTAAAATTCAATCTAATTGAATACTACAATTTGTGACCTTAATTGAGTCCATGGGTTCCGTAGTCTTTACCTGAGGACCCTTTGAAGTAGTGCTTGCCGCCAGACCGATTACAATACTTTACCCATGCTTCGCATTGGATAAAGTAACTATATAGAAAATCAAGAGAAATGGATCCAGTAGTTGACCATCTCTCTTGATTTTCTATAGTAATTTTTATTTATTTAAGCCAAGAGGTGCAGTTTAATAATAATAATACACATTTTTTTGCCGAATTTGTGCTCTAAAATATAGCCGTCTGAGAGCTCATTATAAAATATAATGATTCGATTTTTTATTATTTTTTGCATTTTTCAAATCGAAGTTCTTAAGGTAAAAAAGTCCAAAATCTAATCAGTTCTACTTTTTTGGTAATATAATTTGGCACCGTAACGAAATTGCTAGGAAATTTTATTTATTTATTATTATTATTATTATTATTGAGTTATCGTGGATTTCAGATTTTATTTAAGTTACAAGAGCATTTTGAATTTGTTTTAGCCAAAGTATATTGAATGAGATATAGCGTACTATTTTTTTCTTCTGCGTATTTTTTTGAGTTTTTATCAACTCGTAGAATATTCTATTAAGTTTTTAAACCATATATATCTATTTAATTAACATGTTAAAATTGTAATTTTAATAATGATTAGTTTATTTAAAAAGTTAATAAATGAAAATTCTATTTTATATTAAAATAAATTATCCTAACTTAGAGCGGGCAGAGTTTTGATCAGCCCGTTCGGTAAAGTCAGCAAATGGCTTCATAAAGGAAAGAAAATTTTTCTCTTCTTTATTTAAAATGTTTCACCAAGAGCCAAAACCATTTTCCCTTAACAAAAAAAAAATAATGGGTACATCAAAATTTAAAAATGGCTACCGCTCGGTAATCTTGGGGGAAGGAAATCCACTGTAGGGCTAGAGTATTTGGTCCGCTCAAAAATTATAATTTTTGGGGATCGGTGTAAGAATCGGTATAAAAAAGAACACTTTTAGTGTGGCTACAACGCCTTTCTGTCCTTCCGTCCATCTGTAAGGGGATTATGGCTCGTATACTGAAGAAGATACAAAATTAAAATTTACAAGTTATTTGCATTTATTTTTTCCGAAATCAAAAAAATCGTATTAAAATTGTAATCCGATTATTATTTTGGAATCGGGTCGAAAAAATGTAGCTAATAATATTTTTATCATTTTAAAAATCTCATTAAGTAATTTTAGAATTTTTTTTAAAATTAAATTAACTTTAAATTGATTGTGTGGAGCATAAAATACCCAGGTTTACACGATTTTTGTACCTACATTTCTGGATTTTCAAAACATTGAACCTAAAATATTATGAAAAAATTCTAGAAATATTTTCATTCTCATGACAAATCAGAACAAATTTACTTGTAAATTTAAATTCTTGAGTTTTTTTTTTTTTTTTTTTTTTTGATATTTAAGTGGGAAAAACTCTTGTTACAATAACTCAAAAAAAAAAAAAAAAAAAAAAAAAAATGTAGAAAGATTGTCAAATGATAGTATTACCGAAAAGAAGATCTGATTAGATGGGATTTCTTGGCTTAAGAATTTCAGTTTGAAAAAGGTAGATATATAAAAAAAAATATAATGATTAATATAATGAGCTCTAGAATGGTTATACATTAGAACCTCGTTTATCCGGACTAACTGGAACCAAAGGCAAACCGGATAATCCGGATATATGCGTAATAAAATCAAAACAAATCCTCAAATAAGCGAATTTGAATTTATTAAGATAAAAAAAAATGTTTATATCAAAATTACATAGACAAAAAATAAAATAACTTTTCATATCTGAAGGATCGAAATGCAAAAACTAACCACTCGAAAGGGGGGGTCAAAGATAAAAATTCTAGCCCTTTAGGACCAAGGGCTTCATCATAACTTAAAAAAGAAGAGAAATCTCAACCAAAACATTCTGTGAAAAAACAGGCAAAGTTCGAAAAAGTAGTGAAATCTAGTGTGTAGTCAAGTTAAATTCGCCAAGAATAATTAAACTTCTTGAGGATACAAATTCTCATTTAAATAGGTGTTGGTTTTATTCTTTTTGATAAAAAACACATTTTTATCAATTATTTTTCTTTATTTTATTTTATTGTTACCAGGAACGTTTCGACATTTTCAAGTATGTCATTATCACAGCCTTGGAACAATCTAAAGATGGGAAAAAATTCCCTCACATCGAAATTATTAGAGTATGTAACATTATTCTTTTTTAGTTATATATAAAAATTTTTTCAAAAAACTAATTAAAAAATTAAGAATAATTAAGTTGAGAAAATAGTAGATCTCTCAATTTAATTATTCTTGGCGAATTTAACTTGACTACACATTAGATTTCACTACTTTTTTCGAACTTGGCCTGTTTTGATTGTGATTTATTCAAATAAAAATGTTTACAATTCTGATCCGGATAATCCGGAGGTCCGGATAAATGAGGGACGGATAAACGAGGTTTTACTGTAGTTGATTAGCTGAAATTCGGCAAAAAAATAGTTAGCCGCATTTCTCTGATAAGTTTCAGCTGCCTAATAATGCAAAAATTTAAAAAGAGCATATTAGTTTTGAGATTTGTTCCAATGTACGATATACGTATTTATCAAAAAAATAATTTTTATAAAAAACAATACTTTCCCCATGCTTCGCATTGGATAAAGTAAAAATAAAACCGACTTTAAAAAAATTAAATGCAACAAATAAAATAATAAAACTCAAAAATAAAATAAAGTGCACTAAAAGGTATAAAATATTTATCTAATTTAGTTACAACTAAAAGAAGAAATATTTACATGAAATTGCTTTTTGAAGTCGGTGCCAAAAATATACATTTTATGATTCGAACTCGACGGATCTTACTTTTAGTAGGTTTGGCAGGTACGCTTCCTTATATATAAGGTTTGTTTAACTATATAGTTTGTTTAACTTTTTACCTTTTAGTGCATTTTATTTTATTTTTTAGTTCTTATTATTTTATTAGTTGGATTTAATTTTTTGAAGTCGGTTTTATTTTTTTTATAAAAATTATTTTTATTTTTCTCTTTTTAGTGATGTTATTAATAGTGACTTAATATGATACCTTGCATACATCTCGTAAAAGAAAGGGTCGGGCGAATGAATCAGAAAATGATAATAAAATTCAATTCATAAATATAGAAATTCTCTAGGAATGTTTTCGGGTTTTAAATGAACGTTTTAAGATTGATTTTATATAAAATATTTTATTTATTATAATTTCGATTATTTGCTCATAAGAATTGGATATTTACGTTAATTCGTTATTGATCATATCATCAGAACTTGAGCAAATTAATATGGGACCACCCCTAAGGTACCCTCTTTCCAATATAGAAAGGATCATCGAAATCGGTTCATAAACAAAGAAGTTATGTCTAAACTAACATAGCAAAAAAAGCTGACGTGTTCTGATGTGGCCATCCACTTGACTTTACCATACAACCTGGCCCCTCACTTATATTTAATATTTAATAAAATTATTTATAATCATGTAGGGGGGGGGTGGGGATTAGTTTTTGCATTTTTAGACTCATGGGGTTCACTGATTATCTATACAAAATTTGGTTGAGTTTGGTAAATGGCAAAGATTTTCATTTTTTGACCCTCCGCCCGCCCCCCCCCCCATTTTGGGCGGTTAGATTTTGCGTTTTTAGACTTCTGGGGGTCCACTGATTATGTATACAAAATTTGGTTGAGTTTGCTCAAACGACCTAGATTTTTTATTTTTAATCCCCCCCCCTCGACCCCCCTTAATTTTGAATAGATATGCACCAAAATCTAATCAGCTCTTAATCTCATTGGACCAAAACTACGTGTGAAATTTGTTTTTGATATTCACACTAGTTTTTGAGCTAGCTCTTACACAAATTTGGTAACGCACAGACTAACTAACTAACAGACATTTTGACACAACAATTATTATCTTGAAAAATATAATTTTTTCGATGTTCACTTATAATAAGAGATTTTTTGTAGACCTAAATGCCATGGTTTCGCTCAATTTTTTTAATCGAAATAGTTTCAGCTGTTTTTTATATATTTTGAAAAAAGAAGGAAAAAATCCACTTTTTTCATGCACGGGACCAATCGGAACCTAGACTGAACCCAATGTAAAAAAAATCATCAAAATCGGTTCACAATTGGCTAAGATATCAGGTAACATAGACACACAAAAAAAAATCAGTCGAACTGAGAACCTCTTCCTTCTTTGAAGTCGGTTAAAAAGTTGGCCAGAAGGTTCTGCATATTGCAAACATATTGAAACAATTTATAATGAATATTATAATAAAATATTCTTTAGAGAATTTTCTGAAAGAGAAAGGCTGAAAATAAAAATAAAAAATTGAAGCAGCCTTCGGAAAGGAATTAATCTGTTTTGAAGAGGAGGCAATTAACGTAGCGAAGGTGATGGCCGAGAGACACTCAAGTAGTCCAAGTTTTTTGAGAGTTACCCTCCTCCAGTTCTCTCTGTCTTTTTCCATACCCCCCAACATCTCTCTCTCTCTCTCTCTCTCTTTCTTTCTTTCATTGGAATGTTTTCCTCTTTCATACTATATGGACAGAAACATTCTCTTCATTAAATAATTTGTAATTTTACTAAAAATAAATATAGATAAGGTAAACACCCTTGTAGTGGACCATGCGCTAGTAATGGACCTTTGGGCAGAAAAGTTGATAAAATAAGAAATTGTTACTTTTAGCAGCGTCAATTTTAATTGTATATTCAAGTTGTGATATCTAGCAACCAAGCTGTGCTGCTCGAACTCGTGCTGTTCATCAATTTAATAAATTATTGACATTTGTGTGAAGCGTTTCGTAAGGTTTACTCTGGTGTGCTCTTTTCTAAACAATTTGGTTAAGAATTAGTTACTGTCTCAATTGTAATTAACCACTCACTATTTATTTAAATGTAAGTTTTTATATATTGATATTTTTAGAATAATAATCTAGCATAATAGTATAATTTTAGCTATAAAACCTTATCTGAAAATGTAGTTAAGGGGTGGTCCACTATTGGTTCTTAATATTAAAGATGTTAAGGGGTGGTGGGTGTCCGCGCTGCCCGCCTAGTTGGTGGGGACCTAACAATGGTTGCTCGCTCCATTGAACATCGCAGGGCGATGTTCGTGCCCTGGTGGATGCTGGAGGTGAGCCCATTGTTAGGTCGGTTGTGCGGTGGTTGTTGGTGCTGGTTGGCGCCGTTGTTCTCCGCGTTGATCCCGCCTAGTTGGTAACAATGGTTGCTCGCTCCATTGAATGCTCGCAGGGCGATGTTCGTGCCCTGCGTGAATGCTGAGCGCCACCCTCTTAGTTGGTGGACGAATGCATGCTGGATGTGGTGCATTCTGGTGGGAGCTGCTTGGTTAATCGAGATCGAATTAATTGCCTTACTTAATACATGACTGAAATGTTATCAGCCATGCAAAGTGTTGCAATGATCTGACTGTGTCATCTAGCGGTAGAGTCTAAAGGCTCGTGGCCAAAGCAAAGCAGGCCGCTACAAAGATTTATCTAGAAATGGACCGGGACGGTCATTTTTAGATTAATTGGAATTGATTAATTTTGCTATTTAAGTGTTAATTACGATGTTCCATTAGTAACAAAATTATGTGGATCTAGCAGTTTAAGTCTTAAGTAAATAATGAGTGGTTAATATTTCAATTGAGACAGTCAGTAATCCTTAACCAAACTGATTAGAAAAGAGCACACCAGAGTAAACCTTGCGACACGTTTAATATAAATGTCAAGGAGCAAATCAAGAAATTTAATTGACGTCCCTGAGATAAACTTATTTAATTAATTTGTATTTAATACACAATAAAATAATAATTAATTAATTATATTGTTTTTAAATTATTTAATATCCTATTTTATCTCATTTATCCCCTCCCTAATTAATCTAGCCAAGTTAAATGTCTTGATAAAGATAATTAATGATGGTCCACTACTAGTGCTAAGCATGGTCTATTACTATATTTTAGATGGTCCACTACTAGCTCCAAAACAGATTAATAAAAATAAAATTGCTTATTAAGGAATTAAAAAATAAAATTTGGTTTTTAATAAGTTTACGGAATGTAACCCCCGTTTTTGTACTGGCTCTTGGTCTCAAATAAGACGATTTCACACAACATTTTCTAGGAACATATCTACAGTGTATAGGTTTTTTTTACCTGTACTAAGTCGAAACATGGGGAGTCGGGTTGGCCGAGCTGGCTAGGGCGCTGGCCCCGCTTCAGCATTGTTGATGACGATGTTCAATCGGGAGGCCCGGGTTCGAGCCTGGCTAGCTAGCATATAAAATTTCTACCGGCTAAAACTGAGTTCCCTCACTAACCACATTAACACTTTACTGATGTGCTGTCTAAATGGGCTTTGTTTCCGGTGACAATAAATAAATAATAAAAAAAAAGTCGAAACATGCATTCGGTTCATAAATTCGGATTTGAGTTTTAAAAGAAAATTTGGAGAATAAGTAAAAATTTTAAGACTTATGGAGCAATCTATGTGCAATTTTTTTAAAATCTTTTTTACTGGGGATATAATTGAGTTAATTATTATCTTTATTTCAAAATGAAAAGGTGAGTTACAGGTAAAAATGTACCATACAAAAATTTAAATTCAATGGTTAATTATTCAATCCAAATGAAATTCCTTAGATTTTTACGAATAGCTAGGTGTATGAAATAAAAATGCTTTCAGAAGGGGAGAAGTGGGTGTATAATTGATAACCGCTCGGTCTCTGGATGATACTTGGGACAAAAACACATGCGAGGTGCACTTATGGACCTTTTGGAGACTCTCTCTAGGGTGCTCAAAACTCTTGAGCTACTAGTGCACATTTTGAGATTGAAGCCGTTCGCGAAAACGTTCTTCCCGTCAATGCCTCTTGGCTCAATTAGAGCCAAAGGTATTCCGAGAAACAGGTGGCATATTTCCATTTTAATTAGAAATCTTAAATTCTACCATTATTTGTCAACACTACATGACCTAAACTTTTAAAAATAACCCAAAATTTTAACTAGGTAAATAATTAAATTCTTCCAGAAATTAAGTGACTTAATTTTTAAATTGAAAGGTTTTTTTACGTAATATGATAATTAAGAAAAAAAAATAAAAATAAAATTTCAATTGGTCATCAGTTCAAAATTGATTCTAGTCAATGATAAATGTTTTTTATCAATTATTGCTATATATGATTGATATAAATGTGTGAAATATCTATTTTTTTTATTGTCAAGGATAAATAAATTGAATTGCTTCTTTCCAGTAATTTATTTTATTATTCAAATGGTCAATCCAAATATTTCGAGAGCGCTCTCGGCATCTCTTCCTCAGTGGAAACCACTCCCCCACCAATGTGCCGACCCCATCAGTTTGTACAGAACATTGATAAAAGCTTGATTACACAACACACAGCTTTTATTAATGTTCTTTTACAAACTGATGGAGTCGGCACATTGGTGGGAGAGTGGTTTCCACTGAGGAAGAGATGCCGAGAGCACTCTCGAAATATTTGGATTAACCATTTGAATAATAAAATAAATTACTGGAAAGAAGCAATTCAATTTATTTATCCTTAACAATAAAAAATTAATATATCCAGTACACACCAAAACAGCAAAATTCTTATGAAATATCTATGTTAATACTCTTAAGCTAAGGATGAAATATGTATACAAAGTGACAATTTCCGGATCTTGATCGAAATTGTATGTATGGAACTTTTGTAATTGTTGTATTATGTAATTATTTTATAAAAAAAAATTGACGAAATGTTTCATTTTTCAAATTTTAGTACTACTGAAGATGGTCAACCAATGGTGACCGAAAGTGTTTAGTGAATTAATAAAATAAATAATAATATTAGATAAAATTATTGTCTTTTATTAGTTTGTGATTAAAAAAACCTTTCAATTTAAAAAATAAATAATTAAATTAAAAAAAATTTCAATTTTTTAAAAAAATAGTGTTTTTTTTTACTTTATCCAATGCAAAAGCATGGGTAAAGTATTGTAATCGCTCTCGGGGCAAGCGTGGCTTCAAAGGGTCCTCAGGTAAAGACTACGGAACCCATGGACTCAATTAAAGTCACAAATTGTAGTATTCAATTAGGTTGAATTTTAGCACGTGACGGTTTTGCCAAAAATTACATGGGGTCTCGTCGAGAGGCCAAAAAGGGCGATTTTTTTCATTTAGTGCGTGCGTATGGATGTATGTATGGATGTATGTATGGATGTATGTATGTATGTTATCGTTTTTTTTTGGCCCACGATTTTTTCCACACCGTTGCACCGATTGAAATGAAATTGAAAACCTACCATTATTTTAACAAAATGAAGCGCTGATTAGTTTTTGGTACATATCGACCCACAAACATTAGTACTTTATTTCAGTACTTTTTTTAGTTTTTTCTAAATATCTTGAAAATGACTTAACCAATTTTGATGAAATTTAATATCCTAATTAAGTACCTTGGGGACCACAAAAAAGGATAAATAAAGTTTTTAGTAAAATTATATTTTAAAGTACTTTACTCTAGAGTAAGAGAGTACTTTTTTAATTTTTTAAATTCTTTAAAATTTATTCATTTGAACCTTTTAATATAGCTCATTTAGCCTTGCTTAAATAAGAATGGATAGGCTTCTCTCTGTGAAATGCTAAAAATTTGGGAGGAATTTTTATAAGTAACCATAGCAACTGCGTTGTTTTCTTATCCGTCACCTTTGCTGAAGACATAGAGGAATCGACTTAAAACCAAAAATAGCGATTGATTCTCATCTAGTACTTGAGGAATAACCATTCTATATTGGATTTTTTGACGTTTCGGTTTTTATTGGTAACCATTGCTGAAGACATAGAGGAATCGACTTTAAAACCAAAAATAGCGATTGATTCTCATCTAATACTTGAGGAATAACCATTCTATATTGGATTTTTGACGTTTCGGTTTTATTGGTAACCATTGCTGAAGACATGGAGGAATCGACTTTAAACCAAAATATAGCATTGATTCTCATCTAATACTTGAGGAATAACCATTCTATATTGGATTTTTGACGTTTCGGTTTTTATTGGTAACCATTGCTGAAGACATAGAGGAATCGACTTTAAAACCAAAAATAGCGATTGATTCTCATCTAATACTTGAGGAATAACCATTCTATATTGGATTTTTGACGTTTGGTTTTATTGGTAACCATTGCTGAAGACATAGAGAAATCGACTTTAAACCATAAAATAGCGATTGATTCTCATCTAATACTTGAGGAATAACCATTCTATATTGGATTTTTGACGTTTCGGTTTTTATTGGTAACCATTGCTGAAGACATGGAGGAATCAGACTTTAAAAACCAAAAATAGCGATCGATTCTCATCTAGTACTTCGAGGAATAACCATTCTATATTGGATTTTTGACGTTTCGGTTTTTATTGGTAATCCATTAGCTGAAGACATGGAGGAATCGACTTAAAATCAAAAATAGCCAGTCGAATTGTCATTCCTCAGTGCTTGAGAAGAAGGATCCATTCTATATTGGATTTTTGACGTTTCGGTTTTTATTGGTAACCATTGCTGAAGACATGGAGAGAATCGACTTTAAACCAAAAATATGCCATCGATTCTCATCTAGTAACTTGAGGAATAACCATTCTATATTGGATTTTTGACATTTCGGTTTTTATTGGTAACCATTGCTGAAGACATGGAGGAATCAACATCAAAAATCAAAAATAGCGATCGAGTCTCATCTAATACTTGAGGAATAACCATTACTCCCATATTGGATTTTTGACGTTTCGGTTTTTGTTGGTAACCATTGCTGAAGACATGGAGGTATATCGACTTTAAAGCACCAAAATATGCCATCGATTCTCATCTAGTACTTGGAGGAATAACCATTTCTATATTGGTTTTTTGACGTTTCGGTTTTTATTGGTATCCATTGCTGAAGACTTACAACTCGACTTAAAATCAAAAATTGGCCATCGATTCTCATCTAATACTTGGAGGAATGCAACCTATACATTGAGTTTTGCACGTTTCGGTTATTATTGGTAACCATTGCTGAAGACATAGAGAAATGATCTAACAAAAACCGCGCAACGACCGATTCTTATCTAATACTAGGAATCCTTATTGCATTCCATTTTTGATGTTTTGACTATTAATGGCAACATCTAAAACGTGGAAGAATAGACTTAAAATCAAAAGACTAAAATCTTTTTGGTAAACAACTCAAGCTTGAGTTGTTTGCCATAAAATAATTTAGTCTTTTTGATTTTAAGTCTATTCTTCCACGTTTTCAGTAGAGGTTGCCATTAATAGTCAAAACATCAAAAATGGAATGCAATAAGGTTATTCCTCTAGTATTAGATGAGAATCGATCGTTATTTTTGATTTTAAGTCTATTCCTCCATGCCTTCAGCAATGGTTACCAATAATAATCGAAACGTCAAAAACCTAATGTAGAATTGTTATTCCTCAGAGTATTAGATGAGAATCGACGGCTGGCTTTTGATTTTTAGCTCGATTCCTCCATGTCTTCAGCAATGGTTACAATAATAACCGAAATGTCAAAAATCAAATGTAGAATATGGTTATTCCTCAACTATTAAATGAGAATTATTTTTGAATTAATGTCAATATGAACTACAAATTGCAAGTGATATCTGATTAATAATAAAGGAACAAACATATTAATATTTCAAATGAATTTGGATAAAGTTTAGCAACGATCCGTTGCAGTTTATTT